>CM068742.1:83521312-84148812 GCA_035084275.1 Hydrolagus colliei
TGGGGGGTAGTGGGGGGGGGTCAGTTACCCAGCTCACACCCTAATCCAGGCCGCGCCCAGAAATAAACAAACAGCAGGTGCCCCCCCCCCCTCACTGCTCAGTTACATGACGATTCAATCACCTGCCTCTTGATGGTCAGACAGACCCCCCTCCCCCCCCCTAAACAGATCCCCTGACACAGCCCCCCCCCACACTGACCCTCACACACACACAGCCCCCCCCCCACACACAGCCCCCCCCCACACTGACCCTCACACACACACAGCCCCCCCCCCCACACACACACAGCCCCCCCCACACTGACCCTCACACACACACAGCCCCCCCCCCACACACAGCCCCCCCCCACACTGACCCTCACACACACACAGCCCCCCCCCCACACACACACAGCCCCCCCCACACTGACCCTCACACACACACAGCCCCCCCCACACACACAGCCCCCCCCACACACACACAGCCCCCCCCCCACACACACACAGCCCCCCCCACACTGACCCTCACACACACACAGCCCCCCCCACACTGACCCTCACACACACACAGCCCCCCCCCACACACACACACAGCCCCCCCCACACTGACCCTCACACACACACAGCCCCCCCCCCCACACACACAGCCCCCCCCACACTGACCCTCACACACACACAGCCCCCCCCACACTGACCCTCACACACACACAGCCCCCCCCCCCACACACACACAGCCCCCCCCACACTGACCCTCACACACACACACAGCCCCCCCCCCCACACACACACAGCCTCCCCCACACTGACCCTCACACACACACAGCCCCCCCCCACAAATCAAACATTGACTCACAAACGGCCGCAGCTCCAACCGCCATAACCCGGCAGCCAAACACCGCCCCCACCCTCCCCTCCACACCGCCCCCTGCTCCCGCCTACCCCCACCTTACCCCACACCGCCCCCTGCCGGCCCCTGGCCTCACACCGCCCCCTGCTCTCGCCTACCCCCACCTTCCCCCACACCGCCCCCTGCCGGCCCCTGGCCTCACACCGCCCCCTGCTCTCGCCTACCCCCACCTTACCCCACACCGCCCCCTGCCGGCTCCCCTGCCCTCATACCGCCCCCTGCTGGTGACTGACCACACAGCCCCCTGCCGGCCCCTCACACCGCCCCATGCTGGTGACCGGTTACTCCACCCTCTCCAGCTGTGTGGGCAACTTTCCTTACTCCACACGCCTCATAATAATCCGTCCAAAAAACCCCACAATAAAATTGGTCATTTCAATCCACGACTGTTTGTGAGATGCTGCTGTGCACAATTGGCCGCACCGTTTCGCCCACAAATATAGTCAATTCACTTTACAGTACATTCTGTGAAGCGCTTTGAGACTCGATAAGATGTGAAAAGGGTTATAGCAAATGCAAGGATTATTAATATTATATGGCTTGTTACAACACCCTCTGGTGTGATCACGTCAATCAAATCAAACTTACATTTATATAGCGCCTTTCACGTCGAGAGGACGTCCCAAGGCGCTGTACAGTCAGGTAGGGGGGAGGGGTTGGGGCAGGATGAAGGAGAGTAGTTATGTTATGTTATTTTGCGTTAAACTTGCTGATGTTGATGGCAAGGTCATGTAATAATGTGAAGCCAATGCAGCCGGGATGTGGATTACTTTGAAATAATATCATTTATTAGTTATTATAAGTTATTACAATGTTTTGGCACAATGAAGATTCCTTTGCAATTAGAATGCTACACATCTATACAATCTGTGGAATTTTTTTAAACTTCCTTTACGACTTCTCCTATAAGTAGCTTGTTGTCAATGCAGTCCATAGACACAGTATACTCTGTGAAGCGCTTTGAGATATCTCAAATATATGATCAAGCGATAAATCAAACACCAGGATTATTATCATTAAGGAGATACAATCAGTATTGTAAAATATTTGCAGATTCCTTTATTTGGCCAAATATCTTGTTCATACATTTCCTTCTTCAGCTACAATTAGGCTTGCTCAGAAGATTCTGAAGGACCTCAACAATTTGGAAGACTGCGAAGGAGATTTGCTCACATTCCCTACTGGAGCCACATTCATATAAACAGGCAACTAATGGAACTTCTTCCTCAGGGAGTTCCACGAAAGCCATTTCCGAGTAGGCACTTGGCCCAGAATTAATAATCCAAGGCTCTGTCCACGTATGAGGACTGTCTGGACACGTGTTAAGGTAAATTCCTAAATCTCTGCGCGACTTGGAGTTTGTAGTGTGAGAGAACAGTATAACCTCAATATTTTCCTCTGATTTTGAGACGTTCTTGTCTTGCTGACAGTGATGCTGTTTTATGTCAGAATAGATGCTCAAATGGGACAATTTTTTGGCTGGAAAAGAGATGATGCTGCCATGGCAGCCATTGGGTGGCTCAACTAGTTTTTCCACCAGGTCCCCATCCATAAAGGTAACGCCACCGTCTGTGCTGTAAGTCTGCACTCGGTACTGCTTCTTACCATTTTTATTGCTCCGAGCATTACAATACAGGATACAAGATTCATCAGCTCTGTTTACCTGAACCATCTGACACTCCCCACATTCCTCTTTGGAAACAAACTGCCCAAAACTCCAGGACTTTCCGTGATCATCACTAAAGAAAGTAAAGGCCCGGGGCTTGGCCCAACCCACTCTCTGCTTCTGATAGGCATAGGCGGGGATGATGAGCCGCCCAGACCTGAGCTGCGTCCCGTGACCTGGACCTATAGCAAACGTTGCCCACTCTTTAATACACTGACCAATGGTACAGTCTGTCAGGTCAGTGACATCGCTCCACGTCTGTCCTTGATCCTCGCTGCTGACGCAGCAGAGACGGGTGACATTTTTACCAGTTCTGATTTGATATTGCTCGGGTGTAGTTCCTAACACAGCAATGAAGAGGAGGAAGATAGTGTTTGTTTCTTTGTCATAAACAGGGCAAGGATTCATAGATCTGTGGTCCTTTAGTCTTGCAGCCTGAATGCTTGAAACATTTTCCCACTTTGAAAAGTAAAAGAAAATTAAGTAGAAATGAGCGATTACATAGAATCATAGAAACAGGAGTAGGCCATTTAGTCCCTCGAGTCTGTTCCGACATTCTACAAGATCATGACTGATCTGTACCTCAACTGCAATTACCCGCCCTTGCCCTGTATCCCTTGATACCCTGACCTAACAAATATCTACACACCTCAGTCTTAAAAATATAAATGAATCCAGCATCCACCACCTTTTGGGGGAGAGAATTCCAGATTTCCACTACCCTTTGCATGAAAAACTGCCTCTTAATTTCACTCCTAAATGGCCTAGCTCTAATTTTAATATTATACCCCGCTTATTCTGGATTCCCTCACCAGAGGAAACAGTTTCTCTGTAGCTGACCATATATCAGCAGGGAATACTGGAAGTATTTTTATTTCCATTCAACGGGAGGGGGAGGGGGGGATGGAGTGGGGGAGAGGGGGTAATTTCCTTTGAGATATGCCTGATTGCTTGGAATTTCTTGGAATATAAAAAGTTGATCTAATTTTCCTGAATCGCAATCTAGTTCTGAATCACACATCCTGAAATGTCCAGGATGTGTGACACATCCTGAAATGGACACATCCTGAAATGTCCTGAAATCGCATCCCCATGCCCTGGGCTGAATATAATTGACATTCTCACTTTTCAGAACCTATATAACCTATATATGGACACTTATGGATCTCTATCTTATATGGCACATTGATTAATAGCTTCTCTTATTTTCTGCCTATACAGTATAACTCACATAAATAAGCCTTAACAATCAGGAACAGAATATTTAATATGACTTACGCGAAGTTGCAAGCAAACTGTTTTAGTCGTAAAAAAATCTGATTTAATCAATGATCTAGGTAATGCGTAATTTAATGCAGCCGGTAAGTGCACATCAGGTCATCGGTTAAGACTAAGATTTCCCACAAGTCAAGGCCTCCGGTATGTGCAGCAGTAATGCAGGGTAGGGCAAGCGGTGTTAATGAAGTGTTAGGAGATTATTAATATGAATTGTGTAAAGAAATCTAAGTGGTTTTGATAGGAACATAAATGGGACTCAGGTGAATTTACAACTTAGGCATTTATACAATTTAAAAAGACACGACTTATGCAAAGAGTTTCTTTCTGACAACATTCACTTGTATATCTCCCTTCACATCGGAATGATGTCCCAGAGTGTTGGACAAACAGGGGTTTGGGCAAAAGGAGTCAAATTGCTACCAACAGTCACAAAACTATTCTTTATTCCCAATTACCTCAAAATTCTTCAAAGGCTTCTTATAGGTGCCCTTCCGCAGCATTAACACATCAGCATTTTCGTCTTTGGGTCCCAGTCTCTTCTCGGCAAACGCCAAAAGGGTATGTGTGTTTGGAACGTGGAGGAGGGAAGGAATACGATACCCAAACTTGCTTTCCCTTTCGAATAGGATAGTTGTCCTAGAAACATTTGACAGTGCCATCTTGCTGCAATAGAATTGAAATGAAACAGATACCAATGTGTATCAAAGTAAATTGTGTGAGGAGCAATTGAGAAGATTTGAGGGACCCAAGATCGGAAATCTGATTCATAGCTTAAAATAAGTCCATACACCTGAATGACATTCCACATACACATGGAAATCACAGAGATAGATTGATGGAATAGAATATGCCTGGATAGGCACATCTTGCTTAGGTAATCTGGAAAGCAATAGGCACGGGTTGGCGAGAGCCAAGGATTGAGGAACTCAAAGTATGTGTTGAGGTGACTGCCCCACCTAACCGAGTCTAACCAGCTCAAGCCGCATAGCTAGCTATTGATCCGCCTTCTCGCTGTTTCCCAACCCTCAACCTCTCTGCTGCCGTTGTGGAACCACTCTATCCTTCCCCACTGTCTCTCCTCACACCTTAACCTTCAAGGTGCTGTCCTTGAATGGTTCATATCCTAACTCTCACACCAGATCCACTTTGTCTCCACAAATGGCTTCTCCTGCAGCCACTGCACGTGATCCTCTGAGCTCGGCCCTCTCCTCTTTGTGATATCATCCGCAGACTTGAGGTCAGCTTCCACATGTACATGGATGACACCCGACTCTAAATCGGCTTCCACCCTCAACTCCAGGACTACCGCTGTCCTCATAGAATCATAGAATCATAGAATTTTACGGCACAAAAGGAGGCCATTCGGCCCATCTAGTCTGTGCCGGCTCTTTGAAAAGAGCGATTCAATCCCATTGCCCTGCCCGCTCCCCATAGCCTAATAGACCCGTTCTTCCTAAATAAAGATCTAATTCCCTTTTAAAAGTTGTTATCGAATCAGCCTCCACCACCTTTTCAGGCAATGCATTCCAGATTCGAACAACTCGCTGAGTGAAAAAATTTCTCCTCAGCTCCCCTCTACTGCGCCTTGAAACTATTTTAAATCTGTGACCACGAGTCACAGATTCACCCACGAGTGGAAATAGTTTTTCTCTATTTGCCCTGTCGAAACCCCTCATGATCTTATAAACCTCTATTAGGTCTCCCCTCAATCTTCTCTGCTCCAGAGAGAATAACCCTAGCCTATCTAGCCTCTCCTCATAGCTGAAGTCCCTCAATCCTGGCACCATCCTAGTAAATCTTCGTTGTACCCTTTCCAATGCCTTCACATCCTTTCTGTAGTGTGGTGACCAGAATTGAACACAGTATTCCAGCTGAGGCCTCACCAAAGTCCTATAGAGGTTAGTCAGCACTTCCTGACTTTTGTACTCTATACCCCTATTTATAAAGCCTAGTATCCCATATGCCTTCTTAACAGCCTTGTCTACCTGTCCTGCCACCTTCAACGAGTCACTAACACAAATCCCCAGGTCTCTCTGTTCCTTCACACCCTTTAAAATTGTACTATCTAGCCTATATTGCCTCCCTTCATTTCTTCTCCCAAAATGCATCACCTCACACTTCTCTGCATTAAACTTCATCTGCCATGTGTCTGCCCACTTTACCAATTTGTCTATATCCTCTTGCAGATGGCTACTATCCTCCTCACTGTTTACTATTCTCCCTAACTTAGTGTCATCTGCAAACTTGGAAACTGTACTCCGTACACCCAAGTCCAGATCATTGATGTAGATTACAAACAGCAATGGTCCCAAAACCGATCCCTGTGGCACACCACTGCTCACTTCCCTCCAATCTGAAAAACAGCCGCTCACTACAACTCTCTGCTTTCTGTCTCGCAGCCAGTTGTGGATCCACGCTGCCACTGTCCCTTTTACGCCATGGGCCTTTAATTTCTTAATAAGTCTCTCATGTGGCACTTTGTCAAATGCCTTTTGAAAGTCCATGTAAACTACATCAACTGCGCTACCATTATCCACCCATTCCGTTACCTCATCAAAAAATTCTATCAGATTTGTAAGGCAAGATTTGCCTTTAACAAATCCATGTTGACTGTCCTTTATTAGCCTATATCTTTCTAAGTGAAGATCTACCTTGTCCCTGATTATGGACTCTAGAATTTTGCCCACTACCGACGTTAGACTGACTGGTCTGTAGTTACCAGGCTTGTCCTTCTGCCCCTTTTTATACAAGGGAGTAACATTAGCTATCCTCCAGTCCTCTGGCACGACCCCTGTGTCCAAGGAAGATTGAAAGATCGTGGCCAGAGTCCCTGCTATTTGCTCCCGTGCCTCACTTAGTAACCTAGGGTGCATCCCATCCGGACCAGGTGACTTATCCACCTTGAGCGACGTCAACCTTTTTAGCACTTCCTCTCTGGTTATAATTATTCTATCCATTTCTCCTACCCTCTCCTCTAATACCATGGCATTGGCTGTATCATTTTCTTTTGTGAAGACAGAGGCGAAGTAATCATTCAGTACATCAGCCATGCCCTCTGCCTCCACAATGAGATTTCCTCCTAGGTCCCTAATTGGCCCCACCCTCTCCTTGACCAACCTTTTACTCTTAATATGTTGGTAAAAAACCTTAGGGTTCCCCTTAATCTTACTCGCTAATTGTTTTTCATGCAGTCTCTTTGCCCCTCTAACTTCCTTTTTTAGTTCTATCCTACACTTCCTATATTCTGCTTGGTTCCCTTCTGAATTTTGAGCCTGACACTTATCATAAGCCTCTTTTTTTTGTTTGATTTTGGCCCCGATTTCCTTAGTCATCCAGGGAGGTTTGGATGCCTTACATTTCACCTTTGTGGGAATGCTTTTGACCTGTGCCTGAACTATCTCCTCTTTGAACGCTGCCCACTGCTCGTTAGTTATCTTACCTGCCAATTTTTCTTTCCAATCCACCTTGGCTAGGTCCCACCTCAACTCATTGAAATTAGCCCTTTTCCAGTTGAGTGTCCTCACCTGTGATCGTTCCTTATCCCTTTCCATAATTATTCTGAATCTAACGATATTGTGGTTATCTTTTTGGCAGACTTTTTGTCAGACATCAAGTCCTGAATGAGAGCTAACTTTCTGCGGTTGAATGTCAGTAGGATTGAGGCCGTCCTATTGGCATGCTGTCCTATCCTCAACTGTTCTTTCTCCCCCATGTCCGTACCGTGACCTGCTCTGCCTTCCACCGTCTCCACTACTGCCTCACCCGCCTCTGGCCGTCAAAACCTTACCTCAGACATGCCTTCATTGCAACCAGGCCTGACTGGTCCTCCCCGCCACAACCCCCCCCCCTCCCCCAACCCCCCAAACACCCCCTCCCCCTCCCCCCCCTCCCTCAGCCCCTCCTCCTCCTCCCCTCCCCCTCTCCCTCCCTCACTCACTGGATCACAGCGGCTAATGATCCCGCGGGAAGCCTGGCTCGGGCCCTGGCTGGTGTGGAGACCGTCACAGGGGGAGAGAGGGAGGGAGGGAGGGACGGCGGGTGAATGAGTAACTCTAGGTGCGAGCGGGACCTGCTACGGCACCAGACATTCTCCCTGAGGCCCGCGACGCATGCGCAGCTTCCCGATTCACGTGATCGACATGGCCAATCACGTGGTCTTAAAGCCACCCATCTCCCTGAATCACGTGATCGGCCCGCTGCGCTGTCCAGCACCTTGCGTTCGTGGTTTCCACTCCTCACAGCCGATTGGGGGCGATCGAGAGCTGGCTGCTCTCCCTCTCTTCACCGCAGGGGGCAACATAGAGCTTCTGGCCGCTCGTCATCTCTTTCCTCACACTTCATTAGAACGTCTGCACCACTACTTGGGTCTTAATTTGGCCATGGTCACCCTACCCTCCCCACATTACTGTAGGTACAGCAATGGCAACGCGCCCGCGTATAAAATTGTCTTCACGTCAAATAACTTCTCGAGTGCTTCAGAATGGCGGGATTTGAAGGTGGGGCGGGAGTTAACCTTAAAGAGCGAGGTTTAAAAAACACAATAAAAACTGGTCATTTAAATCCCTGACTGTTTGTGGGACGCTGCTGTGCACAATTGGCTGCTGCGTTTCGCCCGTTAATATACAGTCAATTCACTTTACAGTATATCCTGTGAAGCACTTTGAGAAGTCTCAAAGAGGTGCAAAGGATTATTATTGATTATTAATCTCTGCAAATCCCTGTTCTTCCCTATTTTCGCCCACCAAATACACAATTCACTTGAGAATATATATACTTTGAAGTGTTGATGTGATGATAAGGTGCAATGTGAAATGCTAGGATTGTTATGAATTTGCAAACCCCCACCACACATTGGTCTTTAAATCTCACCAAACCCTATCTACATACCTCTTTGCGAATAAGAAAACATTATTTTCTTTCCCCCCTCTCCATGTCTTTAAATCCCAACAAATTCCACCACACCATGCCCTATTTGATTAACTCCACGAGCCACATAAGCAATATTATTGTGTTTCCCTTCCAGAAACAAAGTTTACAGATTATGGAGAGAGTTGGTAGGCCAGATGAAATGGGGGGGTGGGGGGGGGCAATGAAATCGTCTCAGTGGCTGGCAGTTGGACCACGCGTTGCTGGATGCGCTGTATCGTTGGAATTGCTATTCTGTGGCTTGTGTATTTTGTGATCTTAAAATGAGGTCCGTCCCATTTAACTGTTCAGGCATATATTAAAGATCCCATGGCGCTATGTTATTATTAGTCTTGCTCATCGTTCAACTGCTGCTCTTCAAACCCCACATCTGGGCTCCGACCCATTCATCTTTCTCCCACCTCCGCAACATTGCCCACCTCCATCACCTCCTGTCCCTTTGGCTGCCAAATATATTTTATCCATGCAATCATTATGTACACGCTAGATAGACTCTGCTAATTCTGCTTTCCAGATTTCCCATCTCTCAGGAAATCCATCCCAGAATCCCTTCACCATGTGCCTTCAAGTTCCATCTCAATATCTTTTGACCTTCCCACTTCTATTCCCCTTGCACCCCATCCCATGTGAATCTAACCCTCAGCTCGGGAACAAGCACTCTACGTGAGAACATATAATTAATAATCCTTGAATTTGACACTGAACCCGTAACATCAAAATGTTTCAAAGTGATTAACAAGGAATTGCTGTCAAAGGTATTGCTTATTTGCAGGCAAAACGGGCAGGAAATTTTGCAGAGCAAATTCCTAGAAACAGCCATGAAGCAAGTGACCTATTTAGATTCTAGAGGATTGTTGGCAGACTTTAGGAGAAACTCACTTCTCAAATAGTGGACACTGGGAGCTTTAATAACCACCTGAAGTCCGAAGGGATATCAATTAATGTCTCATTATGTCTCTGTAGTTAGAGCACTTGCTTCACAAGCGAAGCCTGGGTTTGATTCCTGGAACAACAACAAAATTACATTTACAGAGCACCTTTCACATCGCGAGGATGTCCCAAGGGTGGAAGGGTGAATTTCCTTACTCCACATGCCAGACCATAATCCCTCAAGAAAAAACAATTGGTCATTTGAATCCACAATGCGAATGGAGGGAGAAAGCAACAGTATAAGGATGGAGAAGGCCACAATATGGGGAGGGAGAGTGGGGCGAGGAGGGTGTTGAGATGGAGGGCGTAACAGTACAATAGCGTGGTTAGAGCACTCGCCTCACAAGCGAGAGTTCTAGGTTCGATAATCTCTCAAGGTAAAAAACAAACGGTGACTTCAATCCACGACTGTTCGTGGGACACTGCTGTGCTCAACTGGCCACTGCGTTTTGCCCACAAATATAGTTGGTTCACTTTACAGTATATGTTGTAATGCTCTTTAAGTGTCTAGAAAACGTGTTAAGGCACTGTATCAAATGCAAGATTAATAATAAATGATGAAACCATCAACAATATTGTGTTCTCAACATTGCAATGTCAGCCCAAACTGGATGAAATGTGATGCCTGAACCCCAAACTAGACGTAGACGTGATTGTGCTATTAATGTTTTTCCCCAATAAAGTGTCAAGACACAATTGGAACCCATCGCCCTTATGTGCATCCAATCCAGATAGTTTGTGTCTGTGTAGGCTCTTTTAAGAGCAATCGATTCTGTCCATTTACATGGCCCGTTCAGACATTTCAAAGCACTCAACAGGATTTTTACTGTAATTGGTGACTGTATTTGTAGTTGAACTCAGCAACCAATTTGCATTCAACATCCCACAAACAGATTTTATTTCAGAGATTGTTGGCCAGGAAGGATACTGAGCAAAACTCCCTTCTCTTTTTTTTTTGAATAGTGCCAACAGCGCAACACCCACCCAGCACTGCATTGCATTGTCAGCTTAGACTGTGATTACAAGTCCCGATGCATGGCTTGAACCTACAACCTTCTGAAGTGGAGTGCTACCACAAAGCCAGGCGGGCACATAATGTCATAGTGAATTATACTGTATGGGTTTCTTTGAATTAACCTCTATTCCAAATCCACGTAAATGTATAGCTTGGAGTAGACTAGATGGCTAAGGGATGGTGAATGGAGTCAAAGCCCTGGGTTAGTGAGGGAATCGTTGCAGCAGTTTGTGATGTATCTTGGAGTTCTGGAAGTTCAATTGATAGTAAACCCTCCTAACTTCTATTTAAAAAAAACTCATTGGAATCTGTTTGCAATTAAGAGCTTTTGGGAGTTGACTATCGAGTCAAGCTTGATATATTGTACATGGTAGTATCAAATGTGTTTCCTGGTGTCCTGCCTACCATTCCTCCAGACTAATTGATCATTCACTTCATGGCTGTTTATAGGACATTGCTGGGCACCAAGTGACTGCTTCCTTGGCACACAAATACGAGTCACTAATCTTGACACCGTATCAAATAAATGGGTGACTATAGGTCAATGAAGGCTGAGGTAAGTAAAGTGAAGAAGAAAGACTTCTCTTTCTCAGCCTAGCTGTAGATTATTATTATTTTTTACTAGGCATCCAACAGTTTACCTGTAAGAACACATTTGGATGGTTCAGTCACCTTTTATGTGGAGTTCTGATAATTTGTGTCATTTGTTTGGCTACCCAGAGAGAAGTTAACTAGTTAGGTTGCTGACCTTTGGTGCTTGCTTTTCATTTACAGGATGTCTTCATGTCTTCCTGCACACTGAATATGTCTGCAGGCATGGTGGTGGTTTGTGTGTGTGAGTGTGCGTGGGAAGGGTGTTTTTCTTGGTACTGGATAATTTTGTAAATTAAAAACTGTGATTATCATTATCCTGGAGGGCAAGAATTCATTGCAGAATCTAAACTACAAATGTGAAGTTTCTGAAAAACGGCAGCTGTGACCTGACTATATTTATAAGACAGACAAATGAATACCTGTACATTCTTGATCTTTGGATCACCCAGTCAGTAACACAGGTCTCTCACAATTGCACACAATTATGCAATTACTGAGAAAACACTTGGGTTATATCATTAAAACACAAGAGCTAAGCTCAAAAGCCTTGTACTGGCAATATTTAACTCTGCATCATTTGAAAACAATTTTTTTAATGATATTTCTAGCATATGGCCAAACTTAAGGTTAATAGTTGCTAGCTGGTTGCACAAAATGATAATATCCATTTGAACGTGCCCCCCACAATCCGTTTTATGATCCATTTCAGACATAGATTCATAGAATCTTACGGCGCAAAAGGCCATTCGGCCCATCGAGTCTGTGACAGCTCTTTAAAAAGAGCAATTTAATCCCACTCCCCAGCTCTCTTCCCATAACCGCGCATGTGTAGAAGTTCTATACTTTGATTAGCAGTTTATAAATTTGTTGTTGCAAAAGCCATAATTGCAATGCTCCACTAAATTCTCACAGATCCTCAATCTCAAGAGTGCTAAAATACTAAACTTCCTCTAACATAACGCAGCAGACAATCCCCACACCTGATCTGGCTGCCCTTCTGAAATTGATGAACGTCTTAAATAATAAACGTCTAAAGAAAGCTTGTAACTAGTAATAAAATAGTAGCCATCACGTATTGCCTCCAGTGTCTACTTTTGGACTAAAGCTTTAAGAAACATGTTCTACAAATATGTACAGTAATTGTGAAACAAGTACAATTTTCAAAGAAAATTTTATTATGCAGATGCCATGATCTGTTTTCTTTTTGCTTTATATTTGGTAATTTCTACCCTGAGTAATTAGTTCAACTACTGTTGAAGCTGCTTAGCAAAGGTGTGTAATAAGTGGCTTCTCTGAGCAGTTGCAGTTTGTAGGATTAGTGAATAATGTTTCACTTAGCAACAGTAGCAGCAAACACAACATTCCCCTTATTAAAGGGAAAACATCTACGTCAATTTATTCAAATATAATCCCTTACAAAGTATTTTAAACAATGTGTGCAGTTGTTGAAATTAAGGTAACTTTGCATATTTATTACTATTTTAAGGTGGGGTGAACGGAAATTTCTATAGTTTTGTTCATTCTTTGTAGGACAACATCCCCATAAATACTTTTACTCCTTAGGTGAACATTGTATTACTATGTTATACAGCTCACCCCAGGCATAAATAGTGGAGGCACTTCCACTACTCCCCCACATACATTGTGTTAAGTTATTCATTAGGTTCCTCAAAAACATCGCAGCACAGTTTAAAACTCTTGGAAAAGGATATATGTTGTTGGATGAAACGCAACATTCACTTTTCAGACAGTATAGAGATCTCCTTTTAAATATATTATACATAGTAAAGATATTGTAATCAGGTAAACATCTAGCTCTGGGTGAATGAAGCCTTTAGGCCTCTTTCAGTCCAGAAATGTATAAAATGTGTTCCAGCTCAAAAATAACCAAACAATATTCCACTTTCGCATCCTTTGTGTAGAAGTCCAACGCATTATCCAATTTACAGGAGTTTCTCTGAACGGTTAACACAAGGTTAATTTATAGTTGAAATTGACTTAACTATAGAAGAGACATAAAGAATCCTTCATCACACCCTATTTATATATCCATCCTGCCAGCATGATCTGTTCGAATTGTTAAATAAAAATAATCATATTTTAGTGGCAAGCTATATAATGGCTATATAAACTATACACAGAAGGCACACAACTCTACAAAGCTGTTAAATAGAATCAATACTTTAGTTGAATCCAGCATTTTGTAGCATTCAATAGATGCAATATTTTGCTAGTAAGATGGATTGCACAGAAATGATCAAACATCTGCTACAAGTAGTCAAATTCTGAATCTGTAAATGTTTATAACCCACATTACAGAACTGTATGTGAAAATCATAAGATTGCTTACATGTAATATTTAGTGTTTAATACCAAAGCATGCATGTGGAAACATGAGTTAAGAACCAGTCCATTGCCTTTTAAGCATCCACGGAAAGTTGTTGCACTGCGGGTTAATTTCGGCAAGTACCAATTCAGTTAACTTGACGTCACATGGCTGATACAAACAGAAGGCAAATCTAAAGTCGTCTGCAGGTAACTAACTCTAAAACGTACTGCTACAAGAAATCCAATAAATTTTCAGTGCTGAAATATTTACCTAACATCCTTGAATATGCAACCATCGTCTAAATCTAAAGCTGCATTTGTTATCGAAACAAATTCCTTCTCCCCACAAACACATGTATGCATACAGTACTTTAGCAGTGCCACCCTGAATGTATAGCATTCAGCAATTATGAGTCATTCTAAAGACTTAAATATTAAAAAAATCTCACTATTAGAACCATTACAAAATATAGTAATGCAGTTTTATTAGTAAACAAATCAAACAATAAAATATATCCAAGCATTAGGAAGTTGAAATGTAAAGGAACAATTGAAATGGTCTGAAAGTCCAACTATTTCAAGTGATATGTATTCAGCTACATGCAGATCAGTCCTTCAGTGCAATGCAAGCCTTAATAGTACTTCATTAATTAACTCCAATATAAATTGGAAGAAAATTGAAGGTATGCAGAAATCATATTACACTTTTTGGTTGGAATTCAGACCAAGACTGTATGATGAAAATTAATAATGAGAAATTCCAATGAGATGCATTCTGACAGTCCATGATGTCATGACAGACTAACCCTAAGGATGGAAATAACCCCAACCCTAAGGATGGAAATAACATAAATCAAGGAGTTTCGGTGCATAGACGCACAGCCTGGAAAAGGTTTACAGGTAGTTGTGTAGAATAGTAGAATCTGGAAGTACAGCAGGAAATTTTTAAATTAAGTTTACAAAAAAAGTGCTGATATCATAATAAAACTGCCTGATAAATCTGAACCCCGAATGAATTTAAAATTATGACTGGGTAAAATTCAGTCACTATGTAAATCTCAGCCCTCAGATCTCGAGGCAGAGTCACATGATACCAACACATGCTCCTTGACACTTGTACCCTTACACAAGTATACAGTCACTGAACACACTCCAAATGTAATTATACCAAAATAAATTTAGGTTAAGACATTTAGGTTAACAATACAAGTGGCTTGCGTTACCTTGGAGAATCAACACAGGTCATTACAAGCTCCCTTAGAACAAGATCATCTCAGTTCAATCATTTCATGTGGAATGTAGATTAAATGGCTGCACTAAACTTTTTCAACCAAGCAAAGGTCAAATATGCCCACTCTGGCCAACAAACTAGAACATTCTAGTAAAAATAACACATCATAAATGCTTTGCTCTTCAAACCCGCACATACTGTCAATTTGTTTTAAAGGATTTCCACGTTTCAAAGTCAAAAGCCAAATAGCTACTGCGGTGGCAAACACTACTTTATGATTATTTCAGGCCTGGAAATGTAACTGTTCAGATGCTGATCAAAATTACCATTTTACTGGTATGAACTTTCTCTTTATTTGGAATTATTTAACAGATTCCCCCAATTTCATCAATGGAAGCTTTTGCAAAAAGTTGTGATTGCTCACATCTTACTGCATTCTTAGTATACTTCACATCATCCAGTCACAAAAATAGCAACTTTACAATACAGGGAATGTATATTTTGAGGGGTTTATGGCTCTGGTTCTCTTGATAATGCTGCAACCATGGATCTCAACTCCATGATTAACAACAATGCGACACATTTTGTCAATTCTCTACCACCCTGGCTCAGCTACCCTACTCCAGATAAACAATCTGCCGTTATTCTAGAAAGCCAACCCCATTACGTCAAGCCTCAGCATGATAATGATTCCTTTGGTGACATTGTGTTGAGCTTCTGAATCAGAGAAAGTATTAAGATTACAAGTGTGTGTGTGTGTGTGTGAAAGAAACAAGTTGCCTTGTCATGCAATGGATGTTTAGGAAATTGACGGAAAATAGTCCACTGAGGACTGGCCACGACGATGGCTGGCCGCAGGTTTAATCCTGAGTTACGTACGAGCACCCTTTGCCCGAGACAAAATTTTGGTCGTAAGCCAGATGTGAAAGAACAGGAAAATTGAAAAAATGGGAATGATCCAACAAATCAAACCCATGTAACCATTCCATATACCACACAAAATTCCAAATCAGCAAATCATTAAAATTCACCACTCTATACAGCTTAATGCCAGGCGTAAACGATTACTGGGGAAGGCTAATTAAACTATTTGCAGAGCCGCTCAATCCATCACCCTTCTGAAAGGACTTTACACTGCTTGGTATCTGAAGCCCTGTGTGCAAGGTTAAGCCACCACACCAAACCTACATGTGAGGGAGGAAAAAAAAAGGAATATTTTATGCAATTAAACAATAAGAATACCAGACATAAATATAGTTCACAATAACTCAAATCATTTATGCAGTCATTTTAAATTACTCAAAGCTTATCTATTTAGCGAAGAACCAGCAAATTAAAATATTTATGCTTCACATTCTAACTATACGCTTCATTATATAATTCAACATTGAGAATCATACAATGATTCCTGATAGCTCTAGGTAATCCTGTATTTAGCCTCAGATTTGATACATTGCTTTGTCACACTGAAATGTGCTTCACAATAGTTTCTATGAAGTGTAGGTCCCTCCTTTCCCTTCTTCAAGTCGTGCCTGAAGACCTTTCTCTTCAACTACACTTAGGGTCACCTTCCCCCTCCCTCTGGCTCAATCTCCGCCATTGTGAAGTGCTCTGAGATGGGGCGCGATATAAATGTAAGTTAATAATAATCCTTGCATTTGATATAGCACTTTTCACATCTTATCAACATCTCAAAGCGCTTCACAGAATATATACTATAAAGTGAATTGACCGTATATTTGTGGCCGAAACGCGGCAGCCAATTGCGCAAAGCAGTGTCGCACAAACAGTTGTGGATTGAAATGATGAATTTTTATTATTGTGTTTTTTTTGGACAGTTTATTATTAGGCAGGTGGAGTAAGGAAACTTGGCCAAGGTCAGCCAGGTATCTTAACACCTGAGGTAACCCATAATGTTCCAAAGGGAGTATCTAAACTGTATGAAGCTCCAAAGCAGGTGGGTCTCATCTTTTGACTGCGCTTTTGTTCATCTTTTCCCCTCCTCACCTCCCACTCCCATCTCGGGTGCCCAGCTTTTGAGACGTCCTTCTGATGTGAAAAGAGCTAATATTGCTTGTGGGGCCTGCAAACGTTTAGGTTGAACCACTGTGGCCTAGACCATGTCCCCAGAGCATGACCTTGCAGCCTCTAATCCAAAGGCAAGGATCCTACTAACTGAGCCAAACTAACACTAATCACAAAATTTACAATGAGTTCTAGGTTTGATATTTGCAAAGATTGAAAGAATCTCTTTCAATCATTTTCTTCATTTATCTAAGGATTTTCACTTACTGGATATTGCATTATAATATGGTTTTTAAGAACATCTACTCTTCCCCCACTCCCCCTCCACTGAGTAACTGTACTTACCATAAATGCAGGAACTACTGGTTGAGTAAATTTTGTCCTGAAAGTATGTAACAACTGTTTGGTATCTGCATTATAAAAGGAAACATGACCTAAAAACAAAACACAATTGGTGAAACTTTCAGTTAAGAAAATGAAAGAAAAATAACCACACAGATACTTACATATTCTTAGTTGAGACAGGGTTTGAATTATAAATGGAATGAAATCTCACTACATAATTGAACTCTTCTGATTTTCAGGATAAAACAAAATCAAATACCATTGAAATCCAAGATTGTCTTACAAGATAAAACTGGAACAGCTCTGTACGGAAATATGGTTGTCTAAAACTATGGTTGTCTGCTCCTTTCAGCACCCTTGGGACGTCCTCCCGACATGAAAGGCACGTATAAACGTCATTTTTTGTTATCATTCGCTCGCTCGCTCACTCACCAACATTTTCCAGTCAAAATCAAAGTTATCAGAATCGGTTGATGATTGACCACAATGTAGTGACGAGAATAAAAAGCCAATATTATTTTGAAAAAAGACGTTAAAAAAGGACAAATCTAATTGATAAACAGGTGGTTACCTCCATCATAATCGCAGTATACACCAATTTTTTTCGGAACTGGCATGTCCATGGTTTTGGCTTTGTTATTATGTTTGGCGGCAAAGGATGTCTGCAACCAGTTGTTAATATGAACACACCAAGAAGTGTTCGTCTTCCCCAACTGGTCAAATTTTCCTAAATTCCTGTAGGATATGCCCATACTATAGCATTTGCAGTCTTTTTGAGCATTTACTTCCCAGTAATGCTGACCACTTTCAATCACTGAGTCGCCTGCAATGCAAACATAGATATGAATTAACCAAAGATTAAGTACAGTAAAAGGCCGTTTATCCAGCACCCGATCAACCGTAACTTCTGTATAACTGGCACTGCCCAAAAAAAGTCCGCATTCGATTAACCGCAATTTATCTGGAAAAATGCATTGAATTTTTTTGGGGGTTATTTTCGGCCAAATATCCGGCATGCGCTTTAACCGGCACTGCCCAGGTCCCGAGGGTGCCGGATAAATGGGCTTTTACTGTATGTGAATTAAGCATAGATGTAAAGATCCTTCAGGCTATTCGTTTTGTGTCAAAGCAGTTTTCTAAAAGGTTTAAACTTTATAGATCATTCTACAATCATTTCAAACACGTCCATTTTTGCCACATTGCCACCAACCTCAATTATTTTTTAACAAAAAAAATTTACGTTTTCAGCCATATTTAACAAAGAACAAGATAAATTGTTTACATTCATTTCACTTAATTTGAATCCAATTAAACTAACAATGATTGTGATCATTTTTACCAACCAAAATTTGGCAGAGAAAGTCTGAATTAATAATAATAATGATCCTTGCATTTCATATAGCACCTTATTACATCTTCAAGACATCTCAAAGCACTTCACAGTATATACTGTAAACTGAATTGATTGCATCTTTTGTGGAAGAAATGCAGCAGAAGGGACCCCTGGAAAAGTAATCCGCCAATCCACTAAAAGCTGAGTTCCTACTTACAGCTAAGTGACCAGAAGCACGCAGAGTAAGGAAACTTGCACAACGTTTCTCCCTGTCGGCAGGCAAGGCATCAGCCACTCTGTCCCCAACCTCTAGAATTCCTTCCCTCAGCCTTGCCCCCACCCTATCCTCCTTAAAGTCAAGACCCTTTTCTTCGACAGTCCCATCAGTCCCCACCTCCACTCCTTTTCCTCCACCCCCCCCCCCCCCCGATCCCAAACCCTGCTTGGGTCTAAAACACTGACTGTCCAGCGCCTTGGGACGTCCTCTTGACTTCAAAGTCACTATACAAATGTAATTTTGTTCTTGTCAACAAAAAGTAAGCGCTTGAACCATTAAGATGCAGGATTCCACATCATGTTTTCTCATCAATAAAATTATTCAAGCTTGATATTCGATCTAAGACACCATCTCTAAACTTTAAGACATTATATCTATTCACAAAGCCAGATTTATGACAATATTTTTCTGCACATGTGCAAGCAAACCAGACCAACTGCAGTATTAATATATAAAACTGTACCTAACACCGTATAAGATTCACCAGTAAAACGATCTCGGTTACTTCTCACTGACGCTGGTCGGCAGGTCGTTGAAGTCCTTTTTGGAGACGGTGTGCCACTTCTAAAGAGGGTAAACGAAAAATTAATGCACTTAGGCAACAACTAGAATAGATGTGCTCATATGAACTATGTGGGTTACACAAATAGGAAGTGAAAGTGAATGATTTATATCTGAGCCTTTACAATTTGATGAAATGTCTCCAAATTAATAACTATACATGAAGCCACTTTTTCACTATATAAAAATCCTCAATTACTAGATTAATGAACAGTTCTTACAACAGGAGAAGAAGAGAAGCCAGAAAATATTGAAGAGATAGTCTCTCTTGGAAGATATTTTATTGCATGATTGTTGCATTTGGCAAATGTAAAATTATTAAGGCCAGATATTCTATCTAAGAGCCAAAGATACACAGCGCAACACAAACGGACAAGCATGCATTGGCTGATGAAAGAAAAAGAATGCAATTTAGACCCATGAACGTACTCACCAGAAAATAAAAATCGAATCCGCAAGAAAAGAGCAAAACCATAAGATTTTAGACAAACTGTTAAATGAACATCTAAAAAAGCAATCATTTATTTTTGGTTGATACCCTTGAAAAATTATAGTGTAACAATATTACTACTATATTGTGTGTCAAATTATATTTACATCTATGCCATTTAAATATGTTGAATGATATAGTTGTCTTCTAAAGCACTTTCTCATTTTATTATGGCAATGCACTATAAAAATAAAGTAGATTTCCTTTTACAGTGGTGAAATACTCCATTTACACCTACAAACATTATAGCTAAGGAAGGCGTGAGCCGTCCACTCGCACAATGAAGTGCTAATACATTTGGAACAGGAAAAATAATGCTTGGAACATTCAATTCAACTTTGCTGTAACACTTCACATGCAAGTATCATTAAATCACCATTATGCTTAAACAAAAGATAAACGGTCGAACAAAAGTTCTGGCACTCCAGAAACCATATCTGTGGTCATGCAGTCACTTATAGAAAATATATATTTTTTAAATCAGGTATAGAAAATAATCTATAAAAAATAATCACAATTAGATGCCATTCAACTCCAGAGCTTATTTAAATTCTAAATGTACAATTAGAATTTAATGTATATAAATGTATACGTGTAAAAAATCATTACGCGGACCATGAAATCTTTATAGCAGGGAAGAAGTGTTAATCTATCAAACGTTTGGGGTGTTGAACCAGTGTCATGACAAATGTTTCCAGGAATTAAATGGAAGTTATAAAACATTGCAGTGTGTCTGTGTCAGCACATTTTATTTCCAAAAATTCCATTATTTTTAGTGGAATCTAGTCTGAATTTTTTCAACAAGTTTCTGTTGGAAATACATGTTAGTTTTTCTTTCCCAAATGTACAGTATGTGGCACTCCACTGTGATACTGTAACAGCACTATTATTAGTAAGTAGGAACCTGCTTGTTAGTCCAAAAAAATTTGGGCACTCAATCCACGACTGTTTGAAGGAAACTAGAAGACGTGAAAAGCGCTATATCAAATGCAAGGATTATTATTTTATTATTATCAGCGTAAAATCTGTTGAACGTGATCAACATATTATGGCATTACCTCCATCTCAAATACAGCAGGAGTATTATTATTAATCCCTCCAGCCTTAATGCAGTCTTACTCACTCTACGATTAGATTGTATACTTTTGAGCACTGCCAGCACTGGTTGCATTTCAAGGACTGGCTAGTTTCGCCATCTTTTTGTGCAGCTTTTAAAGCCTTATTGGAGAAAATTGCTGTTGCCTTCAAAAGGAACAATGAGACATAGAAACAAAAACCCTGTATGGCAATATGCAAAACTTAATTCTTGTCCAAAATAAAGCAAAAAGTATCTTACGCAGCGGTAAATAAAATTTTAGTAAAAAAACAAGAGTCCCCAAACGGACAAAAGCTAACGCACAGATAGAGGTTCAATATATAATATTTACCATTTATTCTAATTGTTTAGATTTAATATTATAACACATATTGTAGCCATGTTTCAGTATCTTTACTACTGTAATAATTTTAGCTTCACAGTAATTGCAAGGAGATTTACATTCCCTAAAGCCTGTACTCTGTAAAGCCTAAGGATCTACACATGGAAACGCAGCAATAGAAAACGGTTTGCATTGATCATCTAAAGGCTAGATTTGGAAACGTGCAACTTTAGCTGAGGACAGCAATACAATTTTAGCAATACAATGTCTGTCCAAAATTAATTACGTACTTTCTTGAAAATAGTAATCTTATGTTAAGTGATTAAATTAATCACAAGTTACTCATGGGAAGACGTCCCCTATACGTCCAGTGCCTTGCGATGTCCTCCTGACTTGAAGGGTGCTACACAAAATTACATTAGTATTGTAATTAAACAATCCTTATCCTAGATATTTGATTATTGTTTAACATTTGTGTTGATTTTTATTTCTGTATTGAAGTGAAAATCTGACATTTCCAACAAATTGTTTCATCTTATATACTGCTTTAGATTGATATATAAACATATACATTTTGAAAGCTCAAAGGCCATTGCAACGATCCATCTGTTATTGGTAATTTTTACTTACCTCATGAAAAATGCCCCCAACAACTACATTGAGGAAAACTGAGATTTAGCGTCTGACTTTTAAAAAAAACTTATGTAAGTTATTGCAAACCTATTTAAGGAAAACACCATGCAATCTGGTCCATATAAATGATTTTCTTTTAAGGCTCTAAGGTTCATCCATCTCTGATTAACTCCACATCTACCCAAGAAATAAGCACAGTACACACAGTGCAATTTTCAAGCCGTACAAATTATATCCTTTTCAATAAGTAGCTATCAAAGAAATGCTAAGATACTTTTACTACAAATGCTAGCAACTATTCAAACAACTATAAACATTTCTGCAGGCATAAAATGTGCATACATGCTTACACAATTTGCTCCTGTTTGTAGTGCAAAATGAATTTCTAACAATCAGTCTATTCAGTGCACATTTACTTTATGGCTGTAAATGTTCTCCTCTGGGCATGCAGACAACTGGCATTTTGAGACATCTTCCCAGTGTGATTTGAGTTGTCCCTCTGGCAGGGAAGGCACTATGTCAAATGCAAGAATATGGAACTGACCATCATCTTAATATTCAACATGCAGAATTTTTTTTTAAATTAAAAAAAATTCAAATACAAATTATTCAAGTTATTAAAAAAAACACTAACTACAGAAAAGTAGTTTCCAAATTAAAATTGAATTCAAGAAATTAACAATATTTTAAAATATTTAATGTAAGGTTTAGACAACGGAAAATTATTCCAAGAATTTGGTTCAATATGTAAGACTGTTTGGAGCATAATCCATTAATTGGTGCATATTTGCAAACTGAAAGTTGTTAAATACATGTCGTCGTTAATCAGGTACTTTAAATGTCAACCTTGATAGCACATTACTTTGTTAAAGAAACTGTAAATAATACTTGTGATTGGGACTAAGATTTTAGAAATAACTTGCACTAATAGTAAAAAATTCACAGTAATCCTGTATGGTTCAGCATCCATAAGGGATTATTTCATAACCAACTAAAATGTGGTTCTACCAGCCACAAGCAAAGGTCTGAAATTAATCATTTGCTGGAAGCTGCTGTATCATTAACTAATGAAGATAATGTGGTGATGCGATTGTGTGTGAAAAAAATCTTCAATTGGATCAATTATTGTCCATGAATGGTACCATTCAACTGTTATCCTTTTCCTCAAGTTACAATATTTTCTTGGATTTTATAAAGCACTTGCTCACCTATGCAAACAGACTGTTCATTAACTCAATATTAAAGATACAGTACTTTTATTTCAATTTTGACAATCAATATTGTTTTCATTCTGTTGGATACTCAAACCATGTGTGACGAAAACGAACTCCCAATGGCATGGAAATAAATCCATGTTCCATATATGGGTAGAAATACTCCAATTATTTGGGCTCATTTTAAGAAGATTGAGTGATTCCATTACTTGTTTTTTGGGGGGGGCGAGGGAATTATAGTACGATTTATTCAAGGATATATCTACTCACGCTTTGCATGCTACAATGGTACAAACATCAAACTGAAGAAACAGTAAAGAACTGATAAAAGGTATAGATCCTTAGATTGGTAGTACCATCAGTTATCAATACTATGGTTATTTGTGGTTTGCTACAAGCTAGTTAAGCTCAAACTACAAAACTAGTAGATATGTCACCTCAATTTGTTCTTCACCAAGGAAACCTGGCCACTGTGAGATGATGAAAATAAGTAGATTAGCACAATTACGTTGATAGATTTGGACAATTTAACCAAAATTACACAGCAATAGCATAGTGGGAGCTGCTTTAGAACTGGAACAACATGGTACAATTCTAAGAGAGGACTGGACTTTCATTTGCCCAGTTTGTTTATACAAGAGAAACCTAAGTACAACTATAACTTCACAGCAAAAACAGAAGTCACTGGGCACACTCAGCAGGTCAGATAGCATCTATGGAGAAAGGCTAGTGAGCAATGTTTCGGGTCCATGAACCTTTGTCAGAAGCCTTGTTTCAAAAATCTTGTCAGATTTCCAGTAACTGCAGTATTTTGTGTTCTGAATAACTTCAGTTTCAGGTTCGTTTGCTCAATGATGGGCATCAAAGGAAAACCAATTACTGGCATTTCACTACAATCCTAAACATTTGCTGATTTAAATATATCTTGCTGAATGTTCGCAGTTCAAATGAAAATCGTTTCATAATATCACCTGGCCTCAGATTGTACAATTATAGATTTCTGATGGACTGAATGATTAAATAAATGCTTGATATTCTAATTCTCAAACTAGCATCATTACTAAACCTTTAGTGCAAAATTGATTCTGACAACAATGAGCATTCCAGCAACAGAATTAGCCCCATGACTTTACTGATTGACTAAGGAGCTTTTGGATTTCAACAGCTCTCATATCCAACACAGCAGTTGTTAAGACAACATCTCTTCCAAAATAATGCTCTGATTCACTAGTGGTGGTCTCAAAGAACAACAGGAACAAATGTGCTGCATGAGACCTATCCCAAATAAAAAAGGCGAATCCAACAGATTCTTACCTGCCCTTGTTCTCTTTCCCTTTAACTTTGCTTTCCTGTCCCTTGCCTCCTGAAGAATCCCATTCAACACTAAAATCTTCAACTTTGAGGTTCTGATGTGAAGTTGTACCATCAAAGGCAAAGTTAAAACCTGTTAATAAATCGGTATTAATGTAACTTGATCATGCAATAATGAAGTACACTTAGCAAGTAAAATGCCCCATTTTAAAATGAATCAGTTTGTGTAATGTAATGTTAAATATTTCACAATGATTTGAATAAAATGTGGAGTCCTGTAATTCAGGGGTTAGAGCAATCGCCTTGCAAACAAGGGACCTGGGTTCAATTGTCGGCAGGTCGAAATGTTGGGCAACTTTCCTTACTCCACATGCCTGTTTACCTAGCAGTAAGTCGGAACCCGTTTGTTGGTTGATTGGTGGATTGTTTTTGTGGGGGTAATGAGTGCTTCACTGGATCTATTGTAAAGTGTATTTGTCATTGAAAACTGCAGTCAATTAAAAAAAAACAATGTCCCACAAATAGCCATGAAGTGAATGACCAAGTTTATTTGCAGGATTGTTGGCCAGGATATCGGGAGAAACTCCCTTCTTAAATTATGCCATGGGATATTTAACGTCTAGGGCAGTGATTCCCAACCTTTTTGTGCTGCAACCCTAAATTGGCTACCAACAGATCCTCTTGACCCTTAGGGGGCAAAGTCACGACTGTGCGACTGAAGTGAAGCTCAGCCAAGACAATATCTTTGTCTCTTTTATGGTATAAGTGCAACTCACTAGTACGTTCTTTCATACAAATTGGTTGGCGGTGTCGCCTCGGGCACTTTTCAGCATTAAAAAAGAAAAAACAATGTTTTCTGATGACCCTTTGCGACCCTAGAAAGGACCCTCGCGACCCAGGTTTGGGGAGGACCCGAGGTTGAGGACCACTGGTCTAGGGTGATGGGGCCTTGGAACAACATATAATTTAAAGGTGGATTCTCCACACTGCAGCAAACACACTCTTTGCACGTATTGGAATAATAATCAACTACTATATGAAACTATATGAGTTCCAAATCACGATCTGGTGTTTGAACCCACAACCACATGACTCAGATGAGAGTGCTACCAACTGAGCCAGGCTGACATACAAGGTTAGAACTTGTCCAACTAGAAACAGATCACAATAATTCATTACCCTTGATTACAACCATGCAATCTACAGTACCACAATCCCATAATTTAGGGCCTGGAAATCAATTTGAAGCACTGCAATATATTACCTTTTGTCTCCAAGGTGATTGGTTCAGAGTAATCCCCTGCCACAGCCTTGTTACATGCTCTGACTCTAAAGTTCATGTACTTTGATTCAAATGTCAAACCTGGAAAACAAAAGAAATAACAATTAACATGACATTACAGGAATCCCTTTGCAACATCTCATTTAGCTTTACTGATATTAACCTCTTGCGATGCAACTTCAGGAAAGCAACTAACTTCTGTAATATTACCAAGCATGTAAACATACTGAAAATACCTGCAGTATTTTGTTTTGTTTTTGACGACTTTGCGTTCAATGTGTTGCTTAAATTCATAGTGTACATCAATTTAATTGAGTGGCATTATCTTCCAATACTGCTCCCTTCCTCCTTATAATAATAATCCTTGTATTTAATATAACGCTTTTCACGTCTTCCAGACGTATCAAAGCGCTTCACAGAATATACTGTAAAGTGAACTGTCTGTACATTTGTGGCCAAAACGTGGCAGCCAATTGCACACAGCAGTGTCCCACAAATGATTGTAATTTGAAGTGACCATTTTTTTTTTACCTTGAGGGATTATCGATCCTAGGCCTTTCACTTGTGAAGTGAGTGGTCTAACCACTGAGTGCTTTTTTACTGCCACTTCCTTCCTCCCTTAACACCACCCAATCTCTTCCTCCCCATATTGCTGCCATCTCCATCCTTATACTGTTGCTTTCTCAATCCATTTGTGTTTTGCCATTCCCTCCTTAAACTCTCGCTCGCCACTTTATTGCAAAAAAATCCCAGCAAAAACTGACCTTAAAAGCTACCCATCTATCCAAAATTGATTCTATTGCATCTATTGCACTAAAACATCGAATCCAATTGGTTTATCAAAATATACAGCTTGAACTACACTGGGCCATGTTTTCTTACCTAAATAAGCAGTTAATGTCATCATTTTCTTAATAGGATCAACTAAACACATCATTCTCACTCAGTATTATTTCAGCAAATCAAAACCTATCATCTTAGGAAACAGTAGTGATATGATGGACCTTATGGCCTCCTTCTTTTCTATAATTAACCATTCAAAATGACTCCAATCATCATTTACAAACATTTTGTTCAACTCTAAATATTTAAACATAACCTGGTAATGTGTATTCAGTCCTTTTGATGTTATCAACTGCTTCCCAGTTTCGTTCCTCTTTTATTCGAGGTGGTCCTTCAAAGTTTGTTTTTCTGTACTCCAGAATGTAATGATCAATCTTATCATCTTCGTCTGGCATTTTCCAACTTATAGTAGCACAGTTATCAGCAACCAGACATTCTCCGGGATCTATCTCAGGAGCTCGTGGAACTGTAGAGAGAAAAACATTCTATTGTTAAAATTTAGAGGACAGTATCATAACGATAAATGGAGTTTATTTCAACAAATTAATAGGAATCTCACAATTTTAATATAAAGTCATTGAATCTTTTTCCAGCACCTTGGGATGTCCTCCCAACGCGAAAGGTGCTATACAAATGTCATTTTGTTGTTAATGTTTTCAAAAAGTCAAGCAGGTGTATACAAAATGATGTACAGTACTATCAAGTTAGTTGAACCAAATTGTTATTAACTTGTGGTAATACATAAACATATGCCAATTTCCATATCAAAAGAACCCTTTGAATAGTATCCATTACAATGAATCATCAAACAACAGTACATTAAAACAAAATGCAGTATAAGATCATCAGTATTTATAAGTACAAAAAGTTTACAATACAATTTTAGCTTCTCTAAATAATCCTCAAATGGTTATCATGTTAGATAGCCTGACAGTCTAGACGCATATAGCTCAGGAAAAGTGACCAATAATAATAATGTGTGCATCACCGAGTCATACAGATCCCAGGTTTGCTACTTGATTTACTGAGTTACCTGATCACAGTAAAACAGTGAGTGGATAACTAATCTATTCAATAGGCTAGAAAAGGTAGGGTTCTCAAACCTTACCAGCGATTCTTGATGGGTAGAAGACTTTTTAGCAATACCACTGAGGCAGTTACAGCCTCAACTGTGTTTAACTAGGCATTCCCTTCAGAACAGAAGGGGAAATATTTGGGAACCAACCATGGAACTTCATTTTTCATCAGCTAACTGCGCTGGAAACTAAAAAGCTCTCAAGATAAATTTACAGTACAGTTTGTTAGGGCTTTGATTTGCGGTATTCACAGATGCTTAATGGGAAGAATCCCTGCTCCCAGTGACAGTTTGTCCCTTTGTTATGACAAACAAACGATTGAGTTCAACATTTTATTAGGTTCACTGAAAAATATTGTACAGTACAAGCAAATATGTCACAGAAAAGCAAATGTCCAATGAAGACATTGTGTTGTCCCGATAGACAGATGGTCAGCTGGAATCACATCCTAAATAGCTCCTTTACCATCTGTGTCCTATAGCTCAGTGGTTGGAGCACTCGCCTTATGGGTGAGAGACCTGGGTTCAATTCCAAGCAGGGTGAAACCTTGGGCAAATTTCCTTACTCCACACGCCTATTAGTAATCCCTAAAAAAAACAATAATTGACCATTTTAATCCACGACTGTTTATGGGACACTGCTGTGCACAATTTGCTGCCGTGTTTTGCCCACATATTTACAGTCAGTTCACTTCTGTGAATTCTGTGAAGCACGTGAGACGTCTAGAAGATGTGAAAAACGCTATATCAAATGCAAGAATTATTATTATTCTCTGAAAGCAATTCCACTGCACTTTCAAACCCCATATGGATTGTCAAACTCGGTGCTTCTTAAACTCTACATACTTTGAACGCCATGAACTGCAGCTCACGTTCATCTGTCTGTACCTATATTTAAATCTTTAAAAAGTTAGTGCTACATCAAGATATCGAGAACTGCTTAGCTTATTGTAAATATTTTTCATTTACGTTAAGTATCCCTTTTGAAACACTAAAATAATCTTCAATTAATCCAATTAATTTAGGGTATTAAGTTAGCTATGCCATTATAAAAATATGTATATTTAACAGTATGCTAAAAACAGACTCACTGGGGGGAAAAAAATCAGACTCACAGACATTAAAACAATATGCAATTTACAGCATAAAAATTGTTTTTATCTAGCCTTTTCCTAAATATTATTTAATTACTGAAACAGCAGGTAGGGTATATTTTTCCTGTAATATTGCTATAATGGGATTGTTCTGCTCTGCTTTTGTAACAATGCTATAGAATAATGGAATTTTTCTAAAATATCTGCAGCATATTCACTAAAGGGCTTAAAGCCTCTCACATTTCTGTACTTCAGTAAATGGAATCTGCAAAATTTAATGTTACATGACATTTGTCTTCCAAAGATAGAATACTAAACAAGAAAGGGCCTAATCACATCTTTGAGATGTCTCAAAGCACTTCACAGAATATACTGTAAAGTGAATGGACTAGATGTACTGTGAGGGGAAACGTGGCAGTCATTTGCACATAAAAGTGTCCCACAAACAGTAGTGGATCAAGTGACCAAATTTTTTAAAAAAACTAATTATTACCCACAAACAATTGATCCAACAATTGACTCAACCAGGTTCCTACACTGGTTGTTGGAAGTAATACATTACAGAAGCTAAGTTAGTTATCAGAGCAAAGGGGGAGAGCAAGGTATCCCCAATTTTAGAACTTCTGTAAGAGATGGAATTGCACTTTCTCGGCATGAATGGAAATGGTAACATGGTAACTACTCAAGTCAAACCTGGTCAAAAGTAAAAAATCAGGAAGTTTTACCTGGTAAAAATTTTAATGACTTAAGCATCTGCTTCTCCTGGGAGAAGTCAACCATTAAATGAGTCATGTTGTCACTGATCTTCAGCTTTAAACACAGTCGGAATGCTGGAGCCATTGTTACCCTGTGATTATCAAAATAAAATTAACAAGAATATTGGCACGTTATCAAAAATAGACATTATTGAATTCAACCTAGTCTTACACAAATAAAACATGGAATTAAACCAATGCCGAAATATTAGTAGCAAGTCAAATCAATTCTCGCGCATCATTACCCAGGATGAACAGGGCCAATTCTGCGTTTTGCTATGAAACTACTTCTGCAAAATCTCCAATCTGCACTTCTCTAAGACATGGATGGGTCTGGTAGCTTTCCTATTCCACCATGTCCAATCCATTGAAGTGCTCTACTACTGTAATGTCCATCATTAAATAGACTTGATAGTCAAAGAATGGTATTGATATACCAATGCTGTAGACAGCAGCAGATCAGCTCAGGATCCAGATGGAACACAAATATAGCAAACCGAACAGAAACTAATTGCATCACACAAGTGGATGCTTAATTGGTAAATCTCCATCTTTTAGTGGAGGTTGCTCAAATTTTGATTCATAGAGAAACAACTGTAACTCTTTACTTTGCTGTAAATTAAAATGACCCTCCCCATATTTTCACACCACTGTCGTTTGTATTGAATAGTTACAATACATATGCAGTATTAAACAATTGCCAAAGATAAAAGCATTCTTTTACCTATCCTTGATCTGTTTTGCAGCCTTGAATGAAATAGGAAGAGGAAAAGGATGTTAGTTCCAACCATGCAATGCTCGACATGCAACAGATGAAAGTACAAGAAAAAAAACAGCAAATTTTGTTCTAGAAGAAAACCAAAACATTTTTGCATTACGATTTGACCAGCAAGTCAAGAATATTAACATACATACTTGCACTTTCACATGGGATGAACGTCTCAAAGCTCTTTAGAGACAATGGACTACTTGGGAGATCTTAACCCACTGCATTCTAAACTGGTTGCTTCTTATTTCTAACAACTGTTACCAATTTGGAAGCATGACAATTACAGTGAATGCTCATTAAAATATGTACAATACTGCCATGCGAATACTGCAATTTTAAAATTCACCTGTCAGCTTAGTCTAATGCGAGGTCAAGTCCTGACTTGGGGTTTGAACCCACAACTTTCCGACTCATGAGCATGCTACCAACTAAGTCATAATGTGTTGATGCAATTCAAAATGTTTAATTGTCCTGGAAATCATTGCACTGTACTTCCTGCACACTGTAGGTCCAGAGTCTGCCTGCATTACATGGAGAAGCAGAATACAGGGTCTATCAAGGCCTGACTAAATGACAATTAAGACATCTATACTCTTCATCCAGGTAATCAATAAAATTGAAAATCCAAGCTTACACAATTATCCAGTTTCAATTGTAGTAGGAAAAACAAGTTTCAGCATCAACTTGCTGAATGTACAGACTAAAAATTTATTTAAAAACTATTTAACATTTGCCTTTTCACCTCAACTTCAGTGGAAAAACATTTTAAGAGATAGAATACAGAAACCTATCGTACACTTATAGCAGTGAGTAAATTACATTTATAGAATTATCAAGTTTACTGCATACCACGAAAGATCAGAATAGAAATGGTTTAATTACATCCATGGTAGGTTAAGCTTTTACTATAGAGTTAAAGCTTTAATAAATCATTTAAGTTGTTAAAGACCATTTAAACAATAAACTAGGGCTGAATGTCCCTACTGTTAGTTTTCCTTAGCATCAAAACTACCTTCAGGCTTGTAAACAATTCAGTACAATGTCAGTAGCACTAGTTGGATAACTCTTTCAAAGAGCAGGCACAGATACGATGGACCAAGTACTCTCCTTCTGTGCTGTAAGATTCTATGTCCTTCAATCTGAACAGGAAATCTGTGGACTTCTCAAAGTAATTTATATATTTTATATATATATTATACACACATGCACACACACATATACATTGTGTAAAAGAGAAAATGTCTCCTTCTCTCAAAAACTGCTGATATAGGCTGTTGTCAGATCAGGACGACACTTCAAAGTACTTCAAAAAATTCATAACTGAAAAGTTAAACGTTAAACGTGGAAACCAATTTGTGTGCAGCTATGAAGTGAATAACCAATTATATTTTGGGGGAATTGTTGGCCAAGACACCAACTCCCTTTCCTTTTGGATCCACTTGTCCTAGGTGTTTAAACTTAGTTAAATTCTTCACAAGACCAGAATAATTTTATTGGTAAGTTTTCCAGGACAATTAAAAATTTTGAATCGCACCAACACATGTGTATTGAGAGTTCTGCAAATTATATGTAAATACACTTGTAAAGAGAGGCTTCCATATGCCCAATTACATAATTAACCATTTTCTCTCATTCATTAATAATTTAATTAAAGGCACCTCTAATTTCCTCTGTACACATGGAATATAACAGAGCTTAATGTCTTCTAATCCCACTTGAAATTTATAATTGTAAACCTTTATCCTTTCCTCCCTTTCCTTTTCAAACAGTGCAATAAGATCTTGAATGAACGAAGAGACAAGACCTCAGTTCAAGGCTCATGCTTAGGATGGCTCTCCCCACACTATTAAGAGTGTCAGCCTACATTGTGAGTACAAAGTCCCGATGTGCGGCTTGAATCTACAAACCTTCTGGGTTCAAAGTACTACCAGCTGAACCCGGCTGATGCACGTGCACCTCTTCATTGCTTGCATGGGAAACTTTGGTTTCCCATGCAAATCTGCTCTGACTAAAATGTCAGTCGGTTCAGAAAAAAAGTCTTAGAAGAATTCTCCCAATGGCAGGTTACAGCAAATAGTTAAAATATTGAGAAAAATCTCTAATATGCCGTGCTATAACTTTCCATCATGCTGATGAACAATGAATACTGTTGCCGAAACTGAAGAAAGTTAGCTTTGTCCTAGTTTACATACAGCTAAATGAAAAAGGGTAATTTGCCAGTAAAAAACGTGTTTGGCACAAATTTTTGAAAGCGGCAGGGTAATATCAGATTTATTTTGTTTCTACATGTTTTTTGTGGTTTTCCTTGCAACAAAACATACTTCAAATGCAATTTGAAAGTAAGAGATGTTATTTTTAAACCAACTATTGTCTATTCTCCTGGGAGAGGTGGGGATGGAACTGCAGAGATAATAAAGAGGTAAGAGGTCTCCTTGGGGCTGGAGTTCGCTTTGGGACGACCAGTGCATTGTCCTCCTGACTTGCTATTCAATTGTAAATTGGTATTGTTGTCGCTGAGATAGCCTCAACTGTGGAGTCCTGTAGCTTAATGATTAGAGTAATTGCCTTGCAAGCAAGAGACCTGGGTTCGATTCTCATCTGGGTGAAACCTTGAACAAGTTTCCTTACTCCACAAGTCTGATAATAATCCCCCAAGAAAAATAACCAACAATAATTTACTATCATCCACAAATTTATATATTATTCCATCAATTCCTCATCCAGATAATTGAATTGATCATTGAATAATAAAGGTCCCAATACCAGTCTCTAAGGGACAGCACTACCACTCTGGCAATTGGGAAAACCGGATTTGATTCCCACTCTCTTTCAACTGTTCAACTATTATGCTATCCACTTAGCTACCTTTCCATCTATTCCACAAGCCTTAATTGTTGCCACAAGTAACTAGTGTAGCACCATATTGAATGGTTTCCTATAGTGCAAATAAACATTTATTTCCTTTTCTTTCAAAATACTTTGCTCCAAAACAGAGGTCTTCCATTAAAATTAATATCAACTACTATCTGAATTCCTATTCTCCATTTTCTTCTTTAAAAAAACTCACCTTCTCTATCCCAAGAGTTTTTCTATTTGAATTTATACATCCAACCTGGATCTGAAGGTTGTAGGATCAAACTCCATATACTCCTAGACTGCTTTGTAAAGGTAGTTCTTAGAATCAGATATTAAACCCAAGACCTGCATGCCTATTTCAACGCCTTGGGACATCCTCCTGACGTGAAAGGCGCTCCTCAAATTTTGTTGTTGTTGTATTCTTCAAAAGGGGACTAAAACTCCAAAGACAATTCAACAAAAGGATTCTTCCCATTGTCCTGAGCAACAATCCACCAAATTAAATGGCCATTCACCTCATGGGTGTATGTGGGACCTGGCTTCCATGATTCCTGCAAAAAATATATTAGCTAAACTTGATAGTAAAACACTTTGAGACATTTCAAAATGTTAAGTTGTTAAAATGATATAGAAACACAAGTTCCTTCTTTTGAAAGAAGAAATTTTCCTCCAGCACCAATTTAAACGTGTTTACCTAGGGGAGGATTTGTACAGATTTAAAAGAACTTGTACAGTGGGACAAATGTAGATTTTACACTCACATGCGATTATGATAAGTTTGACAGCAACATCATCAGCAACAATGTACACCAAAAAGCTAAGTTCCGTTTTAAAAATCAGTGACCTGAAGGTCTTTTGCTTTGTTGGAAGACTTGTTAAAAGGAAAGCATAAATATTCCGAAAAATAGATATTCACTAGAAGCTGCAAAGCAGAAAGACATTTTAAATAGTTATGAAAAGCATTAAGTTAATGCAAGCAATGGCAGGTAAAATCTGCTGGAAGCTGTTTAACTATGGTGGGTCTTGTGATTATCTCGTGACAACCTAAATATTGAGGTGCTCAGCACAAAATATGCAAAACAGTCCTGCCAAGGAAAGCAATTTAAGGAGAATGATGGAAATTAAGAAGCATTAGTTTTGGCATATTAAATAGGCTTGTTTTTTTAAAAAAAGTCATCAAACACCTTTCTCTTCTAAGTAACACTATATTTATATATATATATATATATATATATATATATATACACACACACTATTTCTACTGCATTTCCACATCCACACAAAATTAAACCTCTACCTTTCCGAAAGATTCAGGATCATCTATATCTAGTGTCCGATTTGCATAATCCAGCAGCTCCTCTGAACTTTCCAATGCATTTGTGCATATGGTCAACTGGTTCTGGTGAGAACAAAGGATAGATAAATCAGCCAAACATGCTTAGTTAGTGACAAGTTCTTCTTACTTGTAGGACAATACTCACAGTCTAGTACCAATCTATTCAAATTACTTACAAATTCATGTATTAAAAAAAGTCAATGTTTAGCATCAAATTCTACACTACAACATTAAGAAATGATTAATATAATCAAACCTCATGTGTGAAAGTTCAAAATTGGCCTAATTTAACCTATGGAAAACAGATTATTTTAATGATCTACAGTTTACAGAAATTTATCGAATCTTCGATTAATCATAAGTAGTAAAGTGACAAATCTATTTTTAAATGTTTTAATTCCTTATCCTGTGTGAAAATTTGGGTTAATTACATCACATCATAATATCTATTTATTATATTAACACAATGTAATTATGATAACACTATTCACAGCAAATGAAGGTAGCATACGGGATGCATCAAATAAACACGGAAAGTTATGAAAAAGTTTAAACCAATTTAATACAGTGATATTTGTTTATGGAACCACATGACAAATATGGCTGCCAAAAAACTTCAAATAAAGTGTAGCAATCCAACCAGGGGTAAATAATGCATACCATTATTGCATGACTATCTTTGTACCAATCTTCTGAACATCAGAGGTTAAATATGTTGAAAAAATACAAAAACTAGAAATGAAGAAGATGAGGCCTAGATTTATGCTCTCATTCATTAAGTGGAAACATTGATGTCTGAACGGAATATTTCTCTACTTAAATGTATTTTAAGAACAAAAAACTATGGAGGCTTTCAAAATATATTGAACACTAAGCAAATATTGAAGAATATTTACTTTTGTCAAAATTAAACTTTATGAGCTATAAAAGTATTCATATCAAGTACAAAGGTACTGCAATAAGACAAATACCAATGATGAATGCAGGAAGTGCCTCCCAGTATGTTTCAAAAGGTTATTATTGCTCATCTACCGTTTATGAATTTCCTTCAATAGAATTTTATTAGAAATTAATAATAATTATTGCATTTCATATTGCGCTTTTCACATCTTGTAGACGTCTCAAAGCGCTTCACAGAATATACTGTAAAGTGAATGAACTGTACATTTGTGGGTGAAACGCCACAGCCAATTGCGCACAGCAGTGTCCCATGAACAGTTCTGGATTGAGTGACCAAATCATAATTTTTTTTTTAGAAATTAGATCTAAAGTCTCATTTAAAATTTGTCACAGTCTTATAACAGAAAGTCTGTATAACCTGGTCGATATATTACACAAATTCCCTTGGGATAGAAAACAATGCTTCAACTCTTGAATTTGTTATCTGACAGTGATACAACATCTTGCATTTTTAAACATGCGTTGCTAGTTAACTGATTAAACAGCAAATTAAGTTGTTGAAAGATATGAGGGTTTTACTCATTGTGAGATACTCCTTTAGTAATCAGCAACTCTTGATAATGAAAACAAGAATAACTGTTATGAATTAGTTATGAACAACTCCAATGCCTTCTTGTCACTCTGTAGATGTTACACCTTAAGGGCTTCAAATGGGGTTGAAAGAGAGAATGAAAAGAAGACAGCAAACACAATACAAATTATACTTGTAGAGCGCCTTTCATATTGGGAGGATGTCTCCATGCCCTGGACAGTCAGGGATTTGTACCCGAGCTGGGGTTCGGAATCGGGGAGAATGGAGGGTAGGGAGGTTGTTCCGAAGGCTCAGTTGAAGAGGAGGGTTTTGAGACACGCCTTGAAGGAGGGAAGGAATGAGGCAAAGGGAATGTGGGATGGAGTTCCATAGGGTGGGGGCAGAAAGGCTGAAGACCTGATCACCAATGGTGGAGCAGACCAGATGTGGGACATGGAGCAGGCCTGCTGAGGAGGAGTGTACAGGTTTATATGGGAGTCAGCAGGTCATATTAGATGCATACATTCTAGAAGCTTTCACCGGGGATAACATGCCCCACCCCCAACAGCCAGCAAACACTGTTTGAGCTCCAAGATTTGAACGTAAATGCGGCCAAGATTCTTGGTAGGCTCAAGGGGCTGAAATCTAACATCCCCTGCCATAGACGAAATGTGCCCCAGGATGCTTAGAGACAGGGCCGGAGATTATGCAGCATTGATGGACTGCATGAGGTTGTTAATCACGACTGACAAAGTACCAATAGACTGGAAGATGTTGTTCCCATATTCAAGAAGGGCAACAAAACTAAATCTGACAACATAGACTCAACAGTTTGACTTCAATCATTGAAAAAATGATGGAGGGATTCATTCATTGGTAATAAGGTGGAAGATTATTTATACATAAATAATCGAATAATTGACAGCTAACACAACAAGTATTAAGCAAGTTGCCTCAGGGGTCCTTACTGAGAACCTTCACGCACCTCGTACATATTAATGACCTGGATTCACAGACGAGACTCAGTGTAAAATAGTTATATTTGCAGTTAGATTAGGTCACCGAGCCTCAGAAAAGCTGAGAACTATCTCAGCAGTTATCTCCAAGGCTGGCCCAAAGCACATTATGAAAATTTGGCTCCTCCTTGTAACATACAACACCCAGAACATCTTAATAATTAAGGAGGCAGGTCTCAGGGCTGTAACAAAAGCAAAGATGCCTTGCTACAAATAATAAAGGTATATTTTTCTACTATATCTAGGGGCAATGTCAGCCAAAGGAAGTCACCAGGGGATAAAGTGCCACGCTGATTATCAGTGAGTGAAAAGAGTTTTCAAAACTCTTTCTAAACTCAGTACAGAACATGAAACAATATAAAGATTACACACCAACTTTCTGATATGGCATACACATTAATAGACATTAGTTGTCTCCCCCATCAAGCAAGTACAGTAAAAGCATGTTTATCCGGCACCCTCGGGACCTGGCCAATGCTGGTTAAAGCATGTGCCATATATTCAGCCAAAAACACAAAAAATAAAACAAACAAAAAAATTGTGCCGGATAAATTCCGGTTAATCGAATGTGGACTTTTTTTTTGAGGTGCCGGTTATACAGAAGTTACGGTTGATCGGGTCACGGATAAACGGGCTTTTACTGTAATATTGGGAAAAAAAGGGATTTGCTCAGACACTCCATTATAAATCTATACATCATCGCTACCATTGCATTTATAACACATAATTAGTCAGTGGTGATAAGGATTTGGTTACTCTCAGTTACATTTAAACTATGTTGTGATAGGATTAAGGAATGGTTCACAAATTCTTAAAATCAGTGTATGTTGCATTGAATTAGAATCAGTTACTTTTTTAGGATAATAAAACAGGATGTAAAATAGAACAAGAAAAGTCAATTTGGTCATCAAGTCTGCTCCGTTTAACCTATCCAAAGGCCATGAACCTAAAGGAAAGATGCAATGGGCCAAATGGTGATCTTCTGTGCTGTATGTTTTCATAGAATTGGTCAAAATCTGCACAGTAATTTTTTCCCGCACAAAATTCAATCTGTGGAGACCCTCCAGACATCTTTATAATATCAATTATTGCATTTGGTACAGAGCCTTATCACATTTTTGCGATGTCTCAAAGCGCTTCAGAGAATATGCTGTAAAGTGAGTTTCTCCTCATATGCCCACCAGCAAGGTATAATTTTCTGTCAATATGCATTCAAAACACGTGGATAATCCCACAATCTACAAGATGCAATAAAAGCAAATAGGTCTCAAATGCTGACAGTACCTGAAGTTCTTGTGTCTTGTATCCTTGCTCTTGTTTAATCTTATTCATCATACTTTCCTTCATTTCATCCACAGTAGATTGGATTGTATTGAATTCTTCCTCTAGGTCTACCATCACCTGAACAGAATTGGCCTGCCGTAAAAAAAACACCATATAAATTCTTACTGAGCGATGCACATTATAAAATATTTTAACAATGACACACACAATTGATGCCACAATCCAATTTTTGTGCTAGAATTATATAAAAGCTAACACAACGGAAATATTCAATAATATTAGATAAAATTAATATAACAAAATAACATTTCTAGAATGCCTTTCACGTCGGGAGGATGTTCCAATGCACAGATCTAACCTGCATGCCAGATATTCCAAAAGAAACTCAGTTTGTTGGATACTAAACATATACTTTAAGGAATCCGTTAACATTAAATTATTTAGCCATTTCAATAGATATCCATTTACATAACTGAGAATTATTTCAGTTGATTAGAATTGTTGATGTGAAATATGAACTTTGCAAAAACTGTGGTGACATTGAATATATTTGCAGGAATTTCCATATGCAATGAACTGCATAAATAACATCTAGAATGGAAAAAATATTTTTAGATTCCTTAAATGGTGTAGGATGTGTTACAACCACATTTGTGCCTTTTTTAAAAAAACTGGACTCTGTTCTCATGTGGCAACAGTCTAGTCCCTGGATAACCAATATTTAAGATGGCGTGGGGATTGAATCATATGAAAGTGATCTTTTGGGAGAAGTTGAATAATGCAACGTCTGATTAAATGGTTACATGTCTAAGACAATTTTTGCTGCAATTGATAAGATTTTTGAAACAAAGCTCTACTGTCTAGAAACTCTTCTTGACCAGGACAAATGTAACTCGTGATTTAAGAACCAAGGAATTTTTTTTTGCGCCAGGCCTGGGAGAAAATGAAGATTGCACAGGTGAGCAGAAGGGATGTGGGGGAGAGGAGGGACATGGAAGCAAAGGCAAATAAAATGAGCAGCCCACTAACTGATTATAATAATAATTGTTATTATACACTCACAGTACATGAAAAATAATCAGTGAAGAATCCCATTTTTTGAATAATTACCTGAACATGTTTCAGAGTATGGTTCAATGTTTCAATGAAATTCTGAATTTCATCATCTTTGTTTGCTAGTGTTGTGATTATTCTTTGTAATGCTTCCTGCAGGCAAAAGGGGACAAAAGCAAAAAGAAAACTAAAATGTTGATACTCCACGAAACAAGCGCTTACAGATAAAATCTAAAATCGTAAGACTTTTGAAAATGTTTCCCTGCTTACCAGCATTATTTAAAACTTACTGTAAAAAATAAAAATTGTTGTACACGTTGAGAGACAAAGACACTTACTTAGAGATAGAGAGACACACACACACATACATACACACATTCTCAGAGAGACATACACTCACATAGGCACTCACAAAAAACATGGACATACACGAAAGCACACCCACAAACACAGAGGAGAGGGGGATACTCCCACCGATACTCACAAATGCATATAGAGAGACATACACAGACAATCAAACACACACACACAATCACAACAGCAGAGCCTCTGAGTGAAGGCCATTTGTGCCACACCATGCATGCGCGTCAAGACCACCCTCCCACCCTTACCGTGACATCGGGTAAATAGGCAGGAGGCCTGTGGGGCAGAAACTTCATTTATAGTGGGTGTTTGGGGCGAAGGATGGTGTTTATTGTGGATTGTGTTGAAAATGTGCAGCTACAATTTTCTATAGACAACACATTATAGTAAACCTTATCTAGTCTGGAGATAGAAGATGGTTTAGATGCTGAAGGTACGGCCGCCGATAGTGGAGCGGAGGATTCGGGGGATAAGGAGAAAACCAGAACCGGAGGAGCGAAGGCAACGGGTGCTGTGTTGGGGAGAGAGATCAGAGAGGTAGTGGGGGTACAGAGGAGTGGAGATTTGAAAACAAGAGTGAGGATCTTGAAATCGATACAACATAAATTTTAAAAATCTGAGACTACTTTATTATACACCCTACATGTAGGGGAACAATTCAGTTCCCCTTACCTCCTGAGGAGATAGACCAACACCTGAGCCAGATCCACATCCTCCCCTCCTCCCCCTCCCTCCCTCTCTCCCCTGTCACACTCTCTCTCTCCCCCGTCACACTCTCTCCCCTGTCAAACTCTCTCCCCTGTCCCTCTCTTTCCCCTGTCCCTCTCTTTCCCCTGTCACACTCTCCCCTGCCACACTCTCTCCCCTGTCCCTCTCTCTCTCTCCCGTCACACTCTCTCTCTCCCGTCACACTCTCTCTCTCCCGTCACACTCTCTCTCTCCCCTGTCCCTCTCTCTCCCCTCTCTCTGTCTCTCTCTCCCCTCTCTCTGTCTCTCTCTCCCCTGTCCCTCTCTCCCCTGTCACACACACTCTCGTCGCATCGAGGACCAACTAAAATGGCGACCTCGGACAATTGGTAGTGACACTTTGTGGAGGAGATGAGCATTCCAGTTCTCTTTTCAGTTCAGTGGGTGGACTGGGTGGAAGACATGAGCGGATTGAAGCATGCTAATTGGAGGGAAGTGGGCAGGCTGATATGGCATTAGCAGGTCCCAGAGAGAGGAAGGAGCAAGGCCATTGAGGGCTTCAAAAGCATGCATGAGGATTTTGAACTCTCATCCTCTGGGGATGGAGAACCAGTGGAGCTGGGCGAGGGTGATAGGGCCAAGGAGCCTGAAGCAGGAGAGGACACAAACTGCAGGGTTCTGGAAGATCTGCACCTTCTGTTGGGAAGATTTGGGAAAGCCGTCAAGCAGGGAGTCAAGCCTCGATGTAAAAAATGGGTTGATGAGGGTTGTGGCAGCCTGAGAGATGTAGAAGCAGAGCCGGACAATGTTGCTGAGGTGGGGAAAGGCAGAGTGGGTCATGGCACTGATGTGGGATAGAAAGGACAGTTGAGGGTCAAACAAGATACCAAGGTTCTGGAATGACTCAGTGAGGTGGAGTACAAATGGTAGATGCTGCCAGTGCCTGAGGTGTGGATGACATTCTGTCAGGACAGCAGTGGGCCTAGAGTTGAGGGTGGGCACAGAAAGATAGTTAGGTGTCATGCACTAACATGTACAAGTTGACCCCATATACGTGGACGATGTCAACAAGAGGGAGCATGTTGAATAGGAGAGGACCAAGGACAGAGCCCTGAGAAATGCTGCCCAAGGAGGTGCAGGGGCTGGAGGAGAAGCCATTTATGGAGACAAAGTGGATTGTATCCTGGACTTGGAACCCATATTGTCTATGCTGGCACACCAATGTAATGCTGGGTGTATACTGCATTGTCGGAGGTGCTGTCATTCAAATGAGACGTTAAACCAAGGTCCTGTCTGCTTGTTCAGGTGGATGTTAAAGATCTGATTCAAAAGGAGAAGGGAGTTTCTTGTGGTGTCCTGGCAAACAACCCTACAAATTAAATAGCCACTAATTTCATGGCTGTTTGTGAAACCTGTGCGTACGTTGGCTGCCATGTTTGCCACAAAATAATCAGACCAATTTGTAGGGTTGTTTGCCAACTATCTTTCTGTGCCCACCCTCAACTCTAGGCCCACTGCTGTCCTGACAGAATGTCATCCACACCTCAGGCACTGGCAGCATCTACCATTTGTACTCCACCTCACTGAGTCATTCCAGAACCTTGGTATCTTGTTTGACCCTCAACTGTCCTTTCTATCCCACATCAGTGCCATGACCCACTCTGCCTTTCCCCACCTCAGCAACATTGTCCGGCTCTGCTTCTACATCTCTCAGGCTGCCACAACCCTCATCAACCCATTTTTTACATCGAGGCTTGACTCCCTGCTTGACGGCTTTCCCAAATCTTCCCAACAGAAGGTGCAGATCTTCCAGAACCCTGCAGTTTGTGTCCTCTCCTGCTTCAGGCTCCTTGGCCCTATCACCCTCGCCCAGCTCCACTGGTTCTCCATCCCCAGAGGATAAGAGTTCAAAATCCTCATGCATGCTTTTGAAGCCCTCAATGGCCTTGCTCCTTCCTCTCTCTGGGACCTGCTAATGCCATATCAGCCTGCCCACTTCCCTCCAATTAGCATGCTTCAATCCGCTCATGTCTTCCACCCAGTCCACCCACTGAACTGAAAAGAGAACTGGAATGCTCATCTCCTCCACAAAGTGTCACTACCAATTGTCCGAGGTCGCCATTTTAGTTGGAGAGAGCGAACAGTTGATAGGGGGTCAGCAGTTCAGAGTGGTTTGAGGGGGTAAGGCTGTGGAGGGCCTTGAAAGTGAGTGCGAGGATTTTGAATTCTATCCTCTGAGGGATGGGAAGCAGTGGAGCCAGGGAGGGTGGGGGTGATGGGGTCACCAAACCTGATGCAGGAGAGGACATGAGCTACAGAGTTTTGGATGATTTAGAGCTTGTGGAGGGAAGAGTTGGGGAGGCCAACAATGAGAGAATTTCTGTAATCGAGCCTTGAGGTGACAAATTAATGTGTGGAGGTTTCAGCGCCTTCAGGTGTAAAGTAGTGGCAGAGTCGGGCAATCCTTACATTTGGCATAGCACCTTACAGGTCAGGAGAAAATCTCAAAGCATTAAAGACTTGACTGGAAGTATGAAGACTTTTTTGTGGGAGGATACTAAAACGGGAGTAGGGGGATTTCGATGTACAACTGAAATAATAATCCTTATATTTAATAGGTCAGGAGGACATCGGGATGTTGATCTGGAAATATGTAATTCTATATAAATCCTTGCATATTAATATAATACCTTATCATGTTTTCCATGTCTCATACCGACCCAACCTATCATCAGCGGCTGAGCTTTCAGCCTCTCTGCCCCCATTCATTGGAGCTCCATCCCATAATCCTTCCGCCTTGCTCCCTCCCTTGCCAAACCATCTCAAGACCCTCCCTTACGACCGTGCCTTCAGCCTTGCTGTCCTCCCTCATCCCAACCCTTCCCCAGCCCCCATGCTCAGGTCCTGACCCGACTGTTCAGCGCCTTGGGATGTCCCTGACATAAAAGGTGCTCAACAAATGTAATTTTGTTGTTGTATAGAATTATTTGCCTCCCCTTCCCCCATGCGTTTGTTTTAAGCCAAATAGCACTTCTGTATGTAAAGTAATGGCAAAACATTTTTGCATTTTAAATGCTAGTCTCAGATAAATCTTTTTGGGTGTGCAATCTTCAGTGTTTCTCATGACCTAACCCTTTAATAATCTTTGCGTTTTCCAAAAATACTAGCTTCTTTCTACCATTGAGTACTTTGTTTATGCATTTTCTACACTATCTGACTAGCATAAGGTTTGAAAATCTGGGCACCTAAATGACTGTAAATGTTAACCAAAATCTAATCCGATTCAGCAAGTCTAACAAACAGGGTGGAGCTTCAGCACCAAGTTTGGCAATTACAACACATTACTTTATACACTAATGACAAGGGATTTGTGTCTGACTGCTAATCCCAAAATCCTATCAATGCCTTGCAATAGTGAGTTTAAAATCAGACAGCAGTCAATCCCACATTTGGCTTCAGCTGCAAGTTTTTGTTGCAGAGCTTATTTCAGGAGGCTTAAACTGTTCATTTTTAAAAAACAACAATATACAGTACTTGTGATCAAGAATAATGTTCATATGCGTTTCAAACATATAAGAAACAACTGACAAATAAAGACTACCAACAAAAAATTCATAATTTCTAAATGAGATACTGAACAAAACTATACTAAACAAAGATTATACAATGCTCGATATCGTCATAAACCGACAAATTTAACGTTTAAAATAAACATCCACCAAGTAACATTGTTTCAGTCAAATTTCTAGCAGATTTGCACTCAAAGCAAGTGCAAAAGATCAAATAACTATTTAAATAAGTAAATCACACTGAAGAAAATTGAAACATACTGCCAAAGGGAGGTATGGCAACACCCCTCATTGAATTACTCGGATCATGTTGGAAGTCTAGCATTTTGCAGGCTGCCAAATTCAATGCTGACAATACATGAATGCAGCACTTTTCCGCAACGACCCGGTGGGATTATTGCCAACTGCTGTAAATCAAGTAAACAGGCAATTTGGGTCATTGCACTTTTTATTAAAAAAAACTTTTAAAAAAAAGTTTGAAATCCAAACTACCCTTTTTTTAAAAAAAAGTAAAAGGCAGCAGCTTCAGATTCCCCATCTGACAGCCGGGAATCACCAATACATTCATGGATTAATAAATCATAGCAGTTGGCGGGGGGGGGGGGGGGGCAGGGTTGACAAGGGTGGGGTTGGCAAGTGGGGGGGGGGGGGGGGAGAGAGGGATGGGGGTTGGCAAAGGGGGTTGGGGTGGGGGGGGGAGAGGGGGGACAAGGGCATAGGAGTGATGAGGGGTGTGGAGGGATGGCAAAGGGGGAGGGGATGAGAGTATCTCGAGAGGGGTGGGGGAATGAGTTGAGGGTGGGGGGGGGAACGGATAGGGGTATGGCGAGGGGGGGGCGAGGAAGGGGGTATGGCGAGGGGATGGGGGAATGGCGAGGGGATGAGGGGATGATGGTGAGGGTTGGGAGGGATTTGATCAGGAGGTGAGCTGGGGGGGGGGGGGGGGGGAATGATGCAGTCAGGCCGGCCTGACAGGAGTCGATCAGTATAAGCAACCAACGGTCTCGGCCACAACCGCAGGCCCTGACTCACCCTCTGCGAGTCCATGGCGAGCATGTGAGGAGGAGGTCGCCGTCACTGTCTGTGACTTGCTGTGGTGTTGGGGGGAACTGAGCGTGCGCGGTAACGGTCAGTCCCCGACTCGCGGCTCAATATTCTTCGGGGCGTGATGTCGTCACGAGAAGGAGCACGTCGGTCTCTTCTCGCTGATCAATATGCATGAGGACGCGCTGACGTCACAGAGAGGGGCACGCCCGTCTGCTCTCACTGACCAATAATAATAATAATCTTCAATTCGATACAGTTAGTACCTGATCTTCGCTAACACACACACTGTAAAGTGAATTGACTGTACATTTTGTAATGCCTGATCGCGTCTTTGACACGTCTCAAAGGGCCCCACGGAATAATCAGTGAATTGATTTTATTATTTTGTGGGTCTGTTTTTGTGAGCGAACATCCTTGCATTTGATATAGCGCTTTTCACATCTTCTAGATGTCTCAAAGCGCTTCGCAGAATATACTGTAAAGTGAATTGACTATATTTTGGGGGGCGAAACGTGGCAGCCAATTGCATGCAGAAGCATTCCACAAACAGTCGTGGATTTAAATGACCAATTTATTACTGGGGGGTTTTCGAGGGATTAGTATCACGCATGTGGAGTAAGGAAACTAGCCCAAGGTTTCATATTGCAGGCCCCCAAAGTAATGCAAAAAATCATTGAAATGGGAGGATTTGAGTGTGCAGTGCTCTTGTCTTTTGTTAAATACTGTATGTATAGCAAAACCAGAGCTCTCCCCAGCCCGGCGGAGCAGGCGGTCCACCTAAAGAGGCATCGCACCCACCAAAAGTTATTTTTTGCATAAAATAAAATTGTGCGTGTGCACTTATTAAACTTATCATCGGTGACAGGCCCCCCTAAGAAAATTGCACCGAGTAGTTTGAAGTCTTAACAACGACTCTGAATTGAACCCAGGTCCCTCGCTTCCAAGACAAGTGCTCTAACCACTGAGCTACAGGAATTTGGGGAATTCAGGAAATGAGATGATCCTAGGGACTGATCGCTGGCAACAAGGTGACATGCTCAGTGATGGAGAAACGAGCAGGGCAAAATGTTGAGCAAGTTTCCTTACTCCATATGCCTCACTTTTGCTAGCAGTAAATAGGAACCTTGTCAATTGGCGGATTACTTTTCTGGGGGTAATAATTCCCTAAAATTGGTCACTTAATCCACGACTGTTTGTGGGATATTGCTGTGCGTAATTGGCTGCCGCTTTTCGCCCACAAAATATACAGTCAATTCACTTTACAGTATATTCTGTGCAGTGCTTTGACATGTCTAGAAAATGTGAAAAGCTCTATGCCAAATGCAAGACATGGTTATTATTATCATTACCACACAATTCCGGAAAGTATTAGGTGCAGGTTGGTCAGAGCCAAGTTTTGGGGAACCCAGAGTGTGCATTGGGGAACTCCTGGAGTCTAACCAGCTCAACCTGCATAGCTTGCCATTGAAAGCACTTGCAAGCGTCCCACCAATTGTTTAGCTAGCATCACCCTTGTCCCCTTTGACAAAGTTGTCCTATTTTAACATGGGCTTTCGGGCTAAGATTGGGCAGAAAATTTGCTAAGAATCTCCACAGTTTTTACTTGTAGGTTAAGAGATTTCAAAGCCAGGAGAGAGAAGCCAAGAAAATATTTCATTCAGCCTTTTTTTCAAGCAGTCTGACCCAGTCTGATACTCTGGTCACAGATGTGTAAAGGCAGTAACCCTTTGTAATACTCAATCTATGTGTGTGTTGGATCATCTTTTAGTGACAAACATTAGAGACATCTAATAGTGAAGGCCTAGTGAAGGGTAGCTTGCGGTCATTACGAAATAGTTCATAGAAAGCTTAGACTCACTAGGAGATCACAGAAATCTCCCAGAGTTTCAAGAACCTTAAACAGATGCACTAATCTGCTTTCAGACAGATTAGCACAAGCTAAACAGGTAGTTCTGGACCTAAACAGGTAACTTTGTCTGATGCAATGCCAATTCTGAGGTTCTCCGTTGCACTGATAATAAGTACAGTCAGAGTCTTAAGGCAAGTTTTAAAGGTGGAGAGTACTAAAGAACATACAAATATACTATTATACTAATTATAGAGAAAAACATCCCTTAATATTATAGTAGATCAGTGCATTCCAAGATCTTAAACTAAGGTCCTGTCTGCCTGTCCAGGTGGATGCTAACGATCCCATGGCATTATTTGAAAAGAGAAGGGAGTTCATCCCCTTGTCCTGGCCAACAATCGCCCAATAAAATTGGTCACTCACTCCATGGCGGTGCAATATTGTTGTGTGCAAATTGGCTGCCTGGTTTGCCCACAAAATAGTTACTCAATTTTACAGTGTATCCTGTGAAGCACTGTGAAGTCTGAAAGATATGGTAAGGGCAATATCAAATGCAAGGATTATTATTTTTATATTGTTTACTGCAGCTGTAGAGGTAATTGATGGGTGTTTTATTATACCTATGTACATGTGGGGACTCTACTATATTGAAGAAATTCTACTATTGATTGTTTTTGTAGTATCAGATTTAGTGACCAGCTCGTTTACAGGTTGATCTCACCAAATATTCCTGCAACATTGCCAGTCAACATTGCCAGCATTTTATATAGTACTTTTCATGTCTTCTAGATGCTAGTTTCAAAGTGCTTCACAGAATATACTATAAAGTGAATTGACTGTATACAGTAAAAGCCCGCTTATCCGGCACCCAATCAACCGTCACATCCGTATAACCGGCACACAAAAAAAGGTCTGCATTCGATCAACCAGAAGTTATCCGGAAAAATGCATATTTTTTTTGGTGTTTTTGGCTGAATATCCGGCACGCGCTTTAACCAACATTGGCCAGGTCCTGAGGGTGCCGGATAAACAGGCTTTTACTGTATTTTGTGGGAGAAATGCAGTAGCCAATTGAATCGGGACAATATGCCAAGGCACTGAACAGCCAGGGGTTGGAATCCGAGCATGGGGAAGAGGGTCAGGGTAGAGGGGAGAGGAGGGAGAGAAGTGGGAGGACGGCTGAAGGCACAATCGAAAAGGGGGGTCTTGAGACCGGCCTTGAAGGAGGCAAGGAAAGAAGCAAGGCATAGGGAATGTGGGATGGAGATCCAAAGTGTGGGGGCAGAGAGGCTGAAAGCCCCCTGCCCCCACACTCTGGATGGGTGGGCCGGGCGGGAGAAATGGAGGAGACTGGAGCCGGTTAAGTTACTTCCACTAACTGGTTAAGTAACTATCAACCTGCCTGCCCCTCCGCTGAATAGAGGGGTGGGGGGGGGGGGGGGGGGGGGGGGTTGCAGGCTGGCAGTTACTTAACCAGTTACTGGAATATTAATGTATCAATCCCACAGAAATAATCGTAATTGCAGACTTTAAAGAGGATCAGAACCCAACTAGCATGTCATTAGAAAGGGCTTCCATTTCTACTGTATGCTTAATAAATTAACCAGATGCTTGTTTTTCTTCATTTTTTTAATTATTAAATGCACAGGATACAAAACTCAGCAAATAGAATACTGCATCTATAAATAGTGAAGCTTGATCCTACAACAGCAATTCATAGGTTCTGTATATCTGAGCAGGTTAACAGAAACTTAATTTGTCCAAATCATGAGTATCAAAATAAACAGAATATAATATCAGCAGAAAAAGCATAATAAACAGTGATTAATTAAATAGTAGCAATAGGGTCGTAATTGTATTCAATATCATCTCTCTCATCTAAAACAATGAAAGGCAAACAAGCAGGATTGAAAATGAAAAGCTTACCGCATTGGAAAATGTTCCTGTGATGTTCCCACTCATTTTAAATAGGAAACAAAATACATAAAGGGACAAACGAGTCTCCTTACAAAGTCAGAACAATAGAGTTTAATAAAACATCAGTTTCAAGGGCACTTGCTTACATGGCAGATGAAATATAATCCATAATTGCTGAATCTGATTGAATTTCACACCCTGTATTAAGGTGTCACATTGAGGGAGAGGGAACTCTCCCTCAACTGGGTTCCTATTCACTGCTAGGTGAACAGCGACATCCGGATTAAGGAAACGTGCCCAATGCTTCGCCCTAATGAGAATCGATTCCAGGTTCTCTTGTGTCTGAGGTGAGTGCTCTAACCACTAGGCTACTGTACTCCATAAATTCAAAACTTGTATTCATCGACCTGATATGTTAACTCACTTTCCTCTCCCCATAGACGCTGATGCCCCTGCTGAGTGCTCCCAGCAACTTTGGTGTTTATTAACCAAATATGAAAAGTAGACTACAGTGTTTCTCAAGCTTGATAGACACCAAACTACTCATTGTATGGTAAAATAATATAATGAGAGGATTATTATTGTATTTTATGATATAAAAACAGAAAGTTAACTCAAATCAAGCAACAAGTCTTTACATGGGAGCAATTCAATGAATGATAACTAGCAGGACATGTTGGGTACTCAACAGCACTGCAGCATTGTATTTACAACGTTGATTGCAATGCAAATCCCAAACTTTGTATAAAACTATACAATCAAATTACTGTATATCCACTCCAGTGAACAAAAGCAATATGTGCAATTAAACAAAAGTGTTACAGAGTACAATATTTCACAATTGTCATAATTTGAAGGGATGGGGAAATAATGGAAAGTACAACAATAAGATCCCAGTAGTGGAATGCAACTCATATTATCACTTGTTAATGCCTTGGTGCTTCAGATAGACTGGATCCTGTGTTCAACGTCCTGGTTATTAAACGCTGGTTTCAGCCCTTACCATCAATCGTGTCCGCAGTTGCTTCACTAAATACTTTTTTTCTGTTTTATATCTGAAATACATTACACACGTTTTTTTTTAGTAAAACAAACAATTTAGCTTTGACGTGGTTATCAACCATTAACAACACTTTCGTAGATGATTACATTGATTACAATGGCACAACAATTTAAATTTATCCAAACTGTGTTAACAAAAGGGAAGGAAGAGTAAAACATTTTCTGCCTAAAGACGGGTGCTTTAAAATGTGACGTGTATTTGTGTTTTCACCCAACTCTGTCAAATAAATTGTAAAGTAATCATTATGTGTAAGGTTTTTCTATTGATTTGTGTATCACAATGTGGATTGATACTTTTCTATTCTTCGTCTTCCCAACATCGCTTCCCTCTATCTCTATCTCACACCTATGGGGTCCAAAATCCTTATTTATAGCTTCATTTATCTCCAGACTCAATTTTTTGAACTCCTTGCCCATCTCCCCAGCTCCACCATTAACAAGTTTTCAACTCATTCCAAACTCAGCCGCTCACATCCCTACCTGGCGAAGCTGGACATGTTCATCTCCCTCATCCTCACCAGGGAATTGTCTACCAGGTGCTCACTCTCACCTACGAATCCCTCTATGCCCTTCATGCCCTCACATCTCCCAAACTCTGGGAACTTCTTCAGTGTTGCTCTCCTATTTGCCCTTTATCTTTGGCAAACTCGGGCTTTTTTGCAATTCTCTCTTCTTCTGCCACACCATTGGTGGCCAAACATACAGCCTCCCTCTGCAATGCCCTCCCTCAACTCCTCCACATGCCTAATAATAATCCCTCCAAAAAAAACCACAATAATAAATTAGTCATTTCAATCCACGACTGTTTGTGGGACACTGGTGTGCACAATTAGCTGCCGAGTTTCGCCCACAAATATACAGTCAATTCACTTTACAGTGTATTCTGTGAAGCGCTTTGAGATTTCTGTCTAGAAGATGTGAAAAGGGCTATACCAAATGCAAGGATTATTATTACTATACTATTATTATTTCACCTCCTCACTGTCTGCAGAAACAACCTGAAAACTTTTTTGTTCAACCTTGCCCACTCACTGGCATTGATTCTATGAGAAGGACGCAATTATAATAATAATCCTTACATTTGGTATCGCAGCTTTCACATTGGGAATTTCCCAAAGCGTTTTTCACTTCACATTTTATACTGTAAAGTCTAGTGACTGTGTGTTTTGTGGCAAATGCAACAGCCAATTTTGTGCATAGCAATGTCCCATAAACAGCCATGGAGTGAGTGACCAATGTTATTTGGAGACACCGGAAGAAACTCCTTTCTCTTTTCAAATCATGCGATGGGATCTTTGACGTCCACCTGAACAGGCAGATGAGGCACATTTAACATCTCATCCAAAGGATAGCACCTCTGACAAAGCAGCACACCCCAATAGTGTAGGAGTTCCAAGTCCGACTTGGGGCTTGAACTCACAACCTCTGACTCAGAAGCAAGAATGCTCCCAAGTGAGGTAGGCTGACACCTATATAAGTTACTGCTGTTGTATCTCTGCTCTGTTGATTTACTGAACTATAGCTACAACTTTAACTGGAAGGGAAATTAAGTGACAATTGCAAACTTCACTTGTTATATCAAATGAATTTATAGATTGTGATTCAAACTTCCCCAAAATTGCCAACTGTCTAATCCGAAAGTCAGCCAAGGCTAAGAAAAAGGATGGTACGATATTTTGGGATGTTTTGTTATACTTTAGAGACCTTTTCTCGGCTAAAAGCATTCCTACTTATTTTTGGTCTTTGCTGACTTGCAGAATTTGAACGTTGACTGAATGATTTTAAATCTCAAAATGGTGCCCCAGAAATGGCAATTGACACAAATAACCTGGTTTGAAGACTAATTAATTAATTAATTCATGACATTACTGCAACAGAACACAACACTACTCCAAGTAATACTGTGAACAGATAATAATGTGTTTTAAATCAATTAAAAATGTATTACTTGAAAAGTATACTGTTAATGTATTTGTCCTCCTCCTCATTCAGTTTCTGTAGAATTACGTCCAGAAGTAGGGGTTCAAACTTGATATACTGAGCCACCTGTTGAAAGTAATATGCTAGAGTTAGAATAAATGCCTTTTTAATGATGAACTTTAAATTGTGAGTTCATATATATTTTTTAAAAACTCACAGCATTGCTAATTTCTTCTGCACCCTTGTCCATTAGGAATATTTTCACTATTTTCCCTGATGGTCCGTGAAGCAGCCTTTCCCAGAGTGGGAATGCCATATCTTTAAGCCTTTTCTTTTCTGTAAAATAAAAGACCATAAATGCATACAATTTGTTGCGATGTAGCACACATGATTTTGAAATTTGCCCTATCTAACAACATCACTGCACACTTGAACACTAAACTTGTAGCCAGTCTTAGCCTGTAATACCATCTTGTTTTAATAATAATAATCCTTGCATTTTTGATATAGCGCTTTTCATACCTTATTGATGTTTCAAAGAGCTTCACAGAATATACTGTAAAGTGAATTGACTGTATATTTGTGGGTGAAACGTGGCAGCCAATTGTGCACAGCTGTGTCCCACAAACAGTCGTGGATTGAATTTTTTTTATTATTGTGGTTTTTTTTGGAAGGATGAAGTTTAATGCAGAGAAGTGTGAGGTGATGCATTTTGGGAGAAGAAATGAAGGGAGGCAATATAGGCTAGATAGTACAATTTTAAATGGTGTAAAGGAACAGAGAGACCTGGGGATTTGTGTTAGTGACTCGTTGAAGGTGGCAGGACAGGTAGACAAGGCTGTTAAGAAGGCATATGGGATACTAGGCTTTATAAATAGGGGTATAGAGTACAAAAGTCAGGAAGTGCTGACTAACCTCTATAGGACTTTGGTGAGGCCTCAGCTGGAATACTGTGTTCAATTCTGGTCACCACACTACAGAAAGGATGTGAAGGCATTGGAAAGGGTACAACGAAGATTTACTAGGATGGTGCCAGGATTGAGGGACTTCAGCTATGAGGAGAGGCTAGATAGGCTAGGGTTATTCTCCCTGGAGCAGAGAAGATTGAGGGGAGACCTAATAGAGGTTTATAAGATCATGAGGGGGTTTCGACAGGGCAAATAGAGAAAAACTATTTCCACTCGTGGGTGAATCTGTGACTCGTGGTCACAGATTTAAAATAGTTTCAAGGCGCAGTAGAGGATCTGAGGAGAATTTTTTTCACTCAGCGAGTTGTTCGAATCTGGAATGCATTGCCTGAAAAGGTGGTGGAGGCTGATTCGATAACAACTTTTAAAAGGGAATTAGATCTTTATTTAGGGAGAACGGGTCTATTAGGCTATGGGGAGCGGGCAGGGCAGTGGGATTGAATCGCTCTTTTCAAAGAGCCGGCACAGACTAGATGGGCCGAATGGCCTCCTTTTGTGCCGTAAAATTCTATGATTCTATGATTCTATGATTATTATTAGGCGTGTGCAGTAAGGAAACTTGGCCAAGGTTTCGCCCTGATCTGCCTGGATTCGAACACAGGTCTCACGCTTGTAAGGCAAGTGCTCTAACCACTGAGCTAAGATGGTGAAGAATTGCAATAAATTCTTAAATTTGGTTTATATCAAATCCTTGTATGTAATGCACTTAACATGGAATTTTTGCCAGATGTAATGCCTGCATTTGTAGGCGAATGAGTCATTTTACGCACAGCAAAGTCTCACAATTAGCCAACAAGTTAATGAGCAATTTTATCTGTAAGATTGTTGGCCAGGACAATACCCTTCTCTTTTGAATAGTGTCATGGGGTCTTTATAATCCAGTTAAAACTTCTGTTTCATCAGAAGGGCAGCCATGTGCTCCACCAAGTATTAGCTTAGACAATGTCCTGTCATGAAACAGGGCTGTATTGCACAACTATCTGATTCATAGGCATGTGTCCTACTTACTGAACCAAGTCCTCAAGGCTGTCATATGTGTTTGTTTTTCAGCCACAAATGGGTAAGTAATTTCCAACGGTCAATACTGAAAGGATGAACAAACCAAACACAAAAGAGAAACCCTTCAGATAGCTTACCTTCACTTGCATGAACGACATACAGCGCAAACTCATTTGGGTCATTTTCTATCTGTGAGGGAAGAGGAAGATGTATCATAGCACACCATAATCAAATGGATTTTATTCAATTCCATATTGTGTCACACCACATTAGCGCTACTGTCGACTGTCAGCGCTGAAAATGCCCTTACTGGAAAGCAGCAGAAATGACTCTAGAAAAAGCACATAAAGAGCAATTTCTTCAGTGAACCCCTTGTAAATCACATCACAAAATTAGCTTTGACTATATCAAACATGAATGTTTTATGCAGCAGTAAATAAATCACCAGCAAATACTGTATTAAAACATACAAAACACAGACTTAGTTCCTCTAAATTGTATGAATTTATTGCTACTTTAGCAATCCCACTATTATATTAGCATCTGGTTTATCAGTCACAATTTATAGATGAACAGGGTGATGATTGTAGCTGAGTCAGAGTTCAGTTGCTAAATTTGCCACGCCAAACCATCACAGGCGCTAAGTACCACAAAGGCAGAATTTTTACCATTGGTTGCTGTTTAGCAATAAACTTAATTACGTAAATCACAAGAGCTGTTCGTTTGGGTGAAGACCTGCATAATCTCATCCTAGAACACTCATCTCTAAAGTCCACCCATCACAGCACAAGCATGAGTCTAGATGTTGGCCTCAAGCACTTTTCTTGACAAACTGTTCTAATCTTTAAATACCCTAAGCATGTGCCATCATATTCTGCTGCCTTGCCACAGATACTGTATATCGAATGCAAGGATTATTATTATTATTAAAAAATATATTGTTCCAGGTTTCCTTTCTCAATCCCATTCCATCCGTTAGGGATTCCCACCTGATTTCCAGTTCCCTGGAGCAATTTCGAATCTGAGCCTGATGCGCAAATCTGAGCAAAGTCACCTTAAATTTATGGAGAAGTTGCGCTATCACTTCTTGGGTTGTCATTGTGCTGTCGATTGTTACATTGGTCACAGAGCCATAGGTTGGTGTGAAGACAGCTGTCTGCAAAACACAAAGCCAATATTTTTACTTTGCTCAAATGTTTTACAACATGAGATACCACAATAATATTCTGCAATAAACCACAGACTGATAACCATTTTGTATGAGTGTTTGTCACATGAAACATTGCCAGCCTGGCGCAATGGTATCACTCACATCTGAGACAGAAAATTGTGGGTTGATGCCCCATGTGGGAACTTGACCACACGTAATCTAAACTGATTAATGCTGAGGGAGGGGGTGGGGCAAGGGTTACATTTGCAGACATACCAACCTGTGGATGAAACGTTAAACCGAGGTGTTAAGGTGGATGTTTAAGATCCCATGGTACTATTCAAAAAGAGAAATAAGTTTTTCCTGGTATCCTGGCAAACGATCCCCCAAACAAATAAATGGGCTGTTTGCTGGAAAGCAGGGGAGCGTTCAGGGAAGGTTTCTTCAGGATGGGATTGTTTTTTTTGCTGTTTTGAGGGGGATGGGGATTGTGCCAGGTGATAGGGAGAGATTGAAGGTGTCGGAGAGTAGAGGGGCGAGAAAGTGGAGCTGGGACATAAGGAGAGGGATGGGGATGGGGTCAAGAGAGAAGGAGAATTAGACTTCACTAATACTGAGGTCTAATTCACATTACTACTTGATGGGATTCCAAAATTAGGAATCAGAGTCATGCAAACAGGAGCTCTTTCCAGCAATAGGAAACATGTGTATGCTAATTCATGGGAGCTCTGATACAATCTATTTCCCTGGAAGTCAATGGGAAAAGAAATGCTCCTCAGAAACACTGCAAATTACATCTCATTATGTGGTAGCCTGGCTACCTGATGTGTCAGGCTGGTTCAGTTGGGAACACTCCCAACTCTGAGTCAGAAATTTGGGTTCAAGAATTCGTACAGTCAAAGCATTTGGCCACTGCCAACCAGGTACTGTATTTGAGAAGGGTACCCTGGCCACATAAGCAATGTTTTGTGTTTCCCTGCTAGAAACATAACAACAACAATAACCTATACTTATATAGTGCCCTCCGTGCTGGGTAGTGTTTAACAGTGGCGGAGTCAGTCTCCGAGCCCGGGGCGGGCTGCTGGGGGTGGGGTGTCCTGGGGAATTACACTTCATGGCTGTTTGTGGGACATTAATCTGTGCAAATTGGCTGCTGTGTTAATCTTGAAGTACAGTCACACTGCTTACAGGATATCCGGTGAAGCTCTTTGAGATGTCTCAGTGACATCATAAGGTGCTACACGAAACGCAAGTTTATCATTATTAAAAAGTGAAGTTTGTACAAAACACATGGACGGAGCTTTCCACTGATGTCTGTGTATTACTCAAGAGCTGCCTGTTCTGTTGACTACTGTTACAAATGAGGGCAATCCAGTTGAACTCTGGGAACTCTTTAAATGTTGAAAAGAAATTTTCTCTTTGCACCTGCAGCGAAGGCAGGCTTTCGAAGTAAAACTGAATTTAAGACAGTATTTCCACAAACTTAAATGGTAAAACAAAATTGGTCAGGCTGGGACTGAGATTAGGTGGAATTTTTACATCACGTAGCTCCCAGAGGCAAGCATTAAGTAGTCTGTTCCAGTCTTTACATGTTCACATGCAATGCTCATTTTCACACACTAATTACTCAAAAGTTTAACACATCCTGAACATGCATTGTAAACCAGGATCAGCTGACACAGTAAAATGTGGTCAGGAGAGCAAGGAGCCATTTGCTGTTCAGGAGCTGTCAACATGAGAAACAGAGTAAGATTTACATTGAGTAAGTTTGAAACATTGCAAACACAATTAAACACAATGAGTTGTGAAAAAGTTTCACATCTCCTAACATTTCCTATCTTGTCAGTAGATTCTATGTTTACACTCCAAATAACTAAGGTTTAAAGGGTTTCTGTTTGTTCCCAGACATATCAGGTTCTAAGAGACAAAAGAGAGTAAGCATCTCACATTGAAATAAATTCCTTTGGCATTTGTTATCATCAAATGACAAAGTGCAAACTATATCGAGGAACTGATGTAATTGGTATCTTTTCCTCTTCACTGACTTTCACACCATTGTTTTTGTCAGAGTACCAGGACTATAGATGTACAAAACAACAAAATTACTCTTGTATAGCACCTTTCACGTCAGGAAGACATTCCAAGGCGCTGGACAGATAAGTTTTTCCTGGTATCCTGGCAAACGATCCCCCAAACAAATAAATGGGCTGTTTGCTGGAAAGCAAACTGCTTCAAACCCAAGCTGGGGACCGGGGCGGTGGGTGGGGGGTGGGAAGGGAAGGGACCAATTAGGAGATGCTGATGGGACCATTGAAGAGGAGAGTCTTGAGGTGGGACTTGAAGGAGGACAGGGAGGGGGTGAGACGGAGGGACAGTGGTGTGGTGTTCCAGAGGTTGGGGGCAGAGTGGCTAAAGTCTGGCCCGCCAATGGTTGGGTGGGTGGGTGGGGGGACGTGGAGCAGGCCAGAGCCTGCTGAGCGGAGGGGGTGGGCAGGTTGGTAAGGGGTAGAAGGTCACGGATGTAGGGTGGGGCGAGGTTTAAATGTGAGGACCAGGATCCTGAATTGGATCCTTTGGATGATGGGGAATATTGTAAAGTAGTGTTATTGCTCTGCAGAAGGTCATTGCACTTCCCTGCACACTCACCTTATAGTTGTAAAAATGTCCATTGATTGAAAACCTATGGCGTTGAGCTTTCTGTGCTGCAGATTTGGCTTGGCTCTTCACCCTCATCTTCACCAATGCCGCGTCGCTCATGGTACGTACTAAGTTGGAAGTTTCTGGGTCTCTATGGCGTTGTGGCTTTAAAGTACTGCACTCATACACTAAAGGTTCAATAGAGATATGGGAGAGAAACAATGAGGAAATTGTGCCTTGCATGTCATTCAATCCTAAATACTGTATTACACGTTAGGTTTCCAACTGCTTCTCAGTTGGTTGGGCATCTTCAACTTACTCTTCCAATAGAGTAGGATCATAAATTGAATGGAAATGGAGTAATTCAAATTCTGTATGCTATTGAAGAATTTTCCTGAATTTGTTTTAAAAAATGTGGTTAAACCATTATCTTAAACTTAAAACCTATCCTTGGCGACAGATCTGAGACTGGACTCTTTCCTCCTTACCCTACACATACTGACATATAGGTATAGACGGTTACAACACAGGAAAGGCAGTTTGACCCATTGTGTCTATGGTGGCTCTTTTAAGAACATTCCACTCAGTCCTATTTACCTGCCCTTTCCCCATACAAGACTTGTGGAGTCCTGTAGCTCAGTGGTTAGAGCACTCGCCTTACAAGCGTGAGACCCGCATTCAAATCCAGGCAGGTTAGGGCAAAACCTTGGGCAAATTTCCTTACTCCACACATCTAATAATAATCCCTCCAAAAAAAAGCAGAATAATAAAATTGGTCATTTCAAACCACGACTGTTTGTGGGAAACTGCTGTGCATAATTGGCTGCTGTGTTTCATCCACAAATATACAGTCAATTCACTTTACAGTATATTCTGTGAAGTGCTTTGAGACATCTAGAAGATGTGAAAAAGCGCTATATCAAATGCAAGAATTATTATTATTATTATACCCTGTACTACAAATTGTGGATCTGCAGAAAACTGTGGGTTAAACCATTCTGCAGAAGGAAGGAGAGGATGGTATTCAGATTGGTAGACAGATTTTAAGGATCCCTCTTATATACAATTTGTCTATGTGATAGTTATCAGTGTGATAATTATATCACATACCACAATTTCTCTCAGCAAATACAGTAATATTAAAGCGTTTGGAAGAGTGATTTACATTTATTGTTTTCCCCCAATACAGTTGATGAACAAAATGTAACTATACAGTATAATAATAGTAACTAGTGTGTGTTTAGTATTTATTTCATGTGAAGAGTTTTTTTTTGCTTCCTGTCTTTCCAACACTCTCATTGAGCTTTTGGCACCTTACCAATGTCTTGGGTTTTCTCTGTTTCCAAAGGTTCCTGTTCTTCTTCCTGTTCAACAATTTTACATAGATCATCAAACTCTCCCCATCGCGTCATTCCCCTGCAAACAAAAAAACATGCGTTTACTCCTGGGCTTGTATTAACATATTACAGCCCACAGGAAAGCCTGAGTACTTGTTTATTTGTTTGGGGGGGTGGATGATATATTTATAAGTAGTTTTGATCCAGGCTATTGCACAGGCCTAGAGGCAGTGCAGAAGAGAGTAACAAATGGGATAATCTCCAGTGTTCGAGGAATGTACTACGAGAAGATGTCTAGATGAGCTAGGGCTCCTTCAGTATTAAAAAGAGACGTGTCAGCGGAACCTCAAAAGTAAACCCAGATCAGTACTTTCAGAGGCACCAAGGCTGTAGGAAAAAGAGGACATGAGTTTAGTGTTGCAAAGGGCAATTTCAGGACAGGAAGACCAGGAAGTTGTTCTTTATCTGTTATCTGAAGCAGTGACTGTCCAGTGCCTTGGGACTTCCTCCTGACATGAAAGGCGCTATACAAGTGTAATTTTGTTGTTGTTGTTGTAATTAAAACTGGCACAGATTGTCAGGCAAGCTATTAAAATACAGCAGCTTCTATTGAAAAACTGGCAAGGGAAAGTGCGCACAGCTGTTGTTCACCATAACTTGCTTACCCTGATTTGTTGAAGGGTTCTATTGGAGGTTGCAATGTGCTGGGTGATGTTGTTAATTTCTCATCATCGATCTGTAATCGTATTGGCTGATGTATACCCCATGAAATATCTAATAGCCCCTCTATCACGACTTTTCCTTTGTCCTACAGAAGAAATAATGCCTGGTGTAAGAAACCTAAACAAGAAATGATACCATTCTTCCATATTCTTCCTCCTCAAAGAAGAAAGTAAGAACAAACAAACTTGAATTTTATAATGTTTAACACACATTGCATTTGATATAGCAACTTAGCACTCACCTGGCAAACGAGAGACCTGGGTTCAATTCCTGGCAGGGTAAAATGTTGGGCAGGTCTACAATAATAATCCTTGCTATTGATACAGCGCTTTTCACATCCTCTGGATGTCTCAAAGAGCTTCACAGAATATACTGTGAAGTGAATTGACTGTATATTAGTGAGCGAAACGTGGCAGCCTAGTGTGCACAGCAGTGTCCAACAAACAATCGTGGATTGAAGGGACCAATTTATTATTGGTTTTCTTTCTTGAATGATTATTATCAGTTATGTGGAGTAAGGAAAATTATCGCCCTGTCGATAGTTGAACCCAGGGCTCTCACTTGCAAGGCAGAGTGCGCTAACCACTGAGCTACAGGATTTCATGCTTCTGTTTACCTAGTACCTGTAGTAGGTAGGAACCTGGTTGTTAGTCGATCGGTGGATTACTTTTCCGGAGGTAATAATTCCTTAAAACAAAAATAATAAGTTGGTCACTCAATCCATGACTGTGTGTGGGACACTGCTGTACATAATTGGCTGCTGCATTTTACCCAAGAAAGATACAGTTGATTCACTTTATAGCATATTCTGTGAAGGGCTTTGAGATGTCTCAAAGATGTGATACAAAGTTATATCAAATGTAAGGGATGTATTATTATGATTATTATCAATCTTAAATGTATTATTATTACCTCATGGAAAGGACATTGTTCCATTAATAGAAGTTGAGTAACAAATGATCCAGGTTATCCAATCAATCTACAGTACAAAGATTACCCACCTCGTGAACCTTCAGCTCCAAATTCTTCTTATCTTCATAAAAACAATTGTACGTTTTTAGCAATGATGAAAACTCAGCTCTGGAAAAGTTAAATATTAACATATTATATCAAAAGTAACATATTATAATGTGTGTGTATTACATGAATGTGTGTAATTCATTTAAACCATTTGAGAATAATGGAAATGCCTTGGAAAGTTTCAAAGCTGGACTTTCATAGCACACATATACAGTGTTAATAGGAAACAGGATGAAGTTCTCATTGAACATTTTTCCCTTTCACACCAGTCACCTTAAGACCTCTGTGAGTTCAACTTCTAATAAGTGCCAACTTACAGGGACTTTGTTTCATGCTCACGGGAACTGGCTTGAGGAGGTTTAAACTCTGTTTCCTTAGGAGTCTATTGCTAGAGGCAAGTCAGGTGATGGTTGAGGCAGAACCCTACTTGCCTTCAAAAGGGATAGATATTTTGATAAATATCTAAATCGGAGTAAAGTGCAGGACTATAGGGAAAGGGCAGGTAAATAGATTTGAAGCATAATAATAATAATCCTTGTATTTGATATTGTGCTTTTCATGGCTTCTAGATGTTCCAAAGCGCTTCACAGAATATACTGTAAAGTGAATTGACTGTATAATTGTGAGTGAAACACAGCAGCTAATTGTGCACAGCAGTGTCCCACAGACAGTCGAGGGTTGAAATGATCAATTTTTTTTGAGAGATTATTATCAGGCGTGTGGAGTATTGAAACTTGCCAAGATTTTGGCCTGATCTGTCAGGATTCAAACACAGGTCTCACTCTTGTAAGGCAAGTGCTCTAACCACTAAACTACAGGACTCCACAAGGATTGCTCTTAAAAGAGCCAGCATTGACATGATGGGTCAAATGGCTTTCTGTATTGTGAATTATCTGGTTCAAAGATTCACACACATGCATGACATGTATAATTGTTGCAGTGAAAATTGTATTTTTGATACTGCTGGCTGTAAGGTTTATTGCCATTTTTATGTAGCTTTGATTTGTTCTTGTGCTGATAGAGCCTGTCAGTGTGGAAACAGAACTTTAAAGTGCTCTGAGATGCTACCCTGAGTGGAGGGTGTTATAAATGGAAGTTGTTCTTGTTCAGTAAAAATCCCATATTAGATACCTGACAATGTTCACACTGAAATCCACTGGCATTGATGACTGCACATTTATCAGGAAATAATTTGCATCTGAATTTGGATATTGTACATGATTAACTGCTGTAAAGATTCTGGAATATAGATGAAGCTCCTGTAGCTCAGTGGTTAGAGCATTCGCCTTATAAGCATGTGTTCGAATACAGGTAGATCAAGGTGAAACCTTGGACAAGTTTTCTTACTCCACACGCCTAATAATAATCCGTCCAAAAAACCCCACAATAATAAAATTGGTCATTTCAATTCACGACTGTTTGTGGGACACTGCTGTGCACAATTGGCTACCATGTTTCGCCCACAAATATACAGTAAATTCACTTTACAGTATATTCTGTGAAGCATTTTGAGACATTGATAAGATGTGAAAAGCGCTATATCAAAATACACGGATTATTATTACAGTATTAAATATATATTGAAATTCCTCAATATTATTTTCTAGCTCTTAATTATTAATATCAACATTGATAGATCTCTTCCACATAAGTACAGTATATCGATTCTAAGCCATGAAACATTCTTTTACTGTTCAACCATCATTCGGGTCAAGTAAAAATAAATGTGGAAAATATAGGTTTTACATGTTGGAAAAAGGATACAAATGATAAAGTGTGACTGATTACCTGGAAATGAACTTGTTTTCACCAACTTGGATAGGAGGCTGCTGGCGGCTGGTAATCATGGCAAATATTTTCGTTTATTTATTCAGAGACAAGGAAAGCCTAATAAGAGAAAATGGAAAAGCAAAATGCAATGTGACAAACATAAATCTTACCATATTATGGATCACATTTGTTCAGATTTTCCCACCCTCCCTGTGTGACAAAATACAAGCATGAGGATCTTGAAATTGATCCTCTCCGGGGCAGGCAGCCAGTGCAGTCTGGCAAGGACTGGGGAGTGGAGGTTGGTATGGGTAAGAATGTGGGCGGCAGAATTCTGGATGACCTGGATTGGGTGGGAGGGGAGACCGGCGAGGAAGGCATTTGAATAGTCCAGCTAAGGGGTGACAAATGCATAGGCCAGGTTTTTGGCGGCTTTTCGGGTGAGATATTGGCGGAGATGAGGGGAGACGGGCATCGGAGATGGAAGAAGTGGTGCTGGTGAGGGACTGGATGTAGGGAGGAAGGAACTTATGAAGCGCCATGAGACATCTTTCATTCAAACTTTCAGATGTGAGAAATCAAATGTAAGGATTATTATTGCTGATGGAAATTGCTGTAAGGTTTTGTGGTTAGCTCTTCCATGGCATTGATAAAGGTTTCAACCTTTACTGATGCTATGGAAAGTATGTGCAAAGTATTCAGTGTTTCACCCCTTTTTAGAGAGCAGTATCTCTGAGGGGATTGACAAGAGTGGGAGGAGTTTCATAACACAAGGTGCAGCATAAGAACGCATGGTTGGAGGGTATGATATTGAACAGAACATCACACATTGTTTGCACAAAAGCTTATGAAATGTTGTTAGAAACCAGCAAGGCTAAGGCTGACTTCTAAGCTCTATCCTTGGGAAACTCCTCCACCTTGTGTGATTGCTAAGTTCCTTGTTGAGCTCCACTCGTCTGTCAGAGGGCTTGTCTGAAGCTGGCTTTGTTTGGCAATGTGGCTCCCCACATGCTGAACAGTTCTAGGAAAGTTCTACATCACCCCTTGAATATCTACATACGATTGAAACAGTGCCAAAAAATGTACATTGGCTTTAACTCTTTAATAATAATAATAATTGTTGCATTTGATAGAGCGCTTTCCACAGCTTCTAGACGTCTCAAAGAGCTTCACAGAATGTAAAGTGAACTGACTGTATATTTGTCGGTGAAACGCGGCAGCCAATTGCACACAGCAGTGTCCCACAAACAGCCGTGGATTGAAAGTGAATAATTTATTATAGTTTTTGGGGGATTATTATTAGAGTGTGGAGTAAGGAAACTTGCCCAAGGTTTCGCCCTGAACTGCCTGGATTTGGATACAGGTCTGTAAGGCGAGTGCTCTAACCACTGAGCTACAGGACTCCTTTCACCATTTGTCTACTGGAAATCCTATACACTGACTTTTTGAGTTACAATTTTAGGCATAGAGAATTATACTTAAATTGTAAATGAAACAAACAAGATAGATTGAACCTAGCAAGGAACAATTTGTACTTGAGCTATTCACAAATTAACAGTAAAACCCATTCATACAGAAATATGTCTTAAAATAATCCAGGGCGTTTACTGGTATCTTGGTAATACCATTCAAAAGTAAATTGCAAGCGTTGTCTTATAAAACTCCACATGGTTTATGTTTCACTATATTTAGATTTGTTCACTAAAGCACAACATAAAAGTCCTCAGATGTCACATGTCATTCCAACAGTGTTGGACTGAGCAATTTGTAGTTTTGTATATTACAAATAGCAATATAAGAAAGAACTTGCATTTTTATAGTAACTTATATACCACAACAAACTTTCATGTCTGGTGGACTCATTTTATCACATCAAAGACACAATCTCAAATAGTGTCCACCTTAAGAGGCAGGTATGGCCCTGTTTTATGACTGTTTGTGGGACGTTGCTGTATGCAATTGGCTGCCAGGTTTTGCCCACAAAATACACAGTCAGCCCACTTTACAATATATTCTTTAAAGCACTTTAAGATGCTTCAACAACGAGATATGGCACAAAATCAAATAGTATTACTATTATCACAGTACACATAATCTGACAGAGAGAGACTTTAAACTGAGATCAAATCCCAATGTTAAACCACAACATTTGAACACAAAGAGGACAAAAACTGAGCCAAACTCACAATTTAAGACTTGAAAATATACTACATTTCTATAGTAAAATATTTATTTCCGATGTTCACATTGCTTTGTGTTAGGGTCCGAAATGATGTGTTGGACATGTCTCAGTCCAGTTTCTAATGGGCATAATTGCACAATTCCCCCCAAACGCCTTGTGCATTTACAACGTTATACGAGTAACAGAGTTTTTATGTGGCAGACCTGGTCTTAGTTCATAATGTGACTTTCGTGATTCAATACAATCTACTAGAACTTACATTAATTATATGGTGCCTTTCACATCAGGAGGACAAACCAAAGCATATTCACAGTACTGAATGGGCGCACGAGCTGTGAGTGGGAGCCGAGAGGACAGAGAGAGAGAGAGAGAGAGAGAGTAAAGATGACTGAAAGCCATTCAACTTCAGTGGAGCGTGAGCAGCGTTGAAGCGTACTTGTGTTTAAATTCTGCCTGAATTTAGTAATGGGGACAAGGTTTAATTTTCAATCGCGATTGTTACTTGTAAATTAAACCATTTCTAATTCTCGCTCAAGCACACAAAAACACTCACTTTACCTTTTTATCTTAGACTTACCAAAGCAAACAGCAGTCCATCAGCGCTCTGGTTAAAGTGATTTATTTTGATGAAAGTTCATTAAAGTGTTACACCCAGAAAATATATAACAACTTTGACCTACAATTTATCTAACGTTTCCGTGCTTTATTCCAAGAGACTGAAACTTCCTCTGAGACCTGGGCAGCCCTTGGCGTCTCTCTCAGCATAAACATTTTAATAATACCTTAATCACTCTTTTTTATCAGGACTGTAAACACAGAACTGGGCAAACCTCTGAGACTGAAACCCATATTTTACAGGAAAAGTTCTTTCCTCCAGTATTGCTGATGAGGAATAGCTGGAGATTAGATTAGACCTCCTAATTAAATAGATTGGAACTTCTTAATCTCCCCCAACCTGTCCCTCAGACTCACTGAATCTGTGTGTAATCTGGATGTCAGGTTCGATCCCAGTTGTCCTTTTTAGCCCACATTCGGTCCCTGACCCTGACTGCTTTCCGCTACCTCCATCATACATCTGACTTCAAAAATACCTCAATCCACTACTGTTTATGCACTGCTGTGCACAATTGACTGCCGCATTTCACCTACAAGTATACAGTCAATTTACTTTACAGTATATTCTGTGAAGCGCATTGAGATATCTAGAAGGTGTGAAAAGCGCTATACAGTATCAAATGAAAGGATTATTTATTATACCCAACCCTGCTTTTGGCATCTCCAGCTTCGATTTTTCCAATGCACTTATTCAACATTTCACAAAGTCCAACTAACTCAACAGTCTGCAAATCACTTCCTGGTCTGGGATCTCCCTACCTCTGCAACCTACTCATACCCCAATCAAATGCAAGGATCATTATTATGTTAAAGGAATGGGAGTTAAAAGCCAGAACACTGCTCTGACTCTTTAATCACAGATGCTACGTTTTGTCCGGAAAGCACTGGACATTTCACAGCCTTTCGTTGCAGGTATATTTGGCACATCTGTGTCTTTACAAGAGTTCAGCTCCACCCTGTTTAATCTAGAAACAACAAAACAAAACTGAACTAAACAAGCATTTCAGATAAACACTTAACTCTTCCTCTGTCAACCAGTTTCCATTGAGGTTTCAGATTGAATTTGCTAAGAGGTTGTGCACCCTGCCCTGTTTGTTGTTCCTTTGATCCCATCCCATAATCATGGTCTCCAACTCATCCTGTAACCTTTATCCTGATCAACTGAGTGTAATTTCGACCATTGCTCATTCCAGTTTGCTCGTCCAGTTTGTTGAATGATGTTTTCTGGTTCAATAAGTGCCCTAATAGTTTGATTTTACAACGACAACAACTTGCACTTATATAGCACTCCCCATGCAGGGTAGCATCTCAGTGCGCTTAACAGTGGCGGAGCCTGTCTGTCGAGCTGCGGGCTGGGGAGGAGGCGAAGAGGTCGAAGAGGAAGATTTTAGGCGTAACTTGTAAAAGAGGAGAGAGAGGAATGGTGGGGGATGGCAGTAAGAAAGGAAAGACAACACCTCCAAAAACATGTGCACCCCCCAGTGCACATCTGGGGTATCAACCCAGACTGTTAGTTCGAAGACCCAATATGGGGCCTCTCTCAGAGCTATGAGTGCCACCAACTCAGTCAGGCTGACAGTAATTGGCTATGGTGATGTGTGTGCCATTTCACATCAACTTCTCACTTCTATTGTATCTGTTCTACCATTGAGACTAAGTTTACGGTATCACTGCTGGAGTTAACCCTATGATGAAGAATAATGACAATAATAATAATAATCCTTGCGTTTGATGTACGGCTTTTCACGTCTTCTAGATGTCTCAAAGCACTTCATAGAATATACTGTAAAGTGAATTCACTGTGCCTCAATTGTATAAAAAGACTTAATTTACATTTCATTGAATTAAGTTTTGTCTTGGACAATAGCACATCTTTTTAATTCACCAGTGACAGAAGGAGAAATTCCCCACCGTGAATCCCATTGATTAGAGACAGTGAAAATGAAAGTTTTATAAGTAAATGATAGGCTAGACAACAACAGCAAAATTACATGTATAGAGTGCCTTTCACACTGGAGGACGTCCCAAGGCGCTGAACAGTCAGGTCGGGACCTGAGCAAGGGAGAGGGGCAGGGTAGGGGGGAGGGGCGGGAGACGGTTAGGAGGGGAGGGAGAGAGTTGGGAGGGCAGCAGAAGGCACGGTCAAAAAGGAGGGTCTTGACAAGGCAGTGTATGCTACAATTTGGAATAATTTTACGGGATAAGATACCATATTAATAGTCTTTCAATATATCAACATTTTAATGATCAAAGTACATGTCATGCTAACAGTTAATTCAGCAATTTGGGAGGGTGTCCCATAAAATTCATAACATTTAGGCACAATAAAATCACAATAACACAACCTCACATACAGGATTTTCCAGTAAAACTGTCGCGACTAAAAGTAAATGTAACTCTAGTGAAACACAGCTCTAGTAACCTAATGGGAACATAAAAATAATACCTGCATTACCTGTATTTATTCAACTAAAATTTATTTGCAACAAATATAAATTTGTTAATTTCTTCAAGATCATGAGGGGATTCAACAGAGTAGATGGGGAAAAACTGTTTCCACTGGTGGGCGTATCAGTGACTCGTGGTCAAAGATTTAAAATAGTTTTAAAAAGAAGCAGAGGGGAGGTGAGGAGAAATGTTTTCACTCAGCGAGTTCTTCATTCTGGAATGCATCGCCTGAAAAGTTGGTGGAGGCTGATTCGATAACAACTTTTAAAAGAGAGGTAGACATTTATTTGGGAAGGACGGGCTTGCGAGGTTATGGGGAGAGAGCTGGGGGGTGGGATTGAATTGGGAGGACATTTGAAGTGCTCTGAGACGCCGTCTGGTGTGGAAGGCACTATATAAATTGAAGTTGTTGTTGTTGTTGAATTGCTCTATTTAAAGAGCCGGCACAGACTTGATGGGCTGAATGGCCTCCTTTTGTGCCGTAAGATTCTATGATTCTATGAAATAGCGTTAATGTCACTTTAGCAGTTTAAAGACTGAAATGTACATGAATATTTCCAGGTTTCAGCTAAAAAACAAGACTCTTCTGTTTTATTGGTGACTGGATTGGAAAAGGTACTGCTGAATGGACAATCAACATACACCAATCAGGAAAGTCCTAAGTCCATCTCTAGTCTATATTGAGGCAGCTGATTTCAGGTGGAATAGCAGAAAGAATGCTTGCTCCTAGCTTTGGAAAAGGAAATAATGAAAAAAATCCTTGAATTTGATATAGCGCTTTTTCACGTCTTCTAGACATCTCAAACCACTTCACAGAATATACTGTAATGTGAATTGACTGTATATTTAAGGGTAAAACGCAGCAGCCAATTGCACACAGCAGTGTCCTATAAACAGTTCGTGGATTGAAATGACCAAATTTATTACAGTATTGTGTTTTTTTTGGAGGGATTATTATTATTAGGCATGTGGAGTAAGGAAACTTGCCAAAGGTTTTGCCCTGACCTGCATGGATTCGAACACAGGTCTCGTGCTTATAATACGAGTGCTCTAACCACTCAGAGAATAAATCAGCATTTTGCCTTCAGATTGTCATTTGTGATTCCTGTTGCAGAAATTAGACAAGGATAGGATTACGCTGGTGGTGATAGTCACTTCGGTCACAAAGCATGCCAACAATCACAGTCACCGCTTCCTGTCCAATGCTCCATGAGTCAGCATTTTAAACAAAGTGAAGGTGAAACCTTGCTTTATATATTGGTGTACTCCAATCTAGGCACCGATCATATCTATAATAATAGTCTAGCTTTTTCACATGATCTGAACACTCGCCTTGCAAGCAAGAGGACCTGAGTTTGATTCCTTGGTGGGGCGAAACTTTAGTAAAGTTTCCTTACTCCATAAACCTCTGTTTAGCCTTGCAGTAAGTAGGAACCCAGTTGTTAGGTGATCGGCAGGTCGATCTCTGGGGATAATAATCCCTTAAAGGGCAAAATAAAATAAAAATATGTTGTCACTCGATCCACGACTGTTTGTAGGGCACAGCTGTGCGCAATTGGCTGCTGCATTTTGCCCATACAATATACATGCACTTCACTTGACAGTTAGACTTGTAAAGCACTTTGAGATGTCTTGAAGTCGTGATAATGTTATTATATTAAATGCAAGGATTATTATTATTATCATGATACTTGTCAATCTGAAATCCATAACCCGTGACAAACTTTCTCACTTTTCTAAGTTCTCAAGCCTTATGTAATAATTTATTTAACTTTCAAATTCACAACTCCCACTGGCAGGGAAGTTTACCAAGATGAAATATTTCAAATATTTGCAGGTACAAAAAATAAACCCACTGCACAACCTGATTGGAAGCAATTGCATTTCATTCACAAGTTGTAGCTCGTTGTGGCATTCAGACAGGACAGAACGATAGGAATGTTGATTTAATTTTTTGAAAAACGCTACGTTTTCAGAAGCCTATTAAGAAATATTGAGGTGAAAATGTTTGTTTTAACAGATTTGAACTCTGAAGATTCTTATAGTCAGAGCCTTAAAACCACGGTCTTAACATTTTAGATAAGAGTAGAATTTGGGAAAATTCATATTCAATGACAAGAACAAAGCAGCTTCCAAAATCACAATGAATTTAAGAATCAGCTAATCTTGTGCAAGATTTTACATTTTAATTCAATGGTCTAAAGGCTTAAATCATTAGAAACTTTGCTGCTGAAGTGTTAATTAACACATCAAATTTGTTTTAAAACCCACAATTTTCATGCCGTGATGTAACACAAGCAGAAGCTGAGCATTTGTTTGTGATTGTGCTCAAACCGGTCAGATTCAAAGCAAGAGTATATTATTAGAACACTTTAAGGTGTACTTAATGTAGATCTTAAAGTAGACAACAGAAACAATGGTAACATTTCCACATAATTCACAGAAGGATTCAATCTTAGCTGTGAATTATTAATGCGGTTAATGTCAGGCTATAGCAAAGTCCAAACAGTATGGATTGATTTCAGGTTACTGGAAAGTCTCCAACTAGTCAGTTGCTGCTTTAAATGACTTTCCGCAACTTGGCTTGTGAATCACCCGACTGATTTAGTTAGCCTCAAGCTCTGACCTTCCCCTTCAAACATTAACTTCACACTCAAACAATGAGAGAAACACCAGGATACAGTGCACGGAGTGTATGAACCCTTACCTTAAGAAACGTAGAGCCAGGTTGCATCCGGGTGCTCAAGGACTCCTTTGCTTAACCTTTCAGGACACATGACAACTTTTGAGTTACCTGTCAGCTCACTTCACCTCTAAAATGCGGAAAAGCCTCAGGAGAAAATTAATTATGAGTGGTGAAAAACTGCGAGGCAGTCACGGGCTGGAAACTTGACACTCCCATCTGCCAAGTGCCTCAGTGCACTTCGGGAATGTTTACAGTACTTTGTTGTTATGAGCAGCTGATGCAAACATTTCCCCTATTCACAGCCAGCAAAATACAATATCACCAGACAATACCTGTCAAAAAATCACTCCCTGCGTTCTTTTAAAGGAATTTGCGGCTTTGACCTCGGTCTTGCACTGGAGTTTTCCTGCAGGACAAGATGGACCAGTGCGGCAGAATCATTCCTGTGTGAACACTAGATGGAATGTAGTTCAGAAAGGACGCTTAAAGAACTTTCATTTTCTACAAATGATTCAGATGTTAACTTGCAATAAGACAGAACCTTAAACGTCATTTTAAATGTGACAATTACGGACTTATGGACTATGGTTTCCTGCACATTTCATAGCAGCCAAACTCGTTTTTACTTTTTCAACCATCTCTAGATATAGAAGACACACTAGAGTACATTAGGTTAAATCCTGTGAAGCTTATTGGGAGATCCTCTTGAGGTGAAAGTAAACATGGTATATCAAATACAATGATTATTATTGTTATTATATATATATATATAATTGGGCTGCTGCATTTCACCCATAAACCTCTTAATTATGAAACCAAAGCCTCTTCTGTAAGGGGGTGAAATCTTGAGCAAGTTTCTTACTCCACACACCTAATAATCATCTCTTGAGAAAAACAATAATAAATTGGTCATTTCAATTCACGACTGTTTGTGGGACAGTGCTGTGTGCAATTGGCTGCTGTGTTTCGCCCACAAATATAGTCAATTCACTTTACTCCTAACTCCTAATCCTCCTTTTCCTTCCCCTCTCCCCCCACCCCCACCCCCCCACAGCTGGGGTCTGACCCACAGTGTTGGGATGTCCTCCTGACGTGAAAGGCGCTATACAAGTCTAATTTTGTTGTTGCTTACATTATGTTCTATGAAGTTCTGGAAGACGTGTCAATCAATCAACAACAACAACAACAACAACAACTTGCATTCATATAGCACTGCCCATGTACGGTAGAGTCTCAGAGCATTTAACAGTAGCGGAGCCTGACTCAGAGTCAGAGAGAATGGAGTAGGTGGCCGTAAGCACGGTCAAAGAGGAAAGTTATCAGATGGGACTTGATAGAGAGGAGACAGGGTGCAAGGTGGAGGGATTGAGGGAAAGTCGAGATGAACACCAGTGAGATGACTCATGCACCACTGGAAAGAACTGAGCACCAGTGCAACAGGATGAGCAATAATGCACCAACAACAACAAAACAAATTACATTTGTATAGTGCCTTTCATGGCGTGAGTTGAGCACCAGGGCTATGAAATGAACTGTGCATAAGCTGCTGAAGTCATAGCCACTGTCAATGTTTCAAGCCCACTTTCTAGAGTGGGCACAAGAGAGATAATGCAATAAAATGAAGAGTGAGAGAATGAGAAAGGAAACAGTAGTACAAAGAGAGTAAAGAATGGGAGAGGAAAGACAACGTGAATGAGTCATGATAAAAGAGTTGGTTGCAAAGAATGACAGGTGGAGTCTTGTAGCTCAGTGGTTAGAGCACTCGACTTGCAAGCAATAGACCTGGGTTCGATTCCAGGTAGGGCGAAACGAAACCTTGGACCAAGTTTCCTTACTCCACATGCCTGATAATAATCCCTCAAAAAAAATTTGTCATTTTGAATCCATGACTATTTGTGGGACAGTACTGTGCGCAATTGGCTGCCACGTTTCCCCCACAAATATGTGGAGCTCCTGTGGCTTAGTGGTTAGAGCACTTGTCTTGCAAGCTGGGGAGACTAAGCTGGGGAGACCTGTGTTTCGAATCCTTGGGCAAGTTTCCTTACTCCACACGCCCAATAATAATCCGTCCCCAAAAAAACCCACAATAATAAAATTGGTTATTTCAATCCAGGACTATTTGTGGGACACTGCTATGTGCAATTGGCTGCCACGTTTCACCCACAAATATACAGTCAATTCACTTTACAGTATATTCTGTAAAGGGTCTTGAGACATCTAGAAGACGTGAAAAGCGCTTTATTAAATGCAAGAGTTATTATTATTATATTCTTATTTGATGTGGTCCACCTGCTCCCTCCATAACCCATAACCTTAACCCTAATTTATGTTTTATTTCTGGAAAGGAAACAGAAACATACTGCATATGCAGCCTGCGGACTTTTCTCGATATCTTACCAATATTGTCAAATTTCCTATATCTTGCCATTTATCTGAAGTTTATGTACCACACGTGCAGCCTAGTTCAGAAGCTCTATTTAACAACAACAACAACAAATTTACAGTTGTATAGTGCCTTTCACGTCAGGAAGACGTCCCAAGGCACTGGACAGTCATTGTGTCAGACCTGAGCTAGGGAGTGGGGAGCGGGGGTGGGGGGGAGAGGGAAGAGGGGATTAGGAGTTGCCGTTGGTAAGGAGTTAGAAGATCATGGATGCAGGGTGGGGCGAGGTTGTGGAGGGCTTTGAATGTGAGGACCAGGATCTTGCATGATAAAGTTCTTAAAACACTCGGGGGTTTTATGCCACCGCCGTTTTAGCTGACGATCCCAAGCCCTTCCAGTGAGCCAGTCAGCTGCCACTAATGTATGAAAATTGTTTGTGATAGTGAAGCATTCAGGATGAATCTGTGGCATTCAAACGAGCTTACAGCTGAAGCTGGAGCATGTGGCTGCTTGCACTGAAATTTGTTGACAGCCTCTCAAACTGGAAATTCCCATTCCACAGTGGTGCCTTCACACTGAAAAGCAGTCATTGTTAGGAATAAACTGTCTCATGTTAATCCAGACTGTTCCACATATTCTATTTCCCCTCCCCCTCCTACCTCCCCACCCCCGCAATTCTCTTTTGATTGTTTTGTGCTGATTTCTTATTTTCACACATAACCTTTTCTAGCTGTCTGTTTGCTGTTGTGTTTAGGTGTAATCACCAGTAAGTGTCTACAAGAACTTTAGCCTTGTAAGCCACAGCCAGTTGATCATATTTCCCTGAACAATCCTTTCTCTCCAACAAGTTTGAAACTGCAAGGCTTTCCTGACCACAGAAGCCCTAATGAATCCTCCAACCTATCAAAAAAGGTTATCACGTGATGTTTGCTAGATGTAGTGAAGCTTTCATTGTTACCCTCCTGGGGTGGTCTGTGGGGATCTCGGTAGTTGGTTCTTGAGCCAGGTGGGTCTGCAGCATTTCAGGGCATTGCGAATGACCACAATAATAAAAATTGGTCATTTCAATCCACAAAATGACCCTGTTCAATCCCCTGTTTGTGGGACACTGCTGTGTGTAATTGGCTGCCGTGTTTTGCCCACAAATATACAGTCAATTCACTTTACAATATATACTGTGAAGCGCTTTGAGATGCGATAAGATGTGAAAAGTGCTATATCAAATGCAAGGCTTATTATTATTATTATGATTATTATTATGACAGCACAGCCCAGCCTGACTCATTAGCAGGACCTGGAAGTTCAGACCAGTCACTAGGGACAAGGAATCATCCCACTCAGCTCCTGTTGTCTCTCCAAGCGAAAACAAGGCTTGGACAAGCAGTGGGAAAGCTTGCAGACAGCAATATCAATGCAAGCTATGCGGATTTAGCTGATTAGCCTCCAGCAGTTACTCCAATGCACACTCTGAGGTCCCTAAGCCTTGGGTCTCGCCAACCTGCGTCTAATACTTTGTTGGATTTATTATAATAATAATCCTTGCATTTGATATAGCGCTTTTCACGTCTTCTAGACATCTCAAAGCGCTTCACAGAATATACTGTAAAGTGAATTCACTGTGTATTTGTGGGCTAAATGTGGCAGCCGATTGCGCACAGCAGCGTCTCACAAACAGTCATGGATTGAAATGACCACCATATTATTGTTTTTTCTTGATAAGTTATTATTAGGCGTGTGGAGTAAGAAAACTTGACCAAAGGTTTGCCCTGCCTGGAATCGAACCCAGGTCTCTCGCTTGTAAGCTCGAGTGATGGGTTTTCACCTGGCTGACCTCAAAAATATCTTTGTGGTGTAATCTCCTATATCAAATGTATAATGAAAATGATACAACTGCTGACCAGTACCTGATAATAATCCAAATGTTGTTTTGAAGGCGAGGTGACCACTGGTGGGGTGACCAATTTAAAATGTTCTGCTTGTATTTGATCTATAAAGGTTTGGGGTAAAATATTTTGGCCCCTCTGGCATCCCTGTGTGCAGCAAACACGATGATTCCACTTTCTCTGTGGGACAGAATTCAGAGTTGTGCCTTGCAGCTGGCAGTGCGCTCAATGCAGCCGATCCCAGCTGTAATCCTTGCCTTTTGTATACCTTCTGTCATGTCAGCGACTGCCTGCATTCTCCGCAGGCAGTATTTATTGGAATAAAACTAGCTTAACTAGAGAAAAGTGCTCAAACCAGACTGAAATGCAAGCACATGCATTCGTATGGCGCCAATCATGCATTCAGGAATGCTTCACAGCGGCGGAGTCTGACAACAAACCAGGGGGAGAGGGAACAGGGAGGTAACGATAAGTACAATCAAAAAGAAGGTCTTCAGGTAGGATTTGAAGGTGGGAAGGGACAAGGCGGAGGAATGTATTATGATTGATTGGGATTGGGAGCCAGTGGCGCCCGGCAAGGACCGGTTGTTTGGGGTACGGAGCGTCGCGCAGGTATTGTCCTGACTGACAACCTCATTTTGTTTGGATCCCAATGAACTGTTTTTTGGTTTCACTCACTTTCAGCAGGAGTTGGCGCCAGCCAAGCGAAGGCAAATAGTCTCCCCCTGTGTTGTAATTGGTTTATTTCTGATTTCCGTTTGCAGCAAAAGCCTTTCACATTTGATTACAAATGCCAAGTTGTATCAGAGAAGGCAGCAAAGATCGCACAGAGAGAGCTTGAATAGAACAACAACAAAATTACACTTGTATAGCACCTTTCACATCAGGAGGACTTCCCAAGGTGCTGGACAGTCATTGCTGCAGACCTGAGCTGGGCACTGAGAGGATGGAGGGAAAGTGGGGAATGTGGAATGACCGATGGGTCCGTCAAAGAGGAGAGTCTGGAGGTGGGACTTGAAGGAGGCCAGGGAGGGACAGCAGGATGGAGTTCCAGAAGTTGAGGACAGAGTGGCTAAAAGTTCGCCCGCCAATGGTGGGGTGGGTGTGTCGGGGAATGTGGAGGGAGCCTGCTGATTGGAGGGGTCAGGCCGGTTGGTAGAGGGTTAGGAGGTCACAGATGTGGGGTGGGATGAGCCCCTTGGAGGGCTTTGAATGTGAGGACCAGGATCTTGAATTGGATTCTGTGGGTGATGGGGAACCAATGGAGTCGGGCAAGGATGGGTTCAGTGGTCAGATCTGGCCAATGAAGTTTAATACTGATAACTGCAAGGTACTACATATAGGATCCCAGAATAGGAAAAACACATTCTCCCTGACTGGGATTGAACTTGCCAAGGGGGAAGATGAAAGCTAGGAGTCTTAGAGTCATTCACTATGTCAGAACAATGTGAGGCAGCAATAAACATGGTAAACAGGATGCTGAGCTACATTGAGTTTAAATCCCCAAATGTTCTTACTCAGGCTCTGGCCAGATGTCATCTTGAATACTACGTATTGTCTTGGTCATTGTGACTCAAGGGGGATGCTCAGTCCCTCCAGACTGCACAAAGGAAAGCCACGAGACTGATCCCCAGTGTTAGAGGAACAGGATATGAACAACAGTTGCACACGACAGTGCTCCTCAGTATTGAGAGAACACAGTTTAGACGCAACAACAGCAACTTGCATTACAGGGCAGAGTCTCAGAGCACTTAACAGGGGAGAGAGGGGCCAAGGTGGAGGGATTGAAGGAGAGAGAGTTCCAAATTTCATGTAGATGAGGATCTAATAGAGGTATAATATTTTTTATGGGTAAATGAAGAAGTAATCCCTGATCAATATGTTAGGGTGTACCCAGATACTTTGGAGTCCTGTAGCTCAGTGGTTAGAGCACTCGCCTTATAAGCATGAGACCTGTGTTTTGAATCCAGGCAGATCAGGTGAAACCTTGGGCAAGTTTCCTTACTCCACACGCCTAATAATAATACCTCCAAAAAAAAATAATAAAATAGGTCATTTCAATCCATGACGGTTTGTGGGACACTGCTGTGCACAATTGGCTGTCACGTTTCGCCCACAAATATACAGTCAATTCACTTTACAGTATATTCTGTGAAGCGCTTTGAGACGTCTAGAAGACTTGATAAGTGCTCTATCAAATGCAAGGATTTATATATTATTAGTAGTATAAAAGCACTTAAAAAGCAGCTTGATGGGGTGCGGGAAAACAAAAGAATGGGTGTTCTAGGTTGGATGGGACGAAGAGCGTTCTTCATCCAGACCAATCTTATGATCTTGGGTAACCTTGCCATATATGCTTCAACAACCGCTATCTTAGGACAGCGCATAATGCAGAAAAACATCCCTTTCACTGTGCCCCTTGTCCAATGCATAGCAAGGAAAGAATTTAAACAGGTTGCTGTGTCTGGGCATGAACAGCCAGCAGCATTACTAACAGATTACTGCGGAGAACAGTTTGGGATTTATTTTCAATTTGAAAGTTTTTTTCACTTAAATGTTATTCTTTGTCAGTATTAGATGTGGACTGACTGTGTTTTTGTAATTCCGTTGTGATTACTCACATGGCATGTCTGTCATGTGAACTTGTCCACCCTTGTTTGCCATTTACTTTGCTCTTACTCTACTCTAATCTATTCTACGCAACCTTCAAAAGAGGCTTCTTATGTATAGTATTTGGCTTTTTTTAAAACACACTATATTGAAATCAAAACTCTTTGTACTATTCCAACATAACCAACTTGTTCAATTTTACAGGGCCTTTTCACTATACATCTCTCAGTCTTCCCTTCAATTTAAAACCAAAGCATATCTCCCCGACTTACCTACTTGGTATCTTCATAGCCTTGATGTTCTGCAGAGCCCTTCATTGTAGTTTAGCTATAAAAAGAGGAAGTACTTATGGTGAAGTACTAAACCAACAACAACCACTTGCATTTATATACTGCCCTTCACATGGGGAGGTGTCCTGGATCGCTTAACAGTGACCATGAGCCCGGGGGAGAGGGAGGGGAGAGGTGACCGTAAGCACGATCAAAAAGGAAGTTTTTTAGGTGGGATTTGAATGTGGGGAGGGAGGGGGGCAAGTCAGCGGGATTGAGGAAGAGAGTTCCAGAGTTTTGGGGTATAGTGGCTGAAGGCACGGCCACTGATGGTGGAGCGAAGGGGATAAGGGACAAACAGGCGGCTGCAGCCAGCCAAGCGAGTGGTGGAGTAGGGGGTGAGCAAATCATACAATCATAGATTAATACAGGTCTGATGAAGGCCATTTAGCCCATCGTGTCTGTGCTGGCTGTTTGAAAAGAGCTATCCAAATCATTCCCACTCCCCGCACTCTCTCCCCATCGCCCTGTAAACCTATCCTCCCCAAATAGTGATCTACCTCTACTTAAGTTGTTATCAAATCTGCTTCCACCACCCTTTCAGGCAATGCATTCCAGATCTGAACAACTCGCTGCGTGAATAAATGTCTCCTCTCTGTTTCTTTTAACAACTACTGTATTATAAATCAGTGTCCTCGCCAGTGGAAATTTTTTCTCCTTGTTCACCCTATTGAATCCCCTCGTAATTATTTAAATTTCATTATGTTGTCTCTTAACCTTCTCTTTTCCAAGGAGAATAATCCTTGGAAAAGCCTCTCCTGATTGGAGAGTTTGGGAGGAGCGAGGGCATGGAAGGATTTCAAAATGAGTGAGAGGATCTTGAAATTGATCTGTTCAGTAAATGGGAGCCAGTGAACCTAGTAAGGACTGGAGTGGTGGGAGTACGGAGTTTCATGTGGGTGAGTGTCTGGGTGGCAGAATTTTATCTTAAAGTTTATAAACCGCAAAGATCTAGCTTCCAGATAGTAATAGTGGCAGCAATAATCTGCATTTCTGTAAAATAAATGTCTCTAGACCATTTGACAAACTATAATCATTAGAAATGAAAGGAAATATTATATAAAATACAAATTACATTTACATCAGGCCTTTCACATTGGGAGTACGTCTCAAAGAACATTCTCAGTACTGGGATCCTTAACATTCTCAGATTGACATTTGAGATATAATTTTTAAATTAGGACACACAATCACTGCAGTTTTTACAATATATCCTTTGAAGCGCTTTGGGATGTCTTCTGGGCATGAAAGCTGCTACACCAAATATAAAGATTCTTAGTATGAATTGAATACTGGTTAGAATGTCAAACAACAATTTGCATTTCTGTAGCTCCCTTCAAGAGGGTAGTGTCTCAGAGCATCTTCAGCTCATAGGAGCATCTGATTTAAACGGAATTTTAAATTTAGTTTTCACGATTGCTTGAAAACATTTTCCTTAGCTTCTAAGAAATGGATAAACAGTAGCTTTCTCACCTCCAGGTTGCCCCCTGCTTCTCTTTAAGAATTACGAGACGCTGTCCAGCGTGAAGGGAGCTATGTAAATGAAAGTTGTTTTTTTCACATTACTTCTTGATGGATAGGGTGTTGGCTATAGTTATTGTTGTTGTTGGCTGCCCAGTTCTCAGGCACCCACAATGCTGGGATTCAGGAGAGAAGTGCCAGCTGCCTGATGGATGTTTTCTGAGGACAATGCCTCTGATTGTCTCTGGTTCTGATGTTGTAATCAAGACTGAAAATTTGTTGTGGATAACAGAATTAGTTACAATCCTGAAACCTATCACTCTGTGGTACAAAACATTAATAATAATAATAATTCTTGCATTTGATATAGTGCCGTATTACATGTTTGAGACCTCAAAGCGCTTCACAGAATATACTGTAAAGTGAATTGACAGTATATTTTGTGGGCAAAACATGACAGCCAATTGCGCACAGCAGTGTTCCACAAACAGTCGTGGATTGAAATGACCAATTTTATTATTGTTTATTTTGGGAGGGATTATTATTAGGCATGTGGAGTAAGGAAACTTGCCCATGGTTTCACCCTGACCTGCCACAAACAGTCGTGGATTGAAATAAGAAATTTATTATTATTATTTTTGAAGGAATTATTAGCCTTGCAAAAGCAATCTGGCAATTGACTAACAAACTGCGTCCCTACTTACTGCTCGGTGTGGAGTAAGGAAACTTCTCCAACATTTCACCTAGCCAGGACTAGAACCCAGGTCTCTAACCACTGAGCTCCATGAAGGTTTACCCTCCCTTAGCAGTCACACCAAGTGCCCTGTCCCCCACCATCACCGCCAGCCCCACCGGACACAAACCCGGGGGGTCAACCTCTCCTCCCTTATCCAGATCCCCATCCTCCCCGCCGACCATCCCAGCCCCCCCTCACACCCCTCGGCCAACTGCTTTTTCCGCATCGGCCTCCAAAATGTCCGCTCTGTCTGCAACAAGACCCTGGCCATCAACGATCTCATCCTTGATGAGAACGTTGACATCATGGCCCTGACAGAGACTTGGATCACCCCAGGCGACACTTTCCCCCTTGTTGAAGCCACACCACCCAACTACACATTCCACCATGCCCCTCGACCCAACCGTCGTGGCGGTGGCGTGGCCCTCATCTCAAAGTCATCCCTCGCCCTATCCCCCTACTCCTCCGGTTCCTTCCCGTCTTTCGAACAGCTCACCCTCTCTCACTCCTCCCACAATTCCTTCAAAATCCTATTAGTTTATCGCCCCCCCAAACCCTCCCCCACTTTCATTTCAGATTTTTCTTTACTTTTAACTTCCCTTTGCGCCTCCTCTGATCGCCTTATTATTCTTGGCAATTTCAACCTCCATTTCACCCCCTCCTGCCCCATTTCCTCTGAATTTTCCTCTTTACTTTCGTCTTTTAACTTCTCCCTTCACATTAACACTGCCACCCACACCCACGGCCATCCTCTCGATCTGGTGATCACCCGAGGCCTCAACGTCTCTGGCGTCACCATCACAGACAAGGCCATTTCCGACCATTTTTTCATTTCCTGCAACACCTCTATCCCTCCCCCCTCCACTTCCAAACCCACCACCATCTTCTACCGGCCCTGAAAGAAGATTCCCCCTCAAACTTTCACCTCTGCCCTAGAAACCTCCGACCTCTTCCCACAATGGCATTCTTTTTGTACCGACCCATCCTCCGCCTCCACCGCCTTCCACAACACCCTCTCCACTACCCTCGACACCCTGGCCCCCCTCACCTCCAAAACCGTCTCCCATTCCCGATCATCACCGTGGTACACATCTCACTTCCATTCCGTCAAAAGCCAAGTGAGAGCAGTTGAACGCACCTGGCTCAAATCTGGCCTCACGGTCCACCGGCAAATCTGGCTGGACCGCATCAAATTTTACCCCTCCGCCCTAGCCACCGCCAAATCAGCCTTCTACTCCAGGATAATCCTGGAAGCGAAGGACAACCACCGCCTCCTCTTCGCCACCACCAACCAGCTCCTCCGCCCCCCCCCCCCCGCCTCACCTCGCAGATCCTCTCCTCAAACGTTCGTTGTGAGGAGATGCTGGACTTCCTCGAGTCTAAAATTGAGAAAATCCGCTCTGCGGTTTCCTCCCCCCACCACTCCTCCACCTCCGCGCCCTCATCAGCTACCTCAACCCCTACTCACCCCCCATTTCACACTTTCAACCCCACCACCCCGCTTTCAGTCACAAAAACAATCACCTCCATGAAACCCACCACGTGCTCATTGGAACCCATCCCCACCCCCCTCCTCCGCACCCAGCTCCATTTGTTAGGCCCGCTCATTTCTGACACCATTAACCTTTCCCTCTCCTCAGATACCGTCCCTACCTCCCTTAAAACAGCCACCATCACCCCTATCCTGAAGAAACCCTCCCTTGATGCGTCGCAACCATCAAGTTATCGACCCATCTCCAACCTCCCGTTTCTATCCAAGGTCTTTGAAAGAGTGGTTGCCTCCCAGCTCCGCTCTTTCCTTTCAACTCACTCACTTTTTGAACCCCTCCAATCAGGTTTCCGCCCTATCCACAGCACAGAAACTGCCCTGGTCAAGGTCACAAATGACATCCTAACCGCCTGTGACTAGGGCTCCCTCTGCCTCCTCGTCCTCCTTAACCTGTCTGCTGCGTTCGACACAGTCGATCATACCATCCTCCTTGAACGTCTTTCCTCCCACCTCAACCTTCAAGGCACAGTCCTTGACTGGTTCCACTCTTATTTGACCCACCGTTTACATTTTGTTTCTTCCAATGGTTTTTCTTCAAACCCCCGCACAGTTTCTCACGGCGTCCCTCAGGGCTCTGTCCTCGGTCCCTTCCTTTTCACCCTTTACATGCTCCCTCTGGGCGACGTCATCCGCAAACATGGGGTAAATTTCCACATGTATGCGGACGACACCCAGTTGTACCTTTCTGCCTCATCCCTCAACCCCCAGACGATCGATGTTCTGACAGCATGTCTGTCCGACATCGAGTCGTGGACGAGGGACAACTTTTTGCAATTGAACGTGAGTAAGACCTAGGCCCTCCTGATTGGCTCAAGCCAGCGCCTCCGCACATCGGGCGCTGCCAGCCTCAACATCCAAGGCTGCACTCTCCACCTCACAAAGCCAATCAGGAACCTCGGCATCATGTTCTATCAAAAACTTTCCTTCCTCCCCCACATCCGCGCCTTGACCGGCACCGCTTATTTCCACCTGCGCAACATTGCCAGGCTCCGCAACTATCTTACCCCCCGCGCTGTCAAAACACTCGTGCACGCATACATCACCTCATGGCTGGACTACGGAAATTCTCTCCTCGTCGGCCTCCCCAGTTCCTCCATTCACAGGCTGCAGGCCATCCAAAACTCTGCAGCCCGTGTACTATCCCGCACCCGCCTCCGCGACCACATAACCCCCACCCTCGCCCGTCTCCACTGGCTCCCCATCCTCCAGAGCATCGAGTTCAAGATCCTCGTCCTCACCTACAAGGCCTTACACTGCTTGCCCCACCCTATTTAACCAATCTACTCTCCCCCTACACGCCCACCCGGACCCTCCATTCAACAGGACTTGGCCTGCTCCAAGCCCCCCGCCCGAACCGCCCCACCATCGGAGGCCGGGCCTTCAGTTTCTCCGCTCCCACCCTATGGAATGCAATCCCTCAATCCCTCCATTTCGTCTCTTCCCTTTCCTCTTTCAAGGCCGGTTTGAAGACTTTCCTCTTCGATCGTGCCTTTTGTTCCACCCCGAACTCTTTTACCTCCCCTTCGTGTTTCACCCCTTTCCAAACACTCCCCTCCCAGCTCGGGTCACACGCCTCCTGTGCAGCGCCTTGGGACGTCCTCCCGACGTGAAAGGCGCTCTATAAATGTAAATTGTTGTTGTTGTTGTTATTATTGGTAAATGACTAATTTTACCTGCAGGATTGTTAGGTTAGTTAGCCACCAGGAGAAAGCACCACATTAGGACTTGACCTCATATAGTCTAAGATGACGTTCCTTTGCAAATCTGGGGAGGGGGTGTGGGGGTTACAGTGTCCGAGGTGCCATTCTTCAAATCAGACATTAGAATTGAGCCAGTCCTCCTTGGCGGTCTCTGTAGTCTGTGTCAGTTTTTGATCTGCACAGCCAGCCTAGCTCATTGGCAGGATCTGGAAGGGCAGACCAGTCAATAGGGCAGGGAGTCATCCCACTGAGCTCCTGTTAACCCTGCAGCCAAAGCCATAATGGACGGTGCTCACTGGACAAGCAGCAGGAAAGCTGGCCAGATAGCAACATCAATGGCAAGCTATGCTGTTTTAGCTGGTTAGACTCACACTCTGGGGTCTCCAAGCCTTGGCTCTTACCAACCTGCCCCTAATACATTCTGGAATGAGGTAAGCAAGAAGTGTCCCTCCAGGGAGAGGGAGAGAGAGAGAGAGAGTGCAGTCATTCCATTCCAGCAAACTATCTCTGGGATTTCCATGTGTTGGTGGGATGCATGGAAATCTAAGATTAGTTTGGATACTCTTAAGCACGGTGATGGGTTTCAGTATGTGTCAGACACATGGCTGACCAAAACAAAATTATATTCCATCTGCCTACAAATATAGTCACTCCACTTCACAATAAATCCTGTGAAGCACTGTGGGACATCCTCTTGACATGAAAGGTGCTGTAACAAATGCAAAGATTATTGTAACATCATTACTCTTAGATCCATACAACTGGATAATATTCCCAAATGGAGCATTTTCTAAGTCCAATAGTGCCATCTACTGGCAGAGAATACATTCTGCAATGTATTCTTATTTAAATATTGAACTAACTGCCCTTTGAAAGTAAAGAAATCCATTCAAAGATAAACTTCAATTAAGGCAAACTAATTATCTGATCAATTCATTCTTTCTTTAAGTGCTAAATTCTCACTATAGCTAATAATCTGTCCCAAACCCCCCCCACAATAATAGAAAAATGGACTGTTTGTGGGTCACTGCTGTGCGCAATTGACTGCCGTGTTTCGCACACAAATATACAGTCAATTCACTTTACAGTATATCCATTGACGTGCTTTGAGATGTTGACAAGATGTGAAAAGCGCTATATCAAATGCAAGGATTATTATTATTATTAGAAATTCGCTATAACTTGATCCGGTTTATGGATTTATTGTGATTTGCAAAATTCGTAATCCAGACCTAAAACACAAATTCAAAATTGTGGCTGAGAAACATCAAATTGCGATATTCACAAAATGTAGAATTGTTAATCCCACCCCCACCAACAACTACAACAACTTACCCTTGATCATAGAATTATAGAATTTTACGGCACAAAAGAGGCCATTCAGTCTATTTAGTCTGTGCCAGCTATTTGAAAAGAGCAACTCAATCCCACTACCCCGCTCTCTCCCCATAACCTAACAGACCTGTTCTCCCTAAATAAAGATCTAATTCTCTTTTAAAAGCTGTTATCGAATCGTTTATAAGCTGTTATTGAATCGAGTGATATATCACTCTTCAAGCAGGATAGCATTTCGGAGCACTGCACAGCATCCAAATGCTGACAAACTCCAAAGAATGGCCGCCGAACAAAGTGGATTTCGGTTTTTGCAAACGTAATCTAATTTTAACCTCTTTGTGCAATTTAACCAATTAGGAATTTAAGAAAACAAGCACTCCATTTAGCCCATCCAGCATGTTCCATCAGTTTAGTTGACCTCGACACATCTTTTAATGTCAATGTCCTGCATTTAAAACCTCCAGTACTCAAATCAGTCTGCCTCTTACTTCATTTGGCATAGTTAGTGACATTCTCACTCCTAATTCAGAAGATTGTGTGTTCTAACCCCTAACTCATAGTCTAGCCTAACATGCCCGTACAGTTCGGCGTTTATTGCATTGTTGGAGGTGTTGTCCTTTGGACAATAATAATCATTATACAGTAAAAGCCAGTTTATCCAGCACCCTCGGGACCTGGCCAATGCCGGTTAAAGCACCTGCTGGATATTCGGCTGAAAACGCAAAAAAAAAATACAATTTGTTTTCAATGCATTTTTCCGGATAAATTCCGGTTAATCGAATGTGGACCTTTTTTTTGCGATGCCAGTTATACGGAAGTTACGGTTGATCGGGTGCCTAATAAACAGGATTTTACTATAATAATCCTTGCGATTAATATAGCTCCTTACCACTTCTTCGCAGCCTCTTAAAGAGTCTTCTAGACGTCCCAAAGCACTTCACAGAGTATGCGGTAAAGTAAATTGACTGTATATTTGTGGGTGAAACGAAGCAGCCAATTGTGCACAGCAGTGTCCCACAAACATTGTGGATTGTAATGGCCAATTTGTTATTGTTTTTTGTTCGAGGGATTATTATCAGGCGTGTGGAGTAAGGAAATTTGCCCAAGGTATCGGCAATTCTGGGAATTGAATCCAGTTCTCTTGCTTGCAAGGCGGCTGCTCTCACGAAGAGCTGCAGAACTCCAAATGAAATGAATCGGGGCCAGGCGGTTTGGTCCGATTTACTCGGCATCCAGGGTTTACGTGCCATCCAGCTAAAGCGGCTTCCACTGTATGCCTGACCAACAGTCCACAAGATAATAAAATTGATCATTCAGTTCACGGCTGTTTGTGGGACATTGTTATGCTTAGAAAATACAGTCACTATATTTTATAGTAAATCCTGTACAGCGTTTTAATACATGAGATGACCTTATCCATCCAGGACAACAACAACAAATTAGATTTGTATAGCGCCTTTCACATCGGGAGGACGTCCCATGGTGTTCGGTCACCTATCCCATCTTGCTCCTATCGTAGCATTAGATTTATTTTAAATGAGTCCAGACTCCTAGCCTCAACCACTCTTCCCGTAATCTGTTCCCATCTTTAGTTATCCTGGAGATAAAGATAAACACTTGGTATCTGTCCTGAAATTGCCTGTTTTAACTGTGTACCTCTTATTTTGCAGTCTGGGTAAATCCCAAAAGTAAAGTTCCAGGTTTATTTTTTCAATCCCAAATAAAATCTTATTCATTTCTATAGGGTCTCCCTGTGACATTTACCTTGAAGACTGAATAGCCTAGCTTTTCTGATTGCCGCTCACAGCTCATTTCTCTAACACTGGGGATCATTTTTTCTTCTCTTTTTCTCACTAACTCTAACCCTGTGCAGCATCCTTATGCCATAGTAACCAGAACTATCCACAGGATAGGACACAACATTGCCTGAATCCAGGTGAAGCCTTACTAAAGCACTTTGTATCTCAAAACTAATATATGGGGATTTCAATTAAACTGATTTAGCAATAAAGTTAGTTCAGCATCCTGTCTGCCTCATTTATTGGTGCCTCACATAGTTTTAACCAGAAATGATGAGTCAACTAATACCTTGATGAATAATAACCGTCAAGTACAGTACTCTCAATATTAAATGCCACTGACACTGTTGCAGGATGATGTGGATAAATTGGGACATAATTGTTCTCCTTTCTTCAGCATATCATCGTGAATTAGGATATTCATTATTTGAGGTACAACAAAATTACACTTGTATAGCGCCTTTCACGTCAAGAGGACATCCCAATGCGCTGGAATGTCATTGTTTCAGACCCCGAGCTGGGGGTGGGAGGGTGGAGGGAGAGGTGGGGATTTAGAGTGACCGATTGGACTGTTGAAGAGGAGGGTCTTGAGGTTGGACCTGAAGGAGGCCAGGGAGGGGGTGAGGCGGAGGGACTGTGGGATGGATTTCAGAGGTTGGGGCAGAGTAACTAAAGGCTCGCCCGCCAATGGTGGATCGGGTGGGATGGGGAACATGGAGCAGCCCGGAGCCTGCTGAGCGGAGGGAGGCGGGCAGGTTGGTATTGGGTTCGGAGATTGCAGATGTAGGATGGGGCGAGGCTGTGAAGGGCTTTGAATATGAGTTAAAGACCCTTAATATTTACCTTTGCTGATGGGTGGAGGTGGGAGGCGGGGTGGGGTGGGGGGGGGGGGAATGAGGGGGTGGGACGATTAATGTGATCAACTCTGGAGAAAGGGAAATGGAAACTCTTTTTGTATGATCATAATCATCTTTACTGAAAACAAGACTTGCATTTGATTGAACTGAACTGGATCCAAGGTGACATGCTCCGCAACAAAATGTTGGAATTGAGCCAACCCTCTATGGTGGTCTCAGTAGTCCAGTTGTGGAGCGAGCACGCATTCCATTGCAACAACCTATCCCTGGCATTCCCATGTGTAGGCAGCATGCATGGAAATCTCACCTTGTTTTGAATACTCTTAAGCGTGGTGATGGGTTATTGCAAGTGACCAAAGAAAGTAGCCAAGCCACAGAACATAACTTGAGATTGTGAATGTGTTGTACACAAATGGACGCAGCTTAATAATAATAATACTACTACTATTAATAATAATAATCCTTGTATTTGATATAGTGCTTTTCACGTCTTCTAGACTTCTCAAAGGGCTTCATAGGATATACTGTAAAAAGAATTGGCTCTATATATGTGGGCAAAATGCGGCAGCGCACAGCAGTGTCCTACAAACAGTCATGGATTGAAATGACCTATGTTAGAAAAATTAAGGTTATAGTGATAAGTCTAAATTAATGTTAAGTGTGCATAAATGTGTTAAGTGAAGGAATGCTGATGCTGTATAACTGAGTGCTAGTACGTGCCAAAGTGCTAGTACAAAGTCTGTGTAAAACAAGTCCTTATAAGGAAATGTGAATATTACATTGAGCAAGGTAGCACCTAATCACAAGATAAGGGAAGTCACACAATGGTGAAGGTTTGCATAGTGACAAAGGACACGAACGATTTGAAACAGAGCCTCTGTGATTGGGCTATGTGTAACCCGCCCAATACAATAGTGCAAATAAATGTATGTTGCATCTGTATGTCTGGGTCGTTAGCTTGGTGAAGCTTCGACCCTAACGCTATACCAGTGTTTGGAAACTGGTCTAGCCTTAGACAATTAAACACGCTTGGGGTAACTTAGGTTTCGGAGTATGTTTATTGTATATGGGTATGAATGAGTTTTAGGAGAAGGACCTATAAACAAAATATACCCAACAACCTATTTATTTATTTATTTATTTTTGGACAGATTATTATCAGACGTGTGGAGTAAGAAAACTTGCCCAAGGTTTCCCCTGCCTGGAATTGAACCCAGGTCTCTCGCTTGCAAGGCAAGTGCTCTAACCACTGAGCTACAGGACTCCAGCTTCTCCACTGTTAGCATGTTTGAACAATTGTAAGCATTCCCACAGTTAGTTATTATTTCCTTTACAAAAGAGAGCAGTAGCTGAATAAATATTTGAACTCAAGATTGCCTAGACTCTTGACGACGTTAACACATGTTGAAATTCTTCTACACCTGCAGGAAGCAATCCTGTTTTTGAGTTTGATGGAAGCTGTGGTCTATGAATATACAGGTAGTTTGATGTAAATGCCAACACTTTACATTTGCTAATCTCCCGTCTGACAATGACTCATTTCTAAATCATTTCCCAAACACTTTCTGACTGACAATGATTTCTGGAATATCAGTGAATTGAAAGCATATTTGCTTTCTGCAATGCGATCAAATTTCCAAGTGCTGTATTGTATTTGCTTTTGCCTTTTTTTGGCCTGCATTTCATTGACTTAAGACGGACTTAATGTGCTGTTTTATCAATAAATTGAAGCACACTTGATGACTAGTATTTTACACGAAATGCAGCAAAGATCAGTGAAGTTGTGGGATTGCTTCTTGCCTGGGTTGGGTTATGTAATACTTTTCTTGAGGTGAAAGGTTTTAATGGGATGTGTGCCTTGCACAATACACCGTGGGAAGGTGATTCTGAAAACGTAAGCATTTGAGAACCAAGACAAAAGTCCACCACACTCTGCCTGATGGAATAAAATTTTCTGTGAGATTGTGCAGTACCCTGTGGACATTTAAGGGGGAATAACTTTTATAATTGAAACAAATATTAATGACATGGGTTTAAGTCGACTTGGGTATGTTTACAGATAGCTTAATTGAGAAGTTAGCTACCTCTTACACAAATGATGAGCTGCTGAACTAAGTACCATACTCAAACAAGACGAACATTGGGTTAGCAAATAGTCTTGTACCCCCAGTCAGGCTTGGATGGTAGTATTCTTGCTTCTGAGTAGAGGTTGTGGAAAGCATTGCATTGTTGGAGGTGTTATCCTTTGGATAAGATGTTCAACCAATAATCCATCTGCCAGTTAAGGTGGACTTTAATCTCTTTTGTTGGAGTTCTCTTGGAAATGTGCTCACACTATTCATGACTCAGAGGCAAGAGTGCAACCATCTGAGCCAGACTGACCCATGTGGCGGTACAGGAGGTTGAAAAACATAGGATGGAAATGGCCAAGGAGAAGTACATGGATTCCATCCATCAATTTACACCTGGAGAAAGATCCTCCACTCTCAAAATCTGAGTAACAGTTTTCTTACTTTGGTGTTGATCCCTCCTGATCCCAACCCCCTGCTTGGGTCCAAACCCCCGACTGTCCAGCACCTTGGGACATCCTCCCAACATGAAAGATGTGTCATTTGTTGGTGTGATGTTGCGAGCAGGGCACTAAGCCTGAATCACACCCTCATTTGTTTTGGATGCTTCAATGACATGGTGAAACATGTAAACAAACACAGCATTAGCCTTCAACATGTCAAGTGTGCTTGAAATAATAATAATAATCCTTACATTTGATATAGCGCTTTTCACATCTTCTAGATGTCTCAAAGCGCTTCACAGAATATACTATAAAATGAATTGACTGTATATTTGTGGGCGAAACGCGGCAGCCAATTGCGCACAGCAGTGTCCCACAAACAGCCATGGATTTAAATGACCAATTTTATTATTATTCGACTATAAGGTCATTACTCTTGTATTCAAATCCCTCTACATCCCTGCACTCCCCTAACTCTCCAATCTCTCTCCTCACAGCAATATCCATTGCCTCTGATCTACTGGGTTCAGCCTCCTCCTTGTCCCCTGAATCAGTAGATCGGCGGCAATGGATATTTCTGCCATACTTTCAGCCAATGTGCCCTGAAACCTTCGTACTCCCTCAACCTCTTCGCCTCGCCCCAGGCCCCCCCACCCACCGCCATGCCTTTCCCATCTTCATCTCCCATCTGAAGACCTTTCTCTTCGTTCATGATTACAGTCTCCTTCTCCCTCCCCCTGTCTTGGTCTCTGCCATCATTGAGATGCCGCCCGGCATGGAGGGTGCCTTAAGAATGCAAGTTGCTGTTGCTTCCAGTATCTCCACCTCCTCTCTGTGAGGCAGATCACCCTTCTCAGATGAGAAGCACTGCAATCCTGATCCCATTTGAAATAGACTACTTTGGTGCAAAAAGCCAGTTGTGCCTGTGCAGTGATTTGGGTCCAGGTTATTACTGAACGCCCAGCTTGTTATAACAGGGCTTCACCACAGAGTCAGTGCACCACAAATGTGGTTTGAATGGAAGTCTAAGCATGTAACACAATCATGGTATTTCATTACAAGATGAAATCATTCTCGTTGACCTCAAAATGAACCTTTTTTGGGCAATATGGTTGTGTGCGGACATTCAATGTCATTTCAAGTACTTTTCTCAGAGGAGGTTTGTGATCAGTGATAAGTACATTAACAATCCAATACTTTTAGTTATCAGTTGCAATAATGTGCCATTGTTTTGGTGGGTTGAGAATGCATTAAGCCCACTTGTATTCTATGCTGGACGAGGGACAACTTTCTCCAATTGAACGTGAGTAAGACCGAGGCCCTCCTGATCGGCTCAAGCCAGCGTCTCCGCACATTGGGCGCTGCCAGCCTCAACATCCAAGGCTGTACTCTCCACCTAGCAAAGCCAGTCAGGAACACGGCATCACGTTCGACCAAAAACTCTCCTTCCTCCCCCACATCCGTGCCTTGACCGGCACCGCTTATTTCCACCTGGGCAACATTACCAGGCTCCGCAATTATCTTACCCCCCGCGCTGCCGAAACACTCGTGCACGCGTACATCACCTCAAGGCTGGACTACGGAAACTCTCTCCTTGTTGGCCTCCCCAGTTCCTCCATTCACAGGCTGCAGGTCATCCAAAACTCTGCAGCCCGTGTATTATCCCGCACCCGCCTCCGCGACCATATAACCCCCACCCTCGCCCGTCTCCAATGGCTCCCCATCCTCCAGAGGATCGAGTTCAAGATCCGCGTCCTCACCTTCAAGGCCTTACATGACCTTGCCCCGCCCTATTTAACCAATTTACTCTCCCCCTACACGCCCACCCGGACTCTCCGTTCAGCAGGACTTGGCCTGCTCCAAGCCCCCCGCCCGAACCGCCCCACCATCGGAGGCCGGGCTTTCAGTTTTTCTGCTCTGACCCTATGGAATTCCATCCCCCAATCCCTCCGTCTCGTTCCTTCCCTTTCCTCTTTCAAGGCTGGTTTGAAGACTTTCCTCTTCGACCGTGCCTTTTGTTCCACCCCAAATTCTTCGACCTCCCCTATTTGTTTCACCCCTTCCCGTACACTCCCCTCCCAGCTCGGGTCACACGCCTCCTGTGCAGCGCCTTGGGATGTCCTCCCGACGTGAAAGGCGCTTTATAAGTGTAATTTGTTGTTGTTGTTGCTTACAGCTCATTACTGAATCAGAGTGATTGTAGAAATAGGGAGTTTCATGCTTACTGAGTCAGGCATATAAATTGCAGTTTGACAGGATTGGTAACAATGGTTGAATTGGTAAAGTTATTGGAAGTCCTGCTCAGTGAAGTCTTGATACCTCACCTCAGTTTCCTAAATATAAAAAGTAACAGATGTACTTGCTACAAATGAAGTATTTTCCAAGAGTATTGTCTGTGATTGCCTCATAAAGTTGCAGTAGTTTGGAGTTCTTGGTAAATCATAACTGGACAGTGAGTGTTTAATGTTCCCACTGTAGTCTCTCTGTGTCTATTGCAGGCAAAACCAATGAGATTAAACATTATTTTAATCCTTTCTGATGGAAATATGCTACAGTAATTGTGCCAACCCTGTCAATCGAGATAATGATTCCCTTGGATATCACCAGAAATGGTGGGAAAATTCAAGGATGTAGGTTTAGAGAGAACCAGTTGATTGATCAGTGGTAAATAATTGTAATCTGTCATACCAACCATTGTTCAGATACTCACAAGTATTTTCTAATACCAACATAATATAGAGTGTAATTGAAAATACATTTCTCTTCCTCTGCACACAGTTTACAGGACTCAAAATTGGCAAATCCATCAGAATTTTAAGCATGATTTACTCCAGAGTTAATGTGCATGTTCCAGTAAAAGCTATTTCCTGCTGCTGGGGTAATTCAGGAAGAGAGTTCGTGTGTTGAGAAAAGAGTTGGCTCTTCCCCTTTATACTTGAAATAAAATTGGTTTGCATGAAAAAAGATACAGGCCATTCCTTGTATCTCTCCTGAAATTTCCCTTTAATAATAATAATCATAATAATAATAATAATAATAATCCTGGCATTTGATGTAGCTCCACACACATATATCCTTGTTCTATTATCCTGGTATATCCTAAGGCATTCCTATGGCTTTACTTTTTCAATCCCATTTCAAATTTTATACGTCTCTATGAGGATCCCCTTTTCTCCGAGTTGTTTTCTCTCAAGACTGAAGAGTCTTATCTTGCCTAATCATTCCTTATAGCTCAAATCAAGGCCCCATCGATATGTTCATACACATGATAATAAATAATAATCCTTGTATTTCATATAGCACCTCATTACGTAATTGAGCCATCTCAAAGGGCTTCACAGGATATAACAACAAAATTACATTTGTATAGCACCTTTCACGTTGGGAGGACAACAACAGCAACTTGGATTTATATAGTGCCCTCCATGCCAGATGGCGTTTCAGAGCACTTCACAATAACGGATCCCAGTGCCGATCCAGGGGGAGGGGTAAAAAGGTGACCAGAAGTGCAGTCGAAAAGAAGAGGCTTTAGGCACGAACTGAAAATGGGAAAGGAGGGAGAGAGAGGTGAAGGGAGTGAGGACGTCCCAAGACGCTTCAGAAGAATTTACTAACATGTACTGACTAAATCTGAAGGTGCAACACGGCAGCCAATTTGCGCACAACATTAATAATAATAGTCATCCTTGCATTCAATATAGTGCTTTTCACATCTTCTTAAAGCGCTTCACAGAATATACTGTAAATGAATTGACTGTATATATGTGGTTGAAACATTGTCTCTCAAATAGCCATAGAGAGAATGGCTAAAAGCTTACAGAACCTAAACAAACCGAGATTATAAATGATGGGTGAGGGATGAATTTTATTGAAAGGAAATTTCCACCCACTTGGGCAATGTCAGCATGAAATTCTCGGATGCAATATGGACACAGAATATTAACATAATTAAATCCAAGCAACAAGTTCATACTATTATTTACTTAGTTACATTAAATGTATTTTAAATTGCAACATAATTCATTCAGTCAGAAAAAAACCACAATAATGAAATTGGCCTCAATCCACGACTGTTTGTGGGACACTGCTGCTGCTGCTGCGTTTCGCCCACATATATATAGTCAATTCACTTTACAGTATATTCTGTGAAGCTCTTTGAGATGTCTAGAAGACGTAAAAAACGCTGTATCAAATGCAAGGATTATTATTATCTCGTCTTCAAGATGTCACAAAGTGCTTCACGGAATATACTGTAAAGTGAGTTGACTGTATGTTTTGTGGGTGAAACATGGCAGTCAATTGCGAAATATGATGAAACAACAACAAAATTACATAACAGCAACAACTTGCATTTATGCAGCACCCTTCACACTGAGTAATGTCCCTGAGTGCTTCACAATGGTGGAGACTGAAAACGACGTGGGATTGGGAGAGGGGAGGTGACTGTAAGTACAATCAAAAAGGAAGGTCTTCTGGTAGAATTTGAAGATGGGGAGGGGGTGCGCAAGGCAGAGGGATTGACGGAGAGAGTTCTAGAGTTTCGGGGCATAGTGGCTGAAGGCACAGCCCCCGATGGTGGAACGAAGAGGGTGAGGGACAAACAGGAAGCAAGGGATGCTAGTACTCAGTCCTACTTTCTTGCATATCTTATCTTCATACTTACTCACCCACTGCCTAAAAGCTTGCCTTTGTTTTTCCTCTCTGCCCTTCTTTGGATTCATTTCACACCATATAAGTCTAAGCCTAACGTTACCCTGACCTCCTGGCTCATACGACCCATAGGAAATATTCTGTGTATTCCCGTCACTGTCTCTGTCTGGGCTCAACCTTGTGATAACCCCTCAAGACCCCTAGGAATATGTATTTCCCGTCGACACAACCCTTTCTGAGATCCTTTGTTAACGTTTCTTATACTTATTTATCACAAACAATACAACACACAAAGGCTTCAACAATTAGACGCAGTTTCTTCCTAACTTAAGTGAGAGCTGATTATCCGGCTCCCACAACATACAAACAGTTAAATCACCAGGATTGTATATCATTATTAACAATCATAAGTAAAAACATTCAGTTCATATAAATTTGATTGCCACAAGTTAAATTTATCCATATTTAATTTTGACAAACATTTCAATTAAATGCTGGAATACGGAAAATAATTTCCACATAAAATAAATCAGGCTTTTTAAAAAAAAAATTTTTTTTCTTATATCTTCAAATTTACTCTACTTTCTCATTTCATGCTTGCATCAAATGTTCCAAATTATTGGTTGTATTTTTACTTTGCTATTACTCAGTACATATGGAACGTGAGTAGTATCTGGCTTATACTCCGCATCCAGAGCAAAGTCAGACCTATCACGGTCCGGTACTTTTGAATAATCTAAACCTATGGAACATGGATAAAATCTGGCCATACTCTGCGTCCAGAGCAAAGTCAGACCCACCATTGTCCTCTTTAAATGCATACATTACATAAAACATACAACAAAAGCTTCTCTTCATACTGTAAAATTCCTTATGCTTTATCGGGTGCGTCACAATCCCTTATTCACTAAGACACTTATACTTTATAAACACTTATACTGTAAATTACTTAATGCTTCTCTAAATAACTTATACTGTAAATATGAACATGCAGCGCGTGCTATTGTGATATTGTTTAGGAGTGCAACTCTCCTGTGTTTTATTAGTTATTTTTTTTAAAGTGAACCTCACTCACTACCTAGGGATTCAAACACAGTATTTTTAAAGTGAACCTCGTTCACCACCTAGGGAATCAAACCCAGTGTTTTTAAAGTGAATCTCGTTCACCGCCCATGGATTTTTGTTAGTGCACTACCTAGGGATTCAAACCCAGTATCATAAAAGTGAATGTTATTCACTACCTAGGGTCTATAACCCAGTCCTAGAGTATTAAACCCAGTATTTAAACAAAATTATTATTTTTTTAAATGCCAATTGTCCAAATGTTGAATCTTGAAAAAAAATCCAATTATTTTATAATGGCAGTGTCGCAAGCACCAAGAGAAGATCAGAGTGGGTTCTCTTTTGAGAGTGAACAATTTCAGTGTCAGCAAATATGCTCACCTCCTTCCTGGACGTGATGAAATTGTTCACTATAACCTCATTCTCTGTCGCCTGTTCCCTGATGCCATCTCGGTGGGACCTCCAAATGTTGAATCTGATATTTGTGTAGTATTATTTATCTATTAGAAAAACAACACTTCAAACAGATAATTAGAATGCGCTTTATTAATACGATACTAGTAAAGGAGAGGAGAATATGCGTCTCTCAATGGGAGTCACTCTTGTCCTCTGAGTTTGGAACAGTCCAACTCCTCCTTTTATACACTTAAAACAATACACAATGTATTAGTTGAATTACAGAGGGAATGGACAGAAATGAATGCTATCTTAACACACATAATTACTCATCAAAGTCACATGGAGATAGGTATAGCTGCTGGCATCAGTGCTACCACCCGGCTCAAGGACGCCTGTCTGTTCCCGTGAGAGATGAGTGTTGACCAGACCTTCTTTGAATACCAAGATACTGAGAGTTCTTTTAGTTCAACTAGATCAGTATATGTGTCTGTTTTACTTTAATGAGGTTAGTAATTATCACAATATTAGTTCTAATTATAATATAGTTTGATCACACGGGTATATGTTTAATTATACTTCCACAGGGGCTTAAATGAGGGGAAACAGCCAGAGGAGTAGGGGATAGACCAAGGGAGGTTTGAGAGATGACAACAGTTGGGACAGAGTATGTGGTGGAATGTGTAGCCATGCAATGACAGATTATATGAAATGTATTGGACAGTAAATTCCCCACAGGTTTGGACTACTGTGGAGTCTTGTAGCTCAGTGGTCAGAGCACTTACCTTGCAAACAAGAGATCTTAGTTCAATTCCACGCAGAGTGAAATCTTGGGCAAGTTTCCTTACTCCACACGCCTGGTAATAATACCTAAAAAAAACCATAGTAAATTAGTCATTTCAATCCACGTTTGTTTGTGGCATTTTGCCCATATATATGCAGAGAATTTACTTTACACTATATTCTATGAAGCGCTTTGAGACATCTAGAAGATGTGAAAAGCACATATCAAAATTGCAAGGATTATTATTATTACTGGAATTTCAATTAAAGTACCCTACTTTGATTACAAGATCATAAATTTGGTCATCATTCGAATGAAAAAGGCCCTGCAGCCCAACTGATTTCATCCTCCACAATGCACAATCTATTCTGATATCCCCCGTAACTGCATCAAGCTGCTTTTTTGCTTGCTTCCCAGTGGGTTGGAATCTCCCAAGCAATGATTGACTCTGTCCATAATATCTATTGGCACTGAACAAGTGTCCTGTCTTGTCTCCCAAAGACCCCAGATAACAGTTAATCTGTTTTGGTGGATTGGTTGGTTTTAAGCCCCTAAACCTATTCAGAATCAGACTCATATTCAAGTCCTGGATCTCAAACAATGTTTATTGGGTGTTGGGTCCACATTTCTTGTGTCCTTCCTGGTAAAAAGACCTCAAGAAAAATCATTTCTCATGTTTATTTGTTCTGTACATTCTCTAGTTTATTGGCTATACAAATGCAAGGATTCTTATTATTCCTAAGAAATCATAATGGAAATTTTTGGACATAATCAGTTCATATTTATTTCACTACCAGCTGCTCAAATTGTTTGAGTGTGAATAAGATCTTTGATTTATTTGGTAATTTCCTCTTATATCTTGGTATTTCCTGTGTGTGGATTGCATTTGCTGCACCCTATAATAATCCATCTGTTAACCTCAGTTTCGCAATTTGTGACTGCTTCCAGAAAAATGACCAATAGCAAACTCATGTTACAATCCCACGACCTCAAATAAAATACACATGTGTTTCGAAGATCAGTACATTATGGTGCTCCTGTAGCTCAATGATTAGAGCACTTGACTTTCAAGTATGAGACCTGAGTTAAAATCCGGGCAGGTCAAGACAAAACCTTGGGCAAATTTCCTTACGTCACAAACCTAATAATAATCCCTCCCCCACAAAAAATAGAACAAAATTGCTCACTTCAATCTTCGGCTGTTTTACACTGCTGTGTGCAATTGACTGCCACGTTACGCCCACAAATATACAGTCAATTCACTTTACAGAATATTCTGTGAAACACTTTGAGTTGTCTAGAGGACGTGTAAAGCGCTATATCAAATGCGAGGATTATTATTATTATATAAACGCATGTGTGCCTAGCAGTTTCGAATGTAAGAAATTTGGGTGAGAACTGTATTTTGTATTTTGGGTGATGATCTAATATAATTTTTTACATCTCTACAACTACAATGAGGCCTATCAAATATTCTTGACGATATTGGTCTCTCTACTGTGAAAAGAAATAAACAGGCAAAATGCAATTTTGTTGCCACATACAATACACCAATGTCAATTGTTCATTCAGTAATATACTTGGTTGAGGACCAGGACAATTTAAAAACAACTTGCAGTTACATGGCACCCTTCACGACGAGTAGGATCCCAGAGCCGCTACCATGAACAAATATACTGTGAAAATAAAAATATTTTATAAAATCATTGTTCCTCAACCATTGTCAGTCACTAAAACACCTTGCTCTTATATAAAGTGTTTGTTTATCCACAGACAATTCACTTTGACAGTATTTTCTGTGAAGCTTTATGAGATGTCTCGAAGGCGTTGTATCAAATGCAAGGATTCCTACTATTATTATAGAACCTCGAATAATCCCATCACCTTAAAGATTTTGACCTTATCCATGAATGCTATCATAGTTTTCAATAATATTGCTTCACTGGTAACCTCCCCATGTTGTGTAATTTTGGAATTCTTCTCTTGAACACTTTATGATGTACCCTTTACTCACAGATATAACAAACCTCTCTCTGTTCACTGGCACTGTCCCAACCCTCTAACAATGGCCTTCATCACTCCTATTCTTAAACAATTCTCCCTGGACACATTCCTGCTCTCAAATTACCACCATGTCTCCAATCTCTTTTTCCTCTCCAAGTTTCTGGAATGAGTCATTGCTTCGCTCTTTCCTCTCCTGTTATTCCCTCCACGAACTCCTCCAATTGGGTTTCCGTGCCATCCACAACATAGAAACAGCTCTAGTCAAAGTGACAAATGACATTCTGTCTATATGTGACCAAGGCTCCCTCTGCCTCCTCATAAGAACATAAGAATAAGGAGTAGGACTAGGACATTCGGCCCCTTGAGCCTGCCCCTCACTCTTGCCTTGAAATCTCTCCACTCCTCTGCACCCACCTACCTCTCTGATCTCCTCTCTCCCTAAATCAGCCTTTATTCCTCCGGTTCTGGTCTCCTCCTTGTCCCCCTAATCCTCCGCTTCACCATCAGCGGCCGTGCCTTCAGCCACTATGCCCCGAAGCTCTGGAACTCCCTTCCTCACTTCCTTCACTTTACCCCTCTCTTCCTAGTTTCAGATCTTGGCTGAAGACCTTTTTTTCAACCGCGCCTTCGGTCACCTTTTTCCCCGTGCCCATGGCTCGGGCCCGGGATCCGTTATTGGGAAGCGCTCTGAGACACTGTCCAGCGTGGAGGGCGCTATCTAAATTGAAGTTGTTGTTGTTGTTGTTGCCCCGCCACTCAGTAAGATTATGGCTGATCTTCTAGTCTAACTCCAACTGTCTGCCTATCCCCATATCCCTTCATCCCTTTATCCATAAGAACTCTGTCAATTTCAGTCTTGAATATGTTCAAGGACTGAGCATCTATAGCCTTTTGCGGTAGAGAATTCCATAAATTCACTATCCTCTGAGTGAAGAAGTGTTTGCTCAACCCTGTGCGAAAAGGCTGACCCCTAATCTTAAGACTGTAAGAACATCACATTAATGTCACATTTTTGTCATGTTAATAATAACAATAATAATACTCCTTGCAGTTGATATAGTGCTTTTCACGTCTTCTAGTCACCGCAAAGCACTTCACAGAATATACTGTACAGTGAATTGACTGCATATTTGTGGGCAAAATATTCTCCTACAAATACAACCAAAATGTAGCCACTTACTCCTTACAGAAAATCATGTTTTGCAACAGCCTCCATATGCGAAACGTCCTACCAAGTATTTTTTGTTATTATAATGTTATAGAAAGTTTGACTGACAAACAATTTCCATTTGTAAAGCATGTTTCACACAAGTGCTCATTCTCAAAGCACTTAAAAAAGGTATTGAAACCCCAACACTGTCAAAGAGATAGTTCTTCATAAGGATTTTGAAAGCAGAGAGAGAGTGGGTAAGATAGAGGAATGTGTGGAGAAATAGCTTGGTCACCTTTGAAGGGGCAGATGGAGTGCAGGCATGAAACGGGCTGGAGTTGAAGACAACCAATGTTAATTTTATTTTCAGTCGTTAGAGGAAACAACAAATTTATTAACACACTGGCTGGGTTTAAAAAAAAACTTATTCAAAGGTTTCCTGTAAGTATGCAGCACAACTGAATAAGTAAAACATTCCTGAAGAACTGGAGTCAATGCAACTCTTGCCAACCACATCCCAAGTACCTGAATAACGTGTTACTGTCTCACAGCATCAACCAGTAACGTTGCCAAAAATAACTAGACTTTACTTGTCAGGATATGGTTTGCATGACAGAACGCTTAGAATTCTTCAACCACTTACCTACACATAACTCACATAAAACAATAACTCTAAACATTAAGTACTTTAAAACAACAATTCAAACAAATGGCCTGTTACAATATTTGTCAGCATCTTTGTTCAATTAACTTTGAGCAATATACCATAACAGGAACCACAACACTCAAATAATTTTTTCAACCTTCCGACTAGAAGCATCTAGAAGCTGTCTTTTTGTTCAGATTAAATTCATTCTGGAGGAGTTTCTCTCCCGGTGTCCTGACCAAAAATCTCCCCAAATAAAATCGGTCATGGTTGTTCACGGGACATTGATGTGTTCAAATGAGCTGCTGCACTCCAGTTACACAGTCACTACACTTTTGAAAATACTCCGAAGTGCGTTGAGACATCCTTTTGAAGTGAAAAGGGCAATCAATATTAAATGCAATGCCTTGGGACGTCCTCCCAATGTGAAAAACGCTATACAAATGTAATTTTGTTGTTGTTGTTGCAGGGATTATTATTAGTCAACAACAACAACTTTGTTTTATATAGCGCCCTCCACGCCGGACGGCGTCTCAAAGCACTTCACAATAACGGATCCCGGGGGTGAGTCAGGGGCAGGGGTAGAAAGGTGACCGAAGGCGCCGTCGAAGAGAAAGGTCTTTAGCTGTGACCTGAAACTGGGAAGAGAGGGAGAGAGGTGAAGGGAGTGAGGAAGGGAGTTCCAGAGCCTCGGGGCGTAGTGGCTGAAGACACGGCTGCCGGATCTGAGTATAATTCAAACCCTCTATGGATTCAAAACACATGTCAGCCTGGCTCAATTGGTAGCACTTTCAACTCTGAGACCGAAGATTGTGGCTTCAAAACCCCAGATTGGCGTTTGAACACACAAGTCTATGCTAACAGCCTGATTTAGTCTTTGCCCTCAAATATGCAGTCAAATCACTTTTTAGTATATTCTGTGAAGCTCTTTGAGATGCCTAGAAGATGTGAAAAGCACTATATCAAATGCAAGGGTTATTATTATTAATCTTGTTGTATTGCAGTAGGTAATGTTCCTTGAATGAGATGTTAAACCAAGTTCCTATCTGGCTGTTCTGCTGGATAAATTTAAATTTCTGCCTGAATAGCCAGACAGAGTTTAGATTATCGTGTGATGGATGGGACCTCTAACAATATGCACTATTGGAATGTCAGTCTAGATTCTGCATTCAAAGACCTGGCATGGAATTTGAGCTTGCAACCTTTAACAATGTGAAACAGCGCTAATGGAATGGTAGGGTGGGCCTTCTAGAGGGATGAGATCATATGGGATGAAGGGCCTTATCATCCAGATGAATCTTGTGATCTTATGTGACCTTGTGGGAGAGTGTAGAGGCAAGAGTTCCACCCACTGAGCCAGGCTGACTGACACCTGTTCAGTCTCTATAATAATGACAATCCTTGCAGTTGATATAGCACTTTTCACGGCTTCTAGACATTTCAAAGCACTTCATAGAATATACTGTGAAGTGAATTGACTGTACATTTGTGAGCGAAACATGGCAGCCAATTGCCCACAGCCGTGACCCACGAACAGTCGTGGATTTAAATTATCAATTTTTTTTGAGGGATTATTATTAATTGTGTGGAGTAAGGAAACTTACCCAAGGTTTCTCCCTGACTGGAATTGAAACCAGGTCTCTCACTTATAAGGCGAGTGCTTTAACCACTGATCTACAGGACTTCACAATACTCTATGATACGAAAAACCTCAAATGTAAAAGGGACAAGTGGGCTGAACTCGTAACAATGAACAATTTGCCTCACTTTTTGTATCACATTTTTTCTCATCACAAATAGATTATAATAATAACCCTTGCATTTGATATCATGATAAATGTTGAAATGTCTCAAAGTACTTCACAGGCTTCAAAGGTAGGTGAGCAAAGATGTGGAGGGTTAATGAATGGGACAACTTGTTTGAACTTTCGTTTTAAATTACTTTTTTGTTTGAACAACAACAACAACAACAAAATTACATTTGTATCGCGCCTTTCACATGAGGAGGTTGATAAGGGGATAGGAGATCACGAATGTAGGGTGGGCCGAGGTTGTGGAGGTCTTTATATGTAAGGGCCAAGATCTTGAATTGGATCCTCTGGGTGATGAGGAGCCAGTGAAGTCGGGCAAGGATGGGGGAGATGGGGTCACGAAGTTTCCAAAGGTAGAGGACATGAGTTGCAGAGTTTTGGATTAACTGCAGCCTGTGGAGGGAGGAATTGGGGAGACTGACCAGCAAGGCATATGAACATGAAGTCAGATACCTGGCATTCCTTACTGCCATACCTTGGATTGTTGACCTGAAACTAGGAGAAATGTCCTTCTCTTTTTGAATAGTACCAAAGAATAGATCTTTAACATCTATTTGCAAAGACAGAACAGACTTTGTTTTAACATCTCATCTCAGGTAGAGGGCATCTCTACCTGTCAGCCCAGACTGTAGAATTGAGTTCCAAGTCCCTACATGAAGCTTGAACTCACAACTTTCTGACTCAAAGACGAGAGCACAGCCAACTGATCGGATACACATATAATAATAATAATCCTTGTGTTTGGTACAGTGCCTTATCACATCATCGAGACCTCTCAAAGCACTCGATAGAATATAGTGTAAAGTGAATTGACTGTATACTTTGTAGGCAAAATATTTATTGAGTACCTCAATAGCTCACTTTATAAAGTCACTGCACACAGTGAAACTATGTTGTACAGGCAAGAAAATAACTTGGGTTCCATTTTCTGTTGTTATCTTACGACAAGACTTGTGATGTAAGCACTACTATGACAACAACAACTTGCATTATATTGTGTCATTTACATGGGGTAGAGTCTCAGTGTGTTGAAAATGGTCACATGATAGAATAAGTGATCATACTATACACTTGATTCAAAAATAATTTCGTCATTAAGCATTGTACTTTTGTTTTATGTCCAGCAGCTTGGGACGTCCTCCCGATGTGAAAGATGCTGTGCAAATGTAATTTTGTTGTTGCATTATTTACATCTGTATCAGATTGAGTTAGATGACTTAGTTAATATCTCAAAGCATTGACATAACAATATAAAAAGGAAGTGAGCAAGATGCTGAGTTCTCCCTGTGCCTGCCCAATGAAATAATGAGTCTACATTCCTTTGTGCTAGTTAACATACATTTTCAGTGCTGCAACATGTCACTGAGGCACATGTTAAGCTCATACAGCAGTCCAAGTTCTCTGTATTTTACAGTGCTATATCTGTCTAGACATGCCAATGATTACACGCTGAAAATGCTTATCTTTTTGTCAGCCTGGCCCAGCACTTGGTAAGGCGCTATATCAAATGCAAGGATTATATCTTATTATTATTATGACTAGTTTTGTGCCACAAACCAATCTTTGCTTTTAACAAACAATATTAAGAGGCAAGGGAAGGAGAAACGCGAAGGGATTGTGCGATAGAATTTCAGAGGGTGGGGACAAAGAGGCTGAAAGCCAGGCTGCTGATGGTTGGGCCGATAGAGCAGGAGACATGGCATAAGAGGAGGGGACAGAGGGTCGACCCCTGAGGAACATCGTACAAGATTGTGTGGGGGCTGGAAGAGAAACTGTTGGTGGAGATAAATTGGAGACGGTTTGAGATCTCAGGGATGTGTTCAGAGTGTGGGAAGGAATGGCAGTTGGAAGGCTGAGGCAGCTGAATGGATCCCCTCAGTTTTGGACTTGAGGAAATTCAGCATCTCCTCACAGTCAGAGCTCGGGGAGAGAATGGGCGAGATGTGGGAGGGCGGACAGAGGAGCCAGTTGGTGGTAGAGATAGGAGATTATCTTGGAGTAGAAGAATAATTTGGCGGAGGCGAGGGCAGAGCGGTCCGTTTTTATGTGGTCCAAACAGATCTGCTAGTGGATCCCCTACTAACCTGTCCGCCCCTCTGCTCAGCAGGCTCCAGCCTGCTCCATGTCCACTGACCCACCCGCCCCACCATTGGCGGGCCAGCCTTCAGCCACTTTGCCCCCAACCTCTGGAATTCCATCCAGCGGTCCCTCCACCTTGCCCCCTCCCCAGTCTCTGCCTCAAGACCCTCCTCTTTGATGGTCCCATCAATCACCTCAAATTCCCCCCTTTACCTTCACCCTCCCTGTCCCCGCTCGGGTCTGAAACATTGACTGTCCAGCAGCTTGGGATGTCCTCCTGATGTAAAAGGCACTATACAAGTGTAATTTTGTTGTTGTTGTTATTGTTTGAGATCAGATTTGAGACAAGTGTGCTCGGTGGCCCGCACCTGACCCTTGAGGAAGCAGAGGTGACAGGTATACCAGGGCGAGGTTTGTGGGTAGGAGGCGGTTTGAAGGTGAGGGGGGCAAAGGCATCGATAATAATAATAGTAATCCTTGCATTTGATATAGCGCTTTTCACATCTTATCGATGTCTCAAAGCGCTTCACAGAATATACTATAAAGTGCATCGATTGTATATTTGTGGGCAAAATGTGGCAGCCAATTGCGCATAGCAGTGTCCCACAAACAGTCCTGGATTTAAATGACCAATTTTATTATTGTGTTTTGTTTTGGGAGGGATTAGGCATGTGGAGTAAGGAAACTTGTCCAAGATTTCACCCTGATCTGCCTGGATTCGAACATAGGTCTCACACTTGTAAAGCGAGTGTGATAACCACTGAGCTATGGGATGGTGGAGAAGGAGTTGTGGAGGAAAGTGAGTGAGGAGGATAAATCTGTGCAGGAGGGAGGCCAGTGGGGGAGCAGTTCAGATGACTCCAGAGCAGCAGAGAGATTTTTTTTTCAGGGGAGGTAGGAGATGGAGGTGGGTTTGGTGGCAGTGAGGAGATGGATTGAGGAGTTAAAGGAGATAAAATGGTGATTGGAGATGGCTATGTGTGTGATTTTGATATCGAGGCCCTGGGTAATCACCCGGTTGAGTTGGTGGCCGTGAACGAGGGTGGGAAAGTCAATGTGGAAGGAGAGGAGGGCAAAGCTCGAATGTTGGATGGATCAGGACATATTTTTTGGAAAGGTCATCTTGGTTCGCTGGTGGCAGTCAGGGTGTGCCACCACTGTTATATTATGCTGGTGTGAGGCTGTGGGTGACTTGTACCTGGGTATGAGAATTATCACAGTGTGTACAGGTAGACCTTGCTTAACCTTGCCTCGATCAACATTGTTTTGTCATTACATCGCTGATACACAGGGGAACATATATTCATTTAATGTCGCCATGTTCGCTATTACATCGTTTGTGCAGCTGGAAACGAACTACTTTGAGTAGCGTAGGTGAACATAGACACCGAACGTCTGGTATTCTTGCGTGGATGGTACGGCATAATGATATCAGAGTTGTCAACTCATACCACTAAAGATGATTCGATTCCACTGATGATTCAATTAAATGATTAAATGATTAAACGATTCTACTCCCTTCAGTAAACATTGTGGGAATTCTAAACGTTAAAAATTGGCCACACACTCCCACCTTAACTGTGTGCAATGGTCAGTCGCAAAGCTTTCAAAGGACACTTTTGAAGTGGCAGTCGGCAGCGTTGGTGTCCCTTTGATGTGGAATGTTACCTGAAATCAGACTCAAACTGCAAAATAACACTCAAAAAATTCCCTTCGGGATATGAAGGTTTACTTAATTATGTCCCTTCTTATATGAAAATCTGTCAAAAACAGTTGAAAAGCTACCAGACAATAGCTGCTGATTTGTGTGTATTAAATTGTTGCAATAGAATCTTGCACAATGGTTTCCTGTCTGAGAATGTTTCCACCGTGTGGATTAGGACTGTTACCTGTGCAAAACTACAATTGCTCGCTCTTCAACTGTGATTAATCCATTTGCTCATTCAGCCTGAAAGAGGGATTCTTTATAGAGATTGCAGGATAAAATTTCTCAAGTAGCAGGTGGGTGGGTAACCAGGGTATATAGATTTAATTAATAAAAATAATAATCCTGGCTTTTGATGTAGTGTTTCTCATGTCTTCTAGACATGTCGAAGCACTTCACAGAATATCCTGTAAAGTGAACTGACTGTATATTTTGTGGGTGAAACGCAGCAGCCAGTTGAGCACAGCAGTGTCCCACAAACAGTCGTGCATTGGAATGATCAATTTATTATTGTGTTTTTTTCATGAGGGATTATTATCAGGCACGTGGAGTAAGGAAACTTGTCCAATGTTTCGCCCTGCCTGGAATCAAACTCAGGTCTCTCACTTGCAAGTCGACTGCTCTAATCATGGAGCTATAGGACTCCACGAGATAGCCAAGAGATGTAGCATATAGCCAATGAAGAACATATGTAATTTGGAATGTTAAACTGCAAGCAACACAGAATATTACAGTGACGGGAAAATAGTTTTCATAATTGGCAAAAGAACCAGAGGGGAGATGAGAAGAGGTATTGCTGTCTGCAGAGTTGTTATGGTCTGAAAACCAGTGCCTAAAAGGGTGGTGAAAATAGATTCAATATTATTATTATCATTATTATAACAACTTTCAAGTTATAGAAACCTTTATGACTTTCATAATTACTGTCAGGTTCTAGTTTGTGGGGTAAAAAGTGTATTGTGGAGTCCTGTAGCTCAGTGGTTACAGCACTCGCCTTACAAGCGTGAGACCTGTGTTCGCATCCAGGCAGGTCAGGGCGAAACCTTAGGCAAGTTTTCTTACTCCATACACCTAATAATAATCCGTTCAAAAAAAAACACAATAATAAAATTGGTCATTTCAATCCACAACTGTTTGTAGAACACTGCTGTGGGCAATTGGCTGCCGTGTTTTGCCCACAAATATATAGTCAATTCACTTTACAGTATATTCTGTGAAGCTCTTTGAGATGTCTAGAAGATGTGAAAAGCGCTATATCAAATGCAAGGATTATTATTATTATTATTATTATGGATGAAATTCCCGGTTTGGTCTGGATACTCTTAAGCATGGTGATGGGTTTCCGCATATGCCAGAGACACGACAGACCATCCCCCTTCCCCAACCCAACCCAACAGGTCTAATCTGATGCTGACGTCCCTTATTCCTCTTTCTCAAAGAAATTGTTTCTGGAACCCGTTTATATGATTTGCTTTAATGCCCTTTCCTGGCGTGTCTAGAACATGTCTGGAACAATTTGCGCTAGCAAATTCCACATGAATTCCCCCTTTTCTCCTTAGTACTGAACTTGTGTCCTCCACTATTTGAACTCTTAATGTCAGTGAGCGTATCTTCTGAATCAGCATTTTCTGTCCCCTCATTGTGCAATTACATATATCACTTGAAACAGATTTTCTGTAGCAAACAATTCCAACTTCTTTAAACTTTCCTCGGGACATAAATTCCTTATACCTCTCATCACCTTGGCTGACGTATTACACCGTGACAAACAGGATCACTATCTGATCATAGGAAGCAGTAGATCATTTCTGCCTATTTTCCCATTTCTTGGCAAATGACTGATGCAACGAGAAACTGATCATGTTGCCTGAACAAAATAATGAATGAATTTTTAACTTGATATCATTTACTGGAATTCTGTTGCTCAGCGGTTGGTGTACATGCCTTAAAAGTGAGAGACCTGGGGGTGATTCCAGACAGGATGAAACCTTGGGAAAAGTTTCCTTGCTCCACATGCCTAATAATAATCCCTCCAAAAAAAAACTGTAATAAATTGCTCATTTCAATCCATGACTGTTCGTGGAACACTGCTGTGCGCAATTGGCTGCCGCATTTTGTCCACAAATATAGAGTCAATTCACTTTACAGTCTATTCTGTGAAGCGCTTTGAGATATCTAGAAGACATGAAAAGTGGTACATCAAATGCAAGGATTATTATTATTATGTACCAGAAACTTAGGAAGGAAACCGTTCACGTTCAGGTAGACATTAAAGCTGGCACTCTATGAAAAGAGAAAAGAGAGTGAGAGACACAGAGAGAGAAAGATATTTACCTCCTGAGGAGATAGGCCCCGAATGCGCTCGCACCCGGAACGCGCACACACTCCGAATGCTCGCGCACCCGGTACGCGCGCACTGCGCGCGCATGCACTGTATGAAAAACCCGAAAATATCGATATTTCGGTATATCCCGATATGAGCCCATCGATATATCTAAATCAGAAAATTTCCATATTGAGAGACCCTAGATTTTAGCTGATTAAACTCCAGGAGTACCCCAATGTACCGTGGCGGAGCCTAACTCTGAGCCGGTGGGGAAGTGGCCGTAAGCACAGTTGAAGAGGAAAGCTTTCAGGTGAGAATTGAAAGAGGGGAGAGTGTGGGCAAAGTAGAGGGATTGAGGGAGAATGTTCCAGAGTTTGGGAGCTCGTGGCTGAAACCGCGACCTCCGATGGTTGGGCAGATGGTGCAAGGGATGAGCAGTCGAGTGGAGGCACCGGGTAGGGTGGTTGGAGAAGTCAGGAGGTGCCGGAGTGAATGGATCTGAACATGAATGTGAGGTTCTTGAAGTCGATCAGTTCAGCAGGAAAATTAGATTAATTAACCATTTGATTGTGTTATCTTATGATTTTAAACCAAAACAATTTCTTGTATTAAATAAATAGTAATTTGGTCACTCAATCCACAATGGTTTGTGGGTCATAGTTGGGGCTGCCACATTTTGCCTAGAAAATGTACAGTTGATTTACTTTACAGTATATTTTGCGAAGAGCTGTGAGACATCTCCTAGATGTGTTAAAGTGTTATAGCAAACAGAAGGATTATTAAGTTTTTAAAAATATTATTCATTCTGAACCCTTAAGATAATAATAATAATAATCCTTGCATTTCACGTCTTCTAAACATTTCAAAGCACTTCACAGAATACACTGTAAAGTGAATTGACTGTATATTTGTGGGTGAAACATGGCAGTCAATTGTGCACAGTAGTGTCCCACAAACAGTCATGGATTGAAATGACCAATTTATTATTATTATTATTACTACGTGTGGAGTAAGGAAACTTGCACAAGGTTTCACCCTGCTTGGAATTGAACACAGGTCTCTCGCTTGTAAGGTGAGTGCAATAACCACTGAGCTACAGGACTCCACTGAGCTATAATGTCATCATATTTCAGAGCTCAATAAGCTAGAGGGCATACCTTCCTTCTCCTTCGCATACCTCCTACCTAGCTTCCCAACTTCTCAAAATGTAATTAATGCCCTTGAATAGCTTAGAATGAAGCAATAGATTTTAGACAAAAAGTGTTTCCAATCATCTTGTTCTTAAGCAAAGTGAAAGTGTTGGCCATATGAATTCAAACTCCTAAAGGATAGAAACTATTCCGGTCAAGGTCACAAATGACACCCTCTGTCCATCTGTGGACAGAGCTCCCTCTGCCGCCTTGTCCTCCTTGATCTCTCTGCTGCCTTCAACAATGTGGAGCACTCAATCCTCGTGGCAACGCCTCCACACCATAAGCATTTGCAGCATCAGCATCCACGGATGCATTCTCCACCTTACCAAGTCAGTCAGGAACCTAGGCATCTTATTCAACCCTCAACTGTCTTTTCTGCCTAACATCTGTGCTATGACAAGCATGGCCTTCCACCACCTCCGCCTCACACCCATTGAAACCATTGAAACCATCATATACACATTTGTCACCCCAGGGCTTGACTATGGAAATTCCCTCCTAGTCGGCCTCCTCAACTCTTCCCTCCACAAGCTGCAGATCATCCAAAACTCGACAGCTTGTGTTCTCTCCCGCACCAGGCTTCGTTACCCCATCACCCTCACCCAGCTCCACTGGCTCCCCATCCCTCAGAGGACAGAATTCAGATAATCATTCTCACTTTCAAGGCCCTTCACAGTCTTACCCCCTCCTACCTTTCTGACTGCTGACCCCCTATCAACCTGTCCTCTCCCTCCGTTCAGCAGGCTCTAGTCTGCTCCATGTCTCTTGGCCGACCCGCCCTACCATCAGCGGCTGGGCTTTCAGCCTCTTTGCCCCCACTCTTTGGAACTCCATCCTGCAATCTCTTTGTCTTGCTCCCTCCATGGTCTCCTTCAAGGCCCGAATCAAGAGCCTTCCTTTTCGACTGTGCCTTCAGCCACCCCCCCCATCTCTCTGCCCTCCCTCAACCCAACCCTGCCACCCCCATGGCCCCTTCCCCCCCATTGTTGATGTGACGCTGGAACCCACCACATCTTCTGACTCATTGATGCGATCGCTACCAACTGAGACAGCTGACACAATTCTGTTTACAATGACTCAGCTACAATATTTTTGAAGGGTCAGCTGGATGTCTACCACATGCAGAAACATATCACAATATTCAGGAACGTCAAGCTGAGAGTTCTTATATGAAAATTCCAAACATATTGATTGGAATGGAATATGCATTCTCTCCCTGGAAGCTCACACTCTGGTTACCTAATTTTGGAAAGTATTAGGTGCAGGTCGAGGCTTGGGGATGCGAAAGTATACTTTGGGGGTAACTGCTGGGTTCTAACTAATTAAAACTGCATAGCTCGTCACTGAAACCATTGTCTGGCAAGCTTTCCCATTCCTAGGACCACCCAACCCGTTAGGGCTTGGCGACAGTTCAGCTCCAATGAGACTCTGCTCACCACATTTCAAAGCACTTCACAGAATATGCCGAATTGACTGTATATTTGTGGGCGAAACGCGGCAACCAATTGCACACAGCAGTGTCCCACAAACAGTCGTCAATTGAAATGTCCAGTTTAATATTACTTTTTTTCGATGGATCATTATTAAGCGTGTGGAGTAATGAAACTTTTCCCAAGGATTCACCCTGCCTGGAATTAAACCCAGGTCTCTCGTTTGTAAGGCAAGTGCTCTAATTACTGAGCTACACTTATCTATCTGTAGCAGAACCCAGAAATAACATAGTCAGCTCCGTGAAACTCTTTGAGATGTCATACTCCTGACATGAAAGGCACTGTATGAAGGAAATTTATAATTTATAACTGACATTTGCTGGATATTGATTAGGAACGGGGTGGTTAGAAATGTTTTTTGTTTCCTGTTCATTTCAGTGAAATCCTTTGTTTTGTTCTAAGCTATTCAAGAGCACTATTTGATTTGGATATGAAATTCATTGTTGCTAAAATTTCTTTATGATTTGCCACATTATCCTACTCTTCCCTACACAGGCTAGAGTGGTGAGGGTTACAAGGAGAGATAAGTGAATGTTCCCAATGTTTCTGAGACCGACTAAGGGATTGACGGATATGGGGATAGGGCGGGTAAATGGAATTACGATAGAAGATCAGCCATGATCTTATTCAATTGTGGGGCAGGCTCGAAGGGCTGAATGGCCTACTCCTGCTCCTAATTCTTGTGTTCCTTGTTCTTATGTTGGTTGGTATCCACTGCTGGAAGCACAAGTGTGAATATCAGATGAGCTCAAGGTCAGCCTCACCTGTGTTGCCTCCATTACTGAATAGGCTGCTGAATTCCATGCTTAAGATTACAAATGAAGAATGGCTGCTCTGGTAATCTCCCGGTGGATCCACACTAAAAGATCACCAGGGGGCGGGGTGGGGGGGCTTCAGATTTTATACTTACACTTGGGAGTGTTTCAGTATGAAGTAGCATTCTGAGGAACCTTAGTCAACTGAGAAACAACTTGTCCAGATATGATTCACATTAATAATAATATATTCTCGCATTTGACACAGAGCCTTATCATGTCAGAACATTTCAAAGCACTTTACAGAGTATTCTGTAATTGTGTAAAGCAATGTCCCACAAACAGGCTCTCCCAGCTTCACACTGGATTGCCAGCCTATACTACGAGCTTTAAAGTCCCGATATGGAAGGAATCTTGTACTGTGCACCGTTCTGGCTTGTGCCACAGGAATCTTCCTGAGATTGAAAGGAGCCATCCAGATTGATAATTATTCCGACTCAGTGAGCCCCACATCCTCTTCAGGATTTGATTGAAGGTGCAGCTGCCTCTCAAACATTCAGCAGTGGTTTGATTTGAATGTTTGACCCAAGGGGCTCAGTGAATACGCACTCATTACCTGACAACGCTAAGCTCGCCAGCCAGGGTACAGCTTTGTGTGGTTTAGTTACATCAAACTGGAACATTACAAAAGAGGGAACAAATCCACACCTGTGACTCAGGCACCTCCAGGGCAGTTCAAAATGTAAAATGTTTCCTATTGTCAATTGCAATGCGCTAGAATGAACTGGAAGCTGCGTCATTGAAACAATATAATGGATGAAACCACCCAGAGGTATGAATATCCACAAAAGCCTGAGCAAGCTAACAAAATCAACAATTTGGGGTAATTTTTTGCAGGATGTCTTAACAATCGGCAAGATTAACTCTCAGCCATCAAGTGGCAGCATAGATATTTTACAAGGAGCCATATTATGACAGAACACCTCAAAGTGTTCAAAACAAAAGATTATAATAATACTAATAATTCTTACTATTAAAGAACTTTATGGAGTATTCTGTAAAGCTTAGTAACTGGACAAGGGAAGGTTGAGGTGGGGGATATGATTATGGTCTTTAATAACAACAGCAAAATTACATTTGTACAGCATAGCGCCTTTCTCGTCAGGAGGACATCCCAAGGCGCAGAACAGTCAAGTGTTGGGACCCGAGTATGGGGGAGGGGCAGGGCAGGAGGGGAGGGAGAGAGGTGGGAGGGCGGCAGAAGACATGATCAAAAAGGGTCTTGAGACCGGCCTTGAAGAAGCCAAGGGAGGAAGCGAGGCAAAGGGACTGTGGGATGGAGTTCCAGAGTGTGGGGGCAGAGAGACTGTAAATTCAAAACAATTCTGCGTAAAAGCGGCTTCAGTGAGCGAGCAATAAACGTATGGAACATGCTCTCTAGGGGGACAGTGGAAGCAGAAAATGGTTTCAAGAACAAATGGTTTCAAGAACAAATTAGATAGATTTCTGCTAGAATATCTCGAGACACAGTATATAGTGTGGGAAGCTACATGTCACGGCAACTGCTAGGATGGTGGACGGCAAACTGGATGGAACATTCTCGCCTAGCAAATTCTTATGCTCTTATATATGTATTCTATTCCTTTTTTAAAAAAAACTATAACATCACCTCTCTAACATTTACAGCAAGTTATATACCTTAAAAACATGTAAACCTTAAGAGTGGCGTGTACGTTTTTTTTTGCTTAATACTGTATCTATTTCCAGTGCTTGATTGGCTGAGAAGCGATGAAATCCATGCTTTCTGTCCAAAAATAAAAGTTTGAGGGATTGAGTGGGCTCAGAAACAGCCTCGGCCTGGTCACTGCTTGGCTGATCAGACTGTACATTTCCTCTCTACTCTCCTCAAGCATAGGAAATAAAGTGATCAAAACATTGCGTACAGTTTAGTACTCCCATAATTTAGCTCATCTTTGTTAATTTCTTATTATATAGGATGTGCTTTACATAGAAAGTTCTCAGCTCCACACTTGTGCCCACTTTGGGTCATTCCTCTTGAGAAGAATTATTCCCTCTGACATCCCCAACAACAAGTACCAATGTAGGGTTTCAACCCACAGATTCTGACTCATACATAGTTGAGAGTGCTACTGACTAGCCACACTGAGACCTGAGTCAGACTAACATATGGTAAGATCCAAAATACCATTGAAGATTGATCAACTTGTGTGTTTCATCAATGACCCTTGGATGGGCATGTAATTACAGTGAGCCAACCTAGGTAAGAACATAAGATAATACTTTAATAATAATAATTCTTGCATTTGATATAGCGCTTTTCATATCTTCTAGACGTCTCAAAGCGCTGCACAGAATGTACTGTAAAGTGAATTGACTGTATATTTGTGGGCGAAATGCGGCAGCCAATTGCGCACAGCAGTGTCCCACAAACAGCCGTGGATTTATTATTATGATTATTATTATAAAACGTTCCATTTCACATTAGCGCATTCAATTGTTCAACATTTATTACAGAACATCAGATTTATAGAAAAATGTAACATAAACTCACGGGTGTGGTATCAGCTTTTTTAATTTGCCTTTCCCAATTCTCAGTAAAGCACCACTCTATATCACACAGTCTCTGTCCCTCTCCCAGTCTCCTTTCATGCCTGCTCAGGTTGAACGCACCAGGTAGCCCACCAGTGCACACAAAACTGTCTGAAATAAACATGAGTGTACACATGTAACCAAAGAGCCTCCAGAAAATGTTTGTACAATAAACATGGTGTGCATAGGATGTACATCGGGGTGCCTTCCGAAAGCGGCCGACGACCTTATCAGCAGCTCCTGTAGCTCAGGGGTTAGAGCACTCGCCTTACAAGTGTGAGACCTGTGTTCGAATCCAGGCAGGTCAGGGCGACACTTTGTGCAAGTTTCCTTACTCCACATACCTGATAATAATCCGTCCAAAATAAAACACAATAATAAAAATTGGTCAGTTCAATCCACGACTGTTTGTGGGATACTGCTGTGTGCAATTGGCTGCCACGTTTCGCACACAAATATACAATCAATTTACTTTACAGTATACTCTGTAAAACGCTTTGAGACATCGATAAGATGTGAAAAGCGCTATATCAAATGCAAGGATTATTATTATGATTGTTATTATTATCAGGGTGAGCGCGCGGATGTGCGCGAGGATGTGTTGCACACAGTAGCGAATCCCAAACTATTTTAAAGGGAGCAAATCCTGGAAAAAAAATATGTGCACAACCTGTGTGTGGAGAAGAAATGTACCGTAAACAATGAAATGTTTTTTGTATCGGGGGAAAAAAGGTAAAATGGAAAAGAAGATGTTGTATTTTGTTTGTGATTTTTGTTGTACCAAATATATCAATAAATATATTTTCAACAAAAGTGTCCTTTCCTACTTCCTCTCATTGGCTACTAGTCAATTATCCAATTAATCCTAATCGCATATTCAACAAAGGTAAATGTAATGAATTCTGAATGGAAGCAAATGCAAATCAGTAGCATTTAAAAGACTTTAACACACTATGAATGAACAGATATGCAAGATGAATGCGGAGTGTTTTGCTGTGTTGAGTATTAAAACCCCATTAGTTGCAGTGTGGAATCTTGAATTTTTTAATGTGACTCAATTCTATGTGGAGATCCTGTAGCTCAGTGGTTAGAGCATTTGCCTTACAAGCGTGAGACCTGTGTTCGAATCCAGGCAGATCAGGGCAAAATCTTGGGTAGTTTTCTTATTCCACATGCCCTAATAATAATCTCTCCAAAAAACCCACAATAATAAAATTGCTCATTTCAAACCACGACTGTTTGTGGGACACTGCTGTGCGTAATTTTCTGCCGTGTTTTGCCCACAAATATATAGTCAATTCACTTTAAACTATATTCTGTGCAGAGACGTCTAGAAGGCGTGAAAAGTACTAAATCAAATGCAAGGATTATTATTATTATATGATCAGCAGGTGAAGAGAATTGCGTAATATTGCTGGAAAACATAGTAACGTGCTTCAGCATTTCTTAGTCTTTGTTTCGTCTCTCTCTAACGTCCTTATCCTTTTAGTGCCTGTGATCTTTAAGGTGCTTGAAACCTGAAGGAAATGAAATGAAATGAGCGTTGATATGAAAGAGAATTGAACGTGTAACTCAGCCAATTTATTTCATTCTTGGTTGCCAGCATATTAAATTGAATTTGTGTCATGGCTTGGCTCAGATCCATGTGTGGAAATCCTTAATGTGCAATTCCACTGTGTGCCTATAAATATGGTGACAGTAACAATTATGGTTCAGAAGAAACTGAGCCAATACACAACAGCATCAACAAAATCCTGCGTGGCAAAAGACAAGCAGAGCCATGAAGTACAGCACTACTTTCATCCTTCTGAACATCCTTTTCCTCTCCGCAGTTCTGATAGATGGTAAGAGAACTGTTGCGAATGGTTAGCTGTGTTGCTGGTGTCAACTTTAATTCCATTAACAGGCTTCTAAACAAAGCTTTTGAATTGCTAAGTGTTTGAGCTGAATTTGCCTATAAACAGATGTCTTATTAGGGTACCAATATCTCTCCTTATCAGACCAGTTGCTCGGTGAAAAATCTATTGGGAACACCAGATTTTCTTGGAGGTTGAATTGTAAGAAAGAGAGAATTCAGGTCTCTCCACCGATAGACGATGTTGGATTCTCAAACTCATGCAGTGAGATACACATTTTGTACAAACCATTGTACAAACCTCATGTCAAAGTCCCTCCATTCTTCACTCAGTGTCTCTCACTGACAGGTCAACCAGAATTTGTATTATGCTCAGTATTGTGCCTAAATAGATGAAGTATTGGAAAAACTCCTGCTTTGGTAGACAAATGTACTGTGAAATCGATTGACTTCTCTAAAGGTAATCATTTGAAACAACAACAACAAAATTACATTTGTGTAGCGCCTTTCACATCGAGAGGACATCCCATTTGTAAAACAAATACAGTGTGTAGAAAATCAGATTTTTGAATCCTTGTAACAATTTTCTTCAATAAATCTTCCCTCCTATTGGAGCCTATTATTGCACATCCAGTGCTCCTGTTGTATTATCTTAATGGTATTAAACCGTTAACAATTCAGAGCACACAGAACTAGAATTATTAGTTAAATTCGGCATTTAGCAGATCACATCACAGGGAAATGTTTGAGGGAAGTTCTCCTGACTTTTTGTGAGAAACAGCTGCTGTATTCCCAACAGATTTTGGGGGAGAAATTGCTTCTGTTTGTAGACTTACTTTATTTGTGTGCCATTTCAGGTGTTGTGGAATTTAATAATTTGTTGAACTCAATCTTAATTTTCAAGATAGGTTCTTAAAAGAAATTTACAGAAAACAGTTTTCCTAAATCTAGACCCAAGTGGAATTCCTACTCCATATTTGACAGTACAGTACAATAATTGTGAAATGCTTTGAGACTTTTAACATGAGAAGGTTAATTGCAAGTTCTCTTTTTTCTTTCTTTAAGTTTAAGCTTCGGTTTGTTATAAGCTTTTATTTAGCTTTTATTTGTTACTGTTAGTGCATTACTGTTGATACATAACAGGTCTTAACTAAGAGAAAGATACATGATGTATAATACTGGTGAATGGAATCTTTTAATTGAGCCTGCAAAAAGTATTTCATTGCTTAACTTCACATAATCACAACTTTATTTAAGAGCAGATATTAATACTTTATAAAAAAATCTCTCCACAGCTGCATCCATAGGGAGCGGGAATTTGCGTTGTCAGTGCATCAAACTGACAACTGATTTCATCCATCCAAAGTTTATGAGTGAAATGGACATCATTGCTCAGGGGCCACACTGTTCACGCACCGAATACATGTGAGTAACATGACGGCAAAGAATCTTTTAAATAATAAATAAATCATCCTTACATTTGATATTCGTGGCGTCCTGTGGCTCAGTAGTTAGAGCCTTACAAGCATGAGACCTGTGTTCGAATCCAGGCAGGTCAGGGCAAAATCTTAGGCAAGTTTCCTTACTCAACATGCCTAATAATAATCCCTCAAAAAAACTATAATGAAATTGGTCATTTCAATCCATGATTGTTTGTGGGACACTGCTGTGCGCAATTGGCTGCTGCGTTTCGCCCACAAATATACAGTCAATTCACTTTATTCTGTGAAGCGCTTTAAGATGTACGCCACATCTGACTGTTCAGGTGAACGTTAAATATCCCATATCTCTATTCAAAAAGGGAGAAGATATTAATATTGATGTAGAAGTTTTTCAATTCTTTTCATGAATAAGGCATTATCATGCGGTAGCTGGATAAACAACTGTTTACTGAACCTTTGCTAATTCATGAAGGTAATTGCAAAGTTGCGCCACCGAAAGAGCTGTTGTAGCCTAAGGAAATCCTTCTCACTGTGAAGGGAAGAGAAATCAATCAAAATTTGCACTATTCCCTCAAACCACGTTTGGCAATACAACAGCCTGATCTGCTGATACTGCATTGGGAATTGTAATGAAGGGATTTGTGGTTTGTTACAATGACGTTCTTCAGTGGTGCAACAGCATTACAGCATAACATTATACAGCACAACTTCACACAGAGCAGAGTTCCAAGAAAAACCTTTGACCTTTAAAAATTCCGAACTATAAACAGCTGTTTGGCAAAGAAATACAGTTGAAGATTATGGCACATATAGTCAAGAATTTCATTTTTGGCCCTGGCTAGATTTGGACCACAGTAATGTTTTCTGATCGTTGGTCATTCCTGTATTACTGAAGCAATATTTGTTTAAACAAATTAAAACAATATTCTAATTTCTAATTTGATTTTTTAAGTGTCTGAACATACTTGTTATGAATAACAATCATTATTAATCACCCCCCACATTTGATTTGGCACCTTTCACACAATGAAGGCACCTAAAGTGCTTTGCAGGATTTCATGTAATGTTATAGATATGACTGTATTTTGTATATTAAACAAAGGAGGGAGTTTCTCCTGGTGTCTTGGCCAAAAATCCTCCAGATAAAATTGTTTGTTCATATCAGCTGTTTATGGAAAATTGCTGTGTGCAACTTGGCTACTGTGATCGCCTAAAAAAATCCCTATAGTATTCAATATATCCTGTGGAGCACTTTGAGACTTCCACTTGACATGAAATGCATATACTGTATATCAAATGCAAGGATTATATTTCATTATAATGTGAATGCACTGACTGTATATGTGTGCTCCTTTCACTGCAGCGTCAAAACTAATCAAGTCTTCTCTCTTTCTTTATTTTAGTGCCATTCTTAAAAGTGGAGTGAAGATCTGCTTAGATTTTGAGCAAAACTGGGTGAAGAGAATAATACAGTTCATGGGAAGGTATGTTTCTTATTCATAGCCTTTCAGAAAAAAAATGTTTTGGGATTGAACTTTAGGCAGAGAATTCGAACATCATTTCCGAACATTTTTCTTTTCTCCTTTTGCTGGATCCAATTTTTTTTCTTGCTAATTTTCTCTTCACTGTCAGGCATACAGTCAGTGGTTAGAGCACTCACTTTGCATGCGAGAGACCAGAGTTCAGTTCCAGGCAGGGCGAAACCTTGGGCAAGGTTCCTTACTCCACATGCCTACTAATAATCCCTTGAAAAAACCAACAATAAATTGGTTAATTCAACCCACAACTGTTTGTGGGACATTGCTGTGTGCAATTGGCTGCCGCGTTTCACCCACAATATACAGTCAATTCACTTTACAGTATATTCAGTGAAGTGCTTTGAGGTGTCTAGAAGACGTGAAAAGCGCTATATCAAATGCAAGGAGTATTATTATTATTATTATTATTATTATTATTATTCGTTGCTGGCCTGGTCTGGCCTCACTTTGCTGGTTGTGGTTCAGTGGTGCTGGTTGTCATCCAAATAGTCTGCTGCAAGTATCACAAGTTCATATGTGAGGCTTGGCAGTGAGTGCTAGCTAGCGGGCTATTTGACTTCTCCCCACTCGGCTGCCACACACACACACACACATATACACATAATAGAGAGCAATGGCAGAGTGCCCCAGCAATAAGAATCCTGGCTGGGGTTTCCCTCACAAACCCTGGAGTCAATTTCACCTTCTCATGCAGCCTGCCTGGATCCAGCCAACCTCGCACAGACCAAAGTTCCAACCAATGGTCTGTGAGCTCCAGTTTTACCCCCTGTATCCACTCTATCTTTAGCCCTTCTTAAACAATTAACAAAAAAAGAAATAATCCAGATTTCATCTATTTACTAATGTTTTGTTTTATTTGGCAGGAAACAAAATTGATCTCGAGAAGACTTGACCGAAACTATCCAGCATCAGTTAAACACGTCCTCCACGCTGACATTCTAGTTGCTGAGTTACACTGGTTGTGGCTTTAGTTTGCTGAACCTGTTTGGGGATCAAACTGGTTTAAATGCAGCAAGAGCACAGTTCATTTCTTGTCTGGTCTTGTCAAGCGTGATCACTGATTTACCTCTGTCTGATCCTCTTGTGTCAATGTTGGGAGGCATTGGTAATATTGCTATGCTGATCATAGCCATTATTATTTGAATTGCTTAATTGCTCCTTATAAATGGACTTTGTATTTTGGAGGAGAACTGGTGAGGATTGATAGAGGTTTGATGGAGAGAGATTACTATCAAGCTTTATCCTGCTATTGTAATTCTGTCTTTGTTAAATCAATATGTAACCAGCTATTCTTATAAACAAGCTTCATAATATTTTCCTACTGCTATATTACATATAACCTACTGGAGAGCTCAATTTATTTCACAAAATAATGTTTAGAATTAATACAGTTGTAAAATAATTATTTCAACACAATCATGTTAAGGTGCAAACATTATTATATACAACTTGTAGAAACTTTGAAACATGGGTGTAAAAGGATTAACATCTAGGATCTTGAATTTCTGATCTATATTACTTAAATATTGTTTTTGGTGGCATTAAACTGGATCTACACAATGCTTATACCTTACACAGTGATTACACTTTACACAGTCACTTTACGGTTGAGTTGTTTCAATGTCATCAAATGCAAGGATTATCATTATTATCAACATCATTATCCATCGTGTGTGTCTGTATAGTATTTAATGTAATTTTACACAATCAAATCTAGCTCGTCAATTAAAAGGAATTTACAGTATATAGTATTAAACAAGTGGTCTGTTATGTATTTTATTTATTTATTTTTGGATGCTATACCTGTACCTGTACTATTTTATCTTCTGATACTTCTGTGAGCCATGAGCAGCAATGGTGTCCCCTCTAGTGACCCTGGAGGACTCATACCTACCTGATCACCCTGGATGTAGAGTCACAGAGCTCTTTTCCCTTGCAGTGATGATATGTCAGGAGTTTATTGTATGTGTGTGAATTGACTTCAATTTGGTGCATCAATAAAGAGTATTCTATTTTATCATCCGTAATAATTAATACGTCTTTTCTACTCTGAACCAAATTCTCCCATGTGGTTTACATTTACTTTGCTGTTCCTCTTCCTCTCCTGAAGGCACCAGCGGTTGGTGTGCCCCGAGCTTCTATGGCTCTCCAAAGCTTTGCCCAAGTTGCCTCCAGGGTAAGTGTTGGCTGATTATACTCTCAGAGGGGTATCAAAGCCAAACTCGAACCCGACCTCTCCATTGACGACAAACAAAGGATTTTCGGTATAAATCATTGTACGGAGATCAGGAACGGGAACCCATCTGATATCTGGACTGCTGTAGCTCAGTGGTTAGAGCACTCGCCTTACAAGCGAGAGACCTGGATTCAATTCCAGGCAGGTCAGAGCGAAACCTTTAGCAAGTTTTCTTGCCTAATAATAATTCCTCAAAACCCCCCCAATAATATGGTCTATTCAATCCACGACTATTTGTGGGGACACTGCTGTGCGCAATTGGCTGCTGCATTTTGCCCACAAATGTAGTCAATTCACTTGACAGTATATTCTGTGAAGCACTTTGAGACATCTAGAAGATGAAAAGCGCTATATCAAATGCAAGGATTATATTCCCTCCCAAGCCCAAAGATTCTGACTGATTGTAATGCCCCACAATTAGTTACAATCAGATATTTCAGCACATGGGAAAGTTCTAGGTTTGATGATACAGATGAAGGAATAGAGGCAAATATATTTTGATTTGTAGGTGGCATAATATTGAGTGATATTGCATGAAAACAGTACATTTGGTCCAATTAATCCATATCGGTATTTATATTCTGCACAAGCTCCAATTTCCTCTTAATTTCCTCACTTATATTCCTATATTCCATTTCCCTCATATTTGCCTCACGTTTCCTCTTAAATACAATGCTCTTGGAGACCTGTAGCTCAGTGGTTAGTGTACGTGCCTTATAAGGGAGAGACCTGGGTGTGATTCCAGGATGAAACCTTGGGCAAGTTCCCATACTCCATACGCCTAATAATAATCCCTCCAAAAAATAAATCGGTCACTTCACTATGACTGTTTGTGGGTTACTGCTGTGTGTGATTGGCTGCCACGTTTCGTCCACATATATACAGACAATTCACTTTAGAGTATATTCTGTGAAGCGCTTTGAGACATCAAGAAGACTTGAAAAGCACTCTATCAAATGCCAGGATTATTATTATCTTTTTGATCCAACCAGTTTCAGGTTCCACATTTTCATCACACCTCTGTGTAAACAAGTTCTTCCTAAATGCCCAATTAAATCTACTGCCAGCTTTCCTAATTCTGCCCTTAATTTCTGCCGGACTCATTGCTCTTTTCACAACTTCTAGATGTCTCAAAGCACTTCACAGAATATACTGTAAAATGAATTGACTATATTTGTGGGCTAAATGCAGCAGCCAATTGCACACAGCAATGTCCCACAAACAGTTGTGGATTGAAATGACCAATTTTTATTACTGTGGTTTTTTTTGGAGGGATTATTATTAGGCATGTGGAGTAAGGAAACTTGCCCAAGGTTTCACCCTGACCAGCGTGGATTCAAACACAGGTCTCACAAGCACCACTCCTATTGGAATGACATATAAATGCCATAGTAAATTCGCAACCTGTAAAAATTCTAGATGTCAGGTCAAATGAAACATTCAAGGAAGTAGATGAATATTTGGTAGGAAGAGGTATCAATGCATATAGTGAAAGGGAAGGCGAGTGCTCTAACCACTGAGCTGCAGGACTCAATATCCAGGGGTTACCAAAAGCTAATTCACAACAACAACAAAAAAATTACTTTTGTATAGCGTCTTTCACATCAGGAGGATGTCCCAACCATTCACTAAACATAATCAAAAAGGCCCTTACCTTGAGAATGTCGAAATATGAAAACAAGGAAGTGATGTATTCACTGTACAAAATGCTGCTCACATATTAGCTCACACAGCCACTGGCCTTGGAGGACATACTGTACAGAGTTTCTTTATAAAGAAAGGTTGGTAAACTTGGGGTACATTCCTCTCTGGGAACACTCAGCAGGTCAGGCAGCAGCTATGGGGAAAGGAAAGTGAGTCAATGTTTCAGGTCCACCACCCTTCATCAGATTTCCAGCATCTACAGTATTTTGAGTTTTGGGATACATTCCCTTGAGCTGAGAAGATTGAAAGGCAATCTGATTGAAGTGTTTAAATGATTGAAGTCAATTGATCTGACGAGCTGGACAGAGAGAAACGTTGCCCTTTAATGGAGAAACTTCATTTTAAAACTAAGAGCGAAACCAGAAAACAAACTCACACAAAGGATTGTGGAAATATGGAATTTGCTTTCTGTAAAACTTATAGATATCAGGTCAAATGAAATATTTAAGGAAGTGGGTGAATATTTGTTAGGAAGGAATATCAAGGCAATTGTAGTGAAAGGAAAGGAAAATGATAAACAATGACCTAATAAAATGGTGGCAGATTTGATGGGTTGAATGATCTACTCCCAATCCCATCTTTCAATATTTCAGAAACTCTAAGATCACAGGAATTTCAGGTGCAATTCCAGGCAGAATGAAACCTTGGGCAACTTTCCTTATTCCACATGCCTGATAATAATCCCTCGAAAAAATTAATATTAAAGTGGTCATTTTCAATCCACGACTGTTTGTGGGACACTTCAGTGCGCAATTGGCTGCCTCATTTCACCCACATATATAGTCAGTTCACTTTACAGTATATTCTGTGAAGTGCTTTGAAACGTGATGAGCAGTCTCATTGGAGCTGAACTGGATCCAAGCCAAAGCCCTGTCCAGAAGACGTGAAAAGTGCTAAATCAAATGCAAGGATTATTATTATTATTATTATCTTATTATGTTCTTACCTAGGTTGGCTCACAGTATTTACATGCCCATCCAAGGGTCATTGATGAGACACACAAGTTGATCAATCTTCAATGGTATTTTGGATCTTACCATATGTTAGTCTGGCTCAGGTCTCAGTGTCAAAAATGTACAAGATATGATTTAAAAACAGAAGGATTCTCTTAGTGTCCCGGCCAACGCTCCTTCAAATCATATTGGTCACTCACTTTATGGCTGTTGTTGTAATATTTTTGTGTTCAAATTGGCTGCCCAGTTTGTCTACACACACACAGTACAGTATATTACAATAAAGTGGACTTTAAATTTTAAAGTGGAGTTTGTTGACAACATAATAGGGTGCTATATCAAATACAATAATTATTACTGTATCATAAACATATGTTGTTTCTTGGCTTCGCAGCCATTTCTCCTCAGAGGCAGCTGAACCATAGCGAGATCCTACTTTTTAGAGAGAGAAATGTCATCAATCTGGAAAGGATGGTGGGTTGAATAGACCAAATGGGATTTGAACCCATAGATTTTTGATCCTCGGCTAAATTGACATGTTATATACTTTTAAATGGAAGAAAGAACATGGGGAAGGTTTGAAACAATGTTTTTCTTGTCTTTGTTAGAATGTAGACTGCTTTACCACAAGTTGTCATGGAAGCCGAGTCCAAAGTAAACACACTATTGAATGATTCAGGGTAAGAGGTTAAAGCAGAAAATTCCATTGAAGTTATTTGCACCAGCGGATTGACGATGGGCTAATTGGGAGCCTTCTTCCTCTCCCCCCAACCCAACTCTCCCCCCCTACCAACTGCATCCAACCCTGTTATTGTGAAACTTCCCAAGATATCATCCTGGATACAGAGCGCTATATAAATGGCAAGTTGCTGTTTAATTTAATAAAACTATGACGATTGAAGGCTCAGTCTACAGTTACACTCTTGAAAGGCCTTGGACGTAGATATAATACTCACCACGGAGTCCAAATATTTAGCTTATAAGCAGGATATATTAAAGCCTTGGGATAGGTTTTGGCAGTGCTCGATTAAGTACAGAAATGAGCTTTAAAAGATTAGACGTGAAATTGTTCTAAAGTCATTACATCTGGAGTCAGTGCATGCACCACTCCTATTGGAATAACATATGAATGCCATAATAAATTCTTAGTCTGAACTGGGAAACGTTCCCAATGTTTGTTCATGTGTAAACCTACATGTAAGGAGCTGTAGGTTACAGGTATCTAGGTTACAGTTGTTTATAGTCAGAACATGTTGCATGCAATCAATTATTACCGTCAGTGATTTTATGGCATTTTCAATTCTTACACTTACATTTCACTTTATTTTGTGACACCAACGTTTAATAATAATAGTCCTTGCATTTGATATAGCGCTGTTCATGTCTTCTAGACGTCTCAAGCAGCGTCCCACAAACAGTCGTGGAGTGAAATGACCAATTTTTCTTTTTTTGAGGGATTACTATCAGGCGTGTGGAAATATGCCCAAGGTTTGGTTCTGCCTGGAATCAAACTCAAGTCTCTCGCTTGCAAGGCGAGTGCTTTAACCAGTGAGTTGCAGGACTCCACAAAGTCTTATAATGTAACTCCTCACTTCTGTTCTTTAATGATGCCTAATTGCAGGGAAATTATAATCATAGCAAGTTAGATTTAAGGATCTGGAATCAGACATTAAGACTCCGTACTATGACTATTAATTTTGTTATGAGCTCCACCCCATGTTGAAACACTGTGCCACATAACGTCTACCTGTAGTAAGTGAAAGAGCCAGTGCAAATCTCTGCTGTGCCTCTTTAGGTTAATATAGAAGCATCCTTGCATTTGATGTGGCTGGCACCTTCTAAAATACAACACAAATTTATATACAGTAGTACCTTTCACATTGGGAGGATTCCCACAGACACAACAATAATGGCACCTTAGCTGGGAATGGAAGCTGAGGTGGTCGGAGAGGGGAAAGCTGATGTCAGTGTGGTCAAAAAAGTAAGTCTTTTAATAATAATAATAATAATAATAATCTTCACATTTGACATAGCGCCTTATCACGTCAATGAGACGCCTCAAAGCACTTCATAGGAAATACTGTATAGTGGATTGATTGTATTTTGTGGTTAAAAGTTGGCAGTTAATTGCGTCCCACAAACAGTGGGAGCCGTATGGAGTAAGAGAGTCTGGAGTAAGAAACGTGCCTAACAACAAAAAATAATTTGTATAGCGTCTTTCACATCGGGAGGATGTCCCAAGGTGCTGGACAGGCAGTATTCCAGACCCAAGATGGGGAGAGGGATTGGGGAAAGTGAAGGGCAGAGTTCTGGATGATCTACAACCTGTGGAGGGAGGATTTCGGGAGGTCGCTAAGCTAGGATTCTGTCAGCATCTGAGGTGCGGAGGTGTTCCCGGGAGCCAATCAGGAGGGCCTTGGTCTTGTTGACGATCACCTGAAGAAAGTTAGCTGTCATCCAGGACTTGATATCTGACAGATATTCTCTCAGGACAGCCATGGTCCAGGAGTCAAGAGACATAAAGTTGGGTGTCGTCCACATACATGTGGAAGTTGACCCCATGTCTGTGGATGATGTCACTAAGAGGGAGCTGTTGATGTTGAAGAGGAGTGGACCAAGGATGGAGCCCTGAGGAACGAGACAGTGCGGGGGTTAGGGGAGCAACCATTTGTGGAGATGAAGTGGAGACCATGTGAGAGGTATGAACTGAACCATTCAAGGACAGAATCTTGAAGGTTGAGGTGAGAGGAGAGGCAGTGAATGAGGATGGAGTAGTCGACCATGTTGAAGCCAGCAGAAAGGTCATGGAGGACAAGGAGGCAGAGGTAGTTTTGGTCGCAGATGGCCAAAATGTCATTTGTCACTTTGACCAGAACTGTTTCTGTGTTGTGTGTGGTACGGAAACCCAATTAGAGGGGTTTGTGAAAGGAGTAGCGGGAGAGAAAAGAGTGAAGCTTGGAAGCAACAACTCATTTCAGGTCCTTGGAGAGGAAAGGATGGTTGGAGATGAGGCAGTAATTTGGGAGCAGGAATGGGTCCAGGTTTTTTTTTAAAAAGGTGGGACTGATGTTAAAGGGATGAGAAAAGTGCCAGTGGACAAGAAGAGGCTAATGTGAGGGGCAAGGAGGTAGAGCTGGGAAATAAGGAGAGGGGTAGAGATAGGGGTCGAGGGAAAAGGTGGCCAATTTGATGCAGGTGAAAGTGGTGATGATTGATCAACTCAAGATAATTAAGTTGAGCAATGATTTGTGCTGGTGCTGAATAATCCTGATATGTGGCTTTGGACTTGGAAACTCTGGAATATCAGGATGTTCTGGCACGTCCCAAGCTGTCCTGCGAAGGTCCCAGTTCCATGCTGAAGGCAGATGTCTGTCAGATATCTGATGAGGAAACTCTTGAGACTTGGAATGATAGCTCTTGATATCTACCCAAGGTTTGGTATCCATTTTGATTTGAATGCTACTCAAGCTGCACTCAATTGGTGGAACCATTGATCAATGGGAACACATGTGTGTCTGAGCTGTGGGCAGGAAGTTGGTGGCAATGCTCTAACAACAACAACAACAAAATTACATTTATCGAGCGCTTTTCACGTAGGGAGGACGTCCCAAGGTTAGGTTGAACAGTTAGGTTGGGACCCGAGCGGGGGGGTGGGGGGGAGGGGGGGTGTGAAGGGCCGGGTTTGGGGCAGGGAAGAAGAGTAGGAAAGGGGGGAGAGTTAGGAGGGGAGCAGAAGGCACGGTCGAAGAATAAGGTCTTGAGACCGGCCTTGAAGGAGGAAAGGGAGGAAGCAAGGCGGAGGGATTGTGGGATGGAGTTCCAGAGTGTGGGGGCAGAGAGGCTGAAAGCCCAGCGATCAATGGTAGGGTGGTCCGGGTGGCGGACATGGAGCAGGCCAGAGCCCACTAAATGGAGGGGACGGGCAGGCTGATAGGAGACAGCAGGTTGGGGATAGGTGGGGGCAAGGCCGTGAATGACCTTAACAATGAGGACGAGGATCTTGAATTTGATCCTCTGGGGGATGGGGAGCCAGCGGAGACAGGCGAGGGTGGGAGTGATGTGGTCGCGGCGCCTAGCGCGGGAGAGAACACAAGTTGCAGAGTTCTGAATAATCTGCAGCTTCTGAAGGGAGGAGTTGGGAAGGCCGATGAGGAGAGAGTTCCCGTAGTCGAGCCTAAATGTGATGAGTGCGTGGATGAGTGTTTCGGCAGCATGCTGAGCCGTGCTGTTCATCCAGACGTTATAGGTACAGAGAATTCCTGATACCTGCCATCCACCTCATCAGGGATTAAATTTTTGCTTATTAGGTGTCGAATGCCTAACTAATGATTATCCTTCTTGAAGGGGAGGTAATTGGGATCTTCCTGGAGCTGAACTGGCTCCAATATGGCCTGTTTGTTAACAGGATGTCAAAATCAAGTAAATTTTCTGGGGCGATTCAATGGTCCAGGGCACTAATGATAATAGCCCAACCAACCACACTCATCAGCAGGACATAAGAGTCCTGTAGCTCAGTGGTTAGAACACTCGCCTTATAAGCTTGAGACCTGTGTTCAAATCCAGGATGTTCAGGGCGAAACCTTGGGCAATTTTCCTCACTCCACATGCCTAATAATAATTGCTAAAAAAAAACACACACCCTATAATAAATAGGTCATTTCAATCCACGACCGTTTGTGGGACACTGCTGTGTGCAATTGGCTGCTGCATTTCACCCACAAATATACAGGCTATTCACATTACAGTATATACTGTGAAGCGCTTTGAGACATTTAAAAGACATGAAAAGTGCTATATCAAATGCAAGGATTATTATTATTATTATGGAGGGGCAGACCTTTCTGCTCAACTCCTGGTAATCCTGCAAGCCAAAGCCCTATGGGTAGGGTGGCCCTAGCTGTTAGTTCTCTGAATGGTCAGTCTACTGCACCATTTTAGCTGCTGACACTCCCAACATTGTGCTGGAACCCCATCACACACTCTGGGGTCTCCAAACCATGGCTTTTGCCAACCTGTACCTATAATACGCACCAGAATTATGTAAACAGGACGCCGAGACGAAGGTATCATTCAATTCCAGACATAGGGAGATTTCCGCGGTGTATATTACATTCAATGAACTCAGTCTGGTTTGGGTATTCCAGGGGATTGTCCAGGGGTAGTGGGAGCTGAATCAAATGGAACAACAACAAATGGAAGATTCAAACGGGAATCAGGTGAGCAAATGTGGAAGAATCTTATTAGGGAAGAGTAAGGGAATTGGAATTAGACTGGATGCTTTCATTGGTGGAACACCAACTTGATTTAATGAATTTAATTGCCCTATATGGTGCTTTTAATTGCACTAGAGGGCAATTATTATGGTTCCAGTAGATATTCAGCTCCCTCCAGTGGAACATTCACTGTCTGTTCTTGAATGTTTGGTGTGGAGCTCCCTCTAATGCAATATTTACTAAACTGTCCTTTTCTTTTGAGATTCTCTGAAGATGATTATGTTGTCTGATAGTTTTCATTTGAACAAAGATTTAAACTGAAATTGACTTATTTCACAGTAATTGTTGCTCCAGAGTTTGAACACAGTGACTAATGACCTAGAAAACTGTGATTTTCAGAAAGTGCTTCTCGATCTTATTAACAAGGTAGATTCCAAGAAAGGTGATAAGGGTGACAGCCAAAGGTGATAACCACAGAACCATTAGTCTGATTCATAATTAGAAAACCAGTCAGTGGAAAGCATCATTAGAAACAAGATGCAAGACATTCAGACACTGCACCAATTCCATCCCTTTTTTTTCCTGCAAATAACAAACAAAATTACACTTGTATAGTGCCTTTTACATCAGGACACGAGTCATCTATTTCAGACCCAAGCTGGGGACAGGGAGGGTGGAGGGAAAGAGAGGGATTTGGAGTGGCCAATGGGGCAGTCAAAGAGGAGGTTCTTGAGGCGGGACTTGAAGGAGGATAGGGAGGGAGCGAAGTGGAGAGACTGCGAGATGGAGTTCCAGAGGGTGGGGAAAACCATTGTCATTCATTTTCTCCTTTTCAAAAAATCCTCACTAAATCCCTATCCAACCTCCCATCCTTTCTCCCCCAAGGTACCTTGCAGTTTGGCTTTTGCCCCGCTCCGCATTACTGAAACAGCCCTGGATAGTCACAAGTAACGCCCCCTCTGCCGGTGTCCAGGGATATCTGCTTGTCCTCCAAGACCATGATATAGGCTTCTTGGCTTTCACTCTTACCCTGTTCCAGTATCTTCACCAGGTCTCCTCTATCAGCCCCGTCACTTGTACTGTTCCTCAGGAATCTATTCTTGATCTACTTTTCCTGAACTAAAGGATCCTCTTTGGTGACATCAAGAACAACCTGCATTCATATAGCACCTTTCACCACATCACCACAGATACATCGTCCGCAAAATACAGTCAATCCACTTTACAGGATATTCTGTGAAACACTTTTGAGATTTCTCAACGACTATATTAAATGCAAGGATTATTATATTATTATCATCTGTGGCCACCCCCCATCCTTGCCCACCCTCATTGGTTAACCATTCCTCAGAGAATCGAATAAAAAAAAACTTGTTCTTACTTTTAAGGCCCTCCACGGTCTAGCTCCTCCCAACCTCTCTGACTTCATAACCCTATATCAGTCTGTCCACTCCCTCCGCTCGGTAGACACTAGTCCGCTTTAGGTTCCCCCACCGTTGGAGGTCAGGTATTCAGTATTTCTGCCCCCACACTGTGGAACTGTCTCCCGCAATCCTGCCGACTCACCCTCTCTTGCCTACTTCAAGCCCATCTGAAGATCTTCCTCTTCAATCGTGCCTTTCACCCTTACATTTGTATAACACTTTGCATATCGAGAGGACGTCCCAAGGCATTCAAATAATTATCCTTACATTTGATGTAGCGTTCTTTCATGTCTTCTAGACGTCTCAATTCGCTTCACGAATATACTATAAAGTGAATTGACTGCATATTTGTGGGCGAAATGCAGCAGCCAATTGCACACAGCAGTATTCCACAAACAGTCGTGGATTGAAGTGACTAATTCATCATTATTCTATTTTTTGACGGTTTATTATCAGGCATGTGCAGTAAGGAAACTTGCCCAAGGTTTTGCCCTGCTGGGATTCAGACCCAGGTCTATCGCTTGCAAGGCGAGTGGCTCTAACCACTGAGCTACAGTAGTCCACACTTTCTGAAGGTGAGGTTCTAAGCAAATGGAAGCTGCAGCCTGCAAGATATAAATCTCCAAAGCAATCATGTCAAAGTAACTGCAAAGGGAAGGAGAACTTTAAGGCTAACTCAGAGGCACTTTAGAGGGATACTAGAAGACGTCACATAGCAAGTGTGGACAACTGCTAAGGCAGCTTAGGACTGAGCCCAATATAATTATGCTAAAATTGTTACAAATGGAATGAAACCGCTTCAATGGGTAAGGGATCAGAACTGGATATGGTCCCAAATATATTTCGGTTGCTGGTGTGCCAATGGTCACAGCATGAATGGTCTTTCTAGGCTTAAGACAAGTCCAGTGCTCTATAACATATGTAGAGGCATCTTTAATGTCTGTGATGTTCTTTTAAATATATAATTATGCTTTCTTCATTCAGTTCAATTTTCTAACCAGCGAAAGGCCTTTGCCCCATGCCCCTATAGTATAGGGCAAAGTATGTAAGTAAGTATGTAGTATGTAAGAGGATATTCCAGTCTGATGAAAGGAATTAACTGAGGGTCAAAGGGCACAAGGGTCATTCTCATCTCTCCAGAATGGGGCAGCAAAGCCCCATTGTAGGTTAAATGTGTAAATATAAAACATGTAAGGAATAATGGGGTAGCAGGATAATGAGAGGTATATAGATGCAGTCACTCATACTCTGCACCTCTGCTGCTTGTCCCTCAAAATCTCAGCATCTCCATTGCTGTCCGTACCTTCAGTCATTAAGCCCTAAACTCTGGACTCCCTATCTCAATCCCTCCACCTCACTCCCGTCTTTATCTTTAAATCCCATCTTAAAACTGATCTCTTTCTCTTGCATCGATGATCGCCTCCCCTTTCTCCCTTGCTTAGAATCCAATCCCACCATTGTAAAGCATTCAAAGAAGCTATTCTACATGAACAGTGTTGCATAAATGCAAGCTGTTGCATTTATTATTGCATGGCTCTGAGCTGCAGTACTGTTGAGAGATTTTGTTTGACACATTGTGAAGTCTAGGGCCAAGCTCTCGTCAATCTAAAACTCTCCAGAATTAGGTGAGCTGGATGTGACCTTCCAGGGCATTAATAGAAGAAATGTGTTCTTGTGAGTGAAAGTTCCATTCTACACTGAACATATCAATCACTGGAAGCAGGTATTTTTCCCATCTGGCTCCTGTAAACTAAACCCTGCAAGTCAAAAGTATGGTACTAGCTGAACAAATTGGAATGCTCGCCAGAGTGCTCACAGTGACAAGCTATGTGGTTTAGCTGACTTAAACAGTAGCAAGTTTCAGTAGTAATAATCCTTGCATTTGATATAGCAAGTTCTGACATGAAAGGCACTAAAACAATAATAAAATTGGTCATTTCAATCAATGACTGTTTGTGGGACACTGCTGTATGCAATTGGCTGTCGCGTTTCGCCCACAAATACAGTCAATTCACTTTACAGTATATTCTGTGAAGCGCTTTGAGACATCTAAAAGACGTGAAAAGCGCTATATCAAATGCAAGGATTATTATTATTATACAAATGTTATTTGTTGTTACTGTTCTCAAGTCTTTGAAGCATCATAAAGTGCTTCCTAGAATGTACAGGTATCCCTCCCCAACCGCGGCATCGCCAAACATGAAACTCATGTATCCACGGTTTGCTAAATGCGACAACCCTCGCAAACTGCGTTTTGTGCATCCGCGATTTAAATCCATGGGTTTAAATTTTCAAGTTTAGCATAGCATATAGCACCAGGACCCAGTTGCTGTCGCAATCAACCAGCGAGATGTCGCTTCTCTTTTAGGATTTAAGGTAAATCTCCGTTGCTTTCCCCCTCACCCTCCATGTCACCACCCACTCCCCCAGCCCTCCGTGTTACCCCACCCCCCATCTCTCTCTCTCTAAGTCAGACAGCCTGACTGTCTGATTGCTGCAGATCCTGGCAGCCAACGCGCCCAAACTTACTCCCCCTATCCCCATGTATGTTATAACTATGTGTTTTTTTTGTGCTTAGTTTTACTAAACGTGAATTTACTCCCCTTATTCTCATGTTTCCTATAAGGCCTTGCATTTTCCAACTGCGAAAAAGTGCACATACTCCCCATATCCCCATATTTGCCATAGGGCCCTGCATTTTCCAAACCCGATTTTACCAACCACGAAGGTTTATTGGAACGTATCACCCGCGGTTGGGGAGATACCTGTACTGTAAAGTGAACTGACTGTATATTTTGTGGGAAAAATATTTAGTAACTCAAAACACACTCTGAAATCCCCAAGCTAAGACTCTTGCCAACCTGATACTCTCCAGAATTAGGTAAGCAGGATGAGTCCTTCCAGGGTGAGAATGCATTCCATTCCCAACACTGAAATTTACAATGTGTAGGTGGCATGTATATGTGGAATTCTGGTTTGGATACTCTTCAAGCAAGGTGAAAGGTTTTTACATGCGTCGGAAATCCAGCTGACCAAGTATGAGACGCAACCCAGTGTGATGATCATTTTTGTTACCTAAAGTCTTCAATGTCATTTTTAATGAGGTTCCTAAAGAGGATTCCCGGTGGCGAAAGGTGATGCCTTCTCAAAATCAGCAGTACCTCACACAAGAGTTCTACTTCAGAAATAGGTAAACTTGACAGGGAGTTAATCTGGATTGGTACCATTCATTCAGTTGCTAGAGTAGTCCCCTTTTCCATTCGGGAGACTTTATTTATGTTATCCTGTTGGTAATTGCCACATTTTAGAGCCCTTATTTATGTTAGCTTATACCCTGCAATATTTTGCTTTTACTTTACTGTACTGTTCATTTGGAAAACAATTAATTAAGACATAATATGCTTATCGTGGTGAAATATGAAACAAACAAACCATATTTGGAAATAAATTGGAATGTAATAAAAATAAATAGATTAGGTCATTTAGATGAAGACTACCAGACCAACAATAAGTATACATCATACATTTATTAATGAACAACCCTCTCAACTCCAAAATTGGGCACAGGGATTAAAAATAAAAATCCATTGCACTACTTAGTAAAGCATTACTAGTAACTTTCATAAAAAATGTACAAATTTTGTTAAAAATTTATCAAGCCTTCAAATGATTTGGTTACAGATAGATTTATAATACAACATTGAAAACTACTTGTCATGTTAAATGATACAATAGTGTGTATGATTCAATGAAACACTCAGAAATGATTCCAACAAAATCCATTTGCTTTTTTTCTGATTTGTGATTTTTAAATACATAAGTGGCAAAATGAGGTAACTGTATATGTACCAAAGAAAAGTCCCACTAGATTTCCATTTAGACCTAAAGATAACCCAGAGTGTATGTGCTTCATGTTTTGTTATTCCTCAATGGGAAGACTGCTACTGAAATCCTAACAATTCAGAATTCAAACAACATTGCATCTATCATTGCTGAAGTGAGAGTAAATCTTGAAAGAAAATCAGTAGAATAAACATTCACCAGTTCAGCAGTCTAATGTTATTGGTTTGTCAAAATAACAATGAGTAAAACTTGGGAAATCTGTAGGTCTGGCTGAATTTGGTTACAATTAACATGTTTCAAAACTATCCACCAAAACTCATGCAAACACAAAATGGTGAGCTGGACACATTGGTAAACCCAATATTAGTGAGGGTGAACCAACACACAACAAATCCTACTGTATGTCGTTGTTCTTTTCCACCATACAGACTGTGGGATTAAATACATAAATGCACATTACAATTCATGGCAGTAACAGCTGAGCATGAATCCCCTTTCCCACCCAAACCAACCCCAGCCGGGCAGAAAAAGCCGCAACCAGTAGGAGCTGGTTTGATACACATGCACATGTGCTTATTACACACTGACCACAGAAAGCAAAGTCTGCACACATCTGCCCTAGAGTCTCCATGCAAACAACACAAGAAACATTTCAAAAGTGGTTAGCATTAAGAGTGCAACAATTAATTTTGCCAATAATCAGATCTAAACCTAAATGTTACTGTACCACCTCCCAATAATTATTTAACCAAGTTATGTGAAATTATTCCCGCCAAAAAAAATCCAACCCCTACCCCATTTATTTTTACTTTTCTAATGGGAGTCCAGGTAGACTAGTACATTTAACCCCTGTGTGAATAATAAAACCCTTGGTTTGTTTTTGCCAATTAAGGCAATTCAGCTTAGATAAACATTATCGTCCAGTTAATACTGTGGTTGATTCTGTCTCAGCGTTAAAGCTGCAGATCCTTACAGGAGTAAGATGTTTTATTTATGCATTGATGTAATAATTCATAAACTGGTAATATTGTAGGAAAAATGTAGCATGTTTTCTATAAAACATCACATGTGTTCCGGGGCTGGAAGCCACACCTTTCTATAGATACAAGAACATTTCTTTGAATGGATGAATATCACAGACATTGTATTAAATATTAAGTGACTAATAATTTAAGGAATGCTCAGCCCTCAATTTAATTTATGGGAGTCCTGTAGCTCAGACCTGGATTCAATTCATGGCAAGACAAAACCTTGGGCCAATTTACTTACTCCACACGCCTGATAATAATCCCTCAAGAAATAAAATAAAAACAAAATAATAATTTGGGCACGCAATCCATGGGACACTACTGTGCGCAATTGCCTGCCGCATTTCACCCACAAATATATAGTCAATTCACTCCATATTATGTGAAGCGCTTTGAGACTCCTAGAAGATGTGAAAAGCGCTATATCAAATGCAAGGATTATTATTTATTTTTATTATTATAACTCTTACTATACTTTTTCATTCAAAGCCCAATAGTTTTAAAAAAATTCTGCTACTTAAAAAAAATCCAATCCAAATAAATTCCACAGCTTTAAAATTCAGTTTTAAATATCTTCTGTCCATATTACCTGTATACAACAGCTTACAGACTGAACTGTTACAATCAAGTATTTCTAAAAGACCTGCATTTCCAATTTATTTTTCATGGTTCTTAAATGTTAGGTCATATAAATAAATTAAATAAGAACAATTTGTCATGAATATACTTGACTTTAAGGTCACACAAGTTACGGATTAAAAACTGTTCATGCAATATTCAAAACCCTCTTCTACACCTTAATGCTTCCCATTCCAACCATCTAATCCGTATTCCTGCATGATTAGTCATGATTAAAATGCTCATTATGTACGTAGAATTGAACAATGAAATCCTTGGCAAATATATTTTAGTCGTCCATGCGGTTTGCCAGTTAGGTCCTTTAGAAAAACTGGATATACCTTGTAAACAGCCTTCATCTCACAATCAGCAGCAAAGTGTGAAACAATTAACACTGTTTGGCAATATTAGCGTAATGTGGAACACAAACACAAAGTTCCAGCAGTAGCAACTACTAACTTTTTGTTTTGTATGTCTTCTACATCTGTGTGAAAAGTGCTCCAATTCCTCTAATATTATAGCAAGTTTCAAACAGAAAAAAAGCAATTCAACTATTTCTGTAGAATGAAAGTGACACTGCAGACAGAAGCAGCAGAATACATACAAACATTGCAGACAGGATATGAATTAATGCTCAAATAGACAAAGGTGCACAAATCTTAAATTAACAATGGTCGGAATTCATTTGTGGAAATTACTTATGAAAATGTGACATTTAATGATTTCAGGGGATGAAGCGCAAGTTATGAAGAGAGACTGGAGAAATCAGTAACAAGGGGACAGTTATAAGATCTCTACAAGAGCAATAGGAGAACTTAGGAGGAAATGTTTCACCCAGTGTGGTTGGGATGTGGAATTCCCTGTTGAGTAGGGTGATGGAGGCATAGTCCATTGTAGCTTTCAAGAGAGCAGACAAGCATGTGAAAGAGAGGGACTCGATGGGATATGAGGAAAAAGGGCCATTGGATTTAAAACAATCTCCTTGTGAGCTGAAGGCTTAATGGGCCAAATGGTCTTCTTCTGTCCTGTATATTTCTATGTTTTGATGAGATAGTGGCAAATGTTGTTGGCTGGCCATAAAATTTCATCACCTGCATTATATGTGAGATGGGAGAGAAATGACTGTAGTCAGCCCTTGGGATGTCCTCCTGACGTGAAACTCACTATAGAAATGCGCTTTGCTAGCGGTGGTGGTGGTCAGATTGCTGCTGACACCATGTGGAAGGAAACACTGCTCACACCAACTCCATTGCCAAATTATATCAATGGTAATGTCCGCAGGTAGCAGGCACAGGAGGAAGTGTGTGACAGTGCTTTTAACATGCAGGAAGTGATGACTAAAGCAACCTGGCAAGCCAGGGATGAGTCACTTCCAGTCAGACCCAGAAGCTGGAGGTCCCAGTAAGTGTGGGGTGCACACTAAATCCTGGCTAGATGTCAGGCAGTAATGTTTGGAAGGGTCTTATTGTAACTAAATGTTAATCATATAACCAAATGTAAATAACAAAATATGCTCCCATTCTGTGTCCAATTACAGTAACACCTAGATGTCGGTTGAATCGAATCTCATGGCATTACTAGGCTCTCAATCTATCTTGAACACTCCACAATTCTAAAAAGTTATTTCATCCATGTTTTTAAGAACACTTTGCTCCTCGATTATCTGTATTAAGCAAATCATGTATCCTATACCACAACTAATAAACAGATTGACCTCAATCAATATTTGGATCAAGCTTTAGATTCAATTTCTAACAGAAAAATGTCAGAAAGTCAAGAGTGAATTCGAGCCCGACCATTGAATAAATACAATCTTGGAGGAAGAAGGAAACAACAAAATACAACTACAATCTTTTTCTGTCTCTACAAATCTGCATTTGTCCTAATTTCTCCAGAAGGTGTTTCTATCCATTATGATTACCATTGTCAATCCCTATTGTAGCACTATAAAAATATTGTTACAAAATTTGCTAGAAAATTGAATCAAATGCATGTACTTGATGTCAAGAGTTCTTTGGATTGTCAATGGTTGTTCTGGTTACTACAAAATAGACTTATTTTCTAATAGCTACTCCTGCAATATTTAAAAATAAAAACCCTTGTGCTTAATTTTCCCCTTAACCCTTCTTATTTAATAAGAATAATTAACTTCACTTGGGGTCAGTTTCCAGAATAAATAATGGGGAAAGCCTTTTTTGTTATTCAAGCTGCTGAAAATTAAAATTAAATGTAGTATTACAAATCTGACAGTGCTGGGAAGACAACCTGTTCTGTATGTTGCGTACCTTCTGAGAAATAGAGAGATAAAGCCAGAGCAAGATTCTGCAAAATGATAAAAATAAAAGCAACTGTGTTGGAATGTTAAAAGAAATTTAGTACACATTGAATCACAATGAAGGAAATGGAGTTGGAGGCTGGTAACAAAATTCAGTTTGTGCTGAACTTGAATTAAGCACTCTCAGTTTAGCTTAACAAATGGAAGTTAATTAAAATGACCTGTTTCATGAATATTTGAAGATATAACCTAGAGATGTATTTTGGAGCACTGGAGTAACTGAACAAACCAGTCTTAAGTCTAAATATGCTATGAGGGTTTTGCTTATCATACGAGGATCCATCCTATTTGAAGTGCCAATGACAATTTGTAACATACTGTATTTTTATAGCACACCCAGTCTCTTGTCAGTAGACTTATGTATGATTACTTTGTACATGACAAGATTCCTAGCAAAGTACTTTTGAGACTTACTGCTTTGGTTCTTAGGGTAATAATATACCATATTTTGATTGGCACACATTTTCACCCTTATTATTTTAGATGTGGGTGTGTTATAAATAAAAAAATTCTCATCTGCCATTACAAAATACCAAGGGGCAACTTGCGGGCTAATAAAATTTCTATAATTGCTGCACCCTTTGCATACAGTGTGCAACCGCAAACAAAAAGAAACAAACCAGTGTACAGTACTAGGACTGTATAAATAACACACAGGAATACATTTCAGCATAATTAAGACTACACACATACATCTCGCATCATGCCAGTACTCAGTTTCTCACACAAAGTACATATGGCTAAAACACTCGCACGCCTACAATCTTTCTCACTCACAGTACCTGAAGGCTCTATAGGTAGAATGCTAAAATGGTTGAACTACCTTTATTTATACATATATATATATATATATATAATATGTGTATGTATACACACACACACATATATTATATAGATATAAATGAATAAGCGCACATGCTAAAAGATTACGTCCACTGTAATCTTGCAGCAACACTGGGAATGATCACACAAAAACCAGGGAATGTTAGTGCACACAGAAATTAAGCTGAAAAAAAATCTTTGGAGTTCCAATCACACTGTTAGTATAACAATCCCATAATTGTTTCAATGTGAAGACTATATAAGCTTTATAAGTCATTAAATCACACAGTGCAAAGGGAGGTCATATGACTGCATCACATCATGACCCTTAATATAAAGGGAAGGCTGGAAGCCACATTAGGCAAGTTCAATGGATAGTTCATTCATAAGTGACAAGGAACACCCAAATTTGTGCTATTAAGTCTGGTCTCATTCTGAATCACGATGAACTTCTGAAGCATCAGCTCGGCAAATTGGACATGTACGATTTGCCTGGAAATAGAGAGAAAAGCCTGTTTTATATCTCGGTATTATGCGATGAAGAAGCAAAGCATCATTAATCAACAACAACTAAACTACATTTATAGAGTGCTTTTCACGTCGGGAGGACCTCCCAAGGTGCTGAAATTAATGTTCCAGATTGTTTTTACTTCTATATACAATTTCCGCTGGGATTCCCTTTAACCACAATATTTATTGATATAGAACAAATATTAATATGGGAAACTTTGGCATATGTTTTACATATATCTATATCAATCATCTAATATATCATCAAATCTAATAAACATAATAAAACAACACTGATCATATCACTGATGGTATCCTATTGTACAGACCTGTACACATTATAATATTCATAGGTGATGGTCTTTCAAATCAAAGATGAAATGTTTGATTTGTTTTCTTCACTAAGACGCTGTTACATTTACATGGATTTACATTTTTTTAAAAAGTTTCAAGACTAATGAAACAACTAATTACTAACTTCTTTTTTCTTTTCACAGAAGTTAATCATTGTGTTCCTGGATTGTCAAATTAAGAGCCAAGACAACCCAAAGTAATGATAGAGTCTGTTCATGAGCCAGTTTTCTTCACTATTATTTGCCTGATCTTTCCATGGGATATTTTATAGCAACCGTCATCCCCACCCTAGTGAAATATTTATTTTAGAGAAGTCAAAAATACTACTTCAATATGTGAAACTATAATTACAAGAAGTTTGACTGCAGGCACTGATTTAAGTCAACATTTGTGATGAGCTACAGTTAACTATATGTTACACAACTGAGAAAAGATAAAAAATTAGATTCACAACTATAAACTGAGATTGGATTTACAGATTCCATTGAGCTCCTTTTAGTATATGTGTTTTTTCATAAGTTGTGAAATTGTACAGTGCATGAAAAAAAACTAACGGTGAAAAAATAGACAATGGTGCCAAGAGTGCAATTTGTTCAAATCTAAATAGTTTTGCATCACCAAAAGTGTTACAAGACAAATGTCACTTCAAACTAATCTCCTCTTTAAGAGGGTTTCCACGAATGTGGTCATAGTGAGACATCTTCAGTTTCAGTCTCTTCCCAGTTTCAGGTCTCAGCTAAAGACCTTTCTCTTCGACTGCGTCTTTGGTCACTTTTCTACCCCTGCCCCTGGCTCGGTCCTGGGATCCATTATTGTGAAGTGCTCTGAGATGCAGTTAAAAATTCCCTTTAACCACACTATTTATTTGTATATAGCGTACATTACTTTAGCCTTAAAGCATTTCGCCCACAAAACACACAGTCACTACAATGTGAAGCGCTTTGAGAAGTCTTGAAGACGTGATAAGGCGCTATATCAAATGCAAGGATTATTATTACTACTATATTACAAATGTTATTGCTATTCAAGCTGCTGCCTACTTTCAAATTAGGTGACACCTTTTGTATTGCATGTCAAAATTTTACCTCTAGATGGCATCAAGTCAAAGGAAAATATAATTATACTTATTTCCAGTGAGTTTTTTTTAACTTGTTGTTGAGGAGGATATCAGTACATTTGCTTGTATTGAAACTCTACTGAACTCAGAATATAATTCTAGATCCATTTTGAGCACATGAGGATGAAACAATGACAAAATTAAATTGTATTTGAAATATAGATTTTTAAAAAATACCTTATGTAAGTAAATTATATTAAATCAGTTATAAAATAAAATCCTGCCTTTACAGTGTATCAAAGACTGTTGTACAATCAATAAATTAAAATATTTGAACATAATAACTGACAATAAAAGGCTAGTGTTTTACTTAATTTTACTTTAGATGTACTGAGTGGGTGAGCAAGATTCAATATCACAAGACAATTCTTACTTTCCTAAAATTTTACAACACTCAACGCTCATAACTCAAGTAAAGGGTATCAAAGATTTCCAAGGTGGCATTTGCTTTAAAGTATGAATAATCATACTCCCACTTTTGCTACTACAAATAGTAAATAAAGAATAAGTGCAGTGCTGTCTATCTATTTACACCATCAATACAAAAAAGGATACATTTTTAATTACATTTAATTGTTTTTAAAAAAAACATCAGTTCAAAGTAATTTTTTGTACTATAAATCCATTTTACCTTAAGCCATTTGTCGACACACTTGGCATGAAACTCATGGTTGCAGGGTAAGACTCGAAGAAGTTGCCTCGATTCAAAATCACACATGCATACTACACACCTGTACAACATATGCAAAAATATATACTTTAAGATCTTTGACAATAATAGATGGCATGTTAAAAAAAGGAGTAAACTGGTCATAGTCTATGCAAGGAAGGAGCTTGGTAGCATTTTTTTGTCCTATTATCTACACGTTTTGTCCAACACAAGTTTGGACAGACCACGTTACTTTAACATGCTGCATGAAATGATCAAGTTCTACATATGTTCATGATTGTATCTATGACGAGAAGTTTCACCGAACTATAAGTGATATGCACACAGTTATCCAGTTATTAATAGTCAAGCCAAGTACTTTACACTGCAAGTGGTGCTTTAATTACAATGCTTGTATATTCAGGAGTAAATTGTATTATTCTCCTCTCTCAAATCCATCACCTGTTCCCTCGACCCCATCTGTACCCCTCTTTGATCACCTCCATGCCTCACGGACATCATCAACCCCATCTTGTCCACCAGCACCGTTCCCAGCTTCTTAAAAACCACCGATATTACCCCTATCTTCAAAAAACCTTCCCTGCACCCCTCTGTTTTCTCCAACAACAGTCCTATCTCCAACCTCCTTTGCCTTTCCAAGGTCCTGAAATGAGTCATTGTTTCCCAGCTTCCCTTCCCGCTACTCCCTCTATGAACCCATCCAATCGAGTTTCCGTGCTGGCCACAGGACAGAAAGAGTCTCAAGGTCAAAGTGACAAATGATCATCTCCCCGTCCTCCTTGACCTATTTGCTGCCTTTGGGACACTGTTGACCACTGTGTGCTCCTCCACTGCCTCTCCTCTCACTTCATGGTCCTGTCCTTGACTAGTTCAAATCCTAGCTTTAACACTGTCTGCACTTTGTCTCCACCAACAGCTTCTCCTGCAGCCCCCGTACCTTCGTTGTGGCGTTCCTCAGGGCTCTGTCCTTGGTCCTCTCCTCCTGATGTCACCAAGAGGGTCCATGATCCCTCTTGGTGACATCATCCGAGGCATGGGGTCAACTTCCACATGTATGCGGATGACACCCAACTCTGCATCTCTGCCTCCACACTCAACTCAAGGACCACTGTTGTCCTGACAAAATGTCTTTCAGACATCAAGTCCTGAATGAGAGCTAACTTTCTCCTGTAAATGTCAACGACTGATGCCGTACTGATTGACTCCTGTCAGTGTCTCTACACCTCAGGCACTGGTGGCTTCACTATCCATGGATATACACTCCACCTCACTGAGCCAGTCTGGAACCTTATCATCTTGTATGACTCTCATCTGTCCTTTCTATCCCACATTCATGCCATGACCCACTCTGCCTTCTCCCACTTCTGCAATATCGCTAGGCTCCGTCACTGCCTCTCCCATCAGGCTGCTGAAACCCTCATCCACACATTCATTACATCTTGGCTCGACTATGCCAACTCCCTGTTCATCAGCCTTACCACTCTTTCCTTCACAAGCTACAGATCACCTAGAACTCTATAGCTTGTGTTCTGTCCCGCACGAGAGTCTATGACCCCCATCACATCCACCCTTGCCTGGCTCTACTGACTCCCCCCCAGACGATAGAATTCAAAATCATTGTCTTCTGTTTCAAAGCCCTCCAAGGCCTTCCTTTATGACCTGCAAGCACCATATCAACCTGAGCTCTCCATCCTCTCAGCAGGCTACTCCACATATTGCACCAGGCCCGCCCCACCTATGGTGGTTGGGCCTTCTGCCTCTCTGCCCCCACTATTTGTAACTTCATCCCACAGTCAAGACCTACCTCTTCCACTGCGTTTTCGGCCACCCTCCAGCTCCTACCCTTACTGCTCTCACCCCTCCTGATCCCAAACCCCTGCTTGAATCCAATTCCTTGACAGTCCAGTGCCTTGGGGCATCCTTCCGACGCGAAAGGTGTTATACAAATGTAATTTGTTGTTATTGTTATATTCACTTATAGAGGGGGTAAAAGAAAATACTTGGATTCATTATTTAGTTTGTCCATTACAATGTATCTTACCTCTTACCAGACTTACTTAGCACCAATTGTTTTATCGAGGGACCCGTGAGGGTTTTTTGGAAAATAGATGTATGTGCCTGCTGTGAAGCTGACTCTGCCTCCATGAATGTTGAGCAACAGATCAGTGTAGGCCCCAACTTTTCCTCTCTGCAGCTGCTTTCCATTTAACACAAATCCACCTCATTGCTTGGTCCTGGACTTGACAAATGGGCCAGAATAAACCCATCTGCTGCCTGGCTAGGAGATCTTACATAATAGCCTGAGAGCCACATTGTGTTCATGTCCACAAGTATATACTCAGATATCTGAAGAACTTTATCACTTATAATTATAAGCTACCCACGTCTTTATTATCTTTATAAGTTCAGTAGTTTTACTTACAACGTCTGCTCTGACTGGTGGTTGTTAGGGTTAAATCTATAGGATGGAAGTTGCTCAATGTCTGCTTTTGTAAGTCCCCGTGGTTTGGCCTCTCCTAGTCTTTCAGCCAAATTAAGCAGCGCCTGCAAACAAAACACACATTTTTCAATAATTTGTAACATGTAGCAGTTCCTTTCAATTCTCTTGCCCAGTAACATGATATAAGGATATTTTATGGTTAAGAATTTGTTTTTAATATCAATGTTATTTATATTGGCAAAAGTTCTGGACTGTTGAGGATCTTGATTGATTTCCCTGAATACATGCACATAAAGAATAATTATTTAGAAGCAATAAAGTAGTTGATTATTATGGCTCTGTATTCCAACAAAATTCAACTTGCAACATACGTACATACTGTACTTCCTTGCATTCCTGTCAGCGACAAATGCAGGCCACTGAACTAGGAGAAGCAGCAGATCAATTCAACATACAAATAAGTCGTAAATCCAAAGTTAAAACGGATGGATTGCTTCACATCAAACGTCTCTACTCAAAATATATGTATTGAGTAGATACCTGCGGGATTACACTGTGTAGGAGATGTGTACAAGATAAACTTCTCTGCAGTTTGGAGGGAGGGTTAAAATTTTCTTTGGGCAATTTCAAGATTCATCTTGAAATAACATGCTAACTTTCAAGCCTCTTGCCCAGTAACATGATTTAAGGGTATTTTATAATTTGAAATTTTTGTGAACATTCCTGTTGTTGTCTGGCTGAACCTTGAACAGAACGCAGGCTTATTTTGTTTTTATAAAGAGTTTCATCCAGCTTAGGCCCAAAGGTTTTCTCAACTTTCTAACAGATCAAGTGAGCTGTCTGTCAGAAACAATTAAAGTTGTACAAGATTTTGTAAGTTGATAGACCCTGATTGCTCAGTGCCTTGGGATGTCCCCCTGACTTGAAAAGCTCAATATCGATGTAAATTTAAATTGTAAATTTGTTTGTTACTTGTATTGTTAATGTATCATTACATTTTTCAAAAGTTTATCAAATCTTGACTGAAGGTGACTAATCGTTGAGTCCTGTAGCACAGTGGTTAGAACACTCGCCTTACGAGCATGAGACATGTGTTTCGAATCCAGGCAGGTCAGGGCGAAACCTTGGGCAAGTTTTCTTACACCACACATCTGATAATAATACCTCAAAACAAACAATAATAAATTGGTCAATTCAATCCACAACTGTTTGTGGGACCCTGCTGTGCGCAATTGGCTGCCGGGTTTCACCCACAAATATACAGTCAATTCACTGTACAATATATTCTGTGAAGCGCTTTGAGAAGTCCAGAAGACGTAAAAAGCACTATATTAAATGCAAGGATTATTATTATTATTACTGATACACTAAATAGTTTAGCATGATTCTAGTCAAACAGAAAAATAGAATATGTAATGAAGTGGGTTGGTGGGTAAGCATGTTGGAGAGTTAGGCAAGTGCCAGGGTATGAAGGGATTTGAAAAAGAGTGTGAGGAACTTGCAATCATTCCGTTCGGCAATAGGGAGCCAGTGGAGTCTGGTCAGAACTGGTGTGATGAGGGTATGGAATTTAGTACAGGTGAGTATGCGGTGACAGAGTTTTGGAACAGCTGGATCTTGTGCATGGTGGAGCTGGGGAGACTGGCAAAAAGGGCATTTGAAAAGTCGAGTCAGGAGGTGATGAATGCATAGACAAGTGTTTTAGCTGCGTCAGTAGTGTCAACCTAGACTCTGAACTGAAAACCTAATGTGGGCTAAACCCCCAAATGTCTGACCTAAAACCGAGAGTGCTATCAACTGAGTAAAGATGATATTGTATGGAATGTACTAACTTCGTAGTTTTCTACCTCACCATCCTCCACATCCAATTCCAAACTAAAGGCTGGTCCCACTGTAGGTGGTACTGGAAGCATTGATCTGTACAGAAAGAAAGATCAGGTCATTAGTTCCTGAAGATTTCAAGATTTTTTTTTACAATATATAAAACTGTGTTATAAGGGAAGTTTAATAAAAACAATTTTATTTTAACATGGTTGAACTATTTAATGTTAGAATAAAACAATTGGCTGCCACGCTTTGCCCACAAAATATAATGTCAATTTACTTTACAGTATATTCTGTGAAGTGCTTCGAGATGTCTCAAACACATGATAAGGCGTTATATCAAAAGCAAGGATTATTTCAATTTGGATTTGTATAATGCCCTTATTGTAAGGCAGAGACTTGGAGCACTAATACAGACATTTTCAATGCTCTGAAACATCATAATGGTGCATAAGCATAATTTAGTTTATATCAAATGCAAGGATTATTATTATATTACTTCAAACTGTAGACAAATAATTGTAGATATATTGAGAACAATATTATACTTTGTTGTAAAGGGGCGGGGTAATGGGATTAGAGTAGATTGCTCTAGTAAAGCAGCTAGCAACAGCACTGGCATCGTCAGTGTCACAGTGAACTAGAATGTAAGTGCTTTTATCTCTGGATATTTAGTTGAAGTGGAATTAAAGGTTCCTAGCTTTGCTGCCTGTTCGGCTTCCATGTGAAATCAGAGTGGGTCTTCTCAACCTTTGTTCAATAAGAGAATGAATGGACATTACAAAACTACCTATATTCTGGTTTAAAATGGCAATCTTATTTTCAAAAAAACACTATGATGGTAGCTCTCACGGTGCAGTGTGCCATGTTCCTCTGAAGTCAGAGTTAATGCATTGTTGAGGCAAAGAAAGGGAAGCTTTATTTTGCTTTTAAAATACACAATATGACTTGTTTTTTGATGTTTACATTGGGTTATGTATCCAAAATAGTAAAAAAAAGTCATTCACATTTCCATCAACTTGGAGCACCAAAAAATATTCAGTCACATTTTATTGATAATTAATCTTCATGAATAATTTACATATTTAAATTAGTTTGCTTTGCACTTTTTTTAAATCAACTGTATTTATCTCCTATTCAAATTCAATGAGGTGTTTTGTGAACACCATAAAAAATGTTTCTTTTAAAAAATGTTATATTTTCTATGGGGTCATTGGAACACCGGACAATAAAAAAACTGTCGAAAGGTGGGCACAGTGACAAACCATTGCCAGGTCAGATATATAATCTTGGGACATCCTCCTGACATGAAAGGCACTCTAGAAACATAATTTTATTGTTGTCAGATTGCCATTTTAGGGTCAAATGTGAAGCAGTTTTACTCTTGTCGTTTCACATCCACTGGGTACTGCACCACAATTGCTCAATCATATATTGTCCCTACAAACATGGATTGTACAGAAAATTACCAGTGCTGCTCTTTATAACAGTATAAATGTAGCCTTCATTTATAGTGTCTCCACATCTGCAATAAACTAGAGAATTCTGACAACTGCTAAACAGTTCTCATTGGAGACTAGTGTAGAGCAAAGAACCCATCCATCAGCCTTGGCTACAAAACGTCTGCTGTTTACATCGAAATAACCTAAAATACTATTACCCGCTATTATCATCTGTGTTTGGCCAATTTTCTACCCTCCCACCATTCGTCCCTTCCTCCCACTCCTCCTTTGTAGCATTACATTAGACCAAATGGTCATCACATCACAGCTGAGCTCGATCCTGTTGTCATCCAATGGCCATAAGTGCACTTCCCAGTGGAGCATCACTGGACAGTAATTAGAAGCAGACTGGTAATTTGGAATTGTGCCTTTTAAAATCTATTGCTACCAAATGCAATAGCAACCATTTGGAACACTAAATAAAGTGTAGGTTTACTTACTCACTAAAACAAGTCCAGTGCTTTGAAATGTGAGAACAGGAGTGTAATCTATATTATGAAAATGTCTTTCGGTGCTTGACATGTTGATCAATTTACAACTATCACAAAGATGTAATCAAATAAAATTCCCACACCCTGTAATTTATTTATATTCTTAATTTGAAATTATAATCTCTTTCATTTATTTCCTTTCTTCACTCCTATCCTTTACTCTTTGAAATGAGACCCAGAGCAGCATGCCTTTACTATTACAATAACAATAACATACAATTGTACAACGCCCCTTATGTAGGGTAGGGTCCCAGAGAGCTTGAATTACAACAGAGCATAAATTATCATATTAGCACTGTTTGACTGCCCCTCCACCCACCCCACAGTGTGGAGCTCCTGTGGCTCAGTGGTTAGAGCACTTGTCTTGCAAGCTGGGGAGACCAAGCTGGGGAGACCTGTGTTCGAATCTAGGCAGGTCAGGGTGAAACCTTGGGCAAGTTTCCTTACTCCACACGCCTAATAATAATCCCTCCAAAAAAAACACAATAATAAAATTGGTCACTTCAATCCACGACTATGTGTGGGACACTGCTGTGCGCAATTGGCTGCCGCGATTCGCCCACAAATATATACAGTTATTTCATTTTACTGTATATTCTGTGAATCGCTTTGGGACGTTGATAAGATGTGGAAAGCGCTATATCAAATGCAAGGATTATTATTATTATTATTACAACACCTGTGTCTTGATATTTAGTTTAATGGTTAGGTTAAGTTCAACTTCATTGATGCCACGCTCTTTAAAAAGTGAACATAATCTTATTAATATATCCGTGTGGATATTTTCCACATATGGCTTTCGCATCCACAATATTGCTTTAAAACTGAAAAAGAAAAGATTTAATGCACCAGCAATATCATTTGGAGTTGATTTTTGTTTTAAATCTCCACCTACAACAAATTAAGATTCGTGACACTATTGTCAAATACGACCAAACTGAAAATAAATCAGTCATGGGAAATTTAAATCTAACATATTTAAATATAAATTCCAGCTTTTTTTGTTTACATTTGTGCCAAATGGCACGGGTTGCTGAAAGAGCATCAAATATAAACTCCAGATGCCATTTCAATGGAACATAGCGTTATATAATATGGTAATGCATTTTTCCTACTTCTCAAGTAAAACTGTATGAAAGTCAAAAGTTGAAAGGCTAAACCCAAATTAGATCAACCCTTGATATGAAGCACTACGTTTATGATCCCCATTTTTCCAATAAGGTTCTAGAATATGATCTGTATTTTGCTGAATAAAGACGTGGAATTAAATGTTTTTCTTTGTGCAGTTTACAAATGATAAGAGTGAAAAATCCCACCGTTCTGATTTATAATTAGAATTGGCAGATAACCGATGTTCCAGTGTTCCCTAAAATGTGTTGCAGCTTCAGTACTAACTGCTATTCTATTCAATAGCATATTCATTAGAAAGGAAAGCTTTCTTGTATCCAAAGAATTCTGAACAATCACAATCCATTATTTTATACTGTATTATGTAATGTAGCTATACGTTTAGACTTTTCAATTGATAGATTAAACCGTCTGTTATGTTCAGAAAGACCATCTGTGACCTCTGTAACAATATTATACACAGTACTGTCAATTCAAACCACTTTGCTGCAAGGGATCTATCTGAATTCATGGTACAATTTAACCTTTTCTGTGCTGTATGATAAAAGTCGTGGATTTTCTGCCTTCCTGATTATAGCAGATAATCGGGAAAGGGTTAATTGAGATTCCAATGTATTTTAATGGAATCATAATTGGTGCCTGGAAAGGGTGCAAGAAAATCGTGAACAGAGAGATGATCACATGTCCACTATAATTTGCAACAGAAATTATATAATCCATGTTTAAGTTTAGATCAGAAACACTATCAGACTAACCTAACTTCAAAGTCTGTTGCAGGTGTTTATAAAAAGGTGGAAATATATTGCCAATATCACAAACCAAGAAACAATTAGTTTTTTTTCTTCTCATTCACGGGAAAACTATGATTTTAAGTCCCTGAAATCCAGGTTGTATAAACTTTAATGAAAGCTCTCTTTTGGCCACCTTTTGTATCTTCAGGTTAAGCTGGTGGTTGAACATTGGAAAAAAATCCTCTACATAGAATTATAGAATACAGAAGAATTGTATGCTAACATGACACATTGCAAGCAAAGGTTAGATGTCATTTTGAATATAGTAAATGCACTTACAGGAAATATGGCAAAAAGCTGGGGTGATAAGGTGGTGGTGGTAAAGGTTGCTGGGAACGATACCTGCGTCCTGTCAGTCTTCGAGGCATGAAGTGAGGGTACGGCTGTTAGGAGATAAACAATGAACAATGAATGTAACTAACATTTCATAAACAACCATAAATTAACTCAACTACTAAACTGAGAAAGTAACGGAACTTTATACTTGATATAAGGCCGGTAGGTCTATTTGTGCTAGTCAATCACCTCTGATTTTATTTTAAAATAATCAGATTAATCATATTATCCTGTGGCGATCTGTATCACCTCTAATTTATGATGACAAACTGTCAGATAATAACCCACACACCTGCACATTTTAATTTAGGTCAGAAATGACCTAGCCACAAAGTCTGTAGCAGATGTTTGCATGATTATAAAAGATGACCGAAAATATATTGCCAACATCACAAACCAAGATATAATGCTAAGATTTGTTTTCCCGTTAACAGGTAACATTTTCCCCTTCAATTTGTTGGGAACAATTAGGCAAATCAAGCTTCTTTCAGTTCCCAAATTACTCTTGGACTCAATGTTTTAACCAGTCTTGCCATACTATCCTCTACTTATTTGGAACAGAAGCAACACTACAATAGGGTCAGTTTAATACAGGTTACATGATTCCAGGAATTTCAAGCACCATTACCGGTGCTGGTAACCTGCGCTCTAAAACAACCATTGTACAGTACTTAAGGGAAAGCTAGTATCCTAGTGCAGGAAATTTGTAAATTTATTAAGTTTAGAATAATTTGAATAGAAAATAATGATAGAATAGGTTCATGTAATTATTTTAAACAATGAAGGTAACTCTCTAAATCATTTGCAACACTGATGGTGGAATTGCATTATGCTGGTTTAAATGCAAAAGGTTGTACCAAACTAATTGACATGAAATATTTAGTTCATGCAACAGCGAGAATACCGTATATCTCCGCGTATAAGGCGCACTTTTTTTCAGGTCGGAAGATCTCGAAAGTTGGGGGTGCGCCCTATACGCAGGTACAAGCAATTTTGAGCCTCGGAAATACAGTAAACAGGAGGGGCGGCCGGCGCGCTGTCAGCCGGGGTTTGGTCAGTGTCCGGCGGGGGTTGGGGGGAGCGGGTGATGGGGCTTCGGCCTCGGCCGCCCGGGCAGCGGCAGCAGCAGCGGACTTCAGTGCTGTGCTTATCTTCTGCCGAACCCAGTCTGCCTCCCTCCCTCCCTACCGCTCTCTCTCCCTCCCGCCCTCCCTGCCTGCGTGCCAGCCTGCCTCTCTCCCTCCCAGGCTGCCGACCTGCCTCTCTCCCTCTCTCTCTCCCAGGCTGCCGGCCTGCCGCTCTCCCTCTCTCTCTCCCTCTCTCTCTCCCAGGCTGCCGACCTGCCGCTCTCCCTCTCTCTCTCCCGGGCTGCCGGCCTGCCGCTCTCCCTCTCTCTCTCCCGGGCTGCCGCTCCTCCCTCCCTCCCTCCCTGCCTGCCTGCCTGCCTCTCTCTCTCCCAGGCTGCCGCTCTCCCTCCCTCCCTGCCTGCCTGCCTGCCTCTCTCCCTACCTACCTGTCTCTCCTCCCTTCTGCCGGCAATATCATTGAAAATGCTTCTGTTTTTTTTCACCAAGAAAAGGTCAAAAACGGGGGGTGCGCCTTATACGCGGGTGCGCCTTATACGCGGAGATATACGGTATGCATTTATACAGTTCCCTTCACTAAGGGAAGCATCTTGGGAGTGTTTAACAGTGATGGAGCTTGACACCAAGCCAGGGTGAGAGAAGAAGTAACCCTAGATTTAACGGATTTAGGAATGGTCGAAGACGAAGGACTTTATATATGATCTGAAGATCACTTTATTCTGAAAGAACAAATTAGAAAACTTGGATTATATGCCCTCTTAATCTTTTAATCCACCATTAACAAGTAATTGAGCTCCCTTGGAGGTTGCTTTGTAGGTTAGGGATTTAACTTAAAATTATATTTTCCTTCTCTTAATTGTCTCTATATTTGCCTAAGTATAGTAATCATAACTATACAGACACCAAGAATTGTCACACTCGTAACTTTGGTGTTACTCAGCATTGCTTCCTCTATTTACACACTCAAACTGGAATGGCATGATTATAATAAGGAATTAATATAATTCATATAATTATTTCTCCTTAAATAGTCTGCTTTAAACCCAGAATGTGGTAACATCCTGGAAACTTGGACAATGTAACTTGAAGATCTTTATCTAGAATAATTAAAAGGCCCACGTCAAATTTATAGGACATCCACCAGTCACAGCCGTCTTATCATCTGAATATCAAATGCGAGGATTATTATGACCGATTTAACGATACCATCTTAACACTAAGAGGTTAGGCGAGGGAGGGAGTGATGTAGTCGTGAAGCCTAGTCAGGAGAGTACACGAACTACAGAGTTCTGAATAATCTGCAGCTTGTGAAGGGGGAACTAGGAAGGCCGACGAGGAGAGAGTTCCCGTAGTCGAGCCTGGATGTAATGAATGTGTGGATGAGTGTTTTGGCAGCTTGGGGGGCAAGGTCGTGGCGGAGTCTGGCAATGTTGCGGGGATGGAGGAAGGCTATACCGGTCATGGCACGGAATTTGGGGAGGAAGGACAGTTTGGGGTTGAACAAGATGCCCAGATTCCTGACTGGCTTTGAGAGTTGGAGAGAGCAGCATTGAATGCTGATTTTGCCAGCGTCTGAGAGGCGGAGGCGCTGATATGAGCCAATCAGGAGGGCCTCCATCTTGTTGACGTTTAGTTGGAGGAAGTTGTCCCTCTTCCAGGACTCAATGTCGGACAGACAAGCAGTCAAAACGCTGGTAGTCTTGGAGTCGAGGGTGAAAGCGGAAAGATAGAGTTGGGTGTTATCCGTATACATGGGGAAATTTACCTCATGTCTGCGGACGATGTCACCGAGGAGGAGCATTTAGAGTGTGAAGAGCAGGGGGCCAAGGACTGAGCCCTGGAGAATGCAGCATGAGATTGTGCGAGGGCTGGAGAAAAGGTCGATGGAGGAGACAAAGTGAAGGCGGGCAGTATGAAACCCCAATTGGAGGGGTTCAAAGAGTGAGTGCGTTGAGAGGAAAGAGCGGAGCTGGGAGACAACACTCTTTCGAAGATCTTGGAAAGGGAGATTGGAGATGGGCCGGTAGCTTGAGAGCTGCAACACTTCAAGGGAAGGTTGCTTTAGGATGCAGGTGATAGTAGTAGTTTTGAGGGGAGTGGGAACGGTGCCAGATGAAAGGGATAGGTTGATGGTATCGATTAGTGGGGCTAGAAGGTGGACCTGGGTAGTAAGGAGAAAGGTGGGGATGGGGTCTAGGGAGCAGGTGGTGGGCTTCATGGAGGAGATGGTTTTTGTGACGGAGGATGGGGAGATGGGATCGAAGGTGTGGAAGGAGGGATGGGTAGGACACAGGGTGTGGGGGGAGGTGGGGAGGGGGTGGAAGTTGGAGGGACGGTGACTACAGAGCGGATTCCCTCGATTTTGGACTCAAGGAAATCCAGCATCTCCTCGCAGTGTGAGTTGGAGGAAAGAACCTGAGAGGCGGGGTAGGAGGGGGGGCGGTAGACAGAGGAGCTGGTTGGTGGTGGAGAAGAACTATACATAGCACTCACAATGCTCTCTAGCCTTTCCCCTTCCAATAAGAAAGCACCAAATCAATATTGTATTAGCAATAGAGTTCTTACACAACTAGCTGTTAGCACAAGGAACCTAAACATATAGAAACTGTATGTATCATTTTTATTGCTACATATACCATGTAAATTGAATATCAAAGCATGTATGTATTGGGTAAAAATGGAAATGTTTTTACAATTGTCTGTAGAGCAATATTTACCTAGTGTGTGATGTCCCCAGAACAGTTCATTGACTAATAAGCATGAATAGCAAATTGATAACTGTCGATTTCTGCACCATTATTTCCATGTCTTACGAACGTTTTTTAAGCCACTACAATTACAGCAACTGAATACAGACATAAAGGTGCAGTTTGTACACTAGCCATTAATAAAAATAATATTCCTTGAATTCAATATTGGGCCTTCCATGTTGAGAGGATGTCTTAATGGCAGAATTGTACTGTAAAGTATAGCAGTGACTATGGATTTTGTAGGCGAATACAGCAGCTAATGAGTACAGCAAATGTTCCACAAACAGCCACAAAGTGAATGACCAATTGTATTTGAGAGATTGTACACAGCACTTTCTGAATAATGTCATGGGATCTTCAATATCCAAACATCAACAACTTGATATTCAGTTTAACATTAATTTTGAAGTACAAAATTAAGCACAAGGTTCATTTTGCAGGTGCAAACAACAACAAAATTACATTTATAGAGCGCCTTTCACGTCAGGAGGACGTGCCAAGCGCTGAACAGTCAGGTCGGGACCCGAGCAACGGAGAGGGGCAGGATAGGGGGGAGGGGCGGGAGAGAGTTAAGAAGGGAGGGAGAAAGTTGGGAGGGCAGCAGAAGGCACCGTCGAAGAAGAGGGTCGTGAGACCGGCCTTTAAGTAGGAGAGAAAGAGAGCGAGACGATGGGACTGTGGGATGGGGTTCTGGGGTGTTGGGGTAGAGCTCTTCAACACAGCAACATAGACTTGCATCCACAGTGTGATGACAAGCCAATGGTATTAAATGACCCACATTAAATGGCCAATGATATTATATGACACACAGCTGAACAAAGACAGAATTCAGTGTTTACATCCAGATAGCAAGTAAAGAAAAAAATCATTCATTCAAAGATAATGAAGTGTTAAGAAGTCATCTCCTGTGCTTCGGAAATAGTTAAAATTATGTGAGCATGTGTTAAAGGAAAGTGATAACTAATGTAACAAGAGGCTTAGGAAACGAATGCCACAACCCCGATAGTAATGTGAAATATAATAGTAATGTTTTCAAATACTATATTTCATAAGGGCTTTGTTTCAATATGTATCAAAATAAGCAAGCATTCGTGTTCAACAAGACGATTTTGTAGGTGTCGGCCTGGCTCAGTGGGAGCACTCTTGCCTCTGAGCAGAAAGTTGGGGTTTAAGCCCTACCTCTGGACTTGGTATCATGTATCTAAGGTGATACTCTAATGCAGTATTGTGGGGATGGAGGGATGCATTGTCAGAGGTGTCATCCTTTGAATGAGACATTAAACCGATACCTGTTCAGGTGGATATTAAGGATCCCGTGGCACTAATCAAAAAGAGAAGGGAACTTCTCCCAGTGTCATGGAGTGGAGTCCCTTGGCTCAGTGGTTAGACCACTTGCCTCGCAAAGATAAACCTGGGTTTGATTCCCGGCAGGGCAAAATGTTGGGCAAGTTTCCTTACTCCACGTGCGTCTGTTTACTTAGCAGTAAATTCACTTTACAGTATATTCTGTGAAGCACTTTGAGACATCTAGAAGACGTGAAAAGCGCTATATCAAATGCATGGATTATTATTATTAAAGTAAATACAAATCGAGTCGTTACTCTATTGGTGGATCACATTTTCAAGGGAAATAAAAATAGTAATATAAACCCAATCCACCACTGTTTGTGGGACACTGCTGTGTGTAATTTGGCTGCCATATGTCGCCCACAAACTGTACAGTCAATTCACTTTACATATTTTGTGAAGCGCTTTGAAACGTCCTGAAGACATGACGAGTCGCTATATTAAATGCAAGGATTATTATTAGTAATAGGCCCCCAACTAAAATTGTTCACTCACTCCATGGATATTGTGGAACATTGCTGTGCATAATTGTATTGCCAAGTTTTGCCCATAAAATACACTGTCAATCCACTTTTAAATGTGGAGATTTTCAGACCACTTTTTCCACAATTGACAAAGCGTCTTTAACTGAATGAGCAAGCCACCAACAAGCAACAAAACTCTGTCTGAGCAGAATTGCAAACTCTTGACTAAATTATGGGTTAGGAAAAAAAGAATGGCAAATATATAAAACTTTCACTGAATTGTTTTGCGAGTATTAAAGGTTTAGTGCAATTCAGAGAACCAGCTGCAAGATAATCAGAAATGGGGTTATATATAGCTGTTATGGCTGAGGTTCTGTAAGTGTAGAGGAAACCGCAGTTTTTTTTTAACAAAGGTCAAAGTGGTGCTTAGATGCTCGTAAGCATCCCATGAGGCCAAGTTGGGGGCTAAGCGACCACCAGTGAACACCCAATGCAAATGCTTTAAAATTTCCAACAGACTGTTAAAAACACTGTTGACTCCATGGAAAATCCGCATTATGCACTCAACTCTAAGACCAGCTACTGGGATTTGTTAAGTATTGTTCTATTTTGAACATGCACTTTTAAATGTCTTAAACACATCCTGACATTATAGATTGTTTTCACAGGTACAAGTTCACACAAAAATGAAGTTTGAAGTTGAACTGGAAAGGAATATAGATTTACAAATAATCTATAACACGGAAACAGGTCACTCGGACAGTGTTTATACTCTACACAAGTCTCCCGTACTCCCTCCCAAATTAAGCTATTCCCCTCTTCCTAGATTGATTTTAAATGCAACCTTACTATCAAATAGTACTCCAGACAGCAATTTCCACAATCTCTCCCTCTGCATGAAGTACTGAATTCCTTCTAAATTCTCTTTTGACCCTCTACTCACTATCTTATATTTGCGTACCTGATTACAGACTCCCCAACAAGTGAAAACTGCCTATTTATGTTAACCTTATCGAACCCTTTTATAATTTTAAACACTTCTATTGGGTCCCCATTTAAACATGTCATCTTTAACATAAAAAAGTCCTAACCTAGCCAATCTATCCTGCCAGGCCTTGTACCCACGTAAACCTATGCTTTACTAGTATGTTCATGCCGCCATATCCTTCCTATAATGTGGAGACCAGAATTAGACACAATACTCCAGACGTAGTACACTCAAGGTTTTGTATAAATTCAACATCATTTTCTCACTTTTATATTCAATCCCTCTGGATTTAAAGCCAAGAACCCATTGGCCTTTTTTATATATAGATTGATTGTAGATGCTCATGTAAACCTATGTGTTCAGCCTTTGCCATCCTATCGGATTTTGTGCAACACAGCAACTCCTCAGGGTCCCATTTTATTGTTGGTGAGAGTATTGCCTTTCACAATTATATGGTATGAAGATATAGTAGTAGAAAAAGTTACTCCATATAGAATGGTCATTCTTGCAACTAGTCTGTGATAGTGTTTATGAGCCCCACTCCTTTTCCCCGTTCCCTCATGTTTGCATCTAGTTTTCCTTTGGATATATTGGTTACTTTTTGCTTTAACTACAGCTGCCAGTAGTGAAATCTGCATTCTTACCAACCTTTGTGTGAATTATTTCCTCCTAAACTCCCCGTACGATCTACTTCTATCTAACTTATAATGATGTCCTGTAGTTTTGGACTCACCAGCAACTGGAAACAGCCAATCAACGTCTATCTAATTGAATCCTTTCAGGTCCTCTCTTAAACATCTCAATTCCTGTAACTTAGTGGTTAGAGAACTTGCCGCATAAGCAAGAGGACCTGGGTTCGTTTCCTGGGCAGGGAGAAATGTTTTTTTTACTCCACATGCCTATTTACCTAACAATAAGTAGAAACCCGGTTGTTACTCTATTGGTGGATCACATTTCCACAGGTAATAAAAATAATAGTAAAAGTAAAAGCCCATTTATCCGTGACCCAATCAACCGTAACTTGCATATAACTAGCACTTCAAAAAAAAAGATCCCCATTTGAATAACTGGATCTTATCTGGCACAATTGTGGTGGCGGATTTAATAAGTCGATTGTTGCAGGAGAGTACTGTACGATTAGTGCTGAATGCTGCCGGTAGTAGTACCTCCAGGTTTTCACTTAAAGGGGCACTGTTTCTCTTCTCTCCGTCTTTTTCTTTCTCTCTTTCCCTCTCCTTCCTTCCTCTCTATCTCTCCCTCTCTCTTTTTATCTCTTCCCCCTTTCTTTCTTTTCCTCTCTCTGACGGATACTACATTGCCTGTGTAGCCTGACGGTATTGTGGGTTTATTCACTATTTTGGTGGGGGAGGGGTGGGACAAAGAGAGAGAGGGTGGGGGGGAAAGAGGGAAAGGGGGGGGAGAGAGGAGTGGGAGGAGGATAGAAGGGTGGGGGAGAGGAAGGGAGAGAGGGGGTGAGTTGATTAATTTGGACGGAAAATGAGGAGTGGAGAGGGTTAGGATTGGAGCCATTGACAGTATCGCTTTAAGAAAAAGTTCCCCCATTGGCCATTGATAATATCGCTTTCAGAAGAAAAAACTCCCCCATCGGCCATTGTAGAAGTTTGCTTTGTGATTATGCTGTGTTTATAGACTGTAATTGATATTTATTGCTTTATTGGTAAGTATTCATACAATATTCTATTATTATTTAGTCTATTGCTAATATGGTATGTTAAAAAAAGTAATTTTTTTTTTGTGTGTGTGTGGGGGGGGGGGGGGTTCAGCAGCTTATCGTCCGAATATCTGGCACGCGGTTTAACCAGCATTGGCAGGTCCCGAGGGTGCCGGTTAACCGGCCTTTAACTGTAATATAAACCCAATCCATGATTGTTTGTGGGACACTGCATAATTGGCTTATGTCGCCCACCAAATATGCAGTCAATTCACTTTACAGTATATTCTGTTAAGCGCTTCGAGATGTCTAGAAGACGTAATAAGGCACTATATCAAATGCAAGGATAATATTATAATTCCAGAGAAAAATTCTAACCTCTATATTTTTTCGCATTTTGCTGTGTAGCTATATCTATTCATCCCTGGTATATCCTTGAAAATTTACACTGTACAGTACCCTCTCCGATGCTACAATATCTTGTAATATAATGACCAGAACTGGACCTTGTGCTCCAAATGTGATCTAACCAATAAATGTTTTTTGGTTAGATCACATTTTCCTACGTTATATTTATTCCTCGTGACATAAACCCAAAGACTCCATTTGCATGCTTGATGGATTTGTTCACTTGTGCTGCTATTTTTAGTCTGTGAATCTGCAACCGTAGATGGCTTTGTTCCTCCTCCGTTCTCAGGTTCCTATCACCCAGGGTAAGTCAATTCTTTATTTTCCAACCAAAATGAATCACTTCACATTTTCTTACATAAAACTCCATCTGCCACCTAAGTGCTCATTCTTCCAACCTATTTGTGGTAAAGCCTTTCTAATAAACGTCTGTTCTGAAGTTGATGCATAGAAAATATTACAATTTTATACAATATATTTGGCTCACTGTACTGTGTCTAATTCCATAGAAATGAGGCTACCTCTATAGATATTTTGATGGCTTGGATCAATTGGAAGCACTGTGAGTCAGAAGGTTGTAGATTCAAGTCAAGGGACTTTGAATTCAAAGTCCAGGTTTATGCTCCCATGCAATGCTGGGTGCTGCATTGTAAGAGGTGCCACCCTTCAGATGAAACACTGAAAGATCCATGGCATTAATTGAAAAGAAAATACAATTTCTACTGGAGTTCTGACCAACAATCTCCCAGTTACAATTGATTATTCACTTCATGGCTGTTTGTGGAAACACTGTTATGTGCAAATGGGCTATCACATTTGCCTACAAATGCATAGCTATTGCATTTCACAGTAAATCCTGTGAAGCTCTTTGAGCTGTCCTCCTGATGTGAAAGGCACTGTATTAAACGCAAGGATTATTTTTATTTCATGTTATTTATTCTGTGTCAATAATAATGAAGTTCTATTATTACCCCCACTTAGTCAAACATATTTAGATTTATAATGAATCTCAAAATGTATGACTTCCACAGAGATGTGGCATTTGAAGCATTTTTTTCCCGACACTTGATTACAATGTCAAATGCATACAATGAAAGATGGATGGCTAAGTGACTGTTTTAAAGGGCAAAAAAAACCATTAAATAAACTTGTTACCAGTATGCACTTCAGTAAATAGCGCCGACCTGCCAACTACAGTGTAGCCTCAATATAATGGAGTGATTGGGGTATTTCAAATACAAATGGGAGCAATATCACTTGGTCAGGTTTCTGCAATCAGTGGCATACAGATAGAATAGTGAACAGCAGAACTGGGGCTTCAAACACTGGCAGAAAAGCAACATGGACAACTTCCAGGTCATCAGATTGCTTCTGATTTAGATTGCAGGAAGTGAAGTCAGTAGCACCTAGCTTCCCTGAATGGTTTTAATTTCCTGAGCTGGTGATGCTTGACCATTTGGTAATGCATTTTGATACAAGGAAAATTTAGGATCCATACCCCAATGATTTACATTATAGTGAAACACCATACTACAATTTGATTCCCACCCCCAATACAATACCAGTAAGAGGCCAGCAAGATACGCAGTATAATCAGATTTTGTTCAAACAATTCAAGTTGGTGGCCAGTGACCATTATCTCAAATATTATTGTTAGAAAGAGCCTTTTGGGGTTAAACCTGTTTTTGCCAGTATAATTTTGTTCACTTTACCTTGATTGCCTATCTTGAATTTGTTCCATCTTAGTTATGAATTTAGTTTTCTTTGATCAGGCAATCAGCTAAATCCCATGGACACCAAGGGAACTACAAAATACTCACAAAAACAACATTTACTTATACTTTTCAAGTTGGAATCATGTTTTGAAATGCCTCACATGCAACAGGCAAAGCACCACTTGAAAGGAGAATTAAAGATATTGACCAAAGACATAATCAAAGAGCTAAGTTTTTTAAATGGTCTTAAACAAGGGAGCGGAGCAAGATGAAGGGATATTTTGGGGGCATTTCCAAAGGCTTTGCCACTGAGCTGGGAAGGAGGGTGGAATATCTGAAGGAATTGTGATGTAAAATAGATTTGGAGGAAACAACAATATCACCTTGCATTTACTGTATATAGCTCCCTTCACATGAATAGCATTTAAACATTGGGAGGAGTGTTTAAAGGGCTAGAGCTCTTCATATAATAATGATCCCTGTGTTTGAGATAGCACCTTATTACATCTTTGAGAAGTCTCAAAAGGTTTCACAGAATCTACTGTAAAGTGAATTGACTGTATATTTTGTGGGTGAAATATACAGTCAATTGTATATTATACAGTACAGTGCATTTGTATATAGATAGGAAGGGACAAAGTGTGAAGGAATAAAGCAATGGATGAGAACTTTTGAAGTTTAACTGCTGGGCTACTGGGTTCAAGTGAGGCCTGGTGATGGTGGAATAATGGGTGTTTGGAACTTAGTTCAGGAGAGGAAATGGGCTACAGTTTGTATGTGTTTAAGATGGAGTTATGGAGGAGCGAATTGAAAAAAATCTAACTTCAAGGTCACATAATTATAGATAAGAGTTTGATCGGCAAGCGGAAGGTAAGCACAAAGGCAGACAATATTCCAGAGAAGGAACTGAGTGACTAGATGTAGAGTTTCAGTTGAAGCAGCTTGCTTAGAACATAGAACAACTTCAATACCTCTTTATTGTAATAATAAAGCATCACCTCCTTCAAATGTTCCTTTGCTGTATACTTGCAAAACCTGTTTTTACAATAATCTTATAGATAAGAAACAAGATTTTCAGTGTTGAAGTAATGAAAATGTTATGCCCAATTCCAAATGATATTTGGTATCTGAAGCTCCTTCCTCCAGCCAAGTTGCCACGGGTGGCTTGTAGGAAGGATGTACAACTTGTTTTAGAAGCATGGTGACTGAATTATGTACCCAGTCATAAACTTCCATCCAATAAAACAGTGTTGGTATGACTGGCAATGACAAGCTTTTGAAGAGCTGACTAAACTCTAGACACATTTAATGGTACACAAATGGAGAGAGTAATGAGCCTCAATTTCTCAGCCTTACCGATCTTAACCACAAAATGCCACTTAGCTTAAAAAGCAATGAGAAAACCTGAATCCAGATATGCAATATTGTCCTGAGATCCTCTTGGGTGTATATATCTAAAGTCATAACTGTACATCTCAAGCAAGGGAAATGCTCATCAACACATACTAGATATTTGGCTTAACTTCATCCCTCTTAGGTGAGTGGATTTTTAAAGGGATGTTTATCCACTTACTTGGGAATCGAAAATTCAGCCCAATAGTCTGTAATGTATTGGATAAAGGGGAAATAGAGAAGAGCCTACGGCAGCTGGCTGTACAAAGGCAACTAGAGACTGACACCATGATGTCATTTCTATCTACAGATGGAAACAAGCTATTCGATTCCCCCAAAAGAGCAGAACAAATAGTCTTGCTGTAATGGCTAATACCAATGCCATATAGTTGGTATTAAAATATTGTTCAAAAATTACTTAAGAAATATCTCAGGAAATGGTGTGATGACCTGGACATGTCTCAACTATGCAGTCTTCATTGAGAGGTTTTGGTTTCTAAAAGCCATGTAACCTAAGCTAACTAGTGGTCAAAATGGAAGAGATATCTCCATAAAGAAAGAGGGGAAGAAATGTCGAGAAAGTTTATGGATTTTTAGACTCTAATTTCTTCAACGTTAGCTCAAAGTCTGATGTTAATGGAGTAACTTGCCAAGAAATTTGCCTTATATTTCTCAGACTGAAGTGTTTTCCTATTCTAATACTATAGTTAGCTGTCATAAAGTATTCTTACAGTGCACCCTTTCAAGTTCAACCCCGTACAGATATCAGAGATGCAAACCAAACCCCCAGGCAAACCATACACTGGAAGATTTGAGCAACAGAAGGGTTAAAATGGAAACCATCAGACATTTCCTAGAAAGGGACAAAAACGATAACCAATAATTGTTTTAAATTAAGACTAGTTCTAAATTTTCTTTTGGAAAACACAGTAAAGTCAAGAGTTTTGGACATATAGTAACAAAATGAACTGGCCTACCAGCAAGGAGTCTTCCAGTGAAAACCCAACAGATTCAAGGAGTAACACACCCAACGAGTACTGTCAGATGGGAGAAAAGAACTGAGTTACCAGTGTTGGGCACAGTTCTTACAGGAGGTGTCAATACCCATCTTGCAAGGACCAATGTATGGAGCGTGCTTGTAAATTTAAAAAAAATTCTGACACTGCACATGCACAAATGAGCTAAAATTAAAAGTTTGGAAGATGCTTCAAAACGAGAAAAAGGACTTCATTCAGAGAGAGAGAGAAAAAATCAACATTTAGTATCCCCATGTTTCATTTGTTTTGTGGAGTCTATTACATGGAAGTTAATGACACTTCCCGAGTTCAAGACATTAGGTAAACAGATATTTTGAAGTTAAAATTAGCTTATGATATTATTTAACAATAAAAAGCAAATGTAAACATTTTTTAAAGTTTAAATTTAAAAAAAGTTTTTTTTATTACATTATTTACTTTTCTACCCCAGCACAACTTTTGAGCTTCATGAAACTGTCGCACAATAATGAATGGAAACCTAAACATGAGAACTAAACATTACCTACCTTTGATGAAGTGTCCTCATTCTTTCAACATATACCCTCCAACATATGTACTGTATGATAGGCCCATTGTTATGTAAACTCCTCCCTCTCACATACTGCATTTCATATAAGCTCACTCTTAGACTTGTCCTCAGTTGTTTCAGGCAGAGGAAGTACCGCAGACATTTAGGTTATATAGAGAGGAAACAATTTCAAAAATACTAATTTAGAAATATTTTGAATAAGAGAATAACAGCGTGGAGGAGGAAAGGAGTGAGGTATAGTGAGAAATATGACGAAAGCTATACCAGCGAACAGTACTTTCCTCAAGAGAAAAACAGCCAATGTATAACCTTAAATTTATTTTGTACTTGTTTAGGCTTTATGCACCTTATACACTGCAAGATCACTGCAGTGCTAAAATATTATAATTGACATCTTGCAATTTAAAGTTTGCTTTAAAGACTAATATGCTGAAGTGAATATCTTTGAAAGACCATATTACAATGCCAAGTCAAAGCATCAACATAGAGTTACTTGTGACACTGGCTAGTGAAGCAAGCCAAATCTCTAAAGCCATGTTGTAGAACAAACTATGTTTGATCTCCGAGGATTGTTTTGATGAGAAGAATTGCTGCACCAAATCACCAAACTTAATGGTATCTATCAAACATTAAACTTGTCAAAATATATCTGCCCAGGATGTTGAGACATGAATTTTGGAAGACATTGTATCTCTACCTTCCTTTTTGAATAAAAAAAACGTAAGAAATTGAGCCAGCAAGATCTATCAGTACATTAGCTAAACCATTTGAGACAGAGTTTGCACAATGGAGACAGCAGTACTAAAAGTTCTCAAGATCAGACTCAATAAGCTGTCAGAAGTCATGGCCAAAACATATACCGCTATATTTAAAACAGCTACATAAACCAACCATATTATCTGCTGACACTGAATGCATAATGAAGTATTTCAAATCATGAGCTGGCATATTGCTATCCAGGGCTAACCTAGAACTCATTCTATCATTATGTGGCCTACAAATTTTAGTAAAATTCTTTGATAGAGAATTCAAAACTATGTTTACAACTCCTAACTAATAGTACTTCTAGGTCTGATATATCAACCAGTGCAATGGCACTGATTAACAAGTCACTTAAACTGTAAGTTCTGGTTAAGGAAGGCAAACCTATTGGAGATCACCTGATGTAATCAATACGTGCTCTTCCTCAAAGAGTATTCTAGTGCAGATGCTTCAGTACCATAAGATAATGTAAGTGATCTCTTGGGTGTAGAACAATTGCTTGAGTGTGAAGTTTTCTTCCAAGTCATACAAGAACTTGTCCCCTTTAGCTATGCTCTTAAAAATAATTCATCCCGTGGTGACGATGATGCATACTCTATATTCTTGGAATAAATGATCTTGTGTTGACAGTTCAATACAGATAAGTGCAAGGTCCTGCATAGAGGAAGCAAAATAGGAGGCACATAGATGTGATAGAACTTGCTAAAGTGAAAGCTGAAATAAATAAAATGTTGTTGAATTGTTGTTCACCATGTCAAAATAACATGAATTGGTGATTACCAAGATAAATGGATGCTAGGCTATATTGCAAAATCAGTTGAGTTCAGATCATCAGAAGTCAAATTGAAGCTGTGTAGTATGGTGATGTGGCCGCATGTGGAGTTCTGCGTTCAGTTCTGGTCGCCAAAACATAGGGGTCTGCCCAGACTCTAGAGGCAATACAGAGCAATGAGGATGATCTCCAGGGATAGAGGGGTGAATTACGAAGAACCATAAGTTAAGCAAGAACTTTCAGCCTTGTAAAGAAAAATCTCAGCAATATGCTAAATGGGTTTGAAAAATAAACCCATAACAATATTTTTAAATAAACCAATTGCAGCAAAGAAAAGAGCCAACAGTTCGAAGGTTGTAAAGGCTCATTTCAGGACTGATATCAGGAATTATTTATTTACACAGAGGGTAAATTTTACTTAAACTTGCAGACAACTGGAATAAGGTGCTAGAAAGGATGCTTGAAGCCTGTAAGAAACATCTTGAGGCAGTAATGGTGAGATGGAAGTTCAGCTTTCTGGAAGGATGAGAGCAAATGAAATGAAGCATTAACCTCCCATGATCTTGTGAAATCCTACATTTGACATATCGTTTACTGATTTCCAGTATAAGAGTGGACAGCTGAGACAATTGAGTAGAAATGCTCAGTGGATAGAACAGGGGAAAAAGGAACTGAGGATTGACTCATCCTTGACTTCTATGTTTTCTGGGAATGCAGTAGAAAACTCCTAGATGGACAATGTCCCAGTGACGTTTTTTTACTCTGAAGATAATGAACCAATCCTAAGAAAGACAGAGGAACATTAAAAGAGGATTGCAAGTTTTTCTAAGATATTTCATATCAAAATTTGATGCAACTAATTTTAACTACATTTTCTAAAGACTGAAGTATTTTTGTGTGCAAACAATGGACCATTTGTAAATTGGAACTTTTTAAATAAGTATTCATGTTCTCTTCATTTAAATGTATAAAACCATTTTCAGTCAAACTAATTCAAATAGTCTGAATGCAACCTTATGCAGAATTCATTGCATTCAACTAGATTTCCTCTTGCAATCACCCATGAAAAAAAATGGAGTACATTGGCAGAATCCTATTTGAATGTGAGCACACCATATTTTCAAAGAAACTCAAATAAAATTTTACCTATATGTAATTTGTACATATCATAAATAAGCAATTTAAAGGGTTATAATCATTGACACAGCTTACTATCAGATCGGAAAGAATTTTAGCATAAAAACTTTAGTCTCACTTTCCAAATGGAAGCCATCAAATTAATTTACAAACATAATTTTGAACAAGAATCTTTTTAGACAGATTTTCCAGCAAAAACTGTTGATAATCATCTCTTTAAATGTGCCCTTATTCCACATTTGAAGAACAGCAAACCTACGTAACATCAGAACTTGTTCATCAGAATTGGTATTGTTTCCTGACTGCTCCCAATAGTCCAAAACACATGTTTGAAGTCTACGCTGATAGTTGAAATAACATTGTCTGGATAATTGTAGCACATTAACTACAAGCAGCAGGAATCTTCTTGGAACAGTCAGCAGTCAAAATCAGTCCCTGCTGCAGAACCTCACAATGTGCTGGCCTTTTTGTCAATTCCACTCATAAACAACACTGATGTGGAAAATTGTGGAGAGTGGAATAGAAAGAAGCAGGAATAGTACTTAAGGTATGAAAGGCATTTGTCCAATAATCCCTCTCAGAGTGCAAAACAATATTTTAAAATAAACATTACACCTGATTCATTTGTCCAATCTCTGTTCTTGCCATGGGTAACTGTACATCTATTTTGAACATGCTTTGCAATAACAATCAAATATCATAAACAACTAAGACATAGAAGCAGTTGAATACTCACTACTCCAAAGGGCAGCTCTTGGTGAAGAGTATCATGTGGTAGGAACTGGAGTGGGCCAGATGGAGGCAGAGTTGGAGGATGTGGTGAGGGAGGGTAGGTAAAACCTCCAACAGGGAGATGCTCCCCCAATAACTCCACTTCATTCTCTATCCTTTGTAAAGGCTGGCAAAAAAAAAAAAAAAATTAATTAAACATAATTTATTTGGCTAATAACATTCAGTAAATATCACTTCCTGCTCACAGAGCCACACCACCCACCACTCCAAAAAATCTGTATCTATTTTGGAATTATTAGTTTTTCAAATATTTTAGTCAACATCAGTATTTTACTCTGTAATTTCTACAGTGCTCTCTGGGGTAATAAATTGAGGTTGACCAAAATAAACCGCATCAGGGCCTAAAAGGTTTCGGCAACACATCAATCTGAATCAACACAGGCTGTGGATTGATTCAAGCTCCATTCAGAAATTGCCCATTAAAAGTTCTTCGACAGATAAATTAAAAAAAATTAAGGATCACTTTTAATGCTATTAAAAAGTTGGCCATGCTCTTAAACAACATTAAATATTTAATTTTGTGTGTTTTATGCATTTGTAGACTGTGTCTCGATTTGCTGTAATCTACCAAAGCATGCATTGACAATAGAGAGATAGGAGACAGATGAGGGAGGAAAGAAAGAGGTTTGGAGTTTTAACACTGACGCAGATTAGTTGGTCAAATGGCCTGTTTCCATGCCATATCACTCTATGCAGTTCTGTTTAGCAATATGATTAGGAACTGAATATATATATGTGTATATATATATATATATATATATATCTATGTATAGATACTGTATATATCTTGCTCCCTGTTCATATTTGCTTTGTTTGTGGAAGTAGTAGTTATACTCCAGGACTTTCAAGAGCGAACTAGCTATCCCTTAAAAATATCAGTTACTGTCTATAGGGAAAAGGGCAGGTAAGTGGGACTGAAAGAATTGCTTGGGAAGCCGGCACAGACATCATAGGCCAAATGGCCTCCTCTAATTTCGTAAATTTCTATGGTTCTATAAATAAAGTATTGGGAAACCAAGAATGAAACTATTTTGGTTTTGTGAAAATTGACACAACATTTGACATGGTTTTCATTTGGGCATCTTGGTTAAAAATGTTATACAAAACAGTTGTCAATTGATCCATTGGGCCCTCTATAGTATGATATTCCAAGTGTAGATATACACTTATCTACAGTATTAGCATAACTGGACATCTAGGTAAAAAAAATCTCTCCCTCCCTTTGATATGTTCTTGTACTGCAGTGTCTACACTCAAAACTAAAAGTACCAATAGTTCACTAGCTGCACAAAGACCAAACACAGGTACTGAACTGAAGATAAATAAATAGGAATTAACTCAAGTTAAATATGCTGCATCCCAATGAAAGTGAAGTAAAATTGTTGAGGTAGAACCATTCTTGACCAAGTATTCAAGAAGCTACCATTTGTGGATATTAACATGATTTGATAAAGTTTACAAAGTTAAACTTGGACATATGCAAGTATGAGTTTATATATACAGTAACAACAACTTGTACTTATATAGCGCCTTCCACGCAGGGTAGCATCTCAGAGCATTTTATAAAAATCTATAGCACTGAAACAGACCATTAGCATTTATAATTTACATGTCCACTATCTATCCTAATACTACCTCTCCATATCCCTCCTCTCGTATATACATCGGTGGATTACACTAAATCAGGGCCTAGCATGCAGCAGAAGCTAGATGGTAAATTTGGGGTGGCAACAGCAGGACCACTCTCCTTTCCTTTAGAGTATATGGATGGTGAATTAACATTACTTTGCTAAAGTATCTCTTATGAAGTTATATGTTTGTGGTACATGAGATAGATTAGCCATTAGCCCAAATCTCTGGAACCCACTGCCTCACTTCTATCTTGGGATTTGCTTTGCCCACTTCAAATCACACCAAAATAATTTTCTTTTGGACAGTGCCTTTGGTCACCTCCCCTCTCTTTACAGCTTGGCCACAAACCACACTGCTGTTAAGTGCTCCGAGATGCCATTCGTGTGAAAGGTGCTACATAAATGAAGATTGTTGTTGTTGTATATTAGCTTTATGCACTGTAATAGTTTAAAGCTGAAAGGGCTAAATGCTACAGGAGAATAAGTGCAATTATTGGCAATCGTTGCACATTATAATGGACTACAAATTTGTTCATATGCAAAGCCTTGAATAATGGCTTAACAATTAAGGAATATCTCTGATTCCATTCTCCCCGCCAATTTAACCAAGCAAATTAGTAGTACTAGAAACAAAGCAAATAGAGAGAGAAAAATATATATAAAGTAGTCATATATGGTTGAAAGATCTGTAAGGACTCACATTTGATACACAGATATATCAATAAATTCATATATTTTTGTACTACAAATGATTTATTTTGTGTATTATATATATTATGAGAACTATGATGTTAAATTTGACATTTGGTTTGAATCCACAACCTTTTTACCTAGAGGTGAGAACGCTATCAAATGAGTCAACCAAAACAGTAAAGCCAGAAAATAAAAATTTGAAAAGAATAATAGAAATTACATCTTAGGCAGGGGCTATTCAGCCCATTAAGGTTAACTGTGTGCTAACTTCACCAACGGAGCAAACACCACTCATTACAATTCCCTGCTCTTTCCCATATTCTTTTTTATTTGTCCTCTTCAAGGGTTGATCAAATTTCATTTTAAATATTACCACAGTTGTAGAAGTGGTGTGGTCATTTGCCTGCATTTTTAATGAGTTGGTACGGATGCTCTTCATAAGCAGACATACAATTGGAGAAATAAAAGAAAATGAATACTGGAATCTGAAATAAAATTGGAAATTCTGGAAATGCCCAATTTCATCCACAAAATACAATCAATTCACTTTACAATATATTCTGTGAAGTGCTTTGAGGCATCTCAACAATGTAATAAGGCTCTATATCAAATTCAGGGATTATTATTAGATTATTATTAAATCAATCTGCAGGTTGATAGATTTGAATTAACATCGTTTACCTGAAACGATGGGTTGAGGTATGTCTACTGAGGATGGACACTCAAGAAAAGAAGGCATGAGGAACAACCTGAAAACTTATGTGAAAAGCGACAGTTGATGCACCAGTAAACAGATTGGAAATGCTGCAAACTGGAGATTTAAGATGAAACTGACAACAGCAGTAAGAAGATAATTCCAACAATTCCACTTAAAAAAATTGGGGATTGAGTGGGAATATAGAGAAGACAGCTAAGTTATTAAAGTCGATATTTAAGGCTGTAGGCTGAAGAGTGATTACAAACGTTGATCCACAAGCAGAACCATGGGGAGCAATATGTTACAATCAATGCGTCTCGGGAGACAATTTCAATATAGTGACATGGGATTAAACCCAAGACATAATCATGAGGGCTACTAAGATAGAACATTACTGAAAAGATGCGACCAGACTGTCCCCATCATTGTTTTGGTCTTCGTCTAATTTAACAGATTCCTACATCTATCTGGATGTCACAAGCAGCAACTTATTCATGTTTTGATGGGCTGTGCTGGCTATAGCTAAACTGTGCAGTCTGCAGTGCAGTCCCTCAATCTGCAACATGTTCGTTGGTTTACCTAAATAGACACCATCCGAATGGTCAAAGTATCGGAGTCAGAGCTTTAAAATGCTAAAGTGTGCAGGCTATTGTTCCTCTTTGCAAGAGGCATTTAGTTTCTACTGCAATTTGTTGAATCATATTGGTATTAAAAACCGAGTTACAATCCATATCCTTTGTCTACCAGAAGCTATTTTTGGAAATCTCAAAATCAGTCATATATAGAAACTACGTAATGTTCATTGATGCTCATTATTCTTTAGTATGCGTCACATAATAAGTGCACAATGATCGTAAAACTTCTTCCTGTTGAGGTATTTCAGTTTATTCATTGATGGAATTCTCAGTGGCAATTCTAAACACTATGGGGAGCTCATAATAATAAATTGATGCCTTTTCACCTGTCTGAATTTCCATCGATATTCAAACTTTGCAGTTTTTTAAACTCCCCCATCCATTCAAATAGCCACGTCTCAGTCTCATTATAGGTTGCTTTGAGTTGGAATTTTATAGATCCCAAACAAGGCTTTTGGAATGGATTTCTTTGTACCTAGCTGATGTTACAATTGGCTAAAGATTGATTCAGATTAGAATAACTCCCGTCTTCTGCTGGAGACTGAAGCATAACAGAAATTGGCAGTACTGAAGAGCATTCAGACCATGCCTGTGCTAGTTGAATTCAATTTCATTTACCCACTTTCTCCTCACACATCCTGCAAATTAAATCTTAATATGTTTCTCTGGTTTCCTATTCAAAGCCAATATAGATAACTGTATCTAACTTAGACAAGATTTTTTAGCACAGAAGGACCAGGATTAGGTATATCATGCTTTTGGTTAAGCAGGTCAGCATGATGTTGATTCTCCTATTCAAGAAAAGTTCTGTAAACATTTTGAATTGTAACTTCATGCTTGAAGTCTCCTTTAACAGATTTGCTTTACCCATTAAGAAACCTTTAAATGTAACACCAGTGAATGATCTTATAGAATTACCCAAAACAATTCAAATCTAAAAATGGTATCTAAATGAAAACTAAAAATTTCAACTATTCAGCTTAGTAAATAATAACTGGTGGTTATAGAACCATATAACATAGCTTCTCAATTAAGTTTTGCATTTTCTTTTACAAGGCTGTACAATGCCACTGATGAAATGAATATTACTTACCGATCGTGATTGCTGTGTTTGGAAAGGGACAAATTGGCCTGGTGGAGGCACATGGGGGTGATGGTGTGGCGACAGATGAGGAGGATGTAATATAAACGGATCACTTGAGATAAGTGGAGGAAATGCAGCATAAGGAACTGGTAGATGTTGGACAGAACATGCTTGGAGCATCTGGAGGGGAAGAAAAATGGTAAGATAATTTTACTTAAGACCTCTGTACTTGTAACAACTTGAGTTATGTTATTTTAAACATAGAAAATAAACTTCCATAAACTGGCTTAAATAGATCTGAGCTATCACAGAAAAATAATTGCCTCTATAAGATGGCCTGTGCAAATTGATACCATATCCGAGTATATGAGACAGGAATCGTGCCCTAATAAATCTTAAACATCACTGTACAATGATAAAACAGCTCAAACAAACCCATCGGAGTCCTGTAGCTCAGTGGTTAGAGCACTCACCTTGCAAGCGAGACACCTGAATTTGATTCCGGCAGGGCAAAACCTTGGGCAAGTTTCCTTACTCCACACACCTGATAATAATTCCTCAAGAATAAATAAATAAATCGTAATAATTTGGTCACTCAATCCACGACTGTTTGTAGGATACTGCTGTGAGCAATTGGCTACCGCATTTCATCCACAAATACACAGTCAATTAATTGTAGTGTATATTCTGTGAAGCGCTATATCAAATGCAAGGTTATTATTATTATTGTTACCTACTGGCAAAACTGTATACTGAGACACAACAAATTAAATTTATAAAGCACCTATCATGCAGGGCAACAACTCAAGAGATCTCTAAGAGACTTTACTGTACATTAAAAAGGGACAGTGGTCAAGTGAGTGACCATCTCAGGCATTGCCAAATAGCAGTTTTTGCAGGAAGCTTTAAAGGCAAATAGAGGGTGAAAGTCAGAGGGATTGAGGGCAGGTGTTTCAGGAGGTAGGTGGATAGCAGCTGTAGAGATCAGACCAAAATCTTGTCTGCCTGTTCAGGTAGATATTAGGTAAATATTAATGATCTAATGGTGCTATTTGAAAACGGAAAGGACTATCTCCCAGTGTCTAGGGTAACAATTCCCTAAATAAAATTGATCATTCGTTCATTGCTGTTTGTTGGGCATTGCTGTGTGCAAACTGGCGGCGGCTTTCAACCATAAAAACATGTAACTGTTATGATAATCCTTGCATTTGGCATAGTGCCTTATCACATTGGAAGGATATCTCAAAGCGCTTTATAGGATTTACTATGAAATTGAGTGATTGTGTATTTATTTGTTGGCAAACGGGGCAGCAGAATTGCCCACAGAATTGTCCCATAAACAGCCATGGAATGAATGGCTAAATTCATTGCGGGGATTGTTGGTCAGGACACCAGGAAAAATAAACTCTTTTCCAATAGTGCCATGGGATCTCACAACATCCACCTGAACAGCACAGACAGGAAGTTGGTTTATAATCTCATCCGACAATGCAACACCCTCCACTCCCCCCAGCGATGTATTGGCGTGAGTTCAAATCCCTACGAGGGATAATTATTATATCATGAAATTTGCCACACAATACTGGCCACTGTTTTCTACATGTGGTAATTTAAAAAAAAATAACTGCTTTATATTCACTGTTACAAAATGCTTTCTGAAATCTTAATGATCAACAAAGCATGGAGGCATGCAATACCATGCATTCAGTTTGATTTCAATCTATATTTATGTACTTTAAGAACATATCATAAAAATACTGACCGGAGGAGGTACACTGCATACAGGGTAATGTTGTCCACTAAAAACAACCGAACACCCTGGAACTTGCTGTGTATTACATGCTGGGATATGTTGGCCTGTGCAAAGTGGGATCCCATGTGGTGCTACTGTGGTAACGGTATATGAAACAGGAACCGTGCCCTGATGAATCTGCACAGAAGGAAAGAACATATAATCTTAGTTATTGTTCAAAGATGTTTTAACAGCACTTACATCCTTTCTGATATTTTCTCTATTATTCAGCATGTGCAATGCGTTATTCAATGGATACAGGATACATAGTAAAAATATGCATGAGACATTAAATATTATCTGTTTATGACTTACAAAAATAACTTGCAATTATATAGCACCCTTTATGCAAGTTACATCCCAGAGCGCTTAATAATGGTGTGGGTTGACACTGAGGTGGAAAGGGAGTAGAGGTGACCCAAGGCACAGTCGAAAAAGTCAGATGTGATTTTCAAGAAGGGCAAACAGGGGCAAAGTGGTGCAATAGAGGCAGGAAGTTTAAGAGATCTGGGGCACAGTGGCTGAGAGCACAGCCGCCAATAATGGAGGGGACGAGGGATGTGCAGACGACCCAAAGCAGCTGACCATAAGCAGCAGGTAGTGGAGTGGGATATGAGCAGATTGGAGAGGTATGGAGATGCCAGGGTGTGAAGTGATGTGAGAGTGAGTCAGGATCTTAAAATTGATTAGTTCTGCAACAGGGAACCAGTGGAGCCTGGCAAGAATTGGGCTGATGGGAATGTAATGCCTGGTATGGGTGAAGAATGAGGGGCAGAGTTTTCAATGATTTGAAACTTGTTTATGTTGGAGCTGGGGAGACCAGATAGGAATGCACATGTTCAGCCCCAGAAAGTTGATGTGTAATGAATTGTGGATAATCTGATTTTCTTGTGTCTCAATGAGCTTTTCCTTTATGGAACTGGGTCCAGCATAAAGTTTGAACTTGGAAAGAAATCAGTGCTATGGTATGTCCTGGACAGCTTAAAACAGTCCTTGTTACACAAGTTTATACTGTATTGCATTTGGGCAGTTTTATACTGTGGACTTTTGCCCAGAATAAATAGTATTTAAACTCCCATTTAAATTAGGACCATTGGAGACAGAATGCTTACTTATTTCCATCAATAGACTGACAGTTAATACTTAAGAAAACTAATTTAGTTACATTTTGAGGCCTGGGTAGACATAGGAGTTTTCCATCTCTGACAGCAACATTCTTCATGTGTTCAACCATCACATAACAATCAGGACTCACTATCCATAGACAGCAGGAAAAAAGCAACTTGGGGAATCTTTTCCATTTAAGAATTTGCACCCTTGCACAGTTATTTTAGTCGGATGAATCACAGCTTCTGGCAGCGAATACCACATTCTCACCATCCTCTTTGTGAAGATGTTTTTTCTGAACTCCCTCTAGATCTGCTATTGGCAAAAATGTAGACCTGAGCAGTGTCAACCATTATTGCTAAGTTTTTTTCTTCTGTTCAAAAACATGTGACCAAATTCACACGATGTAAGCACCATATGAGCAACAGCTGTGAAAAACATTTGGCACGCCCATGTGATATGGTTAAAAAGTGCTAATTGTGTTGGAACTGTGACAAAACATCTTCAAAAGTTTGAATAATCTCTACTAAACTTTAACACAGCCCAGCAAATTATTGACTAGTTCGACAGAATCATCAGTCGCTGAAAAACAAGTTATTATAAGAGCCTCGTAACATAAGATTTATGGACCCAAATACTGTACTGTATTTATAATACTCTAGAATTCTTTTGAGGAGTAAAAGACAAAGTTCTGTTGGAGTGTATTGCCATTTTTATTTATTTAATTATTTGGGGACTAAATGAAATGTTTTTCTCATGTACATTCCCCAACATGCCCCAGTTCTGACGAAGGGTCGTGGTCCCGAAACATTGACTCACTTTTCCTTTCTCCATAGATGCTGCCTGACCTGCTGAGTGTGCCCAACGTTTTCTGTTTTTGTTCCAATGTTTCTGTAGCTTTCAGATCAAGACATCATTCTGGTCTTTTCACAAATTTTAATAAGCAAATCCTGCCAAAGAATGCTTTTGGGTTACACTGTGTACCAAATTAGGAGGCCTGTAGCTTAGTGGTTAGAGCACTCGCCTTGCAAGCGAAAGACTTTGGTTCGATTCCTGGCAAGATGAAATGTTGGGTAAGTTTCCTTACTCCACATGCCTCTGTTTATTTAGCACTAAGTAAGAACCCAGTTGTTAAGTCGATTGGCGGATTGCTTTTCTGGGGATAATTACCCTTAAAAAAAAAAAAAAATTTGGTCACTCAATCTACAACTGTTTGTGGGACACTGATATGCTCAATTGGCTGCCGTGATTTGCGCACAAATATGCAGTCAATTCACTTTACAGTATATTCTGTGAAGTGCTTTGAGACGTCTAGAAGCCGTGAAAAGCGCTATATCAAATGCAAAGATTATTTTTTATTTATGATTGTTTTCATTTGTGAATCCCAGAAAAATGGCTGCAGCGAGGGAGGATTCCAGCCTACAATGATCTTGTGGTGAATACCCTGGAGGCGGCTTCACATGGCAGCTATTTGCGAAGGCCTCTCACATAAGATTAAGCAGCTGGTGATGAGTAAGTCTGCAATGCGGCATTGGATTTGGACTGTGAGAACATCAAGATGTCCTGTAAAAATACTCCCACCACAATGAAAGCTTTAAGACTCTATCCTGTGTGAAGGAAGCTGTATAAATGCAATACGTATGTTAGTTGAGTAGTTGATAAGGAATCTGAGGTTTGAGACAACAACTGCTGGAAGGCATTGCCGGGAGTCAAGTTTTGTAAACACATTTTCATATACCCACTCCTCGATCATGAACCATTACTCAATGTATATATGAGCTGTGAGCAGGAGGATGTTGAGAATGCTGAGCTGCATTGCCCATTTGGAAACCAGCTGGGAGTTCCTGGTACCTGCTCTCCATCTAGTGAGGGCTCTGGGCTTTTGCCAACCTGCGCCTAATACTGAATGGATTAGGTAAACAGTGTGCATCCATCCAGGGAGAGAGCATAATCCATTCCATACACGGGGGAATTTTCCAGTGTTGTAAGTGGCATACAATATGTGGAACTCTCAGTCTGGTTTGGTTACTCTTAAGCACATTGATGGGTTCTCACATATGTCAAGACACCCAGCTGATCAGAAAAGTTTTTGAGACTTTTCATGCTTTACTAAAACATAAGAGTGTTACCAACTGAGTTAAAAGGATAACTTTTTTTCAACAAAAAAAAGGCTAAGACTCTGAGAGATTTGGGGCCTCTCTAGGGAGCACTGCCAATTTTGTGCTAGTCTATAATTTTTGTGCTGGGAATTTGCATCCATTTAAGACATGGGTTTCAACTACCTAAATTCGAAAGGTTTACAATTTCAGGTTCCTAAAATGAAATATAGTAAAAGCCTGTTTATCCGTGACCCGATCAACCGTAACTTCCGTATAACCAGCTCCTCAAAAAAAAGGTCTGCATTCAATTAAATGGAATTTATCCGGCGCAATGTTTTCGGACGAATATCCAGCACGTGCTTTAACCGGTATTGGCCAGGTCCCGAGGGTGCCGGATAAACGTGCTTTTACTGTAATAGTGCTTTTATCCCTCTTCTTCACCTAATCTCCCAACCTTATCAGTTGGAATCTAAATGTATAACTTTCTCTCTTCATCAGTTTTACTTAACACCCAATATGAACCCATGCCTGAGAAACTAAATTTATACCACAGCACACATACTAAAGGATACAACTAACTGTACTGCATTCATGACAACAAAAGCAGAATGTTGCCTTTTACAGCTAAAATATAGAAACCTCCGTTAAAGTATTGAACTTATTTTAATGACGTAATAACATCAAGATCAGACAGTTTTAACGTTTCAAAATAACAGGATCACAAACTCCAAATTCACATTTTATGTAATAGCAGGTTGAGCCACCCTGTTAACAGCGAATAGCCATTAAAACACTGCAATAACAACAACAAAATTATATTTGTATAGTGCCTTTCATGTCAGTAGGACGTCCCAAGGCGCTGGACAGTTTCTGCTTCAGACCCGAGCTGAGGACAGGGGTGGAAGGGGGCGGTGATAAGGGGTTGCCGATGGGTCCATCGAAGAGGAGAGTCTGGAAGCGAGACTTGAAGGAGGCCAGGGAGGGGGCAAGGCGGATGGACTTCGGGATGGAGTTCCAGAGGTTGGGGGCAGAGTGGCTGAAGGCTCGCCTGCCATTGGTTGGGCAGATGGATCGGGGAACGTGGAGGAGGCCAAAGCCTGCTGAACGGAGGGGGCAGGCAGGTTGGTAAGGGGATAGGAGGTCACAGATGTAGGATGGGGCGAAGTTGTGGAGGGCTTTAAATGTGAGGACCAGGATCTTGAATTGGATCCTCTGGATGATGGGGAGCCAATGGAATCGGGCAAGGATAGGGGAGATGGGGTCACAAAGTTTGGAACGGTAAAGGACACGGGCCACAGAGTTCTGGATTATCGGCAGCCTGTGGAGGGAGGAATTGGGAAGGCTGACCAGTACGCCATTGGTATAATCGAGCTGCGATGTAATGACGGCGTGAATGAGGGTTTCAGACAGTCTGTCACGACAGTGATAGTCCTGGAGTCGAGGGTAGTGGCAGAGAAATAAGAGTTGGGTGTCATCCGCATACATGTGGAAGTTAACCGAAAGTTTGCGGATGATGTCACCAAGTGGAAGAATACAGATGTTGAAAACAGAATTAACCACATCTTTGATCATCTTTGTCCCCCTCCACCTCAGGTAAACTCTTGACTGTCCTGCACCTTCAAACATCTCCTGACGTGAAAGGCACTATATAAATGCAATCTGTGGCTATTGTTGTTAAATTAGCATTTGCTCAGCTAGTTAGAATTTCAAATACATTGGTTTGACCGCTGATTAAGAATGAATGGATAAAGAATGGTTGATTTTTCAGAAGCCTGCACCTTATTAACTAAATTACAATTGATTCCTAGGGAAAAGCAGATGTGTTTCTGACTGAATCTAGTACCTGATCATGGATGTCAACCATTGCAGTATTCTGCTGTGGGGGGTGTGCAGCAGGGTGTAGCATTCGTGGCGATACATTCGGAGGATGAAATGCTCTAGGCTCCTCTACTGCTGGTTGCTGTCCATAAGGATGGTGGTGGTAATTTTCATCTTGGCTCATAGAACTATGTCTGGTTAGTCTTTCTCGTCTCCCTCGCTGGCGTCTGACAGGAGGACTGAATCACACAAGATCATAGTCAGAAAGAAGTATTTGAATAATACTCACCTGCATATTTTATCATTCATTACTTTTGCAGTAAACAAAACATTAGTTAGTGCTAATAGCACAAAAAAATCAATACCCAGTGTACAAGTAATATTTGCCCTTGGAATCATTAAATTACTTTGTTCAGTCATGGTAATTATAGGTGATATGGTTTATTTGTAATAAACCCTGCATGATTATAACTAATGTGTACTTTCACAATTGACATGTACTGTGGGATTTCAACTAACGTACTGCAAGATTACAATTGTCGTGCTTTCATCACCTCTTGCCTCGTTTTTTTTCCAAGACCCTCCTTGCCGGTCTCCCCAACCCCAAAAAATCCAATGATCCTTTCTCCATACCAAACTCTGCAACCCCATCATACCACAGAGTGGATTGATTTCAAGATCCTTACACTTGCTTACAAATCAATCCCTAATTGGAACCTCCCTACCTCTCCAACCTGTTTACACCCCACTCCAATACCTAACGCTTCACTCAGCTGCCTCTGGCCTTCCGCATATCCCTTATCCTCTCCATTATCCATGGCCAGGCTTTCAGCCGCTATGCCCTAAAACTCTGAAACATTCTGTTTCAATCCCTCCGCCTGAGACTGTTGCTTGCTTGTCTGAAGATCTTCCTTTTTGACCATGCCAATATCACCTTCCTTCTTTCCCAGGCTCTTTGCCATTATTAAGTGATCCGAGACACTACCCCAGGCACGAGTTGCCGTTGCCATGCATTGCATTATCCTATATGCTGATGATCATAACTAACACGGATCACTTAAATCAAACTAATATGTACTGATGATCACACATATATTCACATATATTAACACATACTGCATACCATATCTTCACACCAAATTACCAAGCTATTCCAAATTTGCAAATGTATTTTGATTCATATTTTTACATCTTCTAAATTAATTTAATCAACATCTATTATCAGCTACACGTGTTTATGTTAAATTAATCGTTCCCTGCCAACATATGCAGTTAATATTCTTTAATTGGTGCATAGGAAGTTCCTGTTTTACAAATATTCTGGAAGCATTGAAGGAGTGCAACAAAAATCAGGATCCTCTTGCAATATTGTACAATTTTATGACAATCCTAAACTACAGTAAGCAAGGATTATTTTCATGAGGATAAACAACATTCATGAAGACTGGCAGACAGATTTTAGTATTTAAGGAACATATTCAGGCAGTAAAGTGTTCAAAATAAAACAGAAATCTTTCATGAAGTGAGCAAAATGAATTTGGTTGTGATTATTGATTCACCAAATGTTTCCAAGACAACAGGATCTATAAATCACCCTAGCACGTCACCACTGTGTGACTGCTGGAAAAAGCACCTGAGATGAATGGCCTTTTCTAATGGTATTCCCCTATATGAGACACTGGTTCTCATGACAACCAAAGCCCTTGCTGGAATCTTGCACGATTGTTTCTCGCAGCTGCTGGAGCCAACTGTTATCTTGAAAGGCTAACCAAATGCTATGCTGTTTCTTGAGGGTATCTGACTATAAGTCAAATAAAGGTACTCTGAAGGATATTTGCAATAATATATGTAAGCTTCATCACTCTAACGAAAAGGGTACTGAAGTATCAAAAAGAGAAAAAACATTCAAGGCTATGCTGTTCAGACATTTGAACTGATAAGGCATTGATGGTGAAACAGATACAAGCAGGCTGTTCGTGCAGAACTATTAATGCATACATTTTAAATAAAACGGACTTCAAGTAAGAAGTAGAAATTAGATTTTGTTTTGTTACTAGTCATTATGTAGAACAGACATTCAACAAATGTAGTTGATACATTAATTAACTACTCTAAAAAAGGATCTGCTTCGAAAAAGACATGAGGATAGAGAGATTGATGCAAACTGAGGATGAATAAATACTCCATAGAATGCAATGATTCCTGTGCTGTTTTGATGGCTTAATGTGGTCTGTGAAGAGGGTGGGGTACAAAAGAGGACACAGATGCACAATCTAGAGTTTCTACTTCATTATCTTAGTCTAAAGCCTCTGAGGCAGAAGGTTATGATTTCAAGCCAAAAAGGTTATGGTTTCGGTGACTTCAAACTCATAGTCTAGACTGATATCCCAATGCAGTGCTATATTGTGAAGCATTTGGATATTTTGAGAATACAACATATCAAATGCAAGGATTATCATTATCTTCATGATTCTGGGAATATCTATACAATAGATTCAGGCTGGGCAGGTGAGGTATAGAATAGAATAACTTTTGTTGTGAGTGTGGTAAAGGAGTCGAGTTCCATTTGGTGGCCGTTTGATGATCACTGCTTTGTGGTCTGAAGAAACAAGTGGTAAGTTTTACAACATTAATTGCATATTGTAGGCGAGGTGTTAATATTATGAAGTGAGATATTTTTAATCATCTAATTTCTAAAAGGAAGTGCATATTTTTAGCTGGAATACCATCTGCTTCATCATGTGATTTTCACATTAACTGATGACTGTTCTTTTGACTATTCATGTAGTATCTAATTTAAGGAGACTAATCAATGTTTACTACATTTCCTCGTGGACTGCACAGAGCTGCAACAAGTAACAAGGCTTCAATGGTCTTTTTTTATTGGACTATGGAGAAGTTTGTCCAGACAAGAAAACAAAGATACTAGACATAAGGGACTTCTGAAGCACATCATTCTAATTCTGATCAAAGCAAATTGAAACTTTCAAATAACTTTTTCTTTCAGATGCTGAGAAATTAGTCTATTTCTATCATTATTCATTTTTGCTTTGGAGACAGATCTTTTGTATGCTTTCTTGTGATACAAAAAATGTTGACAGTGTAAGAGTCATGCTTTTCCGCTGCACTTTCCGGGATGCTACCCCATGTGAATGGCGTATATAAATGCAAATTGGTGTAAACAACATTCACTCACTGTATGGCCAACTGCATACATTCTAGAAATGTTTGATAACTGATTTGTTTTCTATCTTGCAAAATACTACTTTCTTTCTGTCACATAACAACAACAACTTCAATTTATATAGTGCCCTCCACGCCAGATGGCGTCTCAGAGCGCTTCACAATAGCGGATCCCGGGACAGAGCCAGGGTAAAAAGGTGACCAAAGGCGCGGTCGAAGAGAAAGGTCTTCAGCTGGAACCTAAAGCTGGGAAAAGAAGGGGCGAGGCAAGGCATAATGTCTGCAGGGTTGACATTCCACTTTTAAATAGAAGTAGAACTAATTGGCTGCCACGTTTCACCCACAAATATACAGTCAATTCACTTTACAGTATATTTTGTGAAGCGCTTTGAGACGTTGAGAAGATGTGAAAAGCGCTATATCAAATGCAAGGATTAATATTATTATTTTCACTTGAGAGACCATTAAAAATAGGTGATTCAATTAAACTGCATACTAATTGTAACTAAAGTATTACCTTCTTCTGTTTCGTGCAGGTGTGTTGCATCTTTCCCCTGAGAAGTGGTGTTGAATGGGTCGAGCCGAGGGAGGCCGCCTGTTAGATGTCATCTCCCATGGTCGCATTGGTGGTGATGGGGCAGGAGATACTGCTGTGTATTCAAAAACCGAATGAGAGAGGCGCTGGCGCTTAGGACTTGGACTGTCTTCACTCTGTTTACCCCAGAAAAAAAGCAGAAAAAGATGTCTAATTTAGTAACACAATAATGCATGGTCCCATTGTCTATGCAAGTGTAATACGTGTTTGTCAGCAATATTTTGAAACCACGTAGTACATCATTTTCTAATGTAGGGGTAATATAGTTTAATCCACCAAGAGCATGCAGTTGCTGAGCAGAATATGAAGAGAGGAAGTTACCAACAAGCCCTTTGTGGGTCATATTTCACCTCCAGCATACATTATAAAATGGAACAAAAATATTTGCACAAATATCAGCAAACTGCAGCTATTGTGCATTTGACCTAATTTTGCAGTTGCTGGTATATTAACTGCTAAACAACATTTGAACATTTATTTATATTACTCTAATGAAAATTTGATAGACTTTGATGATAGCAAAGAAAATTGAATCAGTAACAAGATTTGGATGATGGCTCTTCAGCCCATTTGATCTCATCCTTCCACAATAATACCTAATTACTATGACAGCTATGTCTTCTCATTACATGTCATTCTTCTATAATATTTGCAACCACAGGTTCCCAATACAGACTTTAAAGTCCTCACGCTAGTGTTTAAATTCCTCCATTCTTTGGTTCCCACCTATGTATCTAACCTCCTCTCTCCTCACAGCAGTACCAGTTGCCTGTGCTCTACCGGGTCCGGCCTCTTCGTTGCCCCTTGAAACCTCCACTCCACTATCGGCAGCCATGCTTTCAGCCACTAAACCCTGAAACTTTGGAAGTTCCTCCCCCATCCCCTTCGCCTCATCCCCCCGATTTTCCATCTTCAGGTTACACCCGAAGACGTTTCTCTTCAACCGGCTTACGGTCACCGTCCTGGCTCGGCCTTGGGCTCCACCATTGTTAAAGTGCTCTGAGACACTGCCCGACATGGAGGGCTCTATATAAATACAAATTGTTGAAGAAGGTTTTGAGTTCAAGGCCCACATTGGAATTTGAGCTCATAGTTGAGGCTGACGCTCCGGAGCTGTACTGGGGATTAATGTGTTGACAGAAGAGCCAATTTTTGCATGAGCCGTTAAACAGAGATCTTGTCTGCTTGTTTTCAGGTAGATTTATAATTTCCCATGATAACATTTGAAAAGAAGAGTTTCTTCTGGTAATCTTACCAACAACTCTCCAAATTAATTGTTCAATCACTTGATGGCTCCTTGTGGGATCCTACTTAATACAATCACTGCATCCTCCTCCTACAAAATGTCAATGCACAACTGTAATTCCCTGTAGATATTTTAATACAGTAAATGCTGGATCACGGTTATTACAAACTGTCTATAAAAATGATAGTTCCACTGCTGACAAAAAGCAAGAGTTCTTCGCAAAACAATCGAGGAGAACACAAAATGGCTTCTCAGCAGATGTGGAAGAAAATATGCTTTAAACTCTCTCCCCCATTCGCCTTGCCCTCCGCCTCTACCTCCTTAACCCTCTGTTATATCATGAGTGAAGACCTTCCTCTTCGACCGTAATTATGGTCGCCTTCCCCATCCCTCCCACCGGCTCGGCATCAGGCTCCACCACCCTTGGCATCAGGCTCCACCACCCTTGGAACGTCCTCCCGACATTAAAGGCACTCTATAAATGTAATTTTGCTCTTGTTGCATAAAATGAACTGTGACACAAGGAGAAAAGCATAGTTATTTAACACAAAAAAATTATTGATCTGATAAAATAGAAACCATGTGCAAGGTCAAAATTCCGATTCCTTCATAATGTGTGTGTAAGTGTGAAGAACAAGCACGATAATCAGAGAAATGACAGAAAGAGACAATTTGGCCCTAGTAAGCAATGTACACAATTCACGGACCTAGATTAGGGGGAATATGAATAAAATGTAAAATCCTGGTAAGGGGCTTGAACCAACAATTATGAAATAATGCCTCTGTACATTAAAAAATTTGCTAAGTAGGACATACAATAGCATGTACTATACCTAGATTAACTTGTACCAAGGTTATGAAAATACACACAGTTTTGGTGAAGGATACTAAATCATTTAGACATCAAAGCTAACATTTAATGAGATGTCTAGAAGACGTGAAAAGCACTACATCAAATGAAGAATTATTATTATTATTATTTACTGCTCAAAGTAATTGATACAAATTAATAACAGTTTAGGAAATTGTCTTCACTAAATCAATGCATTACAAATTAAAGAGTGTACTGCAATGAGGGTTTTCAACTTTGGCAGTACTGAACACTGTTAGCCTGTCATTTCAAAAGAAAAGTTCAGGAAATTATGGAGAGCCTCAATAAAACGAACAAACATACACTTTAGTACCAATAGAAATGAGTAACGACAAGTGTTCCCCTGTGAAACATGTTGATAGAAGCAGTTCAACGAGGACTTGTAATGAAAATATCACCAGACAGGCAGGTAATCCTTTACTGTGCCCAGAGTAGGTGCACTTTACTTTTACATGTTCTGTCGAACTGAACAAGAATTTCACATCAGGATGCAAGTGTGGTTTCCATTTCAGTTGGCATGAAAAGGAATTAACAAGCTCATGAGAGAAAGTCCTTAAGGTTTTATGAAAATATGAGAGGCAGGTTATTAAAGGTGACTGATGATAGCTAACGGAATTATCCAATGAACATTTTCCTCGATTTTACAAGCGTATAATTGCTGGTGCAGTTGTACATTTTGCTTAAATGGTGTCTTGGGCACCTGCCTGTAGTTATACCTAAACTGGAGAAGTAAGGCTACACCGTTCAAGCTTAGCAGCAGTGATCATGGGGAGAGTACGAAAGAATTGCCGGGAAAGGTATTGCAATTGTAAAGCTGTGCTGTACTTGTAATCTCTTGAGATGTGTGAATGGAAAACAAATAAAATAATAATAATTTGGTTACTCAATCCACGATTGTTTGTGGGACACTGTTGTGACCATTGGCTGCTTTGCTTTGCCCACAAAATATACAGTCAATTCACTTTATAGTCTATTTTGTGAAACATCTCAAAGATGTAATAAGGGGCCACATCAAATGAAGGATCATTATTATTAACTGACAGTGTTGGTGAAGGAGGCATTCTCCCAACCTGAAAGGCGCTCTATAAATGTAATTTTGTTGTTGTTGTAGAGGGGAAACAGACACTTAAAGTCATCAACTCCAACAAGAGAGTTACATTAATACGCTTTTTTGTAGCTTGTAAACAAATAATCACACAATAGAGCCTGTTTAAGCGCTTCAAAATGCTACCCATGTGAAACATGCTATATAAATGCAAGTTGTTGTTGTATTCTGGTACCCCAAATTAACTACTTATATGAAGACTCAGTTGACACTTCAAAAGAAACTGTTAAGCCAGCTCACTCTCTCAAACCATAAACAGGTCATCCACCATATGATGCATTCAGCAGATTTTGCGGAAAGTTGTAAAGCAAGTTGGGAAGACTTGGCTATCAATAACGGAATGTAGAGACATCTGGTGTCAATCCTCCATAAACAGCAAAATAACTTGCTCAACTCACGCATTAAACATATCATCGCACACATCTACAGAGATTCCATCCCTCACTGATGGAATAGGTTGGCGCCAGACACGTTCTTTCACATACCTCAAATCCAACCATTCAAAACAAATGATCTAGTATACATCAATAGCTACCTGGTCTGACAAGGGGAAACAAAGCTTAAATCAGACTCTGGATCCTCTCAATACCTACTTTTCTGCTTATTGACCCTGCTATTAGTGAATAGCGGACCTATTGGCATACAGACAATAACAAAAAGAGTATGCATATTTATAGACCCTCACACGGCATCCTAGAGCACTTGAAATCCCAAGACTTGCTTGTCATGGCAATAAATTGCATTCCTTCACCTTTCCTAACATGAGGAGGAAGGGAAAGAGGCTTAAGAGATAAGTACAGTATTCCAATTATACCATTGTTTTATATAGTGTACATTTAACTATGGATATTCATGGATTGCTCTTATTTGCATTATATATTTACATTATATATTTGCACAACAGCGGAGGATTGATATTGTAAATACAATCTCTTTCATGGCTTTTTTAAAAAAGTGACAATTCCTGAAACAGTGGTGATCGTTGGGTAGTTTGCAGCGGAAAGCCTAGAGTTCTTTGGATACAGCTCTGAAAAATCCCAAGCCACTCTGTAGCACGAGAGAATGTTAAAACTTAAACTTTAATCTGTGGCACAGATTGTCTCACGACCCAGCAAGAACATTGGATACATATACAAATTCCAACATCTGGATCACCACTAAATGAGGTATTAATCTGGATGATCTAATAGGGCCTCTGAGCAGGGTTAGAGTTAGAATGTTCCTGGTTGCATAATTAAGCAACCAGCTATAGAATAGAAACTGCATTGCTTTCTCAGGTCTATACAATTTCTAAAGTATACAATACAAAATTACAATGGTATGGCGCCTTTCACATCAGGAAGACGTGCCAAGGCATACAATGTAGTGATGAAGCTTTTTATTGAAAAAAATCTGTGAAATTATCATTTATTTCATCAGCTGAGAGACACAGGTGATTGGTACAAGGCCTTACTTGGTCTCTGAACAATTTGAGCACTTTGAAAATGTGGGGTAAGGCAGGGCACTGCATTTCTTAGGATCACTACTAGTATTCCACATTAGTTAAGAGATCACGACAGGCAAGCAAGCTTGAGAAAATGATAAGTGTAAACATGTAAAAATCAGTACAAGTAAAGCAATTAACATGCAACAACCATAGACTGGCATCATATTTACTTGTCTGAAAATCTGAGACTATCTGGATGCTGAACAAATGGGTCTTTTTATAGCAGCTAAACAATGATCAGGATGTACTACAGCCTGTAAATTAGGAAGACGATGATATAATTAGGTATTAAAAACAGTATTCATCTCAATACCATTTCTCAATACCCAAAAAATCTTCACGTTACCAAGTTAGCAACTGTTTGGAAAAAAGCAACACAATGTTATGTGCCTCCTCAAATAATGCTTGCAAATGCTGTTTATTTCAAACAACACCAATGTCAATGTTTCGTACAAGACCTCTGCTCCCTGTGAAACTGTTTCCCAGACACTGCCATCACATCACTGTCAACTCAATCTGTTCGACAGAGCCAAAAATCCCTTGATGAGCTGTGATTTCTGGAGCATGCATTAGGCTATGGTGAAACTGCTGTCTAATCATATCTTCATACTTTCGGTCTTTAATTATTACAATGTCTGCACCTGCTGCTAGGCCATCTTTTAAAAACAACAAAGCAAACCTAATTTTCTCTCTGACATTTTGAATCTCAACACAAGAAAAAAGTGTTGGGAAAATAAATACTTCGGCTCTTTTTATCCAATAACACGCAGGGTCTAACCTATAAAACTGTTTTGCGGCTCAGACACTGCATTCAAAGACTATTGTTTGAAACATGGTTTTACAAAGAGATTGCCTAATCACCTCTTAGTTCAGAGCAGGAATCCTCCAAAGGCCAAACAGCATCAATTTGATTCATGAACTCACCTTCAAAGGCAAATTCATCAGGAATGTAATCAGAATCAAATGAATATCCCCTCCAGCCTCAATTATAGCATCGATTCAATATCAAAACAGCATCAAACCAACATAATGCTGCAGTTCAAATAAGGCAAAAGACTCTGTTCACTTTGGACTGTTAGTTATCACAGACAGGCAATATTCATCAGTTCAATGCCAACCTGAATGTTTCATAATAGAATTGAAAAGACAATTATGCAGTCATGCTGTAAATAGGACTTTGAATCACAAGTATACTCAATTCATTGGTGGTAAAGAACTCATAGTCTCAGCAGACTTTTCAATACAATGGTGGGGGATTGTTGATGCCATCTTTCAGATGAGAAGTTAAACAAGGTCCAGCATGTCTATTCTAAAGAGACGGGAGGTTCTACAGTGTCCTGGACAACTCCCAGAGTTTCTCTTGATGTCGTGGTCAATCAATTCCGAGCAGTTTGTGGGAAGATGCTCTGAGCAATTTGGCTGCTGCATTCGCCTACAAAATATACAGTAATCATTATACCGTACAGTAAATCCTGTGAAGCACTTCGAGACATCCTTCCTTCAATGTGAAAGGCACTATATAAAATCTAAGGATTATTATAAAATGACCTACAATAGAATTGGTATTGTTTTCAAAAATCATATTGAACATTTTTCAGAAATTTTATGAAGGAAAAGATAATGAAAAATACAATATTAAAAAATCTAGCATGTAGACTCTAAAAAATTTTAAGCTAAATTTTAAGTTTTGCCCCAAATACTGTACTAACTAAAAAATAAAAGTTAATCCAATGTCCCTGTAGCAAGCAAAATCTGCTCATGTCAATCTACTGAACGTCATTCCCAAGCACTGCCCTGATTAAGTCACTTTCACTGTATGGCGAGATTTCCTTGCTGCTGAGCATCTCTGACATTAATGGCAAATGTTCATGCCAATAAACATCAGGGTTTGAAATAAAAGCTGCTCAACCAATATACCACAGGATTAGTTGCTGACATATGAGACCAATTTGACAGTAAAAAAACAGATCATATACTGTAATAGTTTATTTAAAATACTGACATTTAAAATACATATTTTAAGAATATTTTAATTAAATATTGAAATTTTCTTTCAGAAATAGTCTTCATTTTATTTTAATATGTTCATTCAAGGCTACGAGATTCGAATTCTACTTGGACTATTTAAAGGCATCCTATAACATTTCTATTTAAATGTTTCAGAAGACACAGGACTAGATTTTCTCATTTAGAAATATAATTATCAGCAACAGCACAATCTTTTATTCAAACTACAGTTTGGAACTACAGTAAAAGCTTGTTTATCCGGCACCCAACCAACCAGAACGCTCAACCCCCAACCAGTATCTCCAGATACAATTCACCATTGCAGCAAATGGATCTCATACCTGAGCCATCCGAGAGTCTCAAGAGTATGCTCACTTTGCACATGCGTGCAATGTGCTCGCGTGCACACTTATTAAACTTAACAAATGCTGCAATTTTTATTTTATCGATATTTTACAGAGTATGCTGGAATGCTTTATTGCGTTTTATTTTTATTTTATCGATATTTTACCGAGTATGCTGGAACGCTTTATTGGGTTTTACTTTATTGGGTTCTGAAAGTAACACTAGAGTTAGCTTGTAAGACCATTTTGTCTTAACGTTTAAGAATGTCAAGATCTGTGTCAAATTCTTACATTCAGTTTTAATATACAATAAATAATTTTTCAAAGAATTGTAGAAAAACGGGTTAAGATTGCACAAATTAACAAAATAGTTTGCATCCTAGCTGGAATTCAATTCAAGAGAGGTGGAGGGCAAGGGGTTGGGGTGGGAAGATGACCTAAGGCACAGTTGGGAAGAGGAAGACCTCAAGATGGTCCTTGATATTAATATACAATATAATAATATTATTATTATTATTGTTGTTTGATTCCCCCCACCCCTGCCCCCATCTTCTTCTTCCCTCACTCCCTTTCCCCACTTTCTCTCCTCCCTTTTCCCCTTCCCTCCCTCTTCCCTCTTCCTGATCTTGCCCCCACCCATCTTTCCCTCCCTCTCTTCCTTACCCCCCTTTCTCCCCCCTCTTCCTCCCTAACCCTATCCCATCCCACCTTTCCCTCCCTCTCCCCCCCTTACCCTCTTTTCCCCCTTTCTCCCCTGGCCCCATTTTCGCGATTGTTTGTGGGGACACTGCTGTGCGCAATTTGGCTGCCGCGTTTCGCCCACAAGTATACAGTCGACTTTCCTGCTTTTCTTCCCCCTGTCTCCACCCCTCCCCTTTTGCTTCTTTACCCCCTTTTGCCCCTAGTCCCACTTCCGTGACTGATTGTGGGACACTGCTGTGCGCAATTTGGCTGCCGCGTTTCGCCCACTAATACAGTTACTTTTCCTACTATTCTTCATCCTGCCCTGATCCTTCCCACCCTGCTCTTGTCCTACCTGACTGTGCAGCGCCTTGGGATGTCCTCTCGACGTGAAAGGCGCTATATAAATGTAAGTTTTGTTTGTTTGTTTGTTTGATGGAGACAAAGGAGGGGTGAGGAAGAGAGGTTCAGGCGTGGAGTTCCAGAGTGTTGGGCAGACAGACAGACAGACTACTGATGGTGGAGCTAGCAAGGCAAGGGATATGGAGTAGACTCATGCCTCATGAGCAGAAGGATGGTGAAGGTTGGTAAAGATTTCACAGGTGGCAGAGGTAGGGAGGAGTGAGACCATGAAGGGCTTTAAAGCGGATGACGAGGATAAGAACATATAAGAAATACGAAATGAAAAAAGACTGAGGTCCATCTAGTTAGCCTTCCACCTTCCTAATCCCCCCCACCCATCCCTTCCCTCCCAGCCCCGTCCCCAGCTCGGGTCTGTCACAGTGACTATCAGCACCTTGGGACATCTTCCAGACGTGAAAGACGCTGTACAAGTGCAATTTTGTTCTTGTTGGTCACAGGCACTTGTGTCCAAACTACCTATGTACTATATCCCATAATGTTGTTTCCTAAAATAATCTAATCTGTGTTTGAATCAACACTAGGGTCCGGCGATATATCGATATATCGCTAAAACCCGATATAATTTTCATATCGATACGCCGATATAGGCATTTTAAAAATATCGATATATCGAGGTAAAAAAATCGGAATGCGCGCTATAAGACCCAGAATGCTCATCTCTATACAAAATGCACAGACCGAGGTGAAAAGCCGCCATATTGTATTCATAGTCCTCGAATACAATATAGAGGTATGCAAGGGGTGGGGGGGAGAGACGGCTGGGGGGGGGGGGGGGAGAGACGGCTGGGGGTGGTGTGGGAGGGAGAGAGACGGCTGGGGGGGGGGGGGGGGGAGAGAGACGGCTGGGGGGGGTGGGGGGGAGGAGGAGAGAGAGACGGCTGGGGTGGTCGGTTGGGAGAGGGATGGCTGGGGGGTGGGGGGGGGGGGGGGGGAGAGAGACGGCCTGCGGGGGGTGGCGGGGCGAGAGACGGCTGGGGGGGGGTGGGATGGAGAGAGAGACGCCTGGGAGGGGGGTGGGTGGGGAGAGAGACGGCGGCGGTGGGGTGGGTGGGGGAGAGACGGGATGGATGTGATAATATACAGATAGATAGAGATGGGGGGGATGTGAGAGAGACACAGAGACACAGAAAGAAAAACACAAACATGGAGAGTGAGAGACACAGAGAGAGAAAGATATTTACCTCCTGAGGAGATAGGCCCCAAATGCGCGCGCACCCCGAATGCGCGCACACCCGAATGCAGTACGAAAAACCCGGAAATATCGATATTTCGGTATATCTCGATATGAGCCCATCGATATATCTAAATCGGAAAATTTCCATATCGACGGACCCTAATCAACACTACCTGCTTCAACTGTCTCCCTAGAGAGTCTGTTCCATAGGTTCACTGTTCTCTTACTGAAATAGTATTTGCATAGATTCATTCTGAATCTAATCCCAGTTCGGGTCCGAAACACAGACTGGGAAGTCCTCCTGAAGAGAAAAGTGCTACACAAATGTTACTTTGTTTTTGTTGTTGCCCCTTTAGAATTGTAAAGAAAGCAATCATGTTGCCTCTCAATTTCTTTTTTCCAGCGTGAATATGATCAATTTACTTAGTTGTGCCTCGTGATCCAACCCTTCCAATAATTTTGATTGCCTTCCTCTGTATCTTCTCTATTTCTCCAATATCCTTTTTTGTACTGCGACGACCAGAATTGTAACAGTACTCCAAGTATGGTCCCACCAATGATTTATACAGTGGCAGGATACCCCACAATTTTGGCTTGTTATTAATCTTTTGCTACATCCAAACATCTGGTTTGCTTTACTCACTGCTACACAGCATTGTTGGGAGAATCTCAATTTTGTCAATCAGAACCCCCAGGTCATTTTCATTTTCCAAACATATTATTTTCCTTCCACACAAATAATAGTCACTTCCAGGATTTTCTGTCCCCATGTGAAGTACTTTATTTTTCTCCACATTGAATTTCATCTGCCACTGATCTGCCCAATTCCCAAGTATGTTCAAATCCTCCTGTAACCTATCTTGGAGTGCTATAGCTAAGTGGTTGGAGCACTCTCCTTACAAGCGTGAGATCTGTGTTCGAATCCAGGCAAGTCAGGGCGAAACCTTCTGCAGGTCAGGGCGATACCTTGGGCAAGTTTCCTTACTCCACATGCCTAATAATAATCCCTCAAAAAAAATACAATAATAAAATTGGTCATTTCAATCCACCGATTGTTTGTGGGGCACTGCTGTGCACAATTGGCTGCCGTGTTTCGCCCATAAATACAGTTAATTCACTTTACAGTATATTCTGTGAAGCGCTTTGAGACGTCTAGAAGACATGAAAAGGCACTATATCAAATGTAAGGATTAGGATCATTATTATTATTGTTCAGCTTTGCAATCTACCACCTTCATCTGCTTGGTGTTATCTTGGTGTAAACTTATCCACTATGCTTGCCACTCCTAGTTCGATATTATTATTATTATCTATAAAAATATGAAACAAAAGAGATCCCAAAACAGACCTTAGTGGAACTCAACTTGTAAAATTTTTCCAGTCTGATGATATTCTCACCTGGTTCCACCGTTCAGCTAGTTGCGTATCCATTGTAATATACCCCACTGATCCTGTTTTCTTTACTTTCAGTAACAGCCTCTCAAAGAAGAACTGTATCAAAGGCCTTACTGAAATCAAGATATACAACATCCACAACCTTACTCTTTTCTTATCAAGCTCTCTTGTCACACTGTCAAAGGAAACCAATAAATTAGATTGGTCTTCCCTTCATGAACCCATATTGTCTTATCATTTATTTCTATCTAGATGCTCCATGATTTTAGCCTTAATAAGTTTCCAGAATTTTATCCACAATGGACGTCAAACTTACTGGGCACCACTCCGGTATTCAGTGATTTTTGAACGATTTGTGCCAGCGTTTCTGCAACTTCCTCCTTTAATTCCTTAAGGATCCTAGGATACAATTCATCCGGCCCCTGAGATTTATTTACTTTACATTTATGCAGCTGTTTTACAACCATGCTGGGTTTTTTTCTGTAAAATCATTGAGTTCTCTTTCCAGATCAGATAGGTTACCCCCTTCCTCCTTGATAAAGACTGATGCAAAAAACTTATTTAGCACTATACAAATGTAATGGTGTTGTTACTATTACAACCTGTGCAGCATTATGTGTCATGATGTCTCCCAAATCCACCTTCAGTCGCCCTATTCCATTGCTTGTTCTTCTACTCTTAACATAACTAAAAAATGTTTTGTTATTATACTTCACATCTGTTGCCATGTCCAATTCAAAGCTTTTCTTTGCATTTTGATGCCTTTTTTGCATTCCTGGCATGCCTTCTGGTATTGACTCTGACTTATCCCATGCCATTTTCCTTCATGGCCTTAAATGCTTTTTTTTCTTCTTTATGATGTGCTTTGTAGCACCGTCCAACCAGGCAGGAGTGCCTTTAGGCTTGGTACCTTTGCTTCTCATGGGTACACATTGCTCCATTGCCTTCATAACCACCTCCTTGAAGGGACTCCATAAGTCCTTCACTCCCATTGCCATATTTAAGCTTGCCAGGCCCACTCCGACTATACTTCTCAAGCACATAGTCTGTCATCTTGAAATTTGGCAAGTTTTCTTTGGGTTTTTAGAACTCTTGTGATGTCAAATGTGGTTGCATTGTGATCACTATTAGTTAATGTTTCTCCCATCTTTATGTTGGAGAAATCCCAAGATTTTATCTCCCCTTGTTGGCTCTTTTACAAACAAAGTCATAAAACACTCTTCATTTAACTATACAAACCCCTTCCCTATCTTACCAGTAGACACATTATTATCCCAACGGATTTGGGGGAAGTTAAAATCACCAACCATTATGGTTGATACATTACTAGTAGCCTTCCTTATCTCATCCTACAGTCCCAGATCATGGCTTTCACCTTGGCTTAGGAGTCTACAGCAGACCCCCAGTAATAGCTTACCTCTGTTACCATCTTTTAATTCTACCCAAAGTAATTCTGTGTCTGTCCTTTCCTTTTTTATATCATCCCTCACTTGTGTCTCAATAATGGAGCTTATATATAGTGCCACACCACCATTTCTTCTCCCAATATAGTCCCTCCTAAACAGTTTATAATCTTCCAGATGCGTATCCCATTGATTGGATTTAATCAACCATGTCTCTGTGATGCTAATGATGTCCAATCTACCACCCCCTATATGACCATCCAGTTTGTGCACCTTGTTTGTCAGACTTCTGGCATTAATGCAAGTACAGCTCTATTGCTTTTTGCCTTTCCCATTTACTTTATAAAGCGTTTGTTGTTTCTTTTTCACCAACCTTTGGAATTAGACCCATTACACTGCCTTAAGGTTTTCTCTAATCCGTTCGGGTGCTCTCTTACACCTAAAGCAACCACCTCTGTGCCTAGTTTAAACACTCCCTACTAAATTACAGTAAAAGCCTGTTTATCTGGCACCCACGGGACCTGGCCAGTTAAATCGCCTGCTGGATATTCCCCCCCGCGGCCGAAAACCCACTACAAAAAATTTAAGTTCTTTTAACACACACCATACACACCCAGACTAAGTAATAACAGATAATTACAGAATATTATATTGGTACTTATTGTTAAAACTACTCTCTTGCGCTTCTCACCTTTATTGATTGAGGTTTACAGTCCAGTGATTTTTTTTTTAAATGGAGGACGCCAAGTGGGTGAAAAAAACGGCAGCGCGATTTTAAAGTCGCACGACTTTACTAGCAGCAAGCCGAAGCACTAGACTCTACTAGCGGCAAACCAAAATACTGCACCTGCACAACAATGTGGGTTATCGGCTAGGGTTATCGGCTTGCCGCTAGTATGACTTTAAAGTCGCGCTCCGTTTTTTTTCCACCAGCTTGGCGTGCTCCATTTTAAAAAGAATCGCTGGACTATAAACTTCAATTTCAACTGTAGCATCATGGCTTCAAGCGCAGCATCTACCAGCAAAGGTAAAAAGCGCAAGAGAGTAGTTTTAACAATAAGTACCAATACAATATTCTGTTATTATCTGTTATTATTTATGCATTTACAAATGCTCCACTGCTATTGTTCTGGATAAGTTCCGGTTTATCAAATGGGGACTTTTTTTTTGGCGTGCCGGTTATACAGAAGTGCCGGTGCATTGAGTCACGGATAAACGGGCTTCTACTCTATCTTTCCTGTGAACACCCCTACCTGCCCCCTCCACTATTTGTTTAGGTGGAGCCTATCTGGTCTGCATAGATGCCCCCAATTCCAAAAGGTGCCCTATTGTTTGAAGAAAAGCCTGCCTCCCTACAATAATGCTTGCATTTTGATACAGTGCTTTTCACGCCTTCTGTATGTCTCAAAGCACTTCGATGAATATACTGTAAAGTGAATTGATTGTATATTTGTGGGCAAAATACAAATATCTTAGCTATGCATTGGATCTTGAACTTGATCCTCTGGGGGATTGGGAGGGTATGGAAACTGGGTGAGGATTGGAGTTGATTGGCTCACAAACCTTAATTGTTCAGGAGAGGACACAAAGAGTTGGGAAGTCAAGCAAGCAGTGAGTTAGCGTAGTGAAGCCTGGATATAATGAATAAAGTCCAAGGGCAGAGATTAAGGCATGGGCGGGCAATGATGTGGAGGTGGAGAAGGCAGAACACATCATAGCACCGATGTAGGGTTTAAAAGACAGTTGAATCAAACATGACACGAAGGTTCCCTACTGGCTCAGTGAGGTGGAGTGTGCATCCATGGTTAGTGATGCTGCTGCTGCCTGAAGTTAAGAGGGGCTGACAGGAAGTAAGCAGGAGATCCTTGGCCTTGTCAACATTCAAGTGAAGAAAACTGTCTCTTATCCAGGACCTTATTTCCAACAGACATTCTGTCAGAACAATGACTACAGAACACAGACGTTTAGGGAAACATGACATGCTTGTTAGATAAAAGTGTGTACATGACTATACTTCCCTACACCCGAACAAGGTTCACACAAACTCAAATATTTATATAATAAACTTTCAGGGCACTGCTCCGAAAGCAAAAAATCTAGTTGAAGCATAAAGATGCTGTATGCAATTTGTCTGCCACATTTCACTCACAAAATACATAGTCAATTCACTTGATAGTGCTGTGAAGCGCTTTGAGATGTCTGTCTGTGACAAGGCGTTATTATATCAAATGCAACGATTATTATTGTTATATAGTTTTTGTATAGTATTCTTACTACAACTTTCTAACCAACAATGCAACCATAATCAATCTATCATTTGATAATTTTGAGAGTTTTTAATGCGGTTTGGTAAAATATCTTTTGTTAACAGATTAGCTATTACAAGTCCATTCTTGACATGCTTCAAAAACAAGCATTCATGATTAAAACAACATTGGAACAAAAAAATGGTAGTTATTTAGCACCTTGCAAGCATCTCATAGGGCTTAGAAAGAGGTAACTAACTGTAACATCCAATGTTTCATGCTTGTATCTTGTACAAATGATATTCACTATTCCAAGTAATAATCACTGTAAATCACTAGTCCTATTTATATTTAAATTGATGATTTTTGTTGTCAATTTAGAACCATAGAAATATAAAAGCAGAAATATAGGAAGGCCCAAAGGCTCCAAACAAAATACTGTACTTGGGGGATTGGCGGGAGGTGAGAAAGAGAGATCTGTATCCATGTGTAGGTTTACAAAATAAAGCTTTTAATAAATCTGTTACAAGTCTTTCAGTTTATATATAATCAGAGTAGAAGATTGATCTTCCTACATAAAGGTGGAGATGTTCATAGTTAGCTTTGGTTCATATAATTCTCTGTAATGTTATCTTGGGACAGAATGAAATAACCTGCAGTGTGGGTGATCGATCCAAAATGCTCTGGAACAACAAAAGAGCAAATAACATGAAACACTGTGATCTACATTTATATTTTGATCAAGCAGTCATTGTGACCAGTAAATCCCCAAACTTGACTTATGTCCATTGGTTTATGTCGAAACTTCACAGTTAAATGAGTGTATGGACTGTATTTGTTGACAAGCATAGCAGCACAGCTATGTCCCACAAACATCCATGAACAGAATGACCAATTTATCTGTAGGATGGTTGGCCAGACGACTAGGAGAAATTCATTCTCTTTTTAAATAATGTGATGGGATCTGTTAAAGCCTACTGGAAGAGGTCGACAGAACCTTGGTTTTAACACCTCATCCGAAAGCCTGCATTACCAAAGTTGCAGCACTGCCCCACAAATGGCACTGGCAAGTTTACCATGAACTCAAGTCCCACAGTGGGGCGTCAACCCACAACGTTATGAAATGAGCAAAGGATGATATTACATTGGTGATCTATCCCTCGATTTTAGTAAAATCAACAATGAACAACTTTAACAAGGAAACGTAGGAATAATGTCATAATAATAGTACTTCCCTACCCATCTCACTTTTGTTCAGATCAGAAGTTGAATGAATTGATACTACATGAGAATAGCTTCACCGATAGCAGCCATTAGAATATCAAGCAGATGTCCTAATACAGCTTTCCTCTTTCAATCCCAAAAACTCATCAACAACAAAGTTACATTTGTACAGTGTCTTTCACGTTGGGAGCACGCCATAAGGCATTGTTATGGACCCAACCTGGAGGAGGATGGAGTTCACGGGAGGGGGGGGGGGGGGGGTGGGGGGGGTGGGGGGGGTAAGGAGGGTGATCAAAGTCATGGTGGAAGAGGAGGGTTGAGTTGATTCTTGAAGGAAGCAAGGGAGGGGCAAGGCGTTAGCGACTGCGAAATGAAGTTCCAGAGGATGGCGCACAGCAGCCAAAGAGGGGCGGGTGAGGCAGGAAACATGAAGCAGGCTGGAGCCCGCTGAGCCTAGGGAGGTTAGGTTGATAGGCGGTTAGAAGGTTGCAGAGTTAGGGGGCAGCAAGACCATGGAGGGTTTTGAAGATCAAGATCTTGAATTGTATCCTCTGGGTGACGGGAAGCCAATGGAGTCAGGCAAGAATGAGGGTGAGAGCGTCACAGAGCCTGGTGCAGGACATGGGCTACAGAGTTCTGAATGATCTGCAGCTTGTTGAGGGAGGGAGCTGGACGTTGTTGCAGAGATGGGGCAAGACAAAGCGAGTCATGGCACAATGTCGGGCAGAAGGGATAGTTGAGAGTCAAACAAGATGCCAAGCTTCCGGACGGCTCAGTGAGGTGGAATGTGCATTCATGGATGGTGACTCTGTCAGTGCCTAGGATGTGGAGGTGCTGACAGGAGCCATTCACGAGGGCCTTGATCTTCTTGGTGTTCACAGGAAAAAGTTAGCTCTCATCCAGGAATTGGTGTCCAACAAAACATTCTGTCAGGACAGTGTAGTCCTAGAATCGAGGATGGAGGTAGAGAGATAGAGTTTGGTGTCAATTTCATACATGTGGAAGTTGACCCAATGTCTGCTGATGACCTCACTCGAAGCACAAAGCTGGAAATTACATTGTTGGCTTTAACATTTTAATCCATCCACATGTAACGAGAAACTGATAAATTTCACAATGAGTTGGCAAGAAATTACAAAAGTACAAACTAGTTGGTCTGCAGTTTTGGAACTCATTCTTAAATATAGTCAAGATATTTAAAGCTGGAACATGTGAAACTGATATTGTATAGAACTGTAAAGGAACATCATGTTGTGGTATTGAAATTGCTCCACATATTGCTCTACAAAGATGAGAAATTCCTCCTGCTACTAAATTTAGGAACTTTGCTGATGGTTATTCATAATAATTCGTGTTATGAACGAACAACCTCCAAGTCTCTACATCTACCGTGGGAGGAATTACACTCTCACCATGGTGTTTGTTCTCATGCTCATTCTCTCAGACCTGGTCGAAAACTGACAATCCGGCATGAGTACTGTAAATAAGCCAATCATTTCATAGAGTCCCAAAATATTTACAAAAAGGAGATCATTTAGTTCATTGTTCACAGACTGCCTTTCTTTCAGATGAGATGTGAAATCTAAGGTCCTGTCTACCTCTTCCAGTGGGCGAGTTTTCGTCTCCTCCCACTGCAGCTATCTGCCTTAATCTCATTGTGCTGCTCCTTCCTTGTAATATTTTTAATATTCTTCTTCTTCAAATAATTATCTAGTTACCTGTTCCACTTCACCTTCTTCTACCTCCATTTACTCCTAGTGATAATCCAGAATTCATGCCCTCTTGTCACTTATTTGCTGACCATGAGAAACAGCCTATCTCTGCATTTACCCTATCAAAACAATTCATAATTTTGAAGACCTCTATTTGATCCAATCCTCAACCATCTCTGGTCAAGCAAAAGTGGTCCAATGGTAATAGCTCTACATCCAATAATAACTATCCCTGGTATCATTCTAGTGAATCTCTCATGTACTTCTCTGTTCGCACAGAGCCTTAATGCAATAAACCATTATGCGATAAACAATTCAACTGACTAGACTTTTGTGATGCAAGCTGACATGAACAGAGATCACAATACATTTATAGGCACTTGGCAATTGTAATATGAACCTCCTGACGGACACAATAAAGCAGCTGCATTTATCTGAGTTATGTAACTGCTTTTGTACTGTGGAAATATTCTAGATAGTTTTGATAATCTAAATAGGCTTCAATGGACTACTCCACTCATAAAATGTACTATACAACCTTTTTGGTCGGCTGGGTGTCTTACACACGTGAAAACTTATCACTATGCTTAAGAGTATCCAAAACAAAAATGCATCCTACCTACATATGGAAATCACCGAGATAGATTGTTGGAATGGAATGCACTCTCTCTCCCTGGAGAAACATATCCTGCTTACCTAATTCTAGACAGTTTGAAGCACTGGTTGGCAACAACAACAAAATTTCATTTAAAGAACGCCTTTCACGTTGTGAGGACGTCTCAAGGCGTTGCAAGAGCTAAGGCTTGGGACCCCAGAGTATACGTTGGGTTACTACTGGAGTCTAACCAGCTAAAACTGCATAACATGCCATTGAAAGCACAGGTTGGCAAGTTTTCCCACTGCTTGTCCAGCTACGACCACCCTGTTAAGAGCTTTGGCTTGTAGGGTTAACAGGAGCTGAATGGGATGACTCGGGCCAGTACAGTTCCATATCCCCCCCCACCCCCGGAGCATTGTCACCAATTGGTCATTTGACATTCAACTGACAAAGCGTGGGTTTGAGCACTCACTAGGTGCATAGCTGGTACCAGGACTTTCCTGTAAGCTTCATGGTGAACACAGCTCAGCGTGAGATCAGTATCTGTCTTAAATGGAGTCCTGTAGCTCAGTGATTAGAGCAGTCGCCTTACAAGCGAAAGACCTGAGTTCAATTCCAAGCAGGGCGAAACTTTGGGCAACTTTCCTTACTCCACAAGCTTAATATTAATCCCTCAAAAATAACAATAATAATTTGCTTATTTCAACCCAAGAATGTTTGTAGGACACTGCTGTATGCAATTGGCTGTGCCGCGTATTGCCCACATATGTACAGTCAATTCACTTTACAGTATATTCTGTAAAACGCTTTGAGACATCTAGAAGACGTGAAAAACGCTATATCAAATTCAAGGATTATTATTACCACCACCTGCCAGCCCACAGTTCCTTTATTTTATGATTTACGTTTACTAGTAAAAGTCTCAATGTTAGAATCACTTCCCCATATGTAAAGTTAGGAAATGTTGTATGCAAGTAGGTTCTGGAAAATATTTCAGATGTAGCAAAAAAAACAACGGAATTAAACAAATCTGTAATCAATATGGCTTTTTTTTTAAAACAAAAGTATTGTGCAGGAAACATTATAACAAAAGAGGGCAGTGAACTAAAAACAGGTATTCATAGGTAACTGGAATAGGCAGATTATTGGAAAATAAAGCTCAAGATAGAAATAAATACAAAGAATACAGAGCAGAATTATACCCAGGCTGGCAGCATTCTCAATGGCGCACTGAAATAATGGGTACAAATATATAGTTATTAAATAAAGAAGGCTGTTAAATTGGCAAACAGAATTCTAGGTTTTACGTAGATGTTAAATAGGAAGTGATGATCAATCTGTGTAAGAAATTGATTAAGGCCACAGTTGGAATATTGGAAGAAAGGTTAGTGGAGCTATGCAGTATCGGTTCCCACGGGTGATATCAAAGATATCTGATTTCATATACAGTATATTAATGACATTGACTCAGGGTAATACTGTATCAACGTTTGCAGATGATACCAAGCTAGAAGCTATAGTGAATAGTGAGGAGGATATCAAGATACCGCAGGAAGACTTAAATAATTAGTGCAGATAATCAGATCAGTTCACAGTTGAAGTTTAATGAAACAAAATGTGAGACGATTCAGAAGAATTTATTGAATGGAAGTACTTTGCAAGGAGCAAGAGGGGCAAAGGGATTTGGGGGTGCAGGTACATAGGTTCTTGGAAGAAGCATTACAGGTAGCCTGTGAAAAATAATAATATTCTTAGTTTTATACATAAAGAGATAGGAGTATAAAAGCTAAATATATAAAGATAATCAAGGGTGCAGCTGGAGTACTGCGTTCAGTATTGAGCACCTCATATACAAAAATATCTTAAAGCCTCGGAGGGGAGATTTACAAGGTTGGGATTAAGGATTTAGTCACAGCTGGAGGACGAAGAGAAGTAGATTTGGGTGTCACCCGCATACATGTTTACCCTGGGTCTGTGGGTGACATCGCCGTGAGGGAGCTCGACACTCTTTCTCTTTCACAGATGTACCCAATTGGCTGTCTCATTTCGAAACAAAACACATGTTGCTCGGTAAGAAAAAGTCACGAAAACCACAATTTATTTGCACCTTGCACTTTTAAATGCAGCTATATTCACTACATTATCACGTACCTTAAATTAATGTAACATAATTCCAAAATATTTCCAGGAACACATGGGCCCTGAATGGGTATAAACCATGTTTGTAACTTCAGTGTAGTCCTGTAGCTCACTTGCCTTTCTGTGTTTGAATACAGGCAGGTCAGGCCGACACCCTGGGCAAGTTTTCTTACTCCACACGCCTAATAATAATCCCTCCATTAAACACAATAATAAAAAAAAACACAATAATAAAATCCACAACATTTCAATCTACGACTATTTGTGGGACACTGCTGTGCGCTGTGGCTGCAATGTTTCGCCCACAAATATGCAGTCAATTCACTTTACAGTATATTCTGTGAAGCACTTTGAGACCTCTAGAAGATGTGAAAAGCGCTGTATCAAATGCAAGGATTATTATTATTATTCAGATTATTCTTCAATTAGATCTGCTGGAAAATGTCCTTGTGCAGATGACAGACAGAGAAAATGAACAGACACAGCTGTGATATCCCCTACAACCTAATATCCTGTCAACATTCATTTCAGATTCACATAGAATGGAACTCTACCTCAGGACAAGTTAGGGCTTTCAGGGGGAACAATAGAAACCAATTCAGTTTGCAATTGAACAAATTTGCAGTATCAATAGTGTAAAATGTTTGGAAGCTATTGTTTCCAGTTTGTTCCAAAGTAAAAGAAAATATATTTGATACAATAATGTTGCCTGAGCTCTAAACCAGTTAACTGTAAATTTTCCTTGCAGTTTGACACCATTAACAATGTTGCCATCAACACACTGGTGTGTTGCTCTGCTGCTGATACATTTGATGCACTTTGAAGCTGTGCAGTTAGTATAATTTCCCACACAAATTGCCAGCTAAACCTGTCGGCAGGTGGACAATCACTCCCAATGCTTTGATGAGGATGAAAACTGGAAACATTGTTGGTAGCATAAAATAAGATGGTAATACTACAGTACAGGTAGACGCCGCTTAACGAAGGGGTTAGGGACTTTAAAACCCTTCATTGTGCGAAAATTTTGCTAAGCGAGAATTTAACTGTATTACTATATTTGGCCGCAGCCAAAACGCCACCCCGAGCCTCCCCGCTAAAATCAGTTTAGTTCCTAGCGGTTCCTAGCACTAGCATTTTCGGTGTACAGGTTGAGCAGCCAAAATCCGGAATTCCAGAATATGACAAAAATTGCAAGAATAAAAACACCAATCCTACCTGCTCCAGGCCAGGTCTGCACAGTCACCGCACTGAAATATCGCAACCTGGGCCCAGGCATTTCCGGACATGTGACGCGCTTATAGCGTTCCGAAGTCAGGAAATACCCGAACCTGGGCTTGGCTACGGGCCCGAATTCAGGACGCTCAACCTGTACTAGCGAAGGCCTAAGGTATAACTGCTATTGAAGGCTACACAACTTTAAAAAGAACAATAAAATATAAAAATGTTAGTAAATACAACAATAAACAATAAAATACAGACAGTCCTCGACTTACTATTGAAGCCACGAAGCATCCTGCCACTTAAGCTCCTCCCATATGGGAGGGGCTGCACTGCACTGCTTAACTGAGGCATGCTAAAGACTTGCTGGGGCAGCTGGGAGAGACGCTACCCATGAGAAGCTGCGCATGAGAAGCCGGCGAGATTTAAAGTGTGTGTAAACATTCGTTATAGCGAACATGGCCTTTGTTAAGCGGATAAGTGGTACAAATAGAAACCCTCATTACAGTGAACTTTCGTTAACCAGGCCTTCGTTAAGCGAGGTCTACCTATAATTGAAAGTTTGCCCCTCATAATTAATATCCCCATTGTTAAAAGTCCATGCACAGCAAAGCTGTTGCGTTCAAACCTGTGCTCACTTGTTAATAATGTATTATTCTTACATGTATATATGTATACGAGTACGCATATACATGTATTCTTAATTGTATAGTATAGGTAGACCCCACTTAACGAAGGGGTTAGGGACTTTAAAACCCTTCGTTAAGCGAAAATTTTGTTAAGCGAGAATTTAACTATATTACTGTATTTGGCAGCAGCCAAAATGCCGCCCCGACCCGAGCCTCCCCGCTAAAACCAGTTTAGTTCCTGGCGCTAACATTTTCAGTGTATTGGCTGCTTAACCTAAAGTCCGGAGTTCCGGAATACGGAATGTGACAAAAAAATGCAGAAATAAAAACGACAATCCTACCTGCTCCAGGCCAGGTCTTCACGGTCATCGCACTGAAATATCACAACCTGGACAGACTAGGGACGTGCTTCTTTCTTCCTCCCCCTCCTCTCTTTCTCTCTACCCCCCCTTTCTCTTTATCCCCCCTTCCCCTCCTCTCTTTCTCTCTGCCCCCACTCCCCTCCTCTCTTTCTCTCTGTCCCCCATCCCCTCCTCTCTTTCTCTCTGTCCCCCATCCCCTCCTCTCTTTCTCTCTGTCCCCCATCCCCTCCTCTCTTTCTCTCTGCCCCCCATCCCCTCCTCTCTTTCTCTCTGCTCCCCTCCTCTCTTTCTCTCTGCACCCCCTCCCCTCCTCTCTTTCTCTCTGCCCCCCCTCCATCTCTATCTCTCTGTGCCCCCCCCCCCCCCCCCTTCCCTCCATCTCTATCCCCCTTCCCTCCCTCTCTATCCCCCCACTATCTCTCTATCTCCCCTCTATCTCTCTATCCCACCCCCCATATCTTGACTTACTAGTGCATTATTGAAGCCACAAAACATCCTGCCGCTTAAGCTCCTCCCACATGGGGAGTGCTTAATTGACGCTATGTATGTATGTGCGCTTGTGTCGAGAAGGGTGCGAGATTTAAACTTTCGTTATAGTGAGTGCAGCCTTCGCTAGTTGCATAGTGGGGTACAGATAGAAACCCTTGTGATGGTGAAGTTTCATTAACAGGGCCTTCGTTAAGCGGGGGCTACCTGTGTATAAAAAGACTCAAGCACATTCCATGTTTTAGAAATGTTATATGATCTTTAACATTTGGGGTGATTTAGAAATTCAATAATTACAACTTCTAATTCAGAATTATGTTAAGAATAGCACAAATAGACCTCATTGAAGATTTTGTTGATTTGCGTATCATAATTTTAAAAAACTCAATATAAAAATATGAATTATTGTACTTCCTTCTTCCTGCCCTTCTTTGGCTCATATTTCAAATGAATAAGGAATGAATTTTGTTTACCTAATAGTAAATATGTAATTAGCTCGATTGGCAAATCGCTTTCTGGGGGTAGTAATCCCTTTTTTTAAAAATTGTTCACTCAATCCACGACTGTTTGTGAGACATTGCTGAGTGCAATTGGCTGTGGAGTTTCACCTACAAAATACAGTCACTTCACTTTACAGTATATTCTGTGAAGTGCTTTGAGACATCTCAATAATGTGGTAAGGCACTATATTAAATACAAGAATTATCATTACATTGATAAAATCTTCCTACAATCACAAACAAATGGACTAAGGCCAATGGTTTTGTAGAAGATAAAGTGGTGCAGTGTCCTTGCTGTTAACTTCAGTTTTCTGACTCCTATCAACATTTTTGCTTTAGGATGTTTATGGAAACCTTGCTTAGAAACATGGGATGATGGAAAGACATGTGCAAAGGCAACAACACTACCGCCCAACACTGCAACACTGTCTCGTAATCGGATTTCTGTCCTCTGGCAAAATTGCTTTTTCTTAAAAAAACTCTCCATACTTCCAACAATGTCGTCTCAAGCAGTGATCTCAAAGCTGAATGCCCTTCAGTTTTCAATGAATTATTTTACAACATATTTGGGAGTGAATGGAAAAACACCTTTCTGATCCCATCTGTTTTGAAAATATTAACATTTCTGTGCTCGAGGTCAATTTGCAGAAGGCAGTGCTTTTTTCATTCCACTGACCTCAGACTGGATTTCTGCCAATCAAAGAATTACATTCCAGATTCAGACAACAGAGGGCAGAGCATGAATACTGCACGTTCCTCAATTTTACTTGAAAGGTCAGCTCCCTCACAATTGATTGTGCCCGAGAATGACTTTTAGTATTGTAGTGGGGGAAAAAAATTCCAACCTTATCAACATATTGAGAAAAAAACTTACATCTACAGCGCCCTGTTATTTAACTGTCACACTACCATTGTACTGTATTTGGATTACTTTGTGCCCATCTACAACAGTTTATTTTACATCAAGCAAACTGAAAAGCATAACTTTATTAAAATCAGTTTCTTAGGCACTACTGACACTCACTGTATCCCTGAGCTATACACTATTGTAGAAATTTCACATTCAAATCCTAGTCTGTGCTGAATGCTGATAATGAAACAATTTTTGCATTAGGATACTGTTTGGATACTACAAATGGTCTCAATGCTTCTAGTTGGTATAGAACTATACTGTAGCTTCACAATATATAATACATTATATATATATATATAGTATAGAATACATTCACAAAACATTCTTATAGAAACGCTTCAATTCAGACATGCAGATGAACGAACATGGTTCTTTATCCAACAGAGAGCAGCATTAATATAAATAAATACAGTAAAAGCCTGTTTATCCATGATCCAATCATCCGGATTGCTTAACCCCCTCCCGGGGCAATTCCCTATTCCAGCAATCGCGAGTATGTTCACTTTGCGCATGCATGCAATGCGTGCGCATGTGCACTTATTAAACTTACAAACTTGTTTTTTTTTTACTGATCTTTTTACTGAGTGTGCTGGAATCTTTATTGGTAAGTATCCATACAATATTCTGTTACTATTTAGTGTATTATTAATATGGTATGTTTTAATAATAGCATTTGTAACTGCATAAACAATAACATAATATTGTATTGGTACTTATTGTTAAAACTACTCTCTTACACCTTTACTGGTGGATGCTGCGCTTGAAGCTATGATGCTGCAGTTGAGGTTTATAGTCCAGTGATTCTTTTTAAAATGGAGCACGCCAAGCGGGTGAAAAAAATGGAGCGCGACTTTCAAGCCTTACTAGCGGCAAGCCGATAACCCTAGCCAATAACCCACATTGTTGCGCAGGTGCAGTATTTCGGCTTGCCATTAGTAGAGTCTAGGGTTATCGGCTTGCCACTAGTAAATCTTTAAAGTCGCGCTGCCGCTTTTTTCACCCTCTTGGCGTCCTCCATTTTAAAAAGAATCGCTGGAGTATAAACCTCAACTAGTAAAGTTAAGAAGCGCAAGAGAGTAGTTTTAACAATAAGTACCAATATAATATTTTGCTATTATCTGTTATTATTCAGTCTGGTGTGTATTAGAGTCTGGCGATATATCAATATATCGGTTATATCCGATATAATTTTCATATCGATATGCCGATATAAGCATTTAAAAAATATCAATATCGAAAAATTTATATATCGAACAAAAATTGGAATGCGCGTGCACTGAACTACAAGACCCAGAATGCTCATCTCTATACACAATGCACCGACCGAGGTGCAAGCTGCCATATTGTATTCATAGTCCTCGAATACAATATACAGGTATACAAGGGGTGGGAGGGGGGAGAGCCGGGGGTGGGGTGGGGGGAGAGGCGGGGGTGGGGTGAGAGGCGGGGGTGGGGTGGGGGGAAGAGACGGGGGTGGGGTGGGGTGAGAGGCGGAGGTGGGGTGGGGTGAGAGGCGGGGGTGGGGTGAAAGGCGGGGGTGGGGTGGGGGGAGAGGCGGGGTTGGGGTGGGGGGAGAGACAGGGGTGGGGAGGGGGGAGAGACGGGGGTGGGGTGGGGGGAGAGACGGGGGTGGGGTGGGGGGTGAGAGTCGGGGGTGGGGTGGGGGGAGAGTCGGGGGTGGGGTGGGGGGAGACGGGACGGGGGGGGGGGGGGGAGACAGGGGGATGTGATAATATACAGACAGACAGAGAGAGAGAGAGATGGGGGAGGATGTGAGAGAGGAGAGAGACACAGAGACAGACGGAAAAACACAGAGATGGAAAGAGTGAGTGTGAGAGACACAGAGAGAGATATTTACCTCCTGAGGAGATAGGCCCCGAATGCAACGCGCGCGCATGCGCAGTACGAAAACCCCGAAAATATCGATATATCCCGATATGAGCCCATCGATATATCGAAATCGGAAAATTTCCATATTGACAGACCCTAGTGTGTATGGTGTGTGTTCAAAAAACTAAAAAAAAATTGTAATGGGTTTTTGGCCGCGGGCTGCCCGAATATGCGGCAGGTGCTTTAACCGGCATTGGCCAGGTACCGCGGGTGACGTATAAATAGGCTTTTATTGTAGTAGTCCAAAGTTTCACACAAACAAGGTTTATACATCTTCCAGCCAGCTTGTCCATCAACTTTAGTTCTCAAGATATGACTTCTAAGAGCATACAAATTGCTAACAAGTTGCTGCTGTCTTACAACAACAACAACAAATTACATTTATAGAGCGCCTTTCACGTCGTGAGGACGTCCCAAGGCGCTGACGACCTTGAGAGAAACCCTCACTTGCACTCTACATCATCACTGCCTGATCCACAACATATTAAAGCACAGAAACAGGCCATTCAACCAACACTTCTATGCTGTTGTTTTTCTCCACATGACCCAGCTCATCACTCCCCATACTGGTTTTCAAACATCGATTCAAATCTTTTTTTAAATTGAACGGTTTCTACAATAACTCCAGGGATTTCTCCTTTTCCCTTCTACCATGCCTACCTAGATTTGCTGATTGTTTTACCCAAAGTAATGCTCACAAAAACAAAATGAATTGTCAAAACTCTCTCATCCATATAAAATTAAGTATAAAAAGAGTAAATGCTGACCGAAAATCCACAGCAAATTGCTCTGAAAGTATCCAAAAGAACATTAGTTACAATTCAGGATTTACCAGAAACCAAATCCATAGGCTGGCCTTACTTGCAAGTGAAGCTGGAACAAGTTGTGGGCCTAGAGATCTCTTCTTACATAGTTTTGATTCTAGCCACCCAGGCCAACACAACACGTGTTCACCAGCTTAACTTTATGGAAGTGGTCCTGGCAGCAATCCCAAAATCGATTGTCTTTGCGATGTAGATATGAAGGACTGTTTATTTGCTAGACTAGCTCCCCAAGAAGAATCAAGCTTCAATATTCCTTTAACCAGAATGACCTGTAAAGTCAGTGGGCAGAAACAGGCCATTCAACCCAACACACCTGTGCCATTATGTGTCTCCACAAGCCACATCACCACTTTCCATGCCTATTTTCAAGCATCAATCCAAATCTGTTTCAAATAATTCACCACTCAGCTGCAAAGAAAGCCCTCTGCAGCAAAGTGTCATGAGAGAGTCAGTGTTACTCAATGTAAATTTTAAAGCCAGCTGCTGATAGTGGCTGGAAAGCGCAGTGGTAATTGTCTGTGACCCTCCAACAGACCTATGGTGCTTAATTAAAAATGAAACAGCAATTTACAGACTAAATCTGCAATCAAAACATGAAAAACTCGATTAAAAAAAACATGCATTTTCATTTTAAATGAGGAGTTTCTCCTGGTGTCTTGGTGAACAAATCCCGTAAATAAAACTGATCACTCACTCCATGGTTGTAGGACACTGCTGTGCGCAAATTTGTGTCACATTTTGCCACCCTAAAATACCATCACTGAACTTTACAGTGTTTCCTGTGAAGCACTTCTGAGACATCTCGATAGTGTGATAAGGTGCTGTATCAAATGAAGGAATGCAAGATAGGGAGATGCTAAGGTATGAAGGGATTTATAGGTGAGGACTTTCAAATCATTGGACAACAGGGGAGAATGGTGACAACCATGGCAACGGCAATGCAGAGTTTGGTGCAAATGAGGATCCGGGCAACAGAGTTTTGTATGAGCTGGAGCCAGTGGGATGGTGTTTTTGGAGATATTGAGTGAAGAGATAACAAAGGCATAATGAGGACAGCATTTAGTGTGAGATGGGGGTGGGGGGGATGGGCAATGTAACAAAAGAGAATAAAAGGGGTCTTAAAGTCAGGAATGTAAAGAAAGAGGGATTGAGGATTAAAATGAATGAATTAAAATGAATGAAGATTATATACTCGTTAACTGAGTTGGAGAGAGAGAGGTGATCATTGTAGTTTACAGCACAAGAGGCCACACGATTCATCATGCCTCTAAACAAGTTAGTCAGTTAATCTTATTCCCTAAATCTTCTTAGATTTTCTTAAAAACCCAATTATTGGTTCTGCTCCAAACACCATTTTTTGCTTGTCATTTCATGTCCTGATCTAACTTTCTGTTGCAAAAATAAATTCATCTGTCCCTTTGTTTATTTGGCAATGATCTTAAAATTTAGAAGCTCTGGTTATCAATGAGCCAACCTAGAAAAATAGTTTCTCCCTATTTACCTTTCCGCAAACCCTCACAACTTTGAACATCTCTATCAGATCTCCTCTCAATCTTCTAGTGCCAGTTTCTCTAGCCTTTCAGTTCCAGGATTATCCGAGTGAATCTCCTCTGTACCCTTTCTTTATCCTTAACATTCTTCCTAACATGGAGCATTCAGTGTTCTGACCAAGGGTCATTGACCTGAATTGTTAACTCACTTTCCTCTCTCCATAGATGCTGCCTAAGCTGCTGAGTGTTCCCATGAACTCCTGTTTTTATCACAAGAACTCTCTGTGTTAGTTCAGGTCTGTTCTTTCTGTCACACATGCCAACAAGTTTGCAAGAAGTATTTGTAAAACAAAATGAACATGCTATTTTGAAATATAATTGAAGTGAGGACTGTATATTATACATCTTTTCACATCTTCCAAAAATGAGAGCTTCCAACAGTATAATCAAACTGCCGTCTATTATTGCCTGCACAGAGCTTCGCATTTAATATAAATGGTCTAAAAATTCATTACTGACTTTAGTCCTATCAGTAATTAATGTCTATGATGACTTTCAAATTACCCCCTTAAAGGAAAGTTTGTAAATTCCTCAGTTACAAACTCTTTGTGCTAGACTTTAATAGCATAATGGTACTAATAAGCTACAAGAAAAACAACACTTAAGCCACTACACTTTAATGTTGGGATGCTGTTTAATTCATCACAAAAAATTGTCATCTTTACCAAGTGATACATAGCTCTCTCTCCAGGTTCAAGTTTGAAAATGATAAAATCTATATTTGTGCTGTTGGATGTATAATTATAGACTTCACACATCCACCATTAAGCTTTACTGAAATTCAAGTGAAAAAACAGCCGAAGTGCAATGGTGCAAATATTTTGCATGGTTATCATTGTGCTTTACAGAAATCCCAGCATCACTAACTTATATTGCAAAACAGGAAAAAAATAAGGAATGGCATAGTTTGTAGGCATATGTAGCTTTAACACCAATACATTTTTTAAAAAGCCAGACTTTAAAGCTGTGTGCTATACATCCGGTAAATATAATTGGTCTACACCTGTAACTCATGACCGAGTGACAAACCTGAAGTGCTACAACAAAATGTTCTAAATTTCAAAATATCCTCGCTAGATAAAACCTAAATGTGGAAGACAAATACTAATGTATAATTCTACTGATGGGTGTTTCTCATAAATAGTAGAATCTAAAAATTGCATCTACCCTTACACTTTAGTAAAATCCAAGTGATGTGGATACCGGTTATTCCCCGAATAGGCTTTGAATATATTGCAGTTGTGTAATCTTGCTACAGCATATTTTTTATTTGGTATAAAATATACCACAATCCGAAAAGTTTATTTACACAGATTCCAAGTGAAGGCTCCACAATAAAATGAGAAAGTAGTTCCCCTTTCCTATCTCCCCACATTACTCAGCATCTCTGGGGGCGGGTAACAAATCTGTTCTGGGTCTTACATAGATGTAATTCTGAGGCATTTAAGATCAGGCTAGGCAGCCTTTACCATCTTCCCTGTGGCACGTACCCGGCCTCTTCCTCGTGCCTCTCAGTATTTTTGTGAATGATTACATATTTGAAACTGCGGCTTTTGAGTCTAGCTTAGCACATTGGGATTCCAACTCGCTACTATACCAACCCACCATCTTGTTAAATTCTTATGTTACAAGTATGCTTATTCCCGCAGACAACAATAGTCTAAATTTTCAAAAATTATCCCAAAATAACACAACCTGAAATCTGTTGAATCTTGAGTAAGTCTGAATCTGTGTATCTCAATATACTGAAGGATCTAATGCGTTGTCACACTCTTATAAAGTGGCTTAAGTACAAACAATGTATTATGTGGACATGGAAAAGGAGGGGGGGGGGGGGGGGGGGGGGGAGAGGGGAGAGTGATTGGTCGTGGGACCCTGCTGTGTGCAATAGCCTGCTGCATTTCGCCTACAAATATACAGACAATTCACTTTACAGTATACTCTATGAAGCGCTTTGAGACGTCTAGAAGACATGAAAAGCACTATATCAAGTGCAAGGATTATTATTATTATTACCATTCCCACTCAATTATTTTCCTTTTATAACATATTTTAATTTTAAGGTCTGTCCCACTTGAATCCTACATGCAGTAATCCCCTGGTAGGAGAATCTATAACCAGGGGTCATAATCTCAAAATTAAGGGTTGAGGAAACATTTCTTCACTCAAAGGGTAGTGAATTCCCCAGAAAGCTGTAGATGCTCAATCCTTGAACATTTTCAAGGCTGAGACTGATAGATTTTAAAAATATAGAGGGATTAGGGAATATGGGGATGGAGCAGGTAATTAGAGTTAGGTCAGAAGATCAGCCATGATCTTATCAAATGGCGGGGCAGGCTTGAGGGACCGAATGGCCTACTCCTGCTCCTAATTCTTATGTTCTATGTTCTTATTCTCAAGAGAACAGAATTTTTTTTTTTCAAAAAGCAACAAAACTGTTAAGGAAGTTCCCTCAAATTGCTTGCATTACAAACCGTAAAATCAGTCAATGTACACCTAACCTAAATAAATTAACCTTTGTATACCATTTCATCAGATTCACCAAATGAAGGCTGTACACAAAACAAAAGGCCAAGTGGGTGAGTTGGTAAAATAATTCCCACATCAGCAGCAGCATGTACAGCCATTATCACACTAACATACAGAGATTTACGAGCCTGTTTCCTATTGATTTAATTGGAGTAACAAGTAATTAGGTTTTAGATTCATTTTATTTTCAATTAATCTTGTGTTTCACAAGGCAAGAGCTGCCAGTGTGAAGGAATGGAACATTTCCCACCTTTTTGCATCGAATTTGAAAACAAGGGTAAGGATGCAGAAGCAACCCTACAACAACGTGTCTTAATCCCAGTCTTAAAATATCTTCTCCCTCCCCCCCCCCCCCCCCACCCCGCTGTTTATAAGGTGCGTTTATAAGGCAATACTGACAATACCTCTGCCTGTGGAATGTGGAGGCACTGGCTACAGTGAGAGACTTTATTGTGATCACCCAATGGCGAGCTCAAGGACAGCTTTATCAGAGACAGAATTGTTGTTGGAGTGCTAGATGAAAAATTGTCAGACTTTCTGCAGGCCAAAGCAGACCTCACGCTTGACAAAGCAGTCCATATATGTCATCAGTCAGAGGAAAGATATGACAGCCATGACATTGTCCGTGGTGACATCAGATCCACTAGCATCGATCATGTCGCTAAATGCAAAACTCCAACAACAACAGCTTAAAGTCGAGCAAGCTAATGCAGCAAACAGGAGATTCCAAGGCCGATAATTGTCAATGGTGTGGCAGACAACGCCATTCATGTCAACAATGTCCTGCAAAAGATGCCATATACAACAATTGCCAAAAAAAGGTCATTTCAAGGCAGTTTGCCGCAGTGCTGCATCCAAATGCAAAACCACAAAAGTGCATGAAGTTCAAGACTCACTAGAGTCTTGAACTTATTGCCAACGTTCCTCGGTGAGGTCGTTGGCAATAACGACTTTTGGAGTGCTTGTATCTCAGTTGATGGACACGCACCTACTTCAAGCTAGACACCGAGGCAACCGTTTCTGTCATCAGTGACATAGAACCCTGGCTAACCGGAGTACAACTCAAAAAGACCAATCAGTCCCTCCGTGGTAAAAGGAGATTCAGTCCATGCTTCAACAGGGTGTCATTTCACCAGTCACTACGCTAACAACATGGTGCTCAGGTATGGTAACCATGCCCAAATCAAACGGTTCCTATCGCATCTGTGTTGACCTCACTCAACTCAACAAGAGTGTACAACGTGAGATTCACCCTATGTCCTCAGTCGACGAGAGCTTGGCTAAGCTTGGGAAAAGTAGAATCTTCTCCAAGCTAGACGCAAAGAGTGGATTTTGGCAGATACCGCTTGATGAGGATTCAAAACTTCTGACCACATTCATCACACCTTCAGGTCGTTACTGCTTCAACCAGCTACCATTCAGCATTAGTTCTGCACCAGAGATTTTCCAATGAACTATGTCTGGTATCCTCATTGGCCTCAATGGTGACATTTGCCATATGGATGACATTCTCATTCACGGTGCCACACAAGTTGAACATAACCGATGTGTGAGAGCAGTCTTGCAGCGACTACTCGAAGCTGGCCTCACACTCAATGACAAATGTGAATTCTCCAAAGGCTCCATCAAGTTCTTAGGTCATGTGATAGACACAGCAGGCCTACACACTGATCAACACAAGACTACAGCCATTGCAAAGTATCCAGTCCCATCAAACATCACTGAGCTCCAGACATTCATGGGAATGATCAACCAACTTGGGAAGTTCATCCCTGGATTGGCAGAGATCAATGAGCCATTACGCTAGCTGCTACAGAAAGAGACAGCTTGGTATTGGGGTAACGCACAGCAGAGTTCATTTCAAAACGTGAAAGATTTGCTACTCTCATCTGCAGTTTTCGCTCTCTATGACCCGAAACGTCCAACCTTCATTGCCACTGACGCTTCAGCATCTGGCATTGGTGCCGTTCTCCTTCAGATCCAAGACGATGGAAAACGCCATCCAATCTACTATGTATCACGTTCTCTCAGTGAAACTGAGAAGCGATATGCAGTAACCGAAAAAGAAACACTAGCTGCAATCTGGACTTGCGAGAAGTTCTCTGACTATGTACTAGGACTACACTTCATCCTCGGGACAGATCACAAACCACTAGCGTCCCTTCTACAGACGAAGGAACTCGATAAGATGCCTCCACGGATACTACGATTCCGCCTTCGTCTGATGAGATTTAGTCCGACATTCCAGTACGTTCCAGGCAAACACGAGAATATGACCGATTCTCTAACCCGTGCTCCTGTCGGCACACCCGATGAATCCGACACTGTGTTGATTGCAGAGATTGCAACTTTCGCGAATCATATGATGAATACACTACCAGCGAGTAGGCAACGCCTATTTGACATCGCCGCAGCTCAGAAAGCAGACGAAGAGTGCTCGCAGATCAAAAGAGTATTGCTTATGTGGTTGGCCTGCTTACATGCCACATGCACCACTACTTCGCCAGTACTGGGAAAGTAAAAGTCATCCCTCTGTCCTTGACAATCTTCTTCTTTATGACTACCGCATAGTCATTCCCAGAACCATGAGATTGGAAATGCTTGACTGCATCCATCAAGGCCATCTGGGAATCACCAAGTGCCAAGCCAGAGAACATACATCTGTTTGGTGGCCAGGTCTCTCCAAGATTATAGAAGAGATGATTTCTAAATGTTTGACTTGTGCCAAACAACGACCAGAACAACGCAAGCCTCTCTTGCCAGCATCATTCCCATCACGTCTGTGGGAAAGGTTGGGGATGGATTTATTTGAATATCAAGGGAAGATTTTTCTCATTGTCATCGACTGCTACTCCCGCTGGATAGAAATAAAATCTCTCTCATCTGGCCAAACCTCAGCAACCGTTATCAGAGCACTGAAATAAATCTTTGCCGTCCACGAGATCCCAGACTTGGTGGTCTCTGACAATGGGCCGCAATTTAGTTCAGCCTCATTCCTCCAGTTTGCTGAGAAGCACGGATTCGTCCACACCACCAGTTCGCCAAGATACCCACAGGCAAACGGCGAAGCTGAGAGAGCAGTTCTTACAATGAAAGGGCTACTCAAAAAGAAGGAAGACCCCTATCTTACCCTCCTGACATGCAGAGCGTCTCCTCTCCAGAATGGCCTGTCACCAAGCAAGCTGCTGATGGGCAGGAAACTTAGAACAATGCTGCCTATTCTTCCATCAAACCTTCAACCAAAGGTTCAATCCGACCAGAAGATCCGACAGAAGGAAGAGGTGTATCGCACAAACCAGCAACAAAACTTCAACCTTCTTCACCGCGCTAGAGATTTGCCAGAGCTTCATCCCAGCGACTCTGTTTGGATCCGAGACCAGGACCGCCACGGAACTGTCCTCAACCAAACTTCCAACCCACGATCCTACATCATAAAAACCAGTCCCGGCACAGTTCGACGAAACCGATCAGCCCTGGTTAACACACCACCTAAAAAACCACTACTGGAATCTCCACCAACTACACCTTCTGATGTAACAGAACAGACCGCAATTTCACCTCAGAAGTCTTCACCGTTTCCATCATTGTCACAAACACCGAGTGTTCAACCACCAGCTGTGATGACAACATGTTCTGGACGTGTAGTGAAACTTCCTGATCGCCTTAATTTATAAGCAATCGTAAGCATAGGTGATCTTAAAGTACACCTGTCTGTACTTGGGGAGAGATGTCGGATTATGCTAATCACTATGCTCTTATATGTAGATGTAACAGTTATAGCACCCTCTCGTGGCCACTGTGGTAGCACATGGAATTGCATGGAATGTAGCCATCTTAATAAAAGTCGTCTTACATAAAAGTCAATCTCTCCATGGTCTCTCTTTTATATCTCAAATATAACACCCAACCTTTCTAATGCCTCTGAGAGAAGGCTACCAAAATAAACCATCTAATGCTCTAAAGTTAAATTCAATAGTTCACAATATCTGTTCTAAAGATAGATGACTTCAGTTTCCTATAAGAACATTTTCCTCTAAATTGACACCACCTGGAAATCATATAATTTCTGCAGAGCAACATCAATTCAGGTAAATAAAAGAATGCATACCATGAAAAACCAAGATTCAACAGAAACTCTACTGTTGACCATTAGGAAGAAGCATAAGATCTATGCTTTATATACATTTTGAAAAATGAAAATCTATACATGTTTCATAAAAAAGATTAGGGTAATCCTGTCCTACTGTATTAAAAGTTGCAGTGTGCAAAACCCATGATAATTCAATCCATCAGATTTTGGCCAACAAAGAAAATAGAAATTAATTAAAATCTGAATGCTGCATCTTTTTCACTTCTATTCAATTATGTTCATAGAAATGCATTTCCAGGATTTTCATGAAAATGTTTAATTGTAAATGATACAATATTTATATTTTATACATATAGTGCAGTAAAAGCCCATTTATCCAGCATCCTCGGGACCTGGCCAATGCCGGTTAAACAGCATGCCGGATATTCGGTCGGATCCGACACCGAAAACCCAACACTAATTTTTTTAATTTATTTTAACACATACCATATTAATAATAGACTAAATAATAACAGATAATAACAGACCTTTGTTATTCATCTAAAAATTCACCTAACAATCACCTTTGCTGGTAGATGCCTGGTTTGAAGCCATGATGCTGGGGTAGAGGTGTATAGTCTATCAATAACTTCTGCAATGGCGAGGGAAAAAAATGGCAGCGCAATCTTTAAGGCTCTACTAGCGGCAAGCCGAAATACCTGCAGAGTACTCTCATGCGACAATCGATTCAATAAATGCGCCACCGTGATTGTGCCGGATAACATCGGAATATGGAAGTTCCGGTTGATTGAGTCACGGATAAACAGGCTTTTACTGTATATTGTTTTCCCTTAAGAACTGCAAAAGATGAAACCCGGGACCAAACCTACTTTTTGTTTTCCTCTAACATCACAGGAAATATTGAGTTGAAGCCCAGTTCCTATGAGGCGATATGACCACAGTTTCACTGCATGTTTTTAATTTTGCAGCAGATATATGAAATTGGGCTCAAAGTATGTAGTATATTTACAATGTTCAATCAAAAAACAACCAGTTATTAGAACAGAACCCTTATAAAAATATTTTTCTTACAGATAAACAAATTGTTAATTATTTTTCAACTTGCAGGTTATTAAATAAAAGTGCAGTAAAAGTCAATCCGTGACCCGATCAACTGTAACTTCCGTATAACCGGCACCTCAAAAAAAAAAGTCCCCATTTGATTAACCAGATCTTATCCAGCACAATCGCTGTGGCGCATTTTTTCCCCCCCTCGTATCAGTATTTCGGAATGCTGCTAAAGGTGCCTAAAGGTGGAGTTGCCGTTTTTTCCCTCACAGAGTACTGTACGATTAACTCTGAATGCTGCCAGTAGTGCATTTCCAGATTTGAGAGAGAGGCAGGGAGAGAGAGGGTGGTGGGGGGGGGGAGGTGGGGGGGAGAGGGAAAGGGAGGGAGGGGAGAAAGAGAGAAAGAGGGTGGCGGGAGAATGAGGGAGGAGTGGGAAGGGGAGAGAAAGATGGGGGAGAAAGAGAGAGGGGGTGAGTTGATTAATTTAGATGGAAAATGAGAGTAGAGGTCGGTTAGGTTTGGAGCCATTGAGATGCCAGACTGACTGTGTGTGTGTGTGTGTGTGTGAAAGAGAGGGGGAAGGAGGGAGAGAAAGAAAGGAAAAAACGAGAGTACCCCTTTGATTGTGTGCTGTGTTTATAGACTGTGATGAATATTTATTGCTTTATTGGTAAGTATACATACAATATTCTGTTATTATTTAGTCTATTATTAATATGGTAAGTTTAAAAAATTATAATTAATTTTTTTTAAGTTAATTTTTTTTCTGTTGGGTTTTAGGCAGCTTGCCGCCCGAATATCCGGCATGTGGTTTAACTGGCATTGGCCAGGTTCTGAGCATGCCGGATAAACGGGCTTTTACTGTATTTGATTTCAATTTAAAACATGATAATCTTATATGTGAGATAAAGAACACAATTATCTTTGAACAAAAGGCACATCTATTTAAAAATGCAGTTAATTTAATTATTTTAAAAGGAAAGTTATTTTGATTAAAACAAGCAGGATTGTCAATGGTATGCAATAGGAAGAAATCACTGAAGACATTTTTAGGTGAGAATGAACATACTTGAATGCGAATGTAAATGAATAGTCTGAATGTGTTTTATACGTTTCAAATAGTAAATAGACCCTGAAATGTCTATTATATGGTGCTTTTTATTTATTAAAGATGCAATGGAATTCAAGTTCTGTTTTCAAAATGCACAAGCTAACATGTGTGCACCTTATGAACAAAACTGACTTGATTAAATGGTGATCAATCTTTCTGATAGCTTTCTTTCTTGTAAACAATTATATAATCGTTTGCTGATAAATAACCCCGTATTCAAGCTAATTAAATTTTCTATTCTAGCTAAAGTTAATTTATCTCTCATGCAGTAAGTAGCGCTGCCTTAGTCTGATCAAGTAGAAACATGTTGCTTAGAATCTTTTGATGAAATGCATAAAAATAATATAAATAAAACAAATGACATAAAAAAGGGCTGCAGCAACAATAACAATCTCATAATCTATGATAAAGTGATGCTTATGAAATCAGATCTTATAAACCCAAACCTACAATTATATTCAGTATATTATTGCCATTTTCATGCAAGAATTGTTTTATAATTGACACCGATCACATGTGTAGCCTGTTGTCCGTACCACATTTGATGCACGGAGACATCTGAACAGTTTACTTCATTCTGTTATGAGTTCAATGATGTAATGCAGAAACTGCAGACTGAAAATAATTTCCATTTTATTTGAAGACAGGATAGCTTACTAACCACACGACTAATACATCCAGCAAGCAAAAGCAATACAAATAGTCAGACCACGAGACTGCAGGAAAATGCCAAAATTCCATGAGAATCAATTAAGCTTATACCGTAGTAGGTTATTCTGGCAACAGGCATCTCATCTCACACGTTGTTCCATTTTTATGTGGTTGGGATTTTTTTGCTAGTATTTCAATGGTAAGGAGTTTGATTTCTCTCATCCACAGTATTCAAGCTTCAGAAAAGGTTAAGTCGATTACAGTGCAAAGATGCTCAAAAAGGAGGAAGCAAAACATAAGCAATACAATAATACAATTAGTCATAACAAAGCCGTTTTTCAGGTTTTGATTTTTTGGTACAATGAACAAGTGGAACTCTGAAGTTCCATTTATAATAGTAGATTCTGGGTTTGGGAAAAGACAACAAAAGTGAAGCTAATGAAGATTGGATTGTGATTTTCAAATACATATTGATTAATTAAATTGTTCTGATCTTGTATAGATTGCTGATGAAGCCACATTTCAAATATAATGTTGAATCACTCTACCTTCAAACAATGTGTTGGACAGACTTTAGAGAAAAAGAATAAAGATGGGATTTGGGATTCATTCTAAATTATGAGAATTGCAGAATGTCCTCATTACAGGAAAGAGAATTGAGGGAAATGCAATCTAGGTCTTTAAAATGCTGAGAGGCTTTCAGCAATCTGACTTCCCCTTGGAACTAATAAGAGGAGACAGACTTAGAATAAGTAAGCCTCAAAGGCAACAACAAATTACAATCACACCCCTCCCATAAACAGTAATGGATATGCATTACAGCCCCCACCCCCCACCAACACTACCTCACAAAAAATGATGGAAATCCTAACACCCTTCCTATCAATGCAGTGACGGATATGTGTAACATTCTCCCTTTCCCAACCCAACCTTATGGTTATGTAGCATAGAGCCTGCCCCAATCCCAGCCCACAGATAGTGATCAATATTGGAAAAGACTTGTAGGAAAAGCTGGTGATGGCTTTTCAATTAATTCTCAAAAAAAGAACTTGTATCTATTGCACACATTGCAAATACTCCACAGGTCAGAAATAATAACTTCTGTGTAACCAATGAGGTCTGCGGAGAGTTAAATTCCAGGGTTGAGAAGAGTGGACCATTGTTATTAAATTTTACTTTACAACAACAAAAACAAAATTACATTTATAGAGCGCCTTTCACGTCGGGAGGACGTCCCAAGATGCTTCAGTTTCCTCTGAGTATTGGAAAATTTTCACCTTGAGATTAGAAGGATCAAGTAGAATTCAGAATTTAGTTTGAGCAAGAAAAGTTGAAATGGTAAGTAAAAGGGGGTAAATCTTGTGTGTGTGTTTGTATGTGTGCATGCATGGGACGTCCTCCCGATGTGAAAGGCGCTATATAAATGTAATTTTGTTTTTTTGTAAAATAAATAAACCTCTTGGGGTGAATCATAGAATCATAGAATTTTACGGCACAAAAGGAGGCCATTCGGCCCATCTAGTCTGTGCCGGCTCTTTGAAAAGAGCGATTCAATCCCATTGCCCTGCCCGCTCCCCATAGCCTAATGACTTTCCCTTGTCCAAATCTTTGTTGAATAATAAAGGAAACTATGAAGCAAACGTTTGTTTTGGAATAAAATAGGGTGTAGGAAACAGCAATTCAATGCAAGTAATTATTTTAATACTCAAAATATTAAACATTTACTGTACAATCAAATATTTACTGTTGGTCTTATCTTCAAGGGGTTATCATGGCAAATATCAAGTAGTTGACAACCCAATATCATAATTGTATCATAAAAAAATTGAAATGGAAAATGTAGTTGATCTAACCTGTAAATCTGACAGCAGTTTATTATTGATTGAACTTGCAAAGGTTGTAGCTCTTTAAGACTACCAGATTTGGTTACCGACTGTTTGTGTTCCATTCATTCTTTACAAATTCAGAGATGAAACTGAAGACTTTTGATTACCTGAATCTGCAGCCACTTTACTAATGCAGAACACAGAATCATAAACCATCAATGCAAAAATCACTAATCCAAAATTTCTATTTCAAGACACTGTACATTTCTACAATATTTTTTAAACAATCAAAAATTCAATTGCTTTAATAAATTTGCTTTAACTAATGAAACACATTGTGACAATGAAGTTGATCCTTTTTTTCCCCCCACAAATGCTTAATAAACCATATTTGCATTTGGTAAACTATGAGATACATGTGATGGCAATTAAAAGACTTTCATGCTTTTGTAATGCTAACCAGAAAAGATGAGATGCTTGCAAGGACTGAAGAATTAAAATCAGCATCACAGTAAAATTAAAATATTACAGTATTTTCATCTCAAAGTAAGCAGACTTTGAATACAGATGCATGTAAAACACACAATCAAATGCAAAGCAGAGATCGACTACAAACATTTTGCATGCTGTAAAATCTCAAATGTACTGTACTGTATCTTCAATCCCTAAGATTTAACACATTCTATTACTGCTAAAAAAAACATTTGCACACAATGCAAAGACAGAACCTAACATTCTTATTTTGAGTCAAAGATAAGTATAGACAGGATGAAACATGTACCCTAAGACACTAAATTCCTTCAATACAATTTCCATTAGATCAAGAGAAAATTAATCTGTTATTTTCTGACACGTACCCAAGACAAAACCAATGAAGATTTGATGTGCAACCATTTACATAATAAACGCAAAGTAAAATTAAATTACAGTCTTTGAAACACTAGCTGTGCAAATCTGTTTAAAGTAGTTAACTGACCTACTTGAAAAAACACTCCACATAATGTAATAATATATTTTTACAAAAACAATGATTTGATAATTCATTATTTTAGGTTTATGACACGCACCAGAGATTTTAATATTTGTATTAGATTTTTGATCTTTCAAATGAACAAATCCCTATATAGCTGCAGAACTTTAAAAATGCATACATCAATCACAGAGCCATATAATAAATTACTCAATTCCTCTCCCTCTCTCTCCTCCTGGATACAATCTATTTCTCTCTCAAGACCCCCTTCCACCCCACATGCTCCTGCAGACAATTCCTTTCCCTCCTGGATGCAATTCCTCTCTCATCCTGGATACAATTCCACCCTTTCCTAGCTGAAAGCACAAATGTTACTGAGTATGGATCTTCTGTATATGCACAGATTGTCCTGCAGTACCTCTCCCAAGAGTAATTGTATTTTGAGTCAAACGAGTATCTCTGCAAGCTATTCCAGTGTATATATGTGCGTCACACACACACACCAGTCTATTTGAAATCTAGTTCTTTGAAGAATAGTGGATAATCTGCTTCTAATTTAGGCCTGAACTGAAGAATTTATTGCACAATCTCAATTAAAATTAAAAACAAAACAATATTACAGATTAAGACTAGATGGATTTTGAACTCAGGAGTCGAAACCATAGTTGCTTCTTCCACCCCACTCTCATCTAGTGACATTTATCCCCATTATCTTTGCTTATTTGCCTCCTTATCCAAATTCACTGCCTAGTTTAAATTAATTGGTTACACATCTCGTAGGTTAGCTGCTGTGTTTTTTATAATTAATCTTATTTTGTAAAGCAGGTTGAGATATTTTATTATTATTTATTTCATGTGAAAAGTGTTACAGAGTTACAGAAGTACAAATTGTTATTGCAGTGGTACTGAGTGTAATTAAAACGCCAATAATGCTGTCCTGGCTAACTCAACATAAACCTAGAATGCACCTGAATCCTTATGAATTTGTATGTTCAGTTTAACACTAGATAGTGGTTTTAACTACTAAAATACTAGTGAAATCAATTACATATGCATTTGAAACATGCATCAACAGTCAACCTACCATACTGCAATGCAGAATAACTTTCAAACAATGTCTAAATTATATTCTCCAAATTCAATTTGTATGATTGCTAAAATAAGTGCCTGTGTCTTTATGCCAATCCCCTAAGAACATCAGTGTGAATCTTCCATTTTCTATACCAAGGCTTCCAATGAACCATTTATGAACAATTTGATGTCCACTGCATTAAATGAACTATATTCACTTCCATTTCATATGATCAGTTTGCTTTCCAGCTCAAATCTCAGCAGAGAGAAAAAAAACATTTTAATCTAAAATCATAAAAATCTCCTCCAGAACAATATTGCAAATATGACAACGAAGGCAATTTTGAATTCAAGTTGATTTGTGCTGTGACAAACACTGCAGCCTGTGGTAATAATACAATAATCCTTGCATTTGATCTAGCACTTTTCACATCTTCTTGATGTCTCAAAGCGCTTCACAGAATATATGTAAAGTGAACTCAGTACATTTATGGGCAAAACATGGCAGCCAATTGTGCACAGCAGTGTTCCCCAAACAGTCGTGGATTGAAGTGATTAATTTTTTTTTTTTTCTTCAGGGATTATTACCAGGCATGTCTGCCTCTATTGAATCTAGGATACATTTAATGCCTCATACTGTCCAGAATGTGAAGTTAATGCTTTGTAATAATGATTTAATATTACAAACAAACAAAATATTAAATGTAAGGCATTAGAGTAACACATTTTGGATAATATTATACATTTGATCTTCTTTCACTAGCTTACCAAATACAGTATATTTAATCAAAACGTTGTTTTAAATAGCTTCCAAAATGTATGACTTTCTTACCATGCCATAAAAAAGCAATTCAGTACTGTTTGCATAAGTCATCCAGCACTATGCAAATTTTTTTTTTTTTTAATTCCATAACTGACTGACAACAACCTGAAGAATAATTTCTAAGGATTTTCTTTTTTTTCCACAAAAAAAGGCACTTGGAATCAATTCTAAGATATCAATTCCATGTTCATTAACCATAAAACCTAACTCTCACAGTCCATGACGTTATCCAAACCACTCAATTTGATTATAGCCCTCTAATTCTGTTTAGTGGTTGGTATCCATAATCCTTTAAAATACAATATTACAGGAATAGTTTTCTTGGATGTGATTCAACAATAACCTTCAAGTCCATTTCTTCAATCAGTATAATCAGGCAAATTATTGTCAATTAAGATCTAAAGTTCCCCTTGTGCTTGGGCAATAAGAAGGTGAATGCAGACCTAGAATAACACTCAGTGCCCACAGAAAACAAGATAAATTTAAAAAATGTAAAATCATAGGGATAAGGAAGTCTGAGGGCAACGCAGAGCACATAAACTTCCAATAAAAAAAACCCTGCTTTGGCACCTTTCACATCAAATGGCCATCTCAAAATGCTTCACGGGATTTCACTACAAATTGTAGTGTCTGTATTTTGCAAGCGAAAAAATGGCAACACAGTTTAAAGAAGACTGCTCGGTTTTCCTGTGAAAGAAAAATGCCTATTACTGCACTGAATAAGGTAAAGCAGGCAATGACAAATGTAATATGCTTCTGCTGACATTTATTCAGTCAAGTTGTGGGTTACCTATATAGGGACCTTGAGCATCAGTCTGTTAGACGTGGAAGATTTTAATAAGTTTCACTCACAAAATACAGGTAAAACTACTTTACAGTATTCCCTGTGAAACACTTTGAGGTGTCTTGGCGACATGAAAGGCTCTGTATCCTATGCAAGGATTATTATTGCCATTATGTTGCTGAGTTCTAAAACAGCATGAATTCAGAATCATCGACAGATGTGAAGTGAGCTGCACGAGCATCCCATATCCCTGAACAGATGATGCCTATGAAGTAGTAAAAAATCTGCCCTGCCTATGAAGTAGTAAAAAATCTGCCCTGCCTATAGCCTATAGTTTGTTTTTCCTAATCCCTTTTATAGATTGTATGCCATGACTGTTTATGTTCAGCTAACATGACCTGCAGGGGTGAGTCACCATTCATGTGCATGTCATTTGCCTGCCTTCCAATATAATATAAAATTTTGAATTGAGTCCCTTAACTTCATGGGTAAAATTACTATTAGTCTAGCCCAGATGACAGGGAATTTGTAAAACCATACATTAATATGCCAGAAGGCATCACACAAATGCAGAGGAAGAGTTACAAAACACAGGAATAGTGCATAAACCTTTTTTATTTTCTGTTAGAATTCATGTATCAGGGATAGTCAGGAGTTGTTTACTGAACTTATACTTTCATAGGCACAAAACTGACCCCTCAAAGACTAGCATCTCTGAGTTTTGGTAAGAGAACAAAGAAATACAAATTGTGGCTGCTATGAATCATAGAAATTTACGAAATAAATATGCCATTTGGCCAAGCTTGTCTCTGCTGGCTTTTTAGCTTTGCATTTTATTCCCGTATCTCTGCCCCATTCCCAGTACTTTTCAATATATATTTTTCAAATACTTGTCCAATTCCCTTTTAAAGGCAATTATGGATTCTGTATCAAACTCCATTCTTGGTAGAACATTCCACATCCTAATAAGGGTGAAAACAGGGCTGATAATGATTTCAAATATATAGGAATACTTATGAAAGTGCTCATAGAATGCTAATCCAGAAAGTTTTGGGGAGATGATTTTTTGTTTTCATCGGGGTTAAAACTATCAGTAACTAACAAATGGGATAGTTTTCTCCTTCAGGCACTCAATATCAGCATCAAGCACTCCCAGGACAGAACATACAGTCCAGTTACTCCACTCTCCCCACAATAATGTGCTATAAGACAACCTCAGAAAAGATATTGCTGTTGTGCCACTGTGGATTTCTCTACTCCCCATTACACCCACTTGGTAGGCTCTTTGTGAAACCATCATTCCTGTGCTAATATGTGTTGAACTCTGAAACCTGCAAAGAAAAACTGTGTTGAGATTGCCATAATTCATCTCGCATGGGTCTTCAAAAAAACCTCCATTCTGTTGTTTAGAATTCAAATGCAGGATCTAAGGATGAAACTGCAGAATAACCTACTGTGTATCTAATCCCTGAAATGTTCAATCACTGATGCAGTAAAGCAATGCCTTGTGCATTTTTGCAAAATGGAAGCAATCACTTGCACCAAATGTAATATTACATACAGAAACCTGGAAGGTAGCAAGAAACATAGGCACCCTTCTAGAGGACAATTACTCTCTTAAAGTGGAGGTTTTATTTTTCAAGTGAAATAAAGCAGATTTAAATTTGTGTTTTAATACCTCTTGAAACCTTTCAGACAACAACAAAATTACATTTGTATAGCGCCTTACACATCAGGAGGATGTCCCAAGGCACTGGACTGTTACTATTTCAGACCTGAGCTGCGGTCAGGATTGAGGAGGGCGGAGGGAAGGTGGCGGGGATCGCCTGATGGCATTGTTGAAGAGGAGGGTTTTGAGGCAGCAACTGTAACAACAAAATTACATTTGTATAGCACCTTTCACATCAGGAGGACATTCCAAGGCACTGGACAGTTACTGCTTCAGACCCGAGCTGAGGATGAGGGGGGGGGAGGGAAGTGGGGGGGATAAGGAGTTGCTGATGGTACCATCAAAGAGAGTCTTGAGGCGAGACTTGAAGGAGGCCAGGGAGGGGACGAGGCAGGACTTGAAGGATGCTAGGGGGCGAGGCGGAGAGATTGTGGGATAGAATTCCAGAAGTTGAATGACAGAGAAGTAGTAAATATCCAGGATGTATATCAGTCATACTATGTTCATCTAACCTGAAAGAAAGGTAGCTGGAAATTGTAGTGAAAGGCGTACCATTCTCGTATCAAGAGCTAAGATTAGTCTGTCAAGGTTAGTCCAACAAATTCTATAAAAATGTGTTCCTGAACTGTACACAGTATCCCCTAACTAACCAGTAAATAGGACCCAAATATTTTGTAACATTGGTTACGATCAAAATTAAAAATGCACACTTTTGATTCTCTGAAGATGAATTGCAGCTGGATGAGGTTCTAGTACTGGCTGACTCAAACGATTGCAAAGATCATGAAGAAACCTTCATGTTAAGAAACATGTTCCAAATTTACTTAAACAAAACCAATCAAAGGGAGCAATGCCAATAATACAGGTACTGCTGCTTTTCATTATTGTTCAAAATAAACACCGACTGTTGAGTCAGAATCACCCAAGGTATCCATTCAATGCACATAGTGCATCCCTTTATGACAACGATACATCCGCATTTCACTTCTCATTTATTGAGATCTTCCCCCATCAAACCTCAAGTTGACAAAGCTAAGCTGAAAATGCAAGCTTGTCTAAAAAGCTCAGGCACACCCTAATGTGATTCATCATATACGTTATATTGGATCTTTGGGAGAATGAGATGTCTGATATCTGTGATTTTCTCCTCTGTAATCATTATAACCAAAGTCCATCCAAACTCAATACAAAGGAGAATTGTCAGTTAAAGGAGCATGTCAATTACCTTGTCTCCATCCTTGTCGAGATAAATTGTTCCAAACGGCTAGTAGTGTAACAACTACAATTTGATATATTTTCTCAATCACTCCAGTGTATGTAACCCCAAACTACTTGACTATTTTTTTTCTGTGATTTTTACTAAGCGTAATTCATGTGTTGAGCACAAAAAAATGCTTAATAGTGAGGTAGCAAAGTTAACTACCAAACCCACCCCTATAGTTAATCTTTCTGGTTAAGGCAATATTATTCTATTTTCCCTGACTGGGTTTGCTGGGTAACTCACAACAGAAAGCTTTTCTCAACTTAAACTATTGAATGCCTGACACACATTGCCAGATGACAATTTTAATATGGTAAATGTATTTAGATGAGCACCCTTTTAAACTATTTGCTGTGACTAAGAGAGAAAAAACAATCACACTGTAGGTGTGAACATAGTTTTGTTTTGATTATGATAAAAATGGAAACATAACATCTGAGGCAACCAAATACTCAAATATTTACATAAAACCTACAGTGCTGCTCAATGATCCCTGTTGCAAAAATAATTCCTTGCATACTTCAGAAAAGGATAGTGTTTCATCTAAAAATAAACTAAACTCCAAAAAAAAAACACTCCAGAAGCCTACAAGAGATCCTGGTTAGAAATCTGGGGATCAATTTGAATGACTAGATTTGGACAATCAGTTATGGAGTCAAAAATATGGCAAAGCTCAACCAGTTTTAAATTTTAAACCATATGCTATCAATCAGAACAATACAAGTTACATTAAAACAATAATACAATGCCTTTAAGCATTATTGCAAAGAACTTTGCAGCTAGTCGTTTTGGGCAAGGAGAAACCCTTAAGCATATTGGTAGGTTTCTACACGTGTCGGACAGCTGAACAAGAAACCTCAGCACTCAAGCTGGGGACAAGTACTAAAGGGTGGGAAGGAGAAAGCATGGTGATGGATTTACTCGTGTGTCGAGACACTCGGATAACAAAATATAATCACAACAGATGATCTCTGAGCAGACAAGGTTTATTCACTCACAGATCTCCAAGACAATCCTGGTCCTCTTTGCCGACTCATTCTGAGCTGCAGAGATGATGAGAAGCAGACTGAGTCTGAGACTTAGGAGTAAGATTTATAGGATGGATCATTTTCATGTGTAGGTGGGATGCAAGGAACTCATAATTTGATTTGGATATTTGGATATTGTGTTTCGAATCCAGGCAGGGCAAAACCTTGGGCAAGTTTCCTTACTCAACATGCCTAATAATAATCCATTAAAAAAAAGCCTATAATACATTAGTCATTTCGAGACTCTGCTGTGCGCAATTGGCTGCCACATTTCGCCCATAAATATACAGTCAATTCACTTTACAATATATTCTATCAAGTGCTTTGAAACATCTAGAAGATGTGAAAAGAGCTATATCAAATGCAAGGATTATTATTATTATATTCTTAAGTATGATGTTGGTTTTCAGCATGTGTCAGACACCCAGCTGACCAAAAAAAAGCACTTTGGGACATCCTCCTCATCTGAAAAGGTGATGTACCAAATGCAAGGATTATTATTACTATCACATTTTGCAATTTTAAAGGAAAACGTCACCTTGGTTTGGAATTTGATTGATTAAAGAATGTAAGTAAGAACATTCAGCAGCGAACACTGCATTTTGTCCGAATAAACCAGATTTTTACACGAATTAACAGACAAATTTAAAGTGGGTAAGAATTCAAATGAATCAGGTCTAGGCATTTTCTCCAATTTGAGATACACATTTTATACATTATATAAAAAATATACATTTGCATTATACTGTATATGCATTCTTATCTACACAACCACTGTGTAAAATGGTTTTAACACCCCTCCCCCACACCGACGCCTATTTTCCTATATGTCCCTCATTATTAGAAACATAAAAACACCAAAATTACATTTATAGAGCGCCGTTCACATCGGGAGGACGCCCCAAGGCGCTGAGCATTCAGGTCGGGACCCAAGCAGGAGGGAAGATGTCGGGGTAGGGGGAAGGAGAGTACGAGAGGGGGGAGAATTAGGAGGGGAGCAGAAGGCACAGTTGAAGTGGAAAGTTGTTGAGACCGGCCATGAAGGAGGCGATGGGATTGTGAAGGAGGAGAAGGAGGAGAAGGGAAAGCCCGGTCACCGATGGTAGGGCGGTTTGGGCAGGGGTCATGGAGCAGGGCAGAGCCCGCTGAACGGAGGGGACGGGCAGGCTGATAGGGAGGCGGCAAGTTCGAGAGATGGGGCAAGGACATGGATGGCCTTGAAAGTGAGGACGAGGATCTTGAATTCAAACCAGGAGTAGGCCTTTTAGCCCCTCAAACCTGTTCTGCCATTGTATAAGATCATGGCTGATCTGTAGCTCAACTCCAATTACTCAGCCTTGACCCATTGATCATCTAAAACAGAACAAAATGCTCCAAACAATTTAAAATACAATATCTGAATTTTGTACAATGGTAAATAATATTTACTTCCTTATAACTTGTACACTAGTTTAACAGATGACAGATTTACAACATTTTCACTATAAGAAATCAATCACATACAACTCAGCATATGTAAAATCACAACCTGAATGTTTGTAAAATTCCTGACCCAACTTAAAGCAACCGGTAGGAACTAAAATGATTACCATTTCTGAAATGTATAATGTTAATTATTGTATATCAATTAAAACATTTCCACAAATGTAAGCAAACTCAAATACCATTGCAAACCTGTTGCCGCTTTATTGATTTCAAAGAGTACTGATTTTTCTAGTTACACCTTGCTGTAAATACAGTAAATGCTTTATTATCCAGCACCCTCGGGACCCGACCGTCACCAGTAAATTAAATATGCCGGATATTCAAGCGGGGAGTTGTCGAAAATCCTACACAAAATATTAACTTATTTTAAAACATACCATATTAATAATAAACTAAATAATAACAGAATATTGTATGGATACTTACCAATAAAGCATTCCATCACTCTCGGTAAAATGATCGGTAAAAAAAGCATTCCAGTGTTTGGTAAGTTTAATAAGTGTGCATGCACAAGCATGCGCAAAATGAGCATACCGTGAGTGTCCCGGATGGCTACGGTATGATATCCAGTAGGTGGAATGGTGAATTGTATTGGGAGATACCAGTTGGTTGATCGTTCTGGTTGGTTGGGTGCCGGATAACCAAGCTTTTACTATACTGGAGTTCGAGGTAGGGAACGGCGATATGGGAATTTTCCAGATATGGATATATTGGTTGGCTCATATCGAGATATATCGACATTTTCAGTTTTTTCGTACTGCGCATGCGCGCGCGCATCGGAGTGCGCGCGCATTCCGGGTGCGCGTGCATTCGGAACCTATCTTCTCAGGGGGTAAATATCTTTCTCTCTCTGTGTCTCTCACTCTCTCCAACTCTGTGTTTTTCTGTCTGTGTCTCTCTATGCCTCTCTCCCCTCTCACATCCCCCCCCATCTCTATCTATCTGTATATTATAACATCCACCCCGTTTCCCCCCCCCCCCCCCCCCCCCCCACCTCCCCCCCCCCCCGCCGTCCCTCTCTCGCACCCCCCACCCCCCACCCCCGTCGGCTCTCTCCCCCACCCCCAGCCGTCTCTTTCTCTCCTCCTCCCCCCCCCCCCCCCCCCCCCCAGCCGTCTCTCCCCCTCTCCTCCTCCCCCCAGCCGTCTCTCTCCCCCTCTCCCCCCCCCCCAGCCGTCTATCTACCCCTCCCCCCAGCCGTCTCGCTCCCCCTCACCCCCGCTCCAGCCTTCTCTCTCCCCCCTCACCCCCCCACCCACAGCCGTCTCTCTCCCCCCACCCCTTGCATACCTGTATATTGTATTCGAGGACTATGAATACAAGATGGCGGCTTTGCACCTCGGTCTGTGCATTGTGTATAGAGATGAGCATTCTGGGTCTTGTAGTTGATTGTGCTCGCATCCCGATTTTTTACCTCGATATACCGTTTTTCGATATATCGGTATTTTTAAAATGTCTATATCGGCATATCGATATGAAAATCATATCGGGTTTTAGCGATATACCGATATATCGCCGTTCCCTAGTTCGAGGTTGTTAGAATTGAAAGGAAAAACTGAATGCTACAAGGGTAAAATAAAACCTTACCTCTTATGTATTCCCAGCATTTCTACCAGCATCTGAAATAGAAAAATAGGTTAACGTTTTGGGTTCTGATAAAGGGTCTCACCCGAAACGTAAAGCCTACTTTTCCTCTTTCAGATGCTGATTGATGTACTCTGGATTTATAATAATAATTATCCTTGCATTTGAAATAGCACCATATCATTTCTTTGAAATTTCTCAAAGCGCTTCACAGAATATACTGTAAAGTGAATTGACTGCATATTTTGATGATGAAACGCAGCAGCCAATTGGGCAATTCTGTGTTAATGGAATTACAATTCAGAGAAATTTTCGCCATAATTTTACATGCTATGGATTAGTCTTAACGTCTAACTGATTAACAAAACATTTATAAGGTCGGGTGATACCCCTGTTATCATATCAAAATAAAAAATTGGATACCTCTTGCATATGGAAGGCTCCAAGATCAAAAGAATGTTGGTAATGGAATTACATCAGAAAATTGGGTATGATTTTTCCCTCAACTTTCGAAAAAATTTCGATTGAACCAAATTTTTATGCAAACCACTGAAGTTATTGAAAAACGTTTTTCTGTTCCTTGTTAAGTAGACATTTGTTCACACAAGACATGTAATTTCATAGAGATTTGATAACTTTTAAATTTGCTGTTTTTGTCCTCTCCCGTGCGGAATTGCCCAAATGTGCTCAACAGTGTCCCACAACTAGTTGTGGATTGCTTGATCAAATTATTACTATTTTTAAGGGATTATTACGCCAATAATGTAAGGCATTAAATTAAATGTGAAAAATAATGTTCAAAAGGCAGAATCAATTAGTTTACCCAACAAAGCAACATTCAGGTGACATCCTCCTGGGCAAAACTCAGCTGCACCGTATATAACAATTAAAATCTTAATTTCTACAACTTCCTACTATCATTTTCTATCTGTGTGATCCATCAGTTTACATTCAAAAACTAGACACAATGGTTCAGCCCAGAGGCAAAGGAGCGATGATTACAGAAATCTGATCTTTAGGGCTGGAGACAACCATCACTGATATAATTATACTACTTTTGCTGCATTTGTATTACATGAAAGTGAAGCATTACAGTGTTTCAAGCAAAATCACATTTTGACATGATTTGCACGGTTTAACAAATGTAGAAAAAAAAGATTACCCGACACTATTCAATAAAGACAGTACTCCATTAACACTTATTTTTAAAAACATGCTGGTGCTGTCTGCTGTATTTAAATTTGTCCCCACTATTCTTCACTCAAATTAACGAATGGGGAACAGTTTTTCATTAGCATGACATCCTGTGAATCAGTTCTTCATTCTACAGTACTTAAAAATAAATGGTTGGTAAAGTATTTTCCGTATTAAACACTTCATAATTTCTCTCCTTTAAAAATGGAAGCTTTATCTGGGATCATAGAATCATACATCACAGAAGAAGACTACTCTGCTCATCGTGTCTGTGTCGGCTCTTCAAAAAAAGCTGTCCAAAGCAATCCCACTTCCCTGCTGTCTCCCCATAGCCCTGCAAACTCGTCCTCCCAAATAATTATCTATTTCTCTCTTGATAGTTGCTATCAAATCAGCTTCCACCACCCTTTTAGGCAATGCATTCCAAATCCGAAAAACTTGCTGTGTGAAAAAAATTCTCACTTTCCCACTGTTTCTTTTTAACAACTATTTTAAATTGGTGTCCTCGGGTTACCGACCCTCTCGACAGTAGAAATAGTTTCTCCCTGTTCACCCTATCAAATCCCCTCATAATTTAAAAAACTTCTATTAAGCCTTCTCTTAACCTTCTCTTCCCCAAGGAGAATAATCCAAGCTTCTGTAGCCTCTCCTGATAACTAAAGTCTAAATAAACGTTAAGGTATGTCTTGGCAAAGGTAAATCTTTGGTAAATCTCCTTTGCACCCTCTCCAATGCCTTGACATCCTTCCTAAAGTGCAGTGCCCAGAATTGAACACAGTATTCCAGCTGTGGCCTATCCATCCAAATGTTTTATAAAGGTTCATCACAACTGCCTGACTTTTGTATTCAATACTCTAATTTATAACAACAACAATAACAAAATTACATTTATAGAGCATCTTTCACTTTGGGAGGTCTTCCCAAGGTGCTGGCCTTATAAAGCCTAGTATCCCATATACTTTTCAACAGGTTTATTTCCATATCCTGCCACCTTCAAAGATTTAATTACATTAACCCCAGGTCTCTGTTATTTCACCCCTTTACGATTGTACCATCTATCGTATAACGCCTCTCCTCATTCTTCCTCCCAAAATGCATCATTTTGCATTTCTCCACATTAACTTCATCTGCCACAGGTCTGCCCATTTTACCAGTCTGTCTATGTCCTCTTGCAGTCTGCTCCTATCTTCATCAACATGTACTATTTTTCCTAGCTTAGTATCATCTGCAAACTTAGAAATGTTGCACTTTATCAAATGTCTTTTTAAAATCCACATAAACTACATCAACTGCACTACCTTCATCCACCCTCTATTATTTCATCAAAAACTATCAGGTTTGTTAAACATGATTTTCTTTTTAACAATTCCATATAGGCTGTCCTTTATTAACTCATATTTTTCTAAGTAAAAATTTATATTGTTCAGAGTATAGTCTCGAGAAGTTTTCCAACTACTAATGTTAGACTGAATGACCTGTAGTTCCTGGCTTTACCCTTCTGTCCCTTTTTCTTCAGAGGAGTAACAATTTACAAAACCCAGCAGCCAATTAAGCACCACAGTGTGCCACAAACAGTCGTGGATGGAGTGACTAATTTATTATAACAATTTTTTGGAAGGAATTATTACCCCCGGAAAAGCGAAAGTACAGGTGAGGATGCAGGAGACACGAGTTTTGGATGAGTTGCTACTTCTGAATGGCAGAGCTAGGAAGACCAGAGAGGAGTACATTGGAAATGTGTAACTGGGATGTGTGGAAGGCATGAAGTAACAAGCGTATTGAATAAGTAATAATAATATTCCTCACATTTGATATGGTGCCTTATCGCCTATTTGAGACGTCTCAAAACACTTCACAGAATTACTCTAAAGTGAATTGAGTGCATATTTTGTGGGCGAAACGCAGCAACCAATTGCACACTGCGGTGTCCAACAAACAGTCATGGATTGAAATGACCAGATATTTTTAAGAAATGATCACCCCAGGAAAAGCAATCCACTAATCACCTAACAACTGAGTTCTTACTTACTGCTAGGTAAACAGAGGCGTATGGCTCTGCTGAGAATCAAACCCAGATCTCTCGCTTGTGAGGCCAGGTCAGAGCCAGAAGAGAGAAGGCCAAGCAGAATGGCTTCCATCTTCTCCTTATTAAGTTGGAAAGCTAGAAGTGTATCACTAAGGTGTTAATTGAATGTCACTGGCAACACATCAAGCACCTGAGATTACAGTATATCCTGTGTAGCACTTTGAGACATCCTCTACTTGAAAGATGCTACATCAAATGCAAGGATAATTACAACTACTGTACCAATAAATAGATTGGGTATGCTTATCTTTTCATTTACAAGTCATAAAACAGCAATGAAATGAATAATTAATGCTTTCCACTCCAATTTTTAAGGCATCTAAAACCAATCACCATTATGAAATCTTCATTTGCAAAACCTAATTATGAACATGCACAAAATCACTCCAGAGGTCCACGGTTCTTTTGTCCAGCTGTGAAAACAATGATAAAATAACCCCACCCCCGGCAGGATTGTCCACCACCACCATTGCAAACAATCCACGGGCTAACAGTTCGGCCACCCTGATCTAAGTTATCAGTCCAATGCAATGATGGGGGTGAGGGGAGGAGGAGGGAATGCTTCATTAGCGGAGGTGCGTCCCTTCAGGTGGGATGCTAAACCTGAGTAAACCCAAATAAAATTGCTCATTCACTTGATGACTGTTTGTGGGGCGTTGCCATATTTGCTTAAACACACCAGGCGCTTCATTTCACTGTAAATCCCGTGAATCACTTTGAGGCATCCTTCAGACATGATAAATCCAAGGATTATTATTATAAACCACCTAAATCTGTCAAAAAGATAAGAGGTGGAGGAGAGAGGGGGGAGGGAGGAGAAACCGTGAGGTCATTGTAGTGTCACGTCACTCCCACTAGCCACACGTCAGGAACATCCGGGACATTACAGACGGCCACTAAGACAAGACACCACAGCTGACCAATTAAAAGCATGGAGGGCGGGACAACCGACCAATCGTCGCATAGGGGCGGGACATCCTGCCACGGTGCCGCCTACAGCGCAGTCTTTTGTCTCTCACTCTGGACGGTTGGAGCCCCCTTCTCTCCCCCCCCCCTTCTCCCACGCGCGGCGACCCAACCTTCCCCCAGCACCCCTTCCACCATTCACTCTCTCGAGCCGGGAACCGACAGCTCCTCGCGCCGCCAGAGCAGCGTTCCATCCACAATCTTTACTGGCTTTAAAACATTTGAAAACAAACGGTGAGGCCGCTTCACCTCCCAACAGCACCAGCACTACTACCCGGGGATGGCGGCACAGCGAGCGACACAGTCTGTTTATATATATATATATATATACACACACACACAGGCAAAAACACGGGCCGAGAACATACAGTCCCTACTTAATACATCCACCCCCTCCCCCCCCCTTCCTTTCCGCTCTCTTAACGCAACGTAATTTATTATTATTATTGTTGTAATGTGTGTGGCTTTTAATATCTTTTTTTTAAAAAACTGCGGGGATCTCCACAGGAGATTGCCGACAAAGCGGGAGGAGTGGAAATTGCTCCCCCACAACCTCCCTCCCCGGCATCGTGGTTCAATACATGCGGGTTAAACACTCAAGGCAGCGAGCGGCTCTGCCCTGTTCACACGGCACCTCAGTCAGTCAGTCAGTCAACTCGCACATCATCGACAAGCCGCGGCCACAAAGCAAACCCGCACCACCACCATAAGCTAGCTGCCCCCCTCCCTGCCCTGTTTTTGTCTCTCGCTCGCTTTCTTGTTGTTGTTTTCGTACCTATTGTTAATATAAATTACTCGTGTCGTAGCCGCTTCTCTGTCCGCATACTCCTGCTCGAGCCAGGCGTCAACCACCGCTCGCTCGGCTCGGCTCTCTCGCTTGGTTCATTCCCTTCCTCTCTCTCTCTCTCTCTTCCCCCCCCCCCCCCCCCCGACGCGCGAGCGCGATGGACTCGCCCACGGAGACACTCACACACATACAGAGCCTAACAATAATAATCACTGCATTTTGATTGCCTCGCCTTTTTGCGCCTTCGAGATGTCCCGAAGCGCTGCACGGAATATACCGTAAAGTGAATTAATTGTATTATGTTTTTTCCCTCTGGCCTGGGCGAAACGCGGCAGCCCACTGCGCCCCGCAGCATCCCACAAACAGCCGTGGGTTGAAGTGACCACAATATTTTTTTTTAAAAAAGGGATAAAAAATATTATTCTTATCCCCGGAAAAGCGACCCGCCAACAGCAGCTAACAACAGCAGCTTTGCTTTATACAGCGCCCCACGCCGGGCGGCGTCTCAGAGCGCTTCACAGTAGCGGATCCCGGGACCGAGCCAGGGGAGAAAGGTGACCAAAGGCGCGGTACCTGCAACAACCGGGTACCTACTCATGCTCAGGTAAATAGGTGTGTGGAGCATGGAAACTTGCCTAAGGTTTCACCCTGCCTGGGAATCAAACTCAGATCTCACTCTCACGTGAGTGCAATACATAGGACCTTATCACTTTGATATATCACCTTATCATGTCAAGATCTCTCAAAATGCTTCACTATAAAGTGAATCGACTGTGTATTTTGTAAAAAAAATTATAAGGCGACTATCATGGGAGGAAACCTCAAGGCACCGAAAAGAAGGCATCATTGTTGTGTAAGTTGTGTAACGCCTTACAAGCGAGAGGCCTGGGTTTATTTCCAGGCAGGGCCAAAACTCACACAATTTTCCTTCACATGCCTGATAATAAACCCAAGAAAAAAAACAATAATAAATTGATCATTTCAATCCACGAGTGTCTGAAGCAGTATCTGTCCAGTTCCTTGGGATGTCCTCCTGACGTGAAAGGTGCTATAGAAATGTTATGTTGTTTGTGGGACGCTGCTGTGCACAATTGGCTGCTGCGTTTCACCCACAAATATACAGTACTGTCAATTCACTGCAGTATATTTTGTGAAGCGCTTTGCAACGTCTAGAAGATGTGAAAAGAGCTATATCAAATGCAAGGATTATTATTATTGTTATTATAGGTTTGCATTGCCCAGGAATGCAAATTGTGCTTGATTTGTTTTAGATCTCGAAATGACATCACTGAGAAGCAATCCTAACACACACTTTTCTTGCTTCCCCCCCCCACCAAATAAACCGCTTGAACCGTGAATTATTGAGTTGAACAAATCATACCCATGTGATTATGTGATGCATTATGTGATGCATTATGTGGTATTTTTGCACCACATTTCTGATTTCACAAATAAAAAGATCTGTGCTCATATACACTCCCCTAGAATGAAGGTTCATCACAAAATATGCAGTCATGTGGAGTCATATAGCTCAGAGGTTAAAAGCACTTGCTTTGCAAGTGAGAGACACTGGTTCGATTCCAGGCAGAGCGAAACTTTGGGCAAGTTTCCTTACTCCACTTGCCTAATAATAATCCCTTGAAAATAAAACAATAATAAATTGGTTATTTTCAATCAGGACTGTTTGTGGGACACTGCTGTGCACAATTGGCTACTACGTTTTTCCCAAACAGTGAATTCACAAACACAGTGAATTCACTTTACAGTACATTCTGTGAAGCGCTTCAAGATGTCTAGAAGACATGAAAAGCACTACATCAAATGCAAGGATTATTGTTATGACCAACAATCCTCCATTCTTTTCATGGCTGTCCGTGGGACTTGACTATACGCAAAATGGCTGCACATTAGTCCACAAGAAGTCATTATATGACAATTCAAGATTGCAGTTCAAGATGTTACTACATTGTAAGCATTATAAAAATAAGTTTATTCATGAATTTTTAAATAAAAATAATTTGTGTGTGAATGTTAATTTGTGGATTGCCTAGTGTGGTGTTCATTGAAATTGTTCACCATCAGTGACCAAACATCTGTTGCACATTCTTAAATAATTTACTGTTTTAAAAGAAAACTGAAAAAGCAAGATATACTGCTTTCAAAACCATTCTGAAAAATCACACCTTGTATCTTTAGGTACCTCTCTTCTTCCCCCCACCCACCCACAGACATCCCACAAGAAATATTCCCTAAACAAAATTACACAGGCTCCAAGTAAGTCAGCAAAATGCTATAAGAGAATATCCTTGAGTGAAATTGCTCTTTAAGTGTAAATTGTTATTGTTACCTTGTAAAATCCTAAGTCTCTGAACCCTCATCTAATTATATTTGTAACAAACATTTCCTGATGCTAGAACTTTGATGTTCTGGAACCAAAAGACCCAAGGATACCACCAATAATTAAAAATTGAAATAATACTTGTAGCTATGTTAAGCAAACTTTCATAAATATAAAAATTACATGTATGACAGCGACAACAAAACTACATTTGGAAAGTGCCTTTCAACAACAATAACTCTGATTTATATAGTACCTTCCACGCCGGACAGCCTCTCAGAATAGTAGATCCCGGGACCGAGCCAGGGGCAGGGGTAGAAAGGTGACCAAAAGCGCGGTCGAAGAGAAAGGTCTTCAGCTGGGACCTGAAACTGAGAAAAGAGGGGGCAAGACGAAGGTAGTGAGGGAGGGAATTCCAGAGCCTCGGGGCATAGTGGCTGAAGGCACAACCGCCGAGGGTGGAGCGGAGGATTCGGGGGATACGGAGGAGGCCAGACCCGGTGGAGCGAAGGCAATGGGAGCTGGTTTGAGAAGAGAGGACGTCAGAGAGGTAGGGGGGTGCAGAGGAGTGGAGGGATTTGAAAACAAGGGTGAGGATCTTGAAGTCAATCCTCTCGGGAATAGGGAGCCAGTGAAGTCTGGCAAGGACTGGGGTGATAGGGGAGCGAAGTTTGATGCGGGTGGCAGAGTTTTGGATGAGTTGTATTTTATGGATTGTGGTGGAGGGGAGACCGGCGAGGAGGGCATTTGAATAGTCCAGCCATGAGGTGACGAAGGCATGGCCCAGAGTTTCAGCGGCTTTTGGGGTGAAATATTGCTGGAGACGGGCAATATGTCGGAGGTGGAAGAAGGCGGTACTGGTGAAGGACCAGATTTGGGGGAGGAAGGACAGTTGGGGGTTGAACCTGACGCCTAGGTTGCGCACAGGTTTGGAGAGTTTCAGGGGGAGACCAGAAAGGTGGAGGAGGTGAGAGCCATGTGAATGGAGACGTTGACGAGAGCCAAAGAGTATGGCCTCCGTCTTGTCAACATTCAGCTGCAAGAAATTTGCGCTCATCCAGCTCCTGATGTCTGACAGGCAGGCTGACAGAACATCAGGAGACGGGATCGCAAAGTAAAGTGGAGAATTCGAGTTGGGTGTCATCCGCTTACATGTGGAAGTGTACCCCATGACATCCCCAAGAGGGAGCATAAAGATGAAGAAGAGGAGGGGCCAAGGATGGATCCCTGGGGTACCCCACAGGTAACTGGGTAAGAGCGGGAGGAAAAGCTGTTTGTGGAGATGTACTGCTGGCAGTTTGTGAGATAGGATTCGAACCAGGCAAGAGTGGTCCCACTGAGGTGGATGGCGGGGGACAGGCGGTGGAGGAGGATGGCGTGGTCGACTTGTGTCAAACGCAGCGGACAGGTCCAGGAGGATCAGGAGGCAGAGGGAGCCCTGGTCACAGATAGAGAGGACATCGTTTGTGACTTTCACAAGTGCAGTCTCTGTACTGTGGGCAGGGCAGAAACCGGACTGGAGGGGTTCGAAGAGGGAATGGGAGGAGAGGTGGGCGCGGAGTTGTTTGGCAACAATGCGTTCCAGTGTTTCATGTCCAAACTCAGAAGTCCTCACCGTAGCTAGCCCCACAGCATAAATCATTTTATGTCTATTTGATCACCAGATTACTTGTAGGTCCTCAGTAACAGGGGAAACAAACTTTTCTCTCAGTGTTTATTGGCAGTGATGGTACTGAATTCCTTTTTGGTCTCTGCGGTAGCAAAAGATTGCCTTATGATCCTGGCACCAATGGTGAAAGAGATTTCATCTGAAGTCCCTGGCAGTAGTAGTCTCTTAAATTAATGGACAATTTTCTCCACAGTAAACGTTTATTAAATATGCTTCAGTTCAGCTTATACAATTTGTTTTTGGTCAGCCCAGTCTGACACATGTGGAAACACATCACGATGCTTAAGAGTATCCAAACTAGGGTGAGATTTCCATACATCCCACATGTTTGTGGGACACTGCTATGTACAATTGGCTGCCGCGTTTCACCCATAAAATATACAGTAACTTCACTTTACAGTATATTCTGTGAAGCGCTATATCAAATGCAAGGATTATTATTACACATGGAAATTCCAGAGATATATTATTGGAATGTAATGTGCATTCTCTCTGAGGAGGGATACATTCTGCTTGCGTAATTCCGGAAAGTATTTGGTGCCGGTTGGCAACAGCCAAGGCTTGGAGAACAGAGTGTTTGTTGGACTACTGCTCGAGTCTAACCAGCTAAAACCCCATAGCTTATCATTGAAATTGCTGCCAAATTCAATTTATACAGCTGCCACTGCATAAGGCTAAAGCCAATCAGAAGTCAATGTAGTCACACATTTCTACATATTTCATGTCCCAATTCAGTCTCAATGTTATGTAGAATGAAGCTACCAGCAGAAGTGGAAATATCCATGTTATCCATAGAAGCTAACATACAAGTACAGTCGTACAGTATACATTAACTGCATCTGGTGGGAGCTCTAGTATGTAACTAGTTCAGTGAGGACATCTATTGGTAGATATCTGTACTTTAGCGACACAACACAAGAAGAATCCTTGAAAAATAGCTACTCATGTCATGATCAAGCATATGCTGTTGAGACTTATCTTGATTTAAATGCAGGGCATATAGATTTTGTTATTCCCTGCAGTCTGAAATTAGATTGAGCAGATTCAGTCAAAGAGAGAGTCCTAACAGTCACTTTAAAGGCTGTGACTCGCCCCAGTATTTTTGGTAGAAAAAATGCAAAACCATACAAAGACAAGTTCTATCCTTTTGGGGGTAAATGAAGCACTGTCAAATACTGATCAAACACTTCCAGTAAATCACCCTTCCTTGCAATATTAGCAAACTATTATCTCTCATGCTTGCAAATGTTTAAATACAAGATAGTACTTCTGTGGTTTACTTTGTATTCCTTCTTTCTGAGCCATCTTCCTGTAGTGTCTGAACATTATTAGAATATGCAAACTCTTGTCCTTTTTTTTTGAGGCTGTGATATGACAACATTTTAAGGAACTACATATTAATTAAATATTTGAAGAGGAAGCGGATTGAGATTAGAGTAGTTGACTCAGTTCACAAACTACCACCAATTTTTACTTCATGATGTTGAAAATTAAATTATAAAATTATTTGCCTTTTACTTTTCGTGATTTGTTTTTGCTATTCATGGGCCTGTATTCATTCTTCGCTCCTCCTGATGTGAAAGGTGCTATACAAATATAATTTTGTTTGTTTGTTCTCTCACTGTTTACTTTTGTTTTTGAAATTCTTTGATTTACCGAATATACAGAATCCCAGACAGACAATTTAAACTTGTGTTTTGATTTTTAAAAATTACAGTGCCCCCTAATACAAAACTCCATCAAAGTTGCATTGCCCAGCCAATTCAAGAATGCTGAAAGAACATAATCAGGCCTCACAAACTTCCCAAAATATATAATCATATGACAATTTTAATGATGTAATAATTCCATTAAGCATGTTATCAAGTCATCAAAATGTTTAAAAGCGTTCTACAGCATTTTTACAATAAACAACAAAATTACACTTGTAAAGTGGATTTGTAGGAAAATGAGACAGTAAAGTTGTACACAATAATGTCTGAGAATCTGACAAACCACTAGGTAGGTGGTAAATGACCCAATTTTTAAAAAATGGGATTGTTGGTCAGTTTCCTGGGAGAAACTTCTTTCTGTTTTCAAATAGTGCCACGTATAGACAGTACCTTGGTTCCTCCAAAGCAAGGCACATTTAACAATTCAGGACTCCCCCAGCAATTCTCTGGAGTTCTCAACATGAAGCTTGAATCCATAACCTTTTAACTGAGAGGTGAGAGTGCTACCAACTGAGTCAGGTTGACAAGGCAGCTTAGGTACCAATTCTAAATCAACAACAATGCCACATAATTACGATGAAAGGTCATTGACCTGAAACGTTAACTCCCTTTTCTCTATCCATAGATGCTGCCTGCACAGTTTACAGCAATGTCTGTTTTCATTTCAGATTTCCAGCATCTGCAGTACTGTGCGCTAGGGAACGGCGATGTATCGGTTTTTCGATTAAACCCGATATGATTTTCAGATCGGTATGCCGATATGGTGATTCTAAAAAAACCGTTAAATCGAGAGATTCGATTTAAAAAATATACATTGTTATATTTTTAATATCGTTCCTGGCAATATATCAATATTGTTGATATTATCAGTGTAATGCGATCTTTTCCAGCTTACCTTGTCGCCGGCATTGCAACCTCCCAGACCTAGAGCATGGAATGCGCGTACATTCGGTGCACGCGCACAATTAACGGGCGCGCACATCCGATGCGCACGCACACTTTACTGTGTATACTAGACGTGAGTCGTGGCGTCTTAACAAAGTCGCATCGCTGAAAATTGAGTTTGAAAATTTACCTTTCTCATCATGGGGAAAAGAAGCCCCGTATGGGACTACTTTGAAAACAATGCAGTCAGTAATGGTGTGTATAGATGTACAGTTTGCAAGGTCTTGGTTAAGACATCTGATTCGAGCACGAGCAACCTGCGACAACACATTAAGCAGCACCACCCCGCCCAGCACGCTGCCCTCAGAGCGAAATCATTGTCGACAGCAGGAAGTCGAACCAGCGCTTCGGAGAAAGCGACAGGTAGTGGGGCCAGTGCAGCTCAAACAATTCCTGCTTTATTTAAGAGGAGAACATTGTACCAGAGAGGGGGCAAAAAGTGGCAAAGTATCACGAACGCTGTCACTTTTTGCATAGCAAAGGAGAGCTTGCCAATGGCGAAGGACATTAATTCAGACTTCAGACTACATAAAAATAAGTGGCATTTTGTGGCTGTAAGTGTTATTTTTGTGTGTGAGAGAGTTAGAAGCCAGATTATCACTGCTTCTATGTATGCGTCTAGTCAGACACACACAGCAGTGATAATCTGGCTTCTAACACTAACAGTCAGACTGTCTGTCTCTCTCTTTTCTATTGTAATAGATCTCATTTACACGTGGACATTACATGCTAGTTTCAAGCAAGAAATGGAGGAGAATAAATCTCTAGATTTTGTTTTTGGTGTGTGTGTGTTCTATTTTGTGTTTAGAGATGGAGGGAGAGAAGGAGAGGGGGAAAGTTGGGAGAGAAGGAGAGAGGAAGAGAGGAGAGGGAGGGAGAGAATGAGAGGGGGAAAGGAGGGAGAGAGGGGAGGGAGGGAGGGAGGGAGGGAGAGAAGGAGAGGGGGAAAGTTGGGAGAGAAGGAGAGAGGAAGAGAGAAGAGGGAGGGAGAGAAGGAGAGGGTGAAAGGAGGGAGAGAAGGAGCGAGGGGAAAGGAGGGAGAGAAGGAGAGAGGGGAGGGAGGGAGAGGGGGAAAGTTGGGAGAGAAGGAGAGAGGAAGAGAGGAGAGGGAGGGAGAGAAGGAGAGGGGAAGGAGAGAGGGGAGGGAGGGAGAGAGGAGAGGGAGGGAGAGAAGGAGAGGGGGAAAGGAGGGAGAGAAGGAGAGGGGGAAAGGAGGGAGAGAAGGAGCGAGGGGAAAGGAGGGAGAGAAGGAGAGAGGGGAGGGAGGGAGAGGGGGAAAGTTGGGAGAGAAGGAGAGAGGAAGAGAGGAGAGGGAGGGAGAGAAGGAGAGGGGGAAAGGAGGGAGAGAAGGAGCGAGGGGAAAGGAGGGAGGGAGGGAGAGAAGGAGAGAGGGGAGGGAGGGAGGGAGGGAGAGAAGGAGAGAGGGGAGGGAGGGAGGGAGGGAGAGAAGGAGAGGTGGAAAGGAGGGAGAGGAGACAGGGAGGAGGGAGAGGAGAGAAGGAGAGTGGAGGGGGAGGGAGAGAGGGAGAGGGGAAAGGAGGGAGAGAGGGAGAGGGGAAAGGAGGGAGAGAAGGAGAGAGGAGAGGAGGGAGAGAAGGAGAGGGGGAGGTAGGGAGCAAACAACATCGTATAATTCAACAGACCTTGACACCAACATTACAAACTTTCTGGACCTAGAGCACGCATTTCGAAATGTGCGTGCACCGCGACTGTGCGGACGCACCGTCAATGCGCGCGCACCGCGACTGAGCGCGCACCATAAATGCGCGCGCGCCATCAATGCACGCGCACTTCGAATGCACGCGCATGCGCAGTATAAAAACTCGATAGATCGGTTTAAGCAGGTATGAGCAAACCGATATATCCATATCCGGAAAAATCCCATATCGCCGTTCCCTACTGTGCGCTTTGTTTTTTTCCCACATAATTGTGATCTCTTGAGCAAGATCGACATGCATAACCATGCTCAGTTAAACTACACTTGATCTTCACCAAAAGGCTGAGAAGCGATTGACACAATTGAAATTCAAGGGGAGTTTTTTTTTCATTATTCTGATTCCAATCCTAATCATTCCTTTAATGTTTCTTGAGTTGCTGTCTTGTCCCTCTCCCTGCCTGATATGTTTGCCACTACTGTTGTCATATTGATGTTTATTATTTGCATGCAAGACAATCCAAGGATCATATGCAAGAAGATAGTTCAACCAAGGATGGAGCTCAGTAGCTTGAGTCCTGTAGAAATGCCCTCATTATTTACTATGGGAAGATTGATTGGAAATCAAACATTCCCCCAGTGAGAGAAAAAAAATCAGATTCAGCATGGAAGCCTCTTGAGGATCTCACAGCAACTGCTTTTAGAGCAAACGTCTTGGGGCAGGTGGAATATAAAAGCATATGACATGGGAAAAGTAAAATAAACAGTAGGTGGAACAATAGGAATTAGCAATGAGTATTAATTGGGATGAGGAGCAAAATAATTGGGATGAGAATTCTCTGATGCTCCACCACTCCTTGTGCAGAGTTTGAATTAGAAATAGAATTGTGGCCATTTTCCAATAGGTATCCACAAGCTACTAGATTTTGCACACTATTTCATCGGAATTTTGAAGCGATATAGTTAAACACTTTATATTTACTTGTGAGAGAAGAGTACAAATGTTACTGAGATGCACAATGTTTACTTCTAACATTTTATATTTGTCCATCTAGAGAAATCACCTTATTCACTACAAGCCAATGAGAACTAATTGCACATCCCACCAACCTGTTCTTTAAGAAAATATACATGCACCATTAACCTCATCATTATCTCCACCATCCGGAGTATTATGAAAAAGACGTCATGGTAGGTTTTTCATTTGGTCGAAAATAAGACCAATGGAGTAGAACAGGTATGACTATTCAATATGCCAGGGACATATCTAACAGCAAGATGAAGAGGTCATTCAGTTTGAACAGATGTTCCACATACCAATGGCAAGCTTAACCAGTCCTAGTGAGACAGAGACAGGTCCCTGCAGGTTCTACTCCCACTCCCTCTCCAACTTGGGTAGCTTTCTCTCTGCACCTTCATTAAGCTTTAAACCGATAGTAACGCTAATTTGGACAAGCAACTTGTTAATTTTCTATGCTCTGGTTCACTTTAAAACATGTTTAATTTCTTTAAACCTTCTTGAGCTTTGATAGTGAAGCAGGCTATTCAACAACCTTAATGTATGTGGTAGGGATTGGGGGTATGTGGCTCACTGGAGATCAGGAGCAGAAACGTAAATGAAATGTCCTAAGGAAATCAGCTAACTCAGTACAGATAGGATCAAACTAGGGGCCTTCATGTTTGTATGGTTTTAGTTCCTTACTGAATTCTTACATAGTCTTGTACATAGATTCATTTAGCAGGAAGACTAGGGTTAACAATCCCTATCATTATTGTTTACATCACGACTGCAGTACATAGAATCAAACAACTCCTTAACTGTCAAAATTTAATTATGAAATGTTTAACTGACAGTAATAATGAGTGTTATCAATTCTACCCCACAATTTGTCTTTTTTTAAAAAAAAGTTAGAATAGCATTTCCAGGCCTCCGTTAAGACAAATTTTTAACACTTTTTAAAAATAAAAAGTCTATTAGGTTACAGAAGTGTGTAAATATTTTGTAGGGTTATTTGGGAGTTTGGTGATTATTGCTGACACTATGGCTACACTTAAATGGATGTATGAGTGACACCTCAGACAATGTGATGCTGCTCCACCCCTTCTGCAGGAGATGAATGTAGTAATACTGTACTCACAATCGTGACCATTTCAGTTTAGTTCAGTGAAGGAGAGTAATAAGACTATCTCATGAAATGGAGGAAATTGGAGTGTAATTAAAAAAAAGAAACATATGCAAGCTATTGCTCAAGAATGTCTCAAAAATTTCAATGGTACTTCAAAGCCGCTATCTCAGTGTAAGCAACAGTCTTCGATAACAAACTAACTGATTGGAATGATTTTCAAACAAAATTCTTCTAAAATCTATTTCTTGGGTTGCTTTTAAAACTCCCAGTATATTTAATTTATAAGCAGAAAGGATACTCAAAGACCTTTTCCACTATACTTTATATAATTCTGTTTAAATGGAGAACGAATTAATAAAGGTTTGAGAAATAGTAATGTGTATATGTGAATCAAAGACTGATAGCCTTAAATGCAATATAATACATATGACATGGAACAAGATTTATTTAAGTAGATTATCTGTAAGCACCAAATGTTATCCAAAGTTGAGAAATCAGTTAAGGGATTTAAGAAAGCAATGGAATACTTAGGGAGGAAAATATAATAATAACATTAACAATAATAATAACCCTTGCTTTTGACATAGCATCTTATCACATCATTGAGACGTTTCCAAGCACTTCAAGGGAGTTTATCGTAAAGTGTAATGACTGAGCAAACATGGTAGCCAATTTGCGCATTGTGTCCCACAAAACGCCACAATATGAATGTCAATTATATCAGAGATGGTTGTCCAGAACACTGGGAAAAATTCCTAATGAAATTTCGAATAGTACCATAAGATCTTTAAAATTCACCTGAACAGGCAGGTGGGACCAAGCAGGTAGAATGTCCTTCTCTTTCTCCCAGATTCTATGTATTCCCAACAACAATGCCTTCCCTGTGATTACAAATATACAGTCAATTCACTCTACAGTGCATTCTGTGAAGCGCTTTGAGACATCGATAAGATATGAAAAGCGCTATATCAAATGCAAAGATTATGATTATTATTATTATTATTAAACCATGTCAGTCCCAGTGGTTCAGGCCGTTAGAACTCCACATAGTGTATCACAGAGCCACAGTTTGTGAACTTTTTCCAATGAAAATCTCCCAATGCCACTCAAATCATCTTCAAAAGAAAGGACAGCAATCCTTAAGAAGAAGGAAAATCAAACAAGATCTTATACACCTCCTGGAGACTGGTTTGAGGGCAGCACTTAGAGAGGCCAACATACAGGTCACCTGATTAGTTGACTGGGGAAAGGCAATATCTGGTGTCACACTAAGTCATTTTGATCAGGTCACAGACTCAATTCCTGGTCTGGACGGAGTTAGCTAAGTAGCCAGGAACCTCAGTGACTGTCAAGTGAAGACATGAACAAGATTTGTTGTGATGCCACCCAGACAAAAGCCTGCTGACATGCATTACCAACGTGAATTCCCACTCGGATAAGACACTAGAAAGCTATTGGTGATGTATCTCAGTTTGAATCCACATATTTCTGGTCAGGATTAGAGATACAATAACAACAACTTGCACTTATATTGCGCCCTCCATGCCTGGTAGCGTCTCAGAGCTACCAAAGCAAATTTAAGTTAATTGATTTTAATGAAGCCATCCAATAATTTTGCCTCCCCCTTAGTCTTTTTTTTATATACAGTTTGAAAGCAATGCTATAAACTCCCATTGAATTATCCTTAAAATATAGCTTTTATCTCAGTTACAAAATGCATGTTAGCCGCAACAGACAGGAAAAAAAAATAGGGTATAATCTGAGCTGCATATAGAATAAAGTGAACATTTTCTCAAACATTGCCTTCCAACACTTCACATCTCTCAACACATTCTCAGTTCTTAGCTGCACAGCTGTCTTGCAACCCACCATTCAAACACAGCTCATGCATTTCAAACAGATGTGTGAAGAATAGACTGATGAATTATAGCAATAACCAGGGGTGTACTGTCATTTTAGCTCTCCCAACAAATTTACAGGCAGTTTTACATTTACAAACTAGAAAGCCATGTATTGTTTTGGTGATGGAATTTGAACAACTGCACAATAGATGGAATCATAATAATTTGACAACAACATCCAGCAGGATAACTGGTACCTCCTATCAATTTATATGTGAAATATAGCTTTTATTAGTTGCAAAATACACATACACTGAACATGTGCAAATATCCATCTATGCAGCAACAGACAGTAAAATACTACAAATTTAGGTAAAAACAGTTGCCCATTGCAGTGCTGAAAATACATTCTTTGAAATAATTTCAACCAAAAACAAAACATGATCTAAGAAAGGCAGCAAATCATAAGGTTTAGATAGACAAACAAAACTCCAGCTCTTTCAATTTCATCTTTTCAGAATATTCATCCAGCAAGGCTCCCATTACATCATCCAGCTGCTGCTCATATAAATACATGTGTGCAAATTTGATCTCTGATATTGAAAGTCTTTACAGAGTAGAGCATCTTTGATGTAAAATGTACAATTTGCTATCATAAAAAAATGCACTTTGAGACGCTACCCAGTGTGAAGGGCGCTTTATAAATGCAAGCTGTTATTGTTTATGCTTTCGTTATCAACTGTGTAGCATCAACACTGAATAACAGGAATTGCTTCTTTAAAAAATTGAGGTGTGATACTAATGCGACTGAAATAAACATCAAATAAGTAATCTCTCTCTTCACCACTCATATGTATGCCTACAAGGGGTTAAAAATCCGCCTGATTTATTTTAGCCTGATATTTGTTGCCTGAATTTCGCAGTTCATGTACCTCTCTTATACATCCTGGAGTACATAAGTTTTTTGTTGCTTTATTTGTGAGCCAAATGCTTTCTTTCAGCAAATGAGCCATATACTGATTGAAAAGCTGAAGTTATCCCAAATCAGATACAAGGCCACAGAACAAATATGGAGCTGAACTGAATTTGCTGGCAAAGCTCAAAAATCAATTCCAATCTCAGTCCCACATGTAAACTAGATTTGTTAAGCAAAAAATGCAGTTACGGTCTTCATTTTTTTCTTGAAACATTCTCCTTATTTTGTGCATTTTATTTGGTCAGAATCACATTACCTAAAGCACAGCAATGCTGGAAATAACCAATGTTGGGGCATGTTACATACAAGCAGTGAGATAACATTCATATCACACTGCTGAGCTGACCTGATAACTCACAAGTGACACTTACAAATGAGCAATGATCAGCGCCTGAGTGAGTTGTAGATCATGTATCACAAGTCTTTGTGCTGTTTAATCCAAAAGTTGACCATGGAATTATAATGATAAAAGGTGCATGTAAATTATAGGTCTTCTCTATAGCATCCTATCTCAAGAGTAAATCCCACCCACCAATAGATTGGGTTTAATTTAGTGTTATGTGGACAATGGGTCGATTTGAACAATGAAGATATAAACAACAACTTACATTTACATAGCACCCCTCACGCAGGGTGGCATCCTAGAACATCAAATTGGAATCAGCGACAAGACATACATATTAAACATCAAGTAGGTCCCAATCACACTCCTGAATTTTGCAACAGCAAAGTAATAGGGAAAGTATCTATTAGCAATGATAACATTGTATACAGTATGATTAGACACATGCTGAGCCTTTCAGTTTAGTAACATAATGGGAAGGCTCTAATCCATGGAAAATGACAGCTAATCAATGCAAAGCAAAAAGATCTGGTATCATATTGGAATTTATAATTAGAAGCCACAAGCACAATTAGTGAATTATATAATATGGGATTTACAATTCATATTAAAATTAACATTGTGATACCAATATGCTCTCTCCCAATAGTCTGAATGGTATCATAGATCTAAAAGAAACCAGTGGTGCCTGCATGGATCTTCACAAGTATAACCTGCCAAAATATAATTACCTGCAAAGGTAAGTGAAGGATATACAGTGGTAACTATATTATAAAATCAACACACAACTTTCAAGCCAGATCTCTCATTGCCTCCAACTCAATAAGAAGTCAGTGAACTGGGTTCAAATGAGTTCAACAATGTTCTGGACCTATGCAGATGCTTAAGTGTCACAAGGATATCAATGGGTTTGAGCATAAACTTCTTTTAATCGGATCACCAGCGTTTGTCACAGGGAGACTCCAGAGATCAAAGGATATTGCCAGCTTCCTGTTTATTGTACCAAGTTTCCAGAGTCCAAAGAAACAACCACATGTTAAACAGTATGAATTAATCTTTTTCAAGAGTTGGGAGGTGAATATATTGGAGAGGAAGAAGAAAAACTTCATCAAACAGAAGAGATTGATCAGAACTGCATTTAACTTATTCGTGAAAAAAGCAACGCTCGCAATTGCCTTGGTGTTCAATCCTTCCTCTCTCTCCTATGACATTTCATATCAAATTCTTTCCCATTACAATCAACAAAAGTATTGCCATTCTGAGATGCAAAGGGTTAACTTTTTTTTATCTGGTCAGCACAGGCTATAATAAAGAAAAAAGATCTTTCTACCATACACTATAGCACTTGCATGTTAGCATTCTAGTCTTTTGTTACACTGTAGCCACTTGCACTCTGACCCCCATTTCTGAATACAATGTGAAATACTGTAGTTCAGACACAATCAGCTCCATCCAGCTGCTGTCTAGAGAGAGGCACAACAGCACAGCAGAGAAACCTTAGAACTCTGCTTAAAGTATCCTTGAGAAGTGATGATAAAATATGCCATAACTTAAGGAATAGAATAAATAATATTTAACCAAAAAAGCAATGTACGAGACAGGTCATGCATCATTCTATTGAGTAGAATCAAAATTGTAGAAGGTTCAAGCTCACCTTATCACTGTCTTCGTTGAAAGGGAGGTCATGCTGAGTTAGGTGGTACTGAAAGGATGGACCCACAGCACCTATAAAATGAGCATTATATAAGAACCTATCCCAAAGAGAAATACATATCTTCCAATACAGCAATTTCAAAACATTTTGTACTACAATATCAACATATACATTGGTGAAGAATACAATACCTTAAGCATTTACAGTTATTATGCAAACATTACTGAAGAACAATACTTTTCATTCAAAAATATGAGGATTTTTCTCGCATTTGATATAGCACCTCATCACATCTTTGAGATGTCTCAACATGCACCATAGAATATGCTGTAAAATGAATTGACTGTACATTTTGTGGGAGAAATGCGGCAGCCAATTGCACTAAAATAATCGTGGATCGATGTGGCCAATACATTATTAAATGAGGGTTTATGTGCCTTCTTCCACTTACTGTAACATTTTGTCATTTTCTTGAATATAAAATATTTTCCCCATTAAAAATCAAAATCACATGTGCACACTGGGAACTGACTAACATTACAGGTTAGATTCTGGAGGTTTGCAAGGTTGAAAGCTGAGCAACTTGTTGTGCAACTGACAGTTCAGCCTTCAGACTTTCAACACTGCAGTTTTACTAGTCTGTGCACATCCCAAGTTACATTCAGCTTCATATTGTCTGGGTTATGGATTTTCCAGTCCTTAGTTATAAACATTAAGTATATTAAGCACTCTTGTTGTACTCGGAAAGCTCTTATCTGTTTATTCTCTGCAACAATTATACGGAACCAAGTGGTAATTTATTTGAATCATCAGAATCTATACACCATTGATTACTTTTACAACCAGAATATTTTCCTTGTTTGATGTGAGCGTCATCCTGAATCACCACACGGCTGCCATCTGTATCCCACTAGGAAAATAGTCCTCACAAAGATTAGTAGATAGACCCAATTTCTAAACCGTATACACTAACTTTAACTTAACCAGTCTGCAAATACACCAGCAAAATATCAATTGTATCCATTTGTATCAAATTGAAGTATATAACACAAGGTTTAGTCCAGATGATATCTCTGATCTATCCTTGATGCAGCTTGCCAAATAAGCCCGAGGGTTATACCATTGCCAAAATTCCCATTACAAAAACATTCTCTAAATACACAAAGCATGTTTCCCATGAAGGACTTTTCAACACTCGATAGAAAAGGTGTTCGAACTTCACTGCTTGTATTACAGGAGTGGAATGGCGTAACGAGACCCGATGAAGATTCCTTCTCACTAATAAAACTCATTTCTTCATTTTTTGGGCTCGTATCACATTCGCACTAGAATATTCAAAGATCGCATATCATCCAGGGAATCATTACCGAAATGTGGCAGGTTTGTGAAGGAACACAAATCTAAAATTAAACAACACTTTTCCAGGCCGTCAGAGCTTAAAATCACACCACTCATTTAGTTAAAAGGCATCTTATTTTAACTAACACCGAAGTGTGAAAAGCTTCAAGTTCAGGCGAGTTAGAAGAATCCTCTACAACTTCTGTACTGTAGCTTTAACAGCCAGTAGCAAAGTGGTCATCTGGCTTCCTGCCCATTTTCACTCCATATTTTTGAGGGGATGGGGGTTCTCAGAGTGAGGTGATGTTTCATGAATGTCTGTGTTATCATGCAAGTGATATAATGACATTGGACATGCTTTACAGGTACAAACACTTTGGAGCTTTATTTTCATGATCACTCCTTCTGGAATAACATAAGCAGAGGCCACCAAGAGAAGCCCTCAGAATATCAAGTGGCTTTACTTCCAGCTTTTCTCTCAATTCTGATGCTCTTTACCACAAAAATTAACTTTTAAAGTTTTTGTTCATGCGCAATGCATAATGCATTGTACCTATGCTATAGTGTCAGATATTCTGTTCATGCGTGTACAGCTCATTTACTCTCCAAACACTTTGGTGCTGTGATTCTTCATTATGGAGACGACTCAATGGGAAGCAATTGGATACCAGAGTTCAAATCAGTGTGAGACAACATAGCGCTGGGCAATTGGGACACTTTACATTACACCTTACCTTGCAGCTTGCTTCTGCATGCAAATACATTATGTTTAAGTGCCGATAATTTTAACTTTCAAAGCACTGAATTACAGCAATGAATCATTTCTTAAGCTTCAGATGTGAGGTTGTGAAGTAACCCTTCATGTATGTTTTCATTGCTCTATACCATCCACAACAACTTGCATTTATATAGTGCCCTTCACAAAGACGAACATCTTAGAATGGTTTATAATGATGGGACAGGATATCTAGCAAAGGGGAAAAGTGGCCAAAGGCATGATCAAAGAAGTAGGACTTGAAGACAGATAGAGGGGGTGAGGTCAAGGGTTGGAGGAAGGGAGTTCCAGAGATTTAGGCTTTAGTATTGTATCTGAGGACTCTGCTACCGTGGGAAAGGGAAACGCACAGTAAGCCTGAGTTGGCCGAGCAGTGAGAGAAGCAGAGGATAGGGGCAGGAGATCAGTGAGATAGAAAGATACTAGGGCATTAAGGAATTTAAAGGTGAAGTTGATCCATTGGGAGACAGGAAGGTAATGGAGTCCGGCGTGGCCTGGGTATGCATAGACCTCAATTCACTGAGATAATGCAAAGAAGTCCATGTATCTACCAAACTTCAGTTGCTCCAAACAGTATTCTAAGGCCAGTAAAAAAACACTGGGTTTACTGAATTTCACCCCAGACTGCATGACGTTGGAACCACAATATAAATGTTTTATGCCAATTAAGAAAATGATAATCCTTGCATTGGATTTAATGTCTTTCACTTAAGGCTCAAAACACTTCACATGATATACTAATAAGTACAGTGAGTGTGTATTCTGTAGGCAACTAACCATGATGTGAATGACCAATATTATCTGGGAGAATGTTGGCCAGGCTGCCTGGAGAAACTCCCTTCTCTTTTCAAATGATTTCATCAGACCTTTCATGTCCATCTGAAGGATGGCACCTTGAACAATGCAGCACTCCCCAAGCACTCAATTGGAGTGTCAGCCTGCACTGGAGATTAAAGTCCCAACATAGCGAGAGTGCTACCTAGTGAGCTTGGCTGTCACTAGGCTAAAACCCGATATAATTTTCATATCGATACGCCGATATAGGCATTTCAAAAATATAGATATCGAAAAATCGATATATCGAGGTAGAAAATCGGAATGCACGCACACTGAACTACAATGCTCATCTCTATCCACAATGCACAGACCGAGGAGCAAAGCCGCCATATTGTATTCATAGTCCTCGAATACAATATACAGGTATGCAAGGGGTGGTGGGGGGGGAGAGAAGGCTGGGGGGGGGGGGGGAGGAGAGAGATGGCTGGGGAGGGTGGGGGGAGAGAGAGAGACGGCTGGGGGAGGGGGGGGCAGGGAGAGACAGCGGGTGGGGGGGGGGGGAGAGAGAGCTGGTGGGGGGTGGGTGGGGGGGAGAGAGAGACGGCTGGGGGGAGTGGGGGGGGGGAGAGAGACGGCGGGGGGAGGGGGGGAGGGAGAGAGAGACGGCTGGGGGTGTGGGGGGGGAGAGGGACGGCGGGGGGGGCGGTGGGGGGGAGAGAGACGGCGGGGGGGGGGAGGGGGGGAGAGACAGGGTGGATGTGATAATATACAGATAGATAGAGATGGGGGGATGCGAGAGGGACACGGACAGAAAAACACAGATGGAGAGAGTGAGAGACACAGAGAAAGATATTTACCTCCTGAGGAGATATGCCCCAAATGCACGCGCACCCAGAATGCACGCGCACCCAGAACGCGGGAGCACCCAGAATGCGCGCACACTCCAAATGCGCGCGCCACGCGCGCATACACAGTACGGAAAACCCGAAAATATCGATATTTCGGTATATCTCAATATGAGCCCATCGATATATCTAAATCGGAAAATTTCCATATCGACGGACCCTAGCTGTCACCTAAGGTTTATTAACCAGTATCAGACATCCAATCTATAAAGCAATAGCCTTGAGATTAATTAATAGTACATTTTGAAAAAAGACATGGAAGAATGATCAGTATGGTATAATAAAACTGGAGCTGCAGAAATCAAGATTATGTTTTGATATTTCACAAATTGTGAATTCCTGTAACTCAGTGGTTAGAGCACTTGCCTTATAAGCGAGAGAACTGGGTTCGATTCCAGGCAGGGTGAAACCTCGGGCAAGTTTCGTTGCTCCACACCCCTGGTAATAATCCCTCAAAAAAGCTATAATAAATTGGTAATTTTTCATGACTGTTTGTGGGACACTGCTATATGCAGTTGGCTGCTGTGATTCGTCCACAAATATACAGTCAGTTCACTTCATAGGATATTCTGTGAAGCGCTTTGAGATGTCTAGAAGACGTGAAAAGTGCTATATCAGATGCAAGGATTATTATTATTAAAAACAGAATTTGCTGGGGAAGCTCAGCAGGTCAGGCAGCATCCGTGGAGAAAGGAAAGCGAGTCAACGTTTCGTCTCACGAAGGGTCGTGGACCCGAAACGTTGACTCGCTTTCCTTTCTCCATGGATGCTGCCTGACCTGCTGAGTTTCCCCAGCAATTTCTGTTTTTGTTTCAGATTCCCAGCATCTGTAGTATTTTGTGTTTTGTTTATTATTATTAAGTTCATCTTAATGAGAAAAGAACTACTAGAACTTCATGGCTATTAAATAATAACATTGTACTTCTGTTATTTGCATTGTGCCTCTCTGAAGTTGCAACCATGGCTGTCCTTCCGATTTGCTGCATTCAATGAACTCTTCAAGGTTCATTTGTAAATTTGGTCATTTCTGCTCAAATATTATTATGTTATTCAATCTGACAGATATACAATACTTAATGAACAACAACAACTTGCATTTATACAGTAACCTTTACATGGTGTAGCGTCCTGGAGCACCTGATGTTGAACTTAACAAAAGCTTAACATCAATGCTCTGCCAGTGGTGTTTCATGTTTTCTCAAACAAGATTGATAATATAACAGAGGGACTTCATTAGATCGATAGCATCTATTAACACTTGATAGAATAACAGCTAGGAAACGATACACTTATAAACAAGCTGCCTTTGTACATTCTTCCAGCCAAGCTTTGCTTTTGGTATTCATTTCCCCACCCAATTCCCCATTTGTAAGGCTTGTTCAGGCCTCGCTTCCAAAAACTGGAGATTCTCTTCTCTCTCCCTCTTTCTTCCTTCCCCACATCAACAATCGACTTGGCTCTTCAACTGATGATTGCACTCAACAGAGCACTGTGAGAATATCCTTTACAGTGTATTCCCACAATGCACAGCCTTCACTCAGTTCAGAGGCTGAATTGCTGTAGGTTGATCCCTTCGGTGAGCCAACAAATATTGTTTCTTTCAATTCCTCAAAGTCATAGCCTTCTTCAAATCTCTTGCAAATCAAGGCAATAGCTAGCACTCAATCCTTTATTTATCTATATTGTAAACCTCACTGGCCTCTGATCTCAAGTGGGATTTCCACATCTTCTCCATTGCTAATGCACCTTCCAAAAAGCTCTATTATCTCTTTCATGTCAGGCATGAACCTCCCCCTTTAACAGCTTTTAATTTGTTATAAAACTCGGAAGTTAATCTAAAACTTGAAGACTGCCTTCATATCTGGGGAAGTTTTACTGTATTATAGGAACATATAGGAACATAGTAATTAGGAGCAGGAGTAGGCCATTCAATCCCTCGAGCCTGCCCCGCCATTCAATAAGATCACGGCTCATCTTCTAATCTAACTCCATCTGTCCACCATATCCACATATCCCTTAATCCCTCTATCCATAAGAAATCTATCAATCTCAGTCATGAATATGTTCAAGGACTGAGCATCTACATCCTTTTGGGGTAGAGAATTCCATAAATTCATCACTCTCTGAGTGAAGAAGTGTTTCCTCAACTCTGTTTGACAACAATGACATGCCACCTGGTAAGTAATTATTTTCTTATCTCTGACTTTGGTCCTCTCTTAACCCATCGCAACAGGTATGATTTTTGTTGATACGCCTATGTCAATGATCTTTCAGATTTTCCTCTTTACCTTCCAAAATATTGCTCCTGCTTTTCCTGTCCCATGACATCCTCATTTGAAATCAAAACTCAGTTACTTCTAATTTGAATATTTTTCCTCAGGGCATAAAGAATTAGGACTCATTACCTCTCAGACTTCCTTCACTCAAATAATCTACAAGCTTTCCAATGTTGTCATGAAAACTTATGTACTTGCCCAACAAAAGGAGTTTCCAGCCTCATAGGAGGACTGAAACCAATCTATCATCTGATTGAAATGTTATTTTGTCATCATTTAAATAAATGTTTTGAACTATCAAGTCGGGGTGCTTAGGTGGTTATCTTGTGCTCATTGCTGTAGGAGAAGGGAGCTCCAGAGCCTCGGGGCATAGTGGCTGAAGGCACGGCCGTCGATAATGGAGTGAAGGATTCGGGAGATAAAGAGAAGGCCAGACCTGGTGGAGCGAAGGCAATGGGTACTATTTTGAGGAGAGAGAAGGTCAGAGAGGTAGGGAGGGGTGGAGGGGGTGCAGAGGAGTGGAGGGATTTGAAAACAGGTCCCTAGTAAAATCCCAGTCTTTGATGATTTCAGTCAGGGCTCCATAGGGAAGATAAATTATCCACAGCCTTCTCAGGAAGGGGAAAGCCAGTTGGCTTCCTGTTCGTTGGCTCCCTTCAGCAGTTTGAAGCAATTACCTTTCACTTTGAAGTAATTTGCCTTTTTGCAGGCAAATGTGGCAGCCATTCATGCCTTCTGGTCCCACAATCAGCCAGAGAATGAACAATTAATCCAGAGAAGCCAAGAGAACCTCTTCTCGAATTGAGCATTGGGATCCTTAACATCTACCAAAACACCTCGGTTTCATGTTTCAACCAACAGAAGACACATTCACCTGATACAGCACGGAAATATCAGCCTAGATTATCAGCTCAAGTCTCACAGTTACAAATTGAATCATTCCATGAATGTAATTTGAAACATAAAGTTTCCTGGGGATGATAAGAATTAAGTGGTTGTCTTAATAACTAGTCTGTATCAGAGGCTGCAAGTAGATGACAGCTAAAGCAGATGGATGACAAATACTAACATGGTGGGCAAAAAATGATGTTTTATAACAGGTTCTATAATGCATTCAATAATTATCAAACCTGTTGTGAAACAATGGCTTTTCCAACCCTTTGTGTTTCAGCCACAAGGCTTTTAAAAGCCTCTGGACGTCATATTTTCCTCTTTACTGTGCTATTTTAGTAAGGATATTCAGATTTTTTTTTCCATTATACTGCTTTTAGCCGCACAGAAGTGGAATGGAAACAGAACTCAATGATAGGCTTAAGACCTCATTATTTAAAATCATCACATCTCCAGAAACACTGTACTATAGTGAAGCACAACTGAAATACGTAGCCCATAACACAGTCTGAAATCACTCTACTTAAACTAAAATTCATAATTAGAATGAATTGCTATATCCCTTTAATCACTGGGTATGAAATGTTTGCCAACTGACAGTAACATAAACCTGAAATCACTTTGCGGTGGGATATTCCTGAAAATCAGAAAAGATAACTTGTTTAATTAAACTCACTGCGTGGTGTCAACTCAAGTGGCAGGGAACCTGCTGGCTACAACAACAAGATTACATTTGTAAAGTAAAACACAAAATACTACAGATGCTGGGAACCTGAAACAAAAAAAGAACAAAGGGTTGTAGACCCGAAATGTTGACTCTTTTTCCTTTCTCCATGGATGCTGCCTGACCTGCTGAGTTTCCCTTTGCAACTTTTTTTTGTTACATTTGTAAAGTGCCTTCCAAGTCGGGAGGATGTCCCAAGGCACTGAACAGTTAGGGATCAGGAAGTAGGGGATCTAATTAAAAGAAGCTGAGCAGTTTACTTACTAAATGTGACAACTTGTATCTCGATTTATCTTTCTCCAAAAATGTTTTTAGTCAGCCATGTATCTGACACATGTGGAAAGCCATTACCATGCTTCAAGGTATCCAAACCAGGTTGAGAGTTCCACAAGTTTGCCACCTACACAAGGAAATTTTCATATCTCTATTGTTCACTCTCTTACCTGGAGATGGAGTATCAGAAGCAGTTTGGTGACACATAAGGCTTAGGGATGCCTGAGTGTGATTTGGGGTCTGACCAACTTAAAACTCATAGCTTGCCAGTGAGCACTTTCTGGAAAGCTTCCAACTGCTTGTCCAGCTGGGACTATCCTACCAGTTGTAGTTTTGGTTTGGGAAAAACGCCTGCCCTCATCAACAAGTCTGCCCCTCCGTATGCTGACAACGAGGTAGACTGGATGGTCTGTCATTAGCACTACTTGGCTCAGGTGCACCCAGACCAGCACAAATGACTGACGCATTTTCCACTGCTGCCATGTCGCCTTGAAGCCAGCTCAGCCCAAAGGAGATCCACCTTACCTCATTAAGCCTCCGCTGTCTGCCCTCCACCTCAACTAGGATAGTAAGTAAACTATGATGTGCATTGTGAGTGTAAAGACTTTGTGAAGAAGGTTAGGGGGTTGTTCTGAGTGAGTGAGTGAGTGAGCGAGTGGTGGGGTGGGGGAATGTGAGAGAATACCAAGTTATTCCAACCAAACACTGTACATTTGTTTACTTGACGCTTGTGGTGTATATGCCACTGAATGCTGCTTAAAAGACAAGTTGGAAGAGTAACAAACAGCTGTTGGAAGCCTTGAGCTGAAATCATTCTAAATCTCAACCAATTTGCTGTGGAAGTAAGTGTTCAAACAGTTGTAAAATGGTGGGCATTACAACTGCATTTGATAGTTTGACCACACAAATGTATCTCAAAGATCTAATTTAATAAACTAGGTGTTTTGCCGCCTAGTGTCTTGTGACAAATGATACATTTTTTAAAACTCCTAGTTACTGCATACTGAAAGCTGAACACAGGCAATGTACCAACTGTGTTCACAGTATTCAGCAGTGCATACAGTGAACACCATGGTCTAGAGCTCCAGACACAAACTAAATCATTGCACAAAGAGTGAAACCTTCCATTCATTTTTCAAACAGTGCAATGTTATAAAGCAGTGCTTGCCACAAACAGTATTTCATTGCCATGCCTCAATTTATTCAGCCTCACTTTACATATAGCCCCTAGTATATTAACTAGTACTGTATGGCCGCTACGCTACAGGACAGGCTGCAGTATATTAACTGGAATAGCCTGGTTTTCTTTTGTTCCAATTTTCCACATAGTTTCATTATTTGAACAAGAATAATGTTTTGATTAACTCTTCGATCATAGACTTCTATATAGAACAACACCGCACCACAAGAAATTGCACAGAATCTAAAGAGATTCATAATAATTCTTGCACTTGATACACAAACGTCGCACAGGATTTTTACCATTAAACTGTATTTGTTGGTTGGTGAATTGCAGCCTATTTGGATGTCATACTGTGTTGTCTCCAGCCTCCCGCACCACCACCACCCCACCCTCCCTCCACACGTCCTCCACATTCCACAATCAGCAGCTGTGCTTTCAGTCACTATGCCCAATACACCGGAACTCTCTACCTCTATTCCTCTGATGTACCCCCTTCCTATCCATCTTCATAGCACACCTGAAGAACTTCCTCTTGGGACTATGCTTACGGTCGTTTCTCCGCTCTCCATGGCTCAACGTCAAGCTCCACCACTGTTAATCACTCAGAGTGATTACCCCCACATGAAGGCCACTGTATAAATGCAAGTTGCTCTTCCCTCAAATTATGTTTAGCTGATCAAACACTGTGTATGGGTTGGTTTGACTTTACAGGAGTGAACAACATAAATATAAATATTAACTGCAGTGGTGGTAAATTTGATTGTTTGATAAGTCATGACGTTCAGGATAATTTTCAACAGTAACATTTTGTTAATACAAGAGGTTATCCCATAGGTAATAAAATCTTGGGTCAATATACCAGTACAAGACGATGTCACTGTGTTACATGGGGAATTCACAGCCAGTGTGTTATTAATTTTGATTCTCACAGCACTGCCTTACACTGCAGCAGCTGAAACCTTAAACAAGCAGCAGGCTTCCTGCACCAAAAGGTGAAACAAAATTGCTTTGTATTTCCAAACATTAATTCCCGAAACAGATTTATTTTCAAACCAACTGTTTTATGACACATTTCTTTCCCCTCATTCAATGTTTTGCTACAGTCACAGTGAAATGAGTTGTTGCAACATTTTGCAACCATGACAGGACAAGATTTACATTTTCTGATGCTGAAAGTATTAATGCCGAGCTCTGTAGCTTCCTTCCAAAATTTCTGGTCGTTCGCTGGAGCTCTGCCACTGGAACATTGTTTGAGGTTTGAATCATACCCACTCCTCCTTCCCTCATTTACCAGTCTGATCGGTTCACAGAAAACATTTAAAAGTCAAGACTCCAGACAAATGGAGTTTACTTGAAAACCTGAATTTCAAATAACCCTGGGTGAACATTTCTGCACAGCTCTAACCAAAGCAAAGTCATTATTTCACCATGGAGCTCCTGTAGCTCAGTGGTTAGAGCACTCACCTTACAAGGGTGAGAACTATGTTTGAATCAAGGCAGGTCAGGGCGAAACCTTGGGCAAATTTCCTTACTCCACATGCCTAATAATAATCCCTCCCAAAAAAATAATAGTAAGATTAGTCATTTCAATCCACAACTTGTGGGGCACTGCTGTGTGCAATTAGCTGCTGCGTTTCACCCACATGTATACAATCAATTCACTTTACAGTATGTTCTGTGATGCGCTTCGAGAAGTCTAGAAGACGTGAAAAACGCTATATCAAATGCAAGGATTATTCTTATGGTTACTTTGCTTTATCTAGCTGATCTACAATTCTCCAACACTGTCCACCACCAACTGTGATATCATTTGTTGAGATGCTTTAAAAAGTTACTGATAAACATTGTCTTGTGACAGCCCAGGTTTAGGATAATGTAATGTTCATCATAGCACATGGTTGAAGAGCAATAACCATCTTAATATTGATCTATTACTAGCATTACTAGCTGTACCCAAATGTAACTACATTTGCAGCCAAAGGATCCAATATGGAATTTAGATTTCAGTGATACCACTCACAAACATTTAACATGCCATAAACACTGTGTGTAACCCTAAGCAAAATTGCCGTACATGTGATGAGCTTGTTTAAATTATAGCTCAAGAATCCCCACCTCCCCAAAATGTGCCCATATCACTATCCCATGCAAGACCTTTCTGATGAGGTATACATCATGTCTCTATGTCAATTGGTTATTGGTGGACAAAAACACAGACAGACATTTTGTACACAAGATATATCTCTCTAGAAGGGTGTGCGACTTCCTACATTGCTACTCTGTTGCAGAATATCATGCCTATCTCATAGGTGGGGGCTTAATTAAAGCTTTTTTTATACAACTCATCAATAGGAAAACCCCCAAATCAAATACGCCCATGGCACTCTACAAGACCTTTCTTGAGGTGTAAATCATGTCTCTACATAAATGGTTATTATGTTATTCACAGACACACAGACCAACATTTTTTCTTTATTGGTATAGAAGGTGTATAAATAATAAATAATCCTTGCGTGTGATACAGCAATTTATCATGCTGTCAAGATATCTCAAAGAGCTTCTTCACAGGATATATACAGGATGGACTGTATATTTTTGTGGGAAAATCATGGCATCCAGTACGTACACTGCAATATCCCACAAACAGCCGTGGAGTGAGTATCCAACTTTATTTGTGGATTTACAGGCCAGAACACCACAAAAAACTCTTCTCGAGTGGTGCCACAGGATGTTTAATGTCCCCCTGTACAGGCAGACGGCAACTTAGTTTAACATGTGATCCAAAGGACAGCACCTCTGATAATGCAACATACCCCCAGCACTGCATTGGGAGTGTCAACTTGGACTGTGTGATTCCTAGTCCCAACGTATGATTGCAACCCACAACCTTCTAACTCAAGAGGTGAGAGTGCTGCCATTGCGGCAGCCTCGCACACATTAGTCAAATAAATAATATGAAGTAATAAATAAGTAGTATTTATTTTGAAGCGCTCTGAGATGCGGTCCGGCATGGAGGGTGCTATATAAATCAAAGTTGTTGTTGTTGAATAATGCGCCCAAAGCTCTGCTGAAAAAGAACTGAGGGGGTAAAACACATTGAGAAATGTGTTCATACATGCTTATTCTAGATTTTTAGGGGGTCAGCCAGTCTCAGTTGTTAACACTTTTGTGCTAGAGTCAGAAGATTTTGAGATCAAACCTCAAGTCAGAGCTTTGAATTCAGTCCAGGCTGACATTCCAATATACACCTGCGAAGATCACCACATTGTTGGAGGTGTCATCCTTTGAATTAGACATTTAATAAGAGTTCCCGTCCGCTTGTCAAATGGATGTTAAATATCCTTTGGCACGATTTCAAAAGAGAAGGGAATTTCTCCTGGTGTCTTCGTCAACAACCTTATGTACTGCAAACATCTAAATAAAATTGGTCATTCACTTCATAGTTGTTTGTGGGACATTGCTGTGCACAAATTGCCTGTCCTTGCCTTTAAAATACACACTTATTACACTTTACAGTAAAATCCCATGAAGCTCTTTGAGATGTCCTCCTGAAGTGAAAGGCAATACACTATATCAAATGAAGGTTACTGTTATACACTGTATGTAATGCATCTCGTGCTTTGCTGTAAATTACGTTGTCAAGTAGTCCTTTTGAGTATGGCAATCATTGCTACAGTCATCCATCCATCAGTTCTGCATTCTGTAAGTGCACAGGATACTAGGAGTGCTGAAATAATAGTAATACTTGCATTTCAAATAGTGCATTACCATATATCATTGAAATATCTCAAACTGCAGCCAGTATTTTACTGTAAAATACAGTCACTGTGTTTTTGTAGGCAAACACAGCAGCCAATTGGCACACAAGAGTGTCGAATAAATAGCCATGAAGGAGTGACCAATTTTATCTGCAAGATTGTTGGCCTGGACACCGAGAGAAAATCCCCTTCTGTTTTTGACTGGTGCCACGGGATCTTTAACATCCACCTGAACATCCACGGAACCTCGGTCTAATGTCTCAACTGAAGGAATGTACCTTCGACAAGCAGCCCCCAGCACTGCACAGGACTGTATAACTGATATCACTGGGGGAACTAAACAACAACAAATTACATTTGCATCGCCCCTTTCACGTTGCGAAACATTTGTGAACCACAAACAATGAAAATACCAAAGCTTGAATTTTCAGTCTCGACCCCTGACTGTTCAGAGCCTTGGGATGTCCTCCCGATGTAAAAGGCGCTCTAAAAATGTAATTTTCCTTGTTGAATCAGTCAAGTCACTCTCCAGAACAGTACTGTCAAAAAATATTTTGAACTTTGCCAGAGCCATTACTGGGGAAATGCAAGCCTAATGTGTATTCTGCCCATAGCACTGCATGCCTGTTAGGAGTTAATGAAACCCCCATGTTACTCTGACAAACAGTTTATAAGTGCAAAGGAATATATTTATTGCCATTATTTATTTCAAGTAAATTTCCTGAGGCTTAGTTGGTAGCAAGATAGACACTAATAGTACCGTTTTACTTAACGTCGACAATTCCACCATAATTACATGGACTATTCCATGTATTCACTGTGCCAAAGTGAGCTTACCTTCAGCTGCTTGCCTTTAGCATAAAATGTGAAATGGAGATTATCTATATTATTCTCATGATTACATATACTATAAAATTACGAATGTTATTCTCAATCGTTGTTTGATATTATAGACTGCTAGAGCTCAGCATCAAAAGAATAAAATCATGCACGTGCTAATTAAGCTCAGTAATAAAGCTCAGGCTCATGCCTCACCTCAGCAAGGCTGCACAACACTACCATATACAGTCTCAATAGTCTACAAAAATGTCTCAGGGGACTAGGCCAAACCAAGGCCTTCATATAAGGGTAGCTTCTGAGTAAGGCTTGGTTGATGTGTGAATGCATACTGAAGGGGCTGTTCCAGTGTGGTTGTTAACGGGGTGGTTGCTGAATTGAGATACTGTAGTTCCTTGCACATTATATGCTGCAACAGCACATTATATCCAACCGGCTTTCATGTAACTGCCACAGAGTAGTTTCCAGTTTTTGTACTGAATCGGTTTCCTTCCAATCTCTGAAAGCTGGACAAAGCTTATGTACTGCAAAACTTATCTGCAGCACAGGCATGTCCGACAAGCGAATAACCACCGCCATAAAAATGTCACAATTAACACCAACCCATACCAGAGCTCTGAATGGTATTGAATTGGACAGCACACCTGTACACATTGTCTGCATAGATAGTCTGTGGCAATAGTGCTGACTGATCTCGTTCCAACTCTAATCTTCTCTTTCCTTCTCTAAAAATATTAGCGTTTATAGCCTTAGATTGACTTGGGTCTTAACTTTTGAGGAGGTGTATATTCATTCATGTACATATTAAGACAAAAAATTAACACCTATTCCTCGCCTCACTCAATTACTGGCGCATAAATAGACAGATGGACATGGGCATTTATAGTAACAAATCCTTCGATGCATCAGTAAAAGTATTAGAAAAAACAAGTTTTTCCACCTGTATAGTTGGCTTCCACACACTTGTACCTATACAAGCCTTACAAGCAAGAGACTTGGATTCGATTCCAGGCAGGGCGAAACCTTGGGCAAGTTTCACACGCCTGATAACAATCACTCCCCCCCAAAATTGATCATTTTCAATCCACGACTGTTTGTGGGATACTACCGTGCGCAAATGGCTGCCACATTTCGCCAATTTTTACAGTCAAATTCACTTTACAGTATTCAAATTCACTTTACAATATATCCTTTGAAGCACCTTGAGAAAATGCAGGGATTATTAGTATTACTATATGGGAAAACTCATCAGAGCTGCTGAAAGCTGGTGGCATGTTGATCTAACTACCTAACCAATAAAGATCAGTTCTTCTCTGATGTCAGCCTGGTCAGGAACATCTGCAGACCTGTGTTTGTCTATCTTCAGACTTCGAGGCATGTATAGAAAAAGCCAAGTGACATTCTGTGCAGTCAGGAGCAATAATATTACACCACTCAACCGCAGGTGTCAAATCCACTCAGAGCCTAAGCAGGCAATATCATGAATATGGGCACGAGGAGGATTTATTTTCCCTTTGAATGTGGTATGTAAGAGAATTAGATAATGCTTTATCCCCACTTCAAAGACGCTGACTTATGTTGTTGGATTCCATGAATGCTGACTACTCAATAATACCTTACTCAAGGAACCATTCTTCAAATATGAGCCTACACAGGGTTAAGGGAGGCTCAGTCAAGCCCTGTCCATACATAACACTTTCCCGCAAGTGTCACCAAATATCAACAAAGAGCAGCAAACCAGAATGATTTTCCTCTGTGTAGTAGAAAGATGTAATTTATGTATTCAGTTAACCGCTTGCAAAAGTATATAGTGCTCCTTTGCATGTAAATAAACAAGAGAAAGAATCACTGAATCCCCTAGTACGAGTTAGCGGAAGGAGTGGGTGGGACGCACAAGAGGAAATTAAAACATTAGGATTTTCAAGCTGGGGGAAAAGAGTCATCGGAACGTGGTTAAGGATGAGGCTTAACCTAGTGCAGGAAAGGCTGCCAAGTTCTGGATAATCTGGAGATTGTGCAGGGTGAGCTAAGAAGGCCAGGGAGGAAAGCTGTGGAAATTGAATATGGAGGTGACATGAGGTTTTCAGCTGCATGGGATAGAAATGGAGCCACACAGAGCCTGTGCTAGTTGTTTAGTTATGTGTACATGATTCCTTTTGCTCTGCTCTGCATTACTGCTTGAGCCTGAACAGCGACCTGATGTCGCAGTGACCAACACCAGACACAGCTCTACAGTACTCCAGGGACAGCCCAACCAAAGTACTGTACAGTGTGAGTGCAAATACTGTGAATTTGAATTCTGACTCGGGTAATAATCATAATAATACTCATAATCCTTGCATTTGATATAGCGCTTTTCATGTCTTCTAGACTTACCCTCAATACACTGCAACATAAATCTACTAAGGAATCTTGGATTGTACTTCACCAAAGTACTTTTGGAAATTCAGATAAACTGCACTAAATGGTGAGATATTGTCACTTCATTCAAAAAACATCTATAAATTTGATCAAAAATCCTTCTGAAGTAATACTGGCCATCATTTATTAAGTTTTTTTTCCATAAAATTTGGCTTGAACTGTAGTGCTAATACATTGTGTGATTCGTGCTCCTGGGCTTTATTTAACTACACATTGCAGGGAAATTGCTCATATACTGTATTATATATATGTATATATATATATACACACACCTGTAGATATATATATATATATACTATATATATTTTTAAAGCTTCTTACTACATTTGTTGGCAGTATTGCAGCCAGAATTTATAAATCCTTCATGTTTTGGATGAACTGGCCATTTAGGAATTCTGAAACTTCAAACAAGGTTTCTCTGCTTTAATCAGAAGTAGTTGAGAATGTCTGCTGATGGAGATGGGTTATAGATCCCATAATAGCTCCCTGTGAGAAGAAAGGAATGTGACATAAGATTCAGCTGTTCTCTCGGGGACAGGCTTTTTTTTGCAGTCTTCGCGGCAGATTTTAAAACACACATTGATTCACAATACGGAAGTAACACTGGAATGTAAATAGAAACTTCAAATCATCTTAGAAATCCTTAGGATAATGCTGATAACTTTGAACATGACTTCAGATTTGGGGGAATGGTAATAAATAAATAGCAACTCAGAACTGGTTCCTGACAAGTGAAGTTATGGTACGACATGCGAATAACACTCCTGTGAAATGTTTGTAAGGAAAAAGGGAAAAAAAAATCAAACATTCTTTTAAACAATAAAACTATTTTAGATATCTAACACGTGCTTTGTGGTAATTATGGATAATATTACTTTGTTTTTTAAAAACACACAAAAAAACAGTTCACCCCTCAGTGTAATCATTGAAAACATCATACCTCTTTGGCCATCATTTTATCATGCAGGTATACATGGTTGGATCTTGATACTGGTACACTAGCTGCCTTTGGTTGAATTTATAATTAATATATTTAGGGCTGTATTCAAAGCATCAGTGCTTCAGAACTTTGTTTGTTCGGTGAAGCTTTGAAGATCCTTAGTCCAGTGCAGAGCTGTCTGACGGTGCTGCCCAGCTCTGTTCTGAAAGGTGCAATACAAACGGAATTTGTTGTTGTTGTTGTCAAATTCCCATTCTAAACAGCCAGATACTCAAAGGCTTTATCATCTGTACACAAAAGGTATAGTTGCCTGTATGTCTGACATGCAACATATAATATTCCAAGCCAATTCTGTTTTTAAAACACTGATTTACAACAAGCTCACTATACTGAGCCCCAATAGATTCTTCAAAATGCCATACAAATTCCTGGAATAGTGCTAATAATTTGCAACATGTGGGGAATGGTAAAAATAAAATCTACAAATCATCCATCACAAAGATCGAGCAATTTATTTGAGCTTTGTTTTCCTAAAAGTTCTTGAAACAAAAGCCAAATTCTTCAATGTGCCTTAAATCAACGGGAGCATTTCCCAATGGCACCAATTTGGAAAAACACTATGGAAAATGGTTAATTCCAGTTATCATCAACATCCACATAAATTTTATATCAGTTGTTCCATTTGGTAACCAGAGCTCCTGTAGCTCAGTGGTTAGAGCACTTGCCTTACGAGCGTGAGACATGTGTTCGAATCCAGGCAGATCAGGACGAAACCTTGGGCAAGTTTCCTTACTCCACATGCCTAATAATAATCCCTCCAAAAAAAACCACACAAATAAAATCGGTCATTTCAATCCACAACTGTTTGTGCGGCACTGCTGTGCGCAATTAGCTGCTGCGTTTTGCCCACAAATATACAGTCAATTCACTTTACAGTATATTCTGTGAAGCGCTTTGAGACATCGATAAGATGTGAAAAGTGCTATATCAAATGCAAGCATTATTATTAATTTGTTAAGGATCAGTGGTGATCACTGGAATAAAGATTGTACAGCATAATAATAACAATATTTGCATTTAATATAGCGCCTTATCATATCATTGAGATGGATCAAAGAGCTTCACAGAACATAGAAAATTACAGCGCAAAAGGAGGCCATTCAGCCATTGTTCCTGAGCCGGCTCTTTACAAGAACTACCCAATCAGTCCCAATTCCCCATTCTTTCCCCATACCCTTGTAATTTTTTCCTGTTCATGTATCTATCCAATTCCCCTTTGAAAGTTGTTATTGAATCTGTTTCCAGCACCCTTTCAAGCTGTGCATGCCAGACCGTTTTAAGAACATAAGAACATAAGAATTAGGAGCAGGAGTAGGCCATTCGACCCCTCGAGCCTGCCCCGCCATTTGATAAGATCATGGCTGATCTTCTCACCTAACTCTAATTACCTGCCCTATCCCCATATCCCCTAATCCTTCTATATTTTAAAAATCTATCGGTTTCAGCCTTGAAAATGTTCAAGGACTGAGCATCTACAGCCTTCTGGGGTAGTGAATTCCATAAATTCACTACCCTTTGAGTGAAGAAATGTTTCCTCAACTCTGTTCTAAAAGGCTGACCCTTAATTTTAAGATTATAATCCCTGATTATAGATTCTCTTACTAGGGGAAACAGTCCCTCACTGTCTACTTTATCCACCCCTTTAAGAATCTTATAGATTCATAGATTCATAGAATTTTACGGCACAAAAGGAGGCCATTCGGCCCATCTAGTCTGTGCCGGCTCTTTGAAAAGAGCGATTCAATCCCACTGCCCTGCCCGCTCCCCATAGCCTAATAGACCTGTTCTCCCTAAATAAAGATCTAATTCCCTTTTAAAAGTTGTTAGCGAATCAGCCTCCACCACCTTTTCAGGCAATGCATTCCAGATTCGAACAACTCGCTGAGTGAAAAAATTTCTCCTCAGCTCCCCTCTACTGCGCCTTGAAACTATTTTAAATCTGTGACCACGAGTCACAGATTCGCCCACGAGTGGAAATAGTTTTTCTCTATTTGCCCTGTCGAAACCCCTCATGATCTTATAAACCTCTATTAGGTCTCCCCTCAATCTTCTCTGCTCCAGAGAGAATAACACTAGCCTATCTAGCCTCTCCTCATAGCCTATATTGCCTCCCTTCATTTCTTCTCCCAAAATGCATCACCTCACACTTCTCTGCACTAAACTTCATCTGCCATGTGTCTGCCCACTTTACCAATTTGTCTATATCCTCTTGCAGATGGCTACTATCCTCCTCACTATTTACTATTCTCCCTAACTTAGTGTCATCTGCAAACTTGGAAACTGTACTCCGTACACCCAAGTCCAGATCATTGATGTAGATTACAAACAGCAATGGTCCCAAAACTGATCCCTGTGGCACACCACTGCTCACTTCCCACCAATCTGAAAAACAGCCGCTCACTACAACTCTCTGCTTTCTGTCTCGCAGCCAGTTGTGGATCCACGCTGCCACTGTCCCTTTTACGCCATGGGCCTTTAATTTCATAATAAGTCTCTCCTGTGGCACTTTGTCAAATGCCTTTTGAAAGTCCACGTAAACTACATCAACTGCGCTACCATTATCCACCCATTCCGTTACATCATCAAAAAATTCTATCAGATTTGTAAGGCAAGATTTGCCTTTAACAAATCCATGTTGACTGTCCTTTATTAGCCTATATCTTATATGTTTCAATAAGATCTCCCCTAATTCTTCTGTACTCTAGAGAATACAGCCCTAGCCTATTCAACCTATTCTCATAGGTCAGTCCCCTCATCCCAGGAACTAACCTAGTGAATCTACGCTGCACCCCCTCAAAGGCAAGTATGTCCTTTATCAAGTAAGGAGACCAAAACTGCACACAATACTCTAGGTGCGGTCTCACCAAGGCCCTATACAATTGCAGTAAGAATTCCCTACTCTTGTACTCTAAACCTTTTGCAATGAACACTAACATGCTGCTTGCAATTAAAAAAAAGTATTAAAAAATTTCTCCTCATCTCCCCTCTGGTTCTTTTGCCAATTGTCTTAAATCTGTCCCCTGGTTATCGTCCCACCTGCCAGTGGAAACAGCTTCTCCCTATGTACTCTATCAAAAAAAACCTCGATTTTGAATACCTCTATTAAATCTCCCCTTAACCTTCTCTTCTCCAAGGAGAACAATCCCAGCACTTCTCATCTCTCTGCATTGAAAGACCACAAATGAATGCCCAGATGCTGTCTAGTCAGGCTCGGGCCTTGCCCCACCCCCTACCCATCACTGAGCTCTGGGGAGTGGGAGAGCGCCATGCATTAGGGAGTCAAATACAAACAAGGAAAAGCAATCCTTTGCTGCTAGTCCTGTATTGTGCAGCAATACAAAGTGCAGGCTTGCCTCAGTCTGACCTACCCCTTCTCAGGAAGCCTTTGCAATCATTTACCGACTGTGTGTATTGCATGTGAATGTGAATTCTTCAGGATAGATTACAAATTGTTCGTCGGCTCTCCCCAAAAATTATGCAACCGTCGTAATATGTCCTGCCTTGAGAAGTGGATTTGGCTTTTAAATCACCGAGGATTCCTCCCTATATACATAGTACATGTGACTCTTACTGCTCGGAGAAGGTACCGGGCCAAATAGAACTTTCGACAGCGTTTCAGTAATTTTCTGCTTGCAATGAATATGTTGGGGTATCACATTGAGATCACACTGGAGGCTAATATGGCAGCAGGTGCTAATGTAATTCTTTAAAAGGAAATGATGTCACCCGACTCTCACCAATTGTTATTATTATTAATAATAATAATAATGACACTAACAAGATCCTCCTCTCTGGAACCCTCTCCCTAAATCCCTCAGCTCATTCCCTGTCTCTCCCTCCATCTTTCAAAAGGTTTTGACTGTACGTTTAGTCACATTCCTCCTACACTTTTCTCCCTCCCTTTCTACTCAGGATCCCACTCAAGACTCTCTAAAGCACTTTGAGATGATCGCTCAATAGCTCAAATTCTTTCTGTTCTAATACAGTACTACAAAAAAAACTTTGAATAACCTACAGATAATGTTCCCCCCGAATTGCTCATCTACAAAATGGCAGTGTGCCGGGAATGACTCAACATCACAACTGATCAAAAAAAAGCGCAAAATACTGCAGATACTGGAAATCTGAAACAAAAACAGAAATCGCTGGGAACACTTAACAACAATAGCAGTAACATTACATTTATAGAGCGCCTTTCACGTCGGGAGGATGTCCAAAGGCATTGAACAGTCAGGTTGGGATCTGAGCAAGGGAGAGGGGCAGGGTAGGGTGGGAGAGAGTTAGGAGGGGAGGGAGAGAGTTAGGAGGGCAGCTGAAAGCACGGTCGAAGAGGAGGGTCTTGAGAGCGGCCTTGAAGCAAGCGAGGGAGGAAGTGAGGCGAAGGGACTGAGGAATGGAGTTCCAGAGTGTGGGGGCAGAGAGGCTGAAAGCCCATCTGCCGATGGTAGGATGGGTCGGGCAGTGGACATGGAGCAAGCCAGAGCCTGCTGAATGGAGGGGGCAGGGAGATTCATAGGGGGACAGCCGGTCGGAGAGGTGGGGAGGGGGGGCGGTGGATGGCGCAAGGCTGTGAATGGCCTTGAAGGTGAGGATGAGGATCTTGAATTTGATCCTCTGGGGGACAGTTCAGCAGTTCGTGCAGCATCTATAGAGAAAGGAAAAGTGAGTCGACGGGAAAGTGAATCAGTTCTGACAAAGGGTCGTGGACCCGAAATATTGACTCACTTTTCCTTTCTCCATAGATGCTGGCTGACTTGCTGAGTGTTCCCAGTGACTTCTGTTTTTGTTTCAGAACTGATCAGATGTGTGCTTTACCAATACCTCTTCAAGCACATTAAAGGAAATGTTGGGGAAAAGGCAATTAAAGAGAGAGTTACTGTACACTTAATAAGCCTCCATTCTGCGCCAAACAAGGACTTATGGTCAGGTGAGGCGATAATTTAAGCAGACAGAATTTAGAAAGTAGAATCCACTGATTGCACGCGAGGACTTCAGATGAACAGATGGCAGAGAAAGCTCTAAGTGAACATAAACAGTTGCAACTGGGGTACATTAAAAATTGCAAACCACAAAAAAAACACACACAAGAAGCAAATGCAAAACCAGACAACCTAGAAAAATGTAACAACAGCACCTGTGGAAGCAACAGAGGTCTGCAGGAAGCTATACTGTGGTTCAGGGTCTGTGCACAACAGAATATAAAACAGACAGGACTCGAAAATCCGGTGTTAAAAAAGCACTAGTACATTTCTGCACTTGACAGTCAGTATGTGCAAGGTTTGGGGTGGCCAGTGAGCATATTTGCAGTGGGTGGGTGTATATAAGAGTCTAATCATCTAATCATGTAGTGCATATCTCTGCATGTGCAATGGTTATAGAAATCATGTTTAAGATTAATCACTTTCTTAATGAGGTATTGTTAAAAAAATACTGTACATTTAAAACTGTGATTCATTATAATTTGACAAGTTCAATCCAGTTACACAAACAGTAGGGTTTAATTTTGAAATTAGAGTGACCTTAAAGTCCAGACTTAGGGTAACTGTCCAGCACCTTGGGAAGTCCTCCTGAAAGGCGCTATATAAATGTAATTTTGTTTTTGTTGTTGTTTAAACAGCAGAAAGCTGCAAACAACAAAAAAAAAGGAAAAAGAGAAGTTGGACCTGTTACAGCACATTTAATGTGAAAAACATCTGAAGCACTTACTGACAAATGTAGCGACTTATTTCAGGCAAACGGAGCAGCCATTTTGAACAACCGTGAAATGAATGACCAAATTATCTGAAGGACTGTTGGCCAGGACACTGGGGAAAAAAACTCACAGGATCATTTCTCTCCATCCGAAGAACCAGGTAGATTTGTTCTCATTTTGATGTTTTATCCAAAGAACAACAGCAATGACAATAATGACAATGATCATCCTTGCATTTGATACAGCTCCTTAATCACGCATTCAAGGTGTCTGAAAGCGCTTCACAGAACATACGATAAAGTGAATTGATTGTATATTTTGTGGGTGAAACTTGTAGCCTTTCTACAGTACAGTGTCAGGCCTGAACCAGGAACTGAAGTACTGGCACAGGCACATCGAAACAAAATCAATGGATACTTAAGTTTGTAGCAACTTTACTGGAGGTCCTTTTGCTATACAATACACAACAAGATTTATTTTACAAGAACAATGTTTCCATCCCCCTCCCATTCCAAACACAGGAATATCTTTGAAACAGCAGCCTCACAGAAAAATAATGTGATTGTTTTGCTGTGCTGTGGAGATGGTTTGCCAGTGAAACAATGGAGAATGATTTTGCTGTGTTACATGGTTGCCAGCTATAAAACTCACATCACTAGAACCAAGCAGCAGACAGTAGCAAAATATCAAATGTGCGAGGTGAGCCTCGTTCCTCAACACTCGAGACATCTCAAAGATATTATAAGGCACTATATCGAAAGTAAGGATTATTAAGGTTCAGTCTAAGATGACACTTATGTCATAGGTACCATCCTTTGGATGAGAAGTTAACCTGAGGTCCTGTCTGCCTGATCAGGTTAACGTTACAGATCCCAAGGCACTGCTTGAAAAGAGAAGTTATCCCAGTGTCCAAGCCAACAATCCCCTGGATAAATTAGCCATTCACCACAAGGCTTGAACCTATAAACCTCTGACCCAAAACTGTTACCAACTGAAAGAAGCTGACAAACATGAAGGTTTCTCAAATAATGGAGCTGAATAAAATGTTAGTAACATGAGCTACAGTAAACACATTGAATAATAATAATCCTTGCATTTGATACAGTGCTTTTCATATCTTCTAGACGTCTCAAAGCGCTTCACAGAACATATTGTAAAGTGAATTGACTGTATATTTGTGGGCGAAACATGACAGCCAATTGCGCACAGCAGTGTTTCACAAACAGTCGTGGATTGAAGTGACCAATTTTATTATTGTTTTTTTTGGAGGGATTATTATTAGGTATGTGGAGTAAGGAAACTTGCCTAAGGTTTCGCCCTGACCTGCCTGGATTCAAACACAGATTCAAAATTGCTCTAACCACTGAGCTACAGGATTGAAGGACCTGACATGGAAGACTTTAAGACAAAATAAATAAAAATGACTCGGTTTGACTATCAGGGAAGTCATGACGCACTTTAGAAAAGATACCATCTTGAATTTATTGTGGTCAGCCGAGTGTCTAATACACCCAGAAACTTCTCATCATGCTTAAGAGTATTCAAAACAGACTGAAAATTCCACATCTGTGTCCCACCTACATATGGATTGGAATGTGGACTCTCTCTCCCTAGAGAGACGCATCTTACAAGCGTGAGACCTGTGTTCGAATCCAGGCAGGTCAGGGTGAAACCTTGGGCAAATTTTCTTACTCCACACACCTAATAATAATCCGACCAGAAAAAAAACACAATAATAAAATTGGTCATTTCAATCCATGACTGTGTGTGGGACACTGCTGTGCGCAATTGGCTGCTGCGATTCGCCCACAAATATATACAGTCAATTCACTTTACAGTATATTCTGTGAAGCACTTTGGGACATTGATAAGATGTGGAAAGCGCTATATCAAATGCAAGGATTATTATTATAAGATTGTGTGTTTGCAGTTGTTTTTTTAAAAAGAGAGGCACATCTGATGGCCTCAAGGATTAAACACTGTGGAGCTCCTGTAGCTCAGTGGATACCTCTCTGCATACGAAACCAGAGTAGACAGTAAACCACACATACACCAGTAAGTGAACATGAACCTGGATTCCTCATACAACAGTAAGTGTACATGTCAGAGATGGGTCACCTTTTGACAGGTGATGTGTACAAGAATAATAATAATCCTTGCATTTGATACAGCACCTCAAGGCACTTGAAAATTATACTATAGTGAAGTGAATAATGTATGTTTCATGTACAGGAAGACCCCACTTAACGAAGGGGTCTTCGTCAAGCGACAATTTCGTTAAGCGAGAGTTTAACTATTATTGTATTTGGTGGCAGCCAAAACGCCGCCCCGACCCAAGCCTCCCCGCTAAAATCAGTTTAGTTCCTAGTGGTTCCTAGCGCTAACATTTTCGGTGTACAGGTTGAGCAACCAAAAGTCCGGAGTTCTGGAATCCGGAATGTGACAAAAATTGCAGGAATAAAAACACCAATCCTACCTGCTCCAGACCAGGTCTGCACAGTCACCGCACTGAAATATCGCAACCTGGGCCCAGGCATTTCCTGACTCGGGACGCTCTTCTTTCTTCCTCCCCCTCCTCTCTTTCTCTCTATCCACCCCTCCCCTCTTCCTCTCTACCCCCTCCCCTCTTTCTCTCTACCCCACCTCCCCTCCTCTCTTTCTTGCTAACCCCCCCCCCACCTCCTCTCTTTCTCTCTATCCCCCCCTCTCTATCTCTGTATCCCCCAACTCCATCTCTCTATGCTCCCTCCCTTCCCCTCCCTCTCTATTCCCTCCCTCCCCTCCCTCTCTATCTCTCTACCCCCCCCATCTCTCTATCCCCCCCTCCTCTCTATCTCTCTATCCCTCGCTCCACCCCTCTCCCCTCTATCCACCTTCCCCTCCCTCCCAACAACCCCCCCCCCCCCCCATCTCTCTATCTCCCCCTCCTCTCTATCTCTCTATACCCCCACCCCCATCTCGACTTACTATTATTGAAGCCACGAAGCATCCTGCCGCTTAAGCTCCTCCCATATGGGAGGAGCTTAAGCGGCACTGCACTGCTTAACTGAGGCACGCTAAAGACTGAGTGTGCGTTGCTAGGGCAACCAGAGAGAAGCTGCGCACGAGAAGCTGCGCACGAGAAGCCCACGAGATTTAAAGTGTGTGTAAACATTCGTTATAGTGAAAGCAGCCTTTGTTAAACAGAGAAGTGGTACAAATAGAAACCCTCATTATAGTGAAGTTTCATTAACCGGGCGTTTGGTAAGCGGGGTCTACCAGTACAAAACGTATCAGTCAATTGTGCACAAAAGTGTCCCACAAAGAGTCATTGTTTTTTGGGGGGGACAATTACTGCCGGAAATGTGATCTACCAACTGAATAACAACTGGGTACTCATTTACTACTAAGTAAACAGAGCTGTGTGGGGTAAGGACTCATGCGCAACATTTCACCCTGTTGGGAATCGAACCCAGGTCTTATCGCTTGTGAGGGGTGTGCTCCAACCACTAAGGTACAGGACTCCACTATTCAATAATTATGAAAATGATTCAATGAAACAAATTTTAAACAATTGAAAATCATTGATAAAGAATGTATCAATGTTTTTTTACAAATGCCTTATGTTGATGGTCAAGTTGAACTGTACAATTGGTACTATTTCTCCTGGAGCTTTCACTGGCCTTCAAAGGTACACTTGGTTTTATGGAACATTGGAAATGCCACATATTTTACATGTTTAATTAAAAAAACCTACAGAGCACAAAGCAATATGGCACAAGGTAACACCGTGGAAGAAAAATACTAATGAGTGCTCCGTTTACAGATCAAAGTGATGAAGGGGTGGTTTGGGTAATGAAGGCATGCCAGATTCTGGGTGATTTTAGATTGTTATTTGCTCACAATTGGACAGGAGAGATTACTCTTTTCTTGCCAGGGAATGGGGCATTTTGAGAAATTGTCTGATATTTTACTTTGTGATTAGTTCAATGGTTTAGTATTAATCTACTTTGGAAGAAAGGCGTATTTACATAGGGCCCTTCATGTAAAGTAATGTATTGGAGTCTTTAAAGGAAGAAGGGAAGGGGATAGCAATATGTGAATTTGAAGAGGTAGGTTTAAAAGCGACAGTTAAAAAAAATTAGATAAGAGTGGGGGCGAGACAGAATGATAGAGGGAGGGAGTTTCAGATGTTAGGAACATAGGGGCTGAAGACTCAAGTCACTGATGGCAGTTTAGTGGTGTGTACCAGGAAAATATTAAACGTTACTCAGGAAACATATAAATTAAGACACATTAATAAATCAATTAAAACCGTAACAAAAAAAATATCAAACCTGACATTCTAATTACAGGGCTCAAGACAACCCACACCAAACAATTAATTCCATTTATTTCAGTCCCACGAAGGTGTCTTTTTTTTAAAAAAAAGGTTTTAAATGGTAGCAGTGGAAATTTAAACTGACAAATATGATTCAAAATTGAAAAAAACAATGATTTAGGAATCTCTATTCTGGAAATTTAAATATTTTCTGATGGGTTCCTTCTTTGCCTGAATCCCCACAACTGTATGGGGTTGTCAGTATCGCTTAGTTTACAAATGCTATCAAAATACAAATGAAGATGGCCAATTGTTAATCTCTGAGCACAGTCCATAAAGTCATTGAACCAGCTATTCACGTCTGATCAACTCAACAACATATTTTGAGCCAGAGAGACCCCAAACATCCTGCTGGGCCGAGGTGAAATTTACTGGTAGATGGACTCAGACGGAAGCCTCCTGAGCATTACAAGGATAATTAAGATCATTTTATGCTTGGATTGGAAATTCTAGTCAGTAGGAGTGACTTCAAAGTGGTGCAGCACATTTGAATTCCATGCTTAATCAGGTATGCTACTGCAATTGTCAGCTCAAAACATTGTACATTCACCCACAGCCCTGAATCCAAAATGGAACAAACAGAAAGAGTTAAACATGAGGCACCGTGAATTCACAAGGTTTACAATAATATGAACTAAGTCATAAAATGGAAGTACTGTACTGTAAGAGAAGACAAATGACCGAACATTTAATATTTGATTCTCTCTTGCACCTCAAAAGGTAGAGATAATAATCCTTACATTTGATCCTTGCATTTGATATAGCACTCTGAGACGCCGTCCGGCGAGGAGGGCGCTATATAAATCAAAGTTGTTGTTGTTGTTGTTTTCACGTCTTCTAGACATCTCATAACAACATAAGAATTAGGAACGGGAGTAGGCCATTTGGCCCCTCGAGTCTGCCCCACCATTTGATGAGATCATGGCTGATCTTCTGACCTAACTCTCAAAGCGCTTCACAGAATATACTGTAAAGTAAATTGACTGTATATTTGTGCAAAACGCGGCAGCCAATTGCGCACAGCAGTGTCCCACAAACAGTCATGGATTGAAATGACCAATTTTATTACTGTGGGGTTTTTTTGGGAGGGATTATTATTAGGCTTGTGGAAGTAAGGAAATTTGCGCAAGGTTTCGCCCTGATTTGCCTAGATTCGAACACAGGTCTCACGCTTGTAATGCGAGTGCTCTAACCACTGAGCTACAGGAACTCCACTATGAGATGAAACACATAGTGCTTTTACTGAAGTCATGTAACACCATCAACATCTTGTTGAGCAGCTTCTTATTCAGGACCCTAAGGCCAAGACTTAGACAAATGGAAAATATTTGTGTGTCATTTATTTTTACTGGTAACATTGTGATAGTTGTTTTGCCAAAATATCAGACCGCCACATATAATGCTTTCCTGTAGATTTTCCATTCTGTTTAGTGCTGCAGGCGTTTAAGGCTACAATATACAAAGCAGTGAGACATACAATCAACAACTTGGAACACTTTGTTTCACCTGCTTAAAAAGGAGCAAGGTGGCTTCTGCAAAGGCAGAAAAAGTGTCTGATAATGTCAGTTTGTTTCTATCTGTTTCACTCTCTTCAACACTAGATCCAGAGGTTGTTTGCGGGTTTCAAACCACATTTTAAGGCAGGGTCTTGCACTGAAATTCTAACTCAAGTTTGTGGAAGGAAGCACTACCTTGTCAAAAGATGCAGTCTTTTAGGCAAGGCACTAAATTAATGCCTTATCTGCCTGTTCTTTGGGCAGTGTTTAAATCTCGTTATACTCTTGGAAAAAGATAAAGGTATTCTGCTAATGATTCTCCAGATAAATTTGGTTACTTCCCTCACGGCTGTTTGTGGGAACTTCACCCCCACATCGTCGCTGTGTTTGCCTATGAAAACTGTTCTATACCCGAGTATAATAATAAAATAATCCTTGCATTTGATATAGCGCTTTCTTTTCACATCTTATTGACGTCTCAAAGCGCTTCACAGAATATATTGTAAAGTGAATTGACTGTACATTTGCGGGTGAAATGCAGCAGCCAATTGTGCACAGCAGTGTCCCACAATCAGTCGAGGATTGAAACTGACCAATTTATTATTGTTTGTTTTTTGGATGAATTATTATTAGGCGTGTGGAGTAAGGAAACTTGCCCAAGGTTTCGCCCTGACCTGCCTGGATTCAAACACAGGTCTCACACTTGTAAGGCGAGTGCTCTAACCACTGAGCTACAGGACTCCTACATTATGGTATAGTATAGTGCAATACGGTATAATTTGAGATGTTGCAACATGATGTGGCGTCACAAAAATGGCCACGCTCTTCTTTTTTGATTATAATCCTACCACAAATAATCTATGAATATGTCATTCTTTTTTGTGTGTATATGGCTGAACATCTAATTAAAAGCTGTGGTCTAGTCAGAACTGCCACTTTCAGTGTGGGCAAGTTCAGAGAACCATGGCTGCCCATTCCCACTAAACGCAGCCACCAAATATACAATCAATTCACTTTACAGTATATTCTGCAAAGTGCTTTGAGACGTTTTGAAGACTTGATAAGATGCTGTATCAATTGCAAGGATTATTAATAGACAGTTCATGAAAAAGTAGCAACACCATATTCCATTAGAATTTTTTTATAAAAAGGAAATACAATGTGAAGATGCTTTGTAATAATAATAATTCAGACTGCTCTTTTCAACAGTTTCTCTGTTCTTGACAAATTAACTTACATAACTCGTTAAAGTGAATGTTAAATTGCAAGTTAAAAGTGCTTCTTTATTTAGAACATATTGGGATCAAGGAGAAGTAAATTTTTTTCAACTTGTACCTGGGTAGATACCCAATTAAGATACTTTTGCTCTGGCTATATCTTCCTAACAATATTCCTTGCATTTGATATAGCGCCTTATCATGTCTGAGATGTCTCAAAGTGCTTCACAGAATAACTGAATACAGTATTTTGTGGATGAAATGTGGTAGCCAATTGCACACAGCAGTGTCCCACAAACAGTCGTGGATAGAGTGTCCAAGTTTTTTTTTAAAAAAAGGGATTATTACCAATTGGTAGAATGATCTACCAATTGATTAACTACCAGGTTTTTACTTACTGCTAAGTAAACGGTGGGTGTGAAGTAAGCAAACCTGCCTAACATTTCGCCCTGTCCAGCAATCAAACCCAAGGTCCTCTTGCTTCCCGAAGCGAGTGCTCTAACGGCTAAGCTACAGGGCTTCCAACACAATGCACCACTGAATATCACAGCAGCTTCTCATTGTACCGTGCCTTTCAAGACGCACCAGATACTTTCAGGTCAGGGGGCTAAACACAAAGCAACCCAAATCTTGAATCAGGTCCAGAATGAGAAGAGATTTGTTTTAATTCAGGCTGAAACGTACATCAGATTGTGAATCCCTGTGCTGAGAGAATTGCTGTATAAGTCAGTTGTGACCACTTAGAGATCAGAACACTTTTTGATGACACAACCCACTTATTCAGCAGAGGTTAATGACACACTGAGTAGCTTTAAATGCAAGGCTATACAGGACTCGCACTACAGGAAACACATTTGTTTCTAAGAAGTGAATGTTTTTAACTGCCCGGTGGAGTCATCATAAATTAAAACCAAAACATGATAAACAACATAGGAATTATCACCGATCAGTTGGTAACTAGGTTCTGGAATGAATTTAAGAACTACCTAACATTTAAGCAATCTTTCAATCTCACAAAAATTAATCGCCAAAGCGGCAATGAACTGCTGGCATTCTTTATTTAATTGCAAACCCTGTTCAAACTCACAGCCATGGCGATGTGTTATGTTTATGGGCCCTCCACATTCTCTGTGGCGTTACCCTAATCAGGGAGATACATCCACTACTGTCTCTGGCTTTAAAGATTTATTCACTGTGACAAATGAAAGTGAAAAACAATGTGAAAACAGGGCAACAACAACAACAACAAAAATGACACTGATAGAGCGCCTTTCACGTTGGGAGGACGTCCCCAGGCTCTGCTGGGAACAACAACTTGCATTTACATAGCTCCCCTCACGCAGGATAGCGTCCCAGAGTGCTTAGCACAGGACCAGAATATAGGCCTTGGAGAGGGTTCATTAGATTTCATGTATCCTACTTCTGGAAGAGTGTGGCTGTCTGGATTACAGGTCCCTGACCAAGACTGCCACCAATACCGCTGTATAATTAGCTTCCAGTGGATCGGGACAGCTTTGGTGTCTATTCCCCCAAGAAAAACCACACTGCGTTGTGTGTGTGCAGCTCCACCTAGCAGCCCATTCGAGCAATAGGAAATGCTTTCTGACTTGTAGCCGCCTGGGACTAAACCCCACAAACCATTCAGTGTTGGATCACCATATTGTCTAACTCCTGTAGCTCAGTGGTTAGAGCACTCGCCTACAAGCGTGAGACCTGTGTTTGAATCCAGGCATCAGGGCCAAACCTTGGGCAAGTTTCCTTACTCCACATGCCTAATAATAATCCCCAAAAAAACGACAATAATAAAATTGGTAATTTCAATCCACGGCTGTTTGTGGGACGCTGCTGGGCGCAATTGGCTGCCGCGCTTCTCCCACAAATATACAGTTTACATTATATTCAGTGAAGCGCTTTGAGATGTCGATAAGATGTGAAAAGCGCTATTTCAAAATGCAAGGATTATTATTATTATTAAGAATAACCAGCTTCCAAACAATTCCGGGAAGCATGCATATCCATTGTCTCATTTTAAACCACTCATGGTCTTGCCCATTCCCCAGAGTTCTTGCCAGTTTACAGATGCCATCCTGCCAACCAGGAGACCGTCCCAGTACGGGCTGCAGATACCTCAACCGCCCCGGTCAATGCTGCCCCCTGGGCAATGAGAGCCATGACATGACGTCAGTTTGGGCTTGGCTTTCGCTCTTACCCCCAGAACCCAAACCTCTGCCTGATACTAATGTCTATCCAGTCGCTGCCAAGATACAACAAACCTCAAAATGGGCCAGCGACTGACTGACTGACTGACTGCCAAGACTTGAACTCAGTGCCCAATAGAAGTCAATTGCTTCCGCATGTCTGGTTACCAACCAGGCCAGTAACATTTATTCTTCAATACGGCTGCCATATAAGAAGGGAAGAAGAAGTGGGGTGGGGGGGGGGAAGAGAGAGGGAGATATGTGTGTGTGGCGTGGTTGGGGGGTGGGGAGGAGAAAGGAGGAAAGAGGAAAGGAAACACAATTGATCTCATTTGTAACCCTGTTGACCAGACATGACTGTGTCTCTATGTCACAGATACACTCCCAACTTCTAAAACCGCTCTCTCTTCCCAGGAGCCTGATGTACCCTCCCTCTTGACGTCAGAAGACGGCTGGAGTAGTTCTTCCCAGAAACACTAAATAAAAAGTTGCCCCATCAGCTCACAGCCATCTCCAGGGCATTCCCTATGCTTCGCCATTCCCCCCAGCACAGCACAGATTATTAACCCCTCGCTCGCCAGGGGTATTGTTTGCTGGGTTGTACCATGACCTGGTTTACAAATCTGCACCACAAACACCCCTCCTCCGTCACCCTCTTCTTCACCCCCCATCTTTCTCTCCCCCCTCCCTTCTCTCTCACTCTCCTTCTGTCTCCATCCCACCTCTCTCTCTCTCTCTCCCCACCCAGCCCCACCTCTCCTCCCCCTCTCCCCACCCCCATGCCTCTCTCCCCACCCCTTTCCTCCCTCTCCCCCACCCCCACGCCTCTCTCCCTCTCCACCCTCTCTTTCCACCTCCTCTTTCCTCCCCCACCGTCTTCTCCTATCTCCCCCCCCTTTCTCACCCCCACTCTTTTCCCTCCTCTCACTCTCTCCCCCACCTTCTCACCCCCTCTCTCCCCCTCCCCCCACTTCTTGCTACCTCACTCTCTCCCCATCCCCTTCACCCTCTCCCTTTCCCTCTCTCCCCACCCCCCTCACCCTCTCCCCACCCCTCTCACCCTCTTCCCTCTCTCCCCCTACCTCTCTCCCCTCCCCACGCCCCTCACCCTCTCTCCTCTCCCTCTCCTCTCTCCCCACCCCCCACCCCCCCACCCTCTCCCCTCTCTCCCCACCCCCCCTCACCCTCTCCCCTCTCTCCCCACCCCCCCTCACCCTCTCCCCTCTCTCCCCACCCCCCCTCACCCTCTCCCCTCTCTCCCCACCCCCCCTCACCCTCTCCCCTCTCTCCCCACCCCCCCTCACCCTCTCCCCTCTCTCCCCACCCCCCCCTTCACCCTCTCCCCTCTCTCCCCACCCCCCCCTCACCCTCTCCCCTCACCCCCCCCTCACCCTCTCCCCTCACCCTCTCCCCCCTCACCCTCTCCCCCCTCACCCTCTCCCCCCTCACCCCCCCCTCACCCTCTCCCCTCTCTCCCCACCCCCCCCTCACCCTCTCCCCCCTCACCCCCTCACCCTCTCCCCTCACCCCCCCCCTCACCCTCTCCCCCCTCACCCCCTCACCCTCTCCCCTCTCTCCCCACCCCCCCCCTCACCCTCTCCCCTCACCCCCCCCCCTCACCCTCTCCCCCCTCACCCCTCCCCCCCCCCCCCCCACCCCCTGCCAACACAGTGTGGTGTTTACCTGGAGATCGTGTTGTCCCTGTGGCAGTGCCCATGCCCCCCCCCTGCCCCTGTGAGGGGCTGCAGTAGCTGGCGTGACGAGCTGCCCTCAGCTGCAGGGGGTGCCCCGGGTTGGCCGCCCCCGGTTGGCCACAGTAAGGCGAGTTGGTGGTGAGTCCCGACCGGGATCGAGTCCGAGGCGGCTCCACAAGCGGAGGGTGGTGGGGAGGGGGGAGAGGGGGAGGGGGGGGCAGGAGGAGGAGGTGGTGAGGGGGAGCCTGAGGGTGTGCGGTCAGCCTGACACCCCCACCCCGCTCTCTGTCGCCGATGTCCAGGCGATGGAAGAGGTCAGAGGAGCCGAGCCTGTGTCCCTCTCCCCCCCCAGGCTCTGTGTCCTGGCTCGGGGGGCGGCCACCAGAGGGGACCCCCTGGCTGTGGCTGTGGCTGTTGTTGTTGTTGTCTTTAGGGGTGGCTGGCCCGGCCCTCAACCTCGAGTACACACAGGGCTCCTGAGCCGAGTGGGAAGTTGTGGCAATCGGCATCTCTCCTTTGAGCAACACACACACACACACACAGAGAGAGAGAGAGAGAGGGAAGGAAGGGAGATAGAGAGGGGGGGAGGGAGGGAGGGGAGGAAGCTGGCTGGCTGGCTGGCTCACTGCTTGTTGTTTGGGAGGAGGGAGGGAGGGAGGAGGGAGGGAGAAGAGATCTCAAAGTTCAGAGAGTTTGTATTAATCTTCACAAACAAGAAGGCGGAGAAGACAACACGGAGACACACACACAGAGAGAGAGAGAGAGAGCTAGGCACAGATACAGAGAGAGACGTACACAGAGAGAGACATATACACACGCAGTCAGAAAGAGATGCACAGAGAGAGACACACACAGAGAAACAGAGACACACACAGAGAGAGAGAGAGAGACACACACACACACACACAGAGAGACACACACACAGACAGAGAGACACACACACACACAGAGAGAGACACACAGACAGAGAGAGACACACACACACAGAGAGAGACACACACACAGACAGAGAGACACACACACACAGAGAGAGAGAGACACACAGACAGAGAGAGACACACACACACACACAGAGAGAGAGACACACAGACAGAGAGAGACACACACACAGAGAGACACACAGACAGAAGCAGCAGCGATAATAATAATGGTTGAGCACAGCCCAGAGATCAAGCCAAGCCCTACAGCCTGGAGCCCAACTCAGCCCAGAGAGCCAGTGTACAGGACAGCCCCCCCTGTCTGCCCACCCCCCAGGCTGGGAGCACCTCCCCTGCTCACTCTCCTTTTATGCACCGCTCAATAATAAATAATCCCAGGGGCTGGAGCCTGGACTACAGATACAGAGAGAGATACTGTATATATATAGAGAGAGAGGGGGGGGGGGAGCAGCAAAGCAGGCAGAGGCACAGACTGACACACACTCACACTCACAGGAAGAGAGAGAGAGAGAGGGGGGGGAACTGACACACACACACAGAGGAAGAGAGAGAGGGTGGGACACAGACTGACACACACACACACAGAGGAAGAGAGAGGGGGTGGGCACAGACTGACACACACACACACACAGAGAGGAAGAGAGGGGGTGGGCACAGACTGACACACACACACACACACAGAGAGGAAGAGAGGGGGTGGGCACAGACTGACACACACACACACACACAGAGAGAGGAAGAGAGAGAGGGTGGGACACAGACTGACACACACACACACACACACACAGAGAGGAAGAGAGAGAGGGTGGGACACAGACTGACACACACACACACAGAGGAAGAGAGAGGGGGGGGGGACACAGACTGACACACACACACACAGAGGAAGACAGAGGGGGGGAACTGACTCACACACACACACACACACACAGAGAGGAAGCGAGGGGGTGGGCACAGACTGACACACACACACACACAGAGGAAGAGAGAAGGGGGGTGGGCACAGACTGACACACACACACACACAGAGGAAGAGAGAAGGGGGGTGGGCACAGACTGACACACACACACACACACAGAGGAAGAGAGAGGGAGGTGGGCACAGACTGACACACACACTCACAGAGGAAGAGAGAGAGGGAGGGGGGTTACAGACTGACACACACACACACAGAGAGGAGTCAATGTGGCCACTATAAACCCTCTCCCTTGCCCAGCCAAGGCTAAAATACGTCTCTTTCACTTCCGTAGAGACAGACAGACAGAGAGAGAGGAGCCTGGCTCCCCGGCCTCCTGCCGACCCTCCCTGCCCCTGCCTTAGTCCTCTCCCTCTCCCCTATCCCCCTCCTCTTCCTCTGCCCTGGTATCCGCTCCACATATGGCTGGAGTGACTGGAGCAAAGGAAATAATTTTCCCCTTTTTTTTGTAATACACAAAAAAGTTTGTGTTTTTTTTATTCCCCCCCCCCCCTCTCCCTCTCTCTCTCTCTCACTCTTTTTTGTTTGGTTTCTTTTCCTCCTTCCAGTCCTCAGCTATCCGGAGCTTTTTCTGGTTTTCTTTCTCTCTGTGTGTGTGTGTGTGTCTCTCCTTCTCTTCTCTCCCTCCCTCTTCCTCTGTCCGAGTTATTTACAGCAGCTCATGTGCTGCTGACTCAAATGGCTTTCATGGGTTGCATTAGTCGCCAGAGGGGGAGAGAGAGAAAGAGGGAGGGAGAGAGAGAAAGAGAGAGGGAGGAATAAATAAATGATTAGGAGAGTGGATGTGTGAGAGGCACTGTCATTCAGGCCATCAGCTTTCCCCCTTCCTCCCCCTCCAGCTGTACTGTACACACACACACACACACACAACAGAACAAAATACATTTTATCTCATCCCTAAAATAGACCCCCCCAGATCAGAACCTTAATATCCAGTTTACAACCCAACTCATTAGCACAAAGCAGACATAAATCACCCCCCAAAACCAGACCCACAACTCCAGCTTACACCCAAAGGTGAACTCTTAACCGAATCAAACTCGAACCGGATCTCAAGATTTAATAATAATAATAATCCTTGCATTTATATAGTGCTTTTCACATCTTTTTGATGTCTCAAAGCGCTTCACAGACTATACTGTAAAGTGAATTGACTGTATATTTGTGGGCAAAACACGGCAGCCAATTGAGCACAGCAGCGTCCCACAAACAGTTGAGGATTGAAATGATCCATTTTTATTGTGTTTTTTTTGAGGGATTATTATTCGGCACATGTGGAGTAAGGAAACTTGCCCAAGGTTTGGCCCTGACCTGCCTGGATTCGAACACAGGTCTCACGACTGTGTGTGGGACACTGCTGTGCGCAATTGGCTGCCGCGATTCACCCACAAATATATAGTCAATTCACTTTACAGGATATTCTGTGAAGCGCTTTGGGACGTTGATAAGATGTGGAAACCGCTACATCAAATGTAAGGATTATTATTATAAGGAGAGTGCTCTAACCACTGAGCTACAGGAGCTCCAATCAAACTCGAATCGGATCTCAAGATTAAATGCAACTAGGTTTTTTTTAGAAAAACCCACCAAAATAATTCAAGACTAGACATCTCTCACCCAAACTGAACCCTGAACAAATTCCTATTTTAATAACCCCTCCCCCGTGTCTGATTATTGCCCTCTTTTTCCCCCCAAGTAGAAAGTCTAGTCTAGCTGCTAGGCTGTTAAGTGTCGCAACTTTATTTTGTGGACAAATTAAGCAGCCAATGTCCACGACAGCAGAATCAGAAGATGAATATCCAATTTAATTTCAGCGCCTTGGGACTTCCTCGGGGCGCTGTACCAATGTAATTTGTGGTTGTTGTTTAATTGGAGTGACTTGTTGGCCAGCACACCAGGAGAAACCCCCTGTCTAGTTTTCAAATCGTGCCATGGGATGTTGAACATCACGAATAAATGAATGATTGGGAGAGTGGATGTGTGAGAGGCACTGTGAGGGCCTCAGTTTAGTGCAAGTATTATTATTATTATTATTATTATTATTATCACCACCACATTGAGGTGTCTCCCAAGCGCTTCACAGAATATATTCTGTAAAGTGTAGTGACTGTATATTTTGCAGGGCACATGGCGGTGACCCACAAACAGTGGTGAATGTGTGACATTTGATCTAAATAAATCTAGTTGGTGCAATCCTGGCTGGAACAATGAGACTGACCTGGGGGTGTTGGGTGGGGGAGAGGGGTACACTGTATCAGGCTGTGTTTGGAGCCAGCCCTTGTGCAGTCATCTTATCTGTGGTTGGTGGGTGGGTGTGACAGACAGGGAATGAATGTGAAAGATATCAATGAGAATTTAGCTGCAGACTCAAGCCATCAAACCAGGCAATAAGACAATCAGCAGCCCTCCAAGGTTCCTTACTCACACAAACCACAAAAGTTACAGCTTCTCTCTTGTGCTAATTTTTCTCCTGTTGTGTTGTGGTTGGATCCTTTACAGGGTTTTTAAAAATATATATATAAAGCATTGCATGTCCACAATCATTTGGTTTGCTTCCAACAAATCATTGTGTTCCAGAAACAACTCTCAAGTGTGAAAGGTTTTAAAAGGCTCTCAATCGACTGTTTGCCTTCGATTGTGCTGGGCTGATCTCTGTTTAAAGGGAGGGGAGGAGTGAGCAGATCTGTCACTTATTTACTAACAGAGCAGCAGCATCCAGCTCTTGAGAAGCTTTTCGAGAGAAAAAAATAAAAGGGTTTTGAGAATCTGTTTGAAAGCCTCCTATGTAGAGTTAGGACTGGGGGGTGGGAGGGGAGAGGGAAGAAAAGGTTAATAAACCGGTGGTCATGCTAGGAAGATGAGCAATAATATAATAATAATAATCCTTGCATTTCACAGAGCGCTTTCCACGTGTTCCTAGACCTAGTCTCAAAGCCCTTCACAGAATATACTGTAAAGTGAATTGACTGTATATTTGTGGGCGAAATGCAGCAGCCATTTGTGCACAGCGGTGTCCCACAAACAGTCGTGGATTGAAATGACCATATCTTTGAGGGATTATTATTAGGCATGGGTAAGGAAACTTGCCTAAAGTTTCACCCTGCCTGGAATTGAACCCAGGTCTTTCTTAAGGCGAGTGCTCTAACCGCTGAGTTACAGGACTCCACATTTATTAATAATAATGCAATAATAATCCTTGCATTCGATATTGCGTCTTATCACTTTGTTGTGATGTCTCGAAGCGCTTCACAGGATATACTGTAAAGCGTTTTTTTGGGCAAAACTTGGCAGCCAGTTGCACACAGCAGTGCCCCGCAAACAGTCGTGGATTGAGTGATCAAGTCATTATTATTTTGGGAGTGAATGTTCCCCCCCCCCCCCCCCCCCCCCGGAAAGTGATTGGGGGAGAGAGAGAGAGAGAGAGATACAGACAACCGGGTTCCTGCACAACAGTCATCACTTGAGTTGAGTCCGGGGTTGGGGTGGGTGGAGGATCTTTAAAAAATGAAGTAGAAATAGGCGGAAAAGTAAAGAGGGACAATCAGCTGCGCTGAGGTTTCTGAACTGGGAGCCGCTGTAGGAAGTGTTTGCACATTACCACTGGGAGTAAATCATTCTGCCTGACTCAGAGATAAGATCATTTCCCCAGGTTTCACTCTGTAATATTGGAACCCTCTCCTCTTCTCCCCTCCCCCCTCCCCCCCCCCCACAACCTTCTCATGTCTCCTGATTGAACCTTTCGACTCTGTGTGTGTGTGTGTGCGAGCCTTCCCCTCCCCCGGGTTTTTATGTCCTTAACAGCGAAACAAACCACCCCTCCCCCAGCTGGCTGTAGCCATGTGCAACCACAAGACCAGCCAGCCCAGCTTGTCGGCACCTGCAAGACTCGGAAAAGGTTGGGGAGTTGGGGGGTGGGTGGTGGGGGTGGCTTTTCTCTCCCGTTTGAAAGATATATTCATATTGGCATAACTACTGCGGTCTCAACACAGCAGCAAGGCAGGGCCACACCACCAATAGCAAAGTGTGCTGTGCATTATTTATGAGACTCTGACCATGGCAGGGGTATTCCATTAGCATCACACTGTTCCTCGCAGCTTACATTCTAATGCAGGCTTTACCCTTGTTACTAAGAGGCAAGTCACCTTTCTACAGTATTTACAAATAGTTATTTATCAGTCACGTTTCAATGACTTTTGCCGCACGTCGTCGATACGTTGCGTTGGTCAATTGCGGTTAAAAGTCAAAACGAAATGCACAGTCACTACATTCTACACTGATTCCCGTGGAGATGTTGACGAAATGATGGGGCGTTAAATCAAATGCAAGGACTATTATAATTTGATTTTACTATACACTATTAAAACAGCAAATATTGCAGTAAAGCCATATACAAATTAATGTTAATCAAAGTAGTGCGACTAAATTGCTCTCAGAGATTTTCAGTGATTGAGCCTGGAAATGGGAAAATCTGAAATTTGTTAGAAATGTACAAAAATGTTGTATAGAAGTGTTGCTAATAATATAATCCTTGCATTTGATATAGTACTTTTCACGTCTTCTAGACGTCTCAAAGCGCTTCACAGAATATGCTGTAAATTGAATTGACTGTATATTTGTGGGCGAAATGGCTCACATTTAAATTTCAAACAACAACAAAATTATATTTATAGAGTGCCTTTCACTCTATAAGTATAAGTGCCTTTTGGGAGGACGTCCCAAACAGGTTGTTTATGGAATGCCATCCCTCAATCCCTCCGTTTCGTCTCTTCCCTTTCCTCTTTCAAGGCCGGTTTGAAGACTTTCCTCTTCGATCGGGCCTTTTGTTCCACCCCGAACTCTTTTACCTCCCCTTCGTATTTCACCCCTTCCCAAACACTCCCCTCCCAGCTCAGGTCACACGCCTCCTGTTCAGCACCTTGGGACGTCGTCCCGACGTGAAAGGCGCTCTATAAATGTAAATTGTTGTTGTTGTTGTTGTTGTTATTGTTCAGCACAAAGGTGTGATTTCTGAGGTATCAGACACTTGTACTGCAATAATCCAGCCCAGTTATTCTCTTGTCTCTCTATCAGATGAGAAGGTTGTGAATTCATGCCACTCATCAGGCAGGCCTTTGAATTCAGAGGCTAACACTACAGTGTAGTGCTGGGGGGTGTCTGCGTTGTTAGAATTCTGAACTTCAGATAAAACCAACGTCCTCTCTGCCTGTTAAGGTGGGCATTAAAAATCCCTTGGCACTATTTCAAAAGAAAAGGGAATTTCTTCTGGTGATCTGACCAACTGCAAATTGGTTCTCCCAGCACAGTTGGTTATTCACTTCATGACTGTTGGTGGATCACTGCTGGGCGTGAATTTGGACCGTCATCTACAAACTCTACATAACAGTCACTGCACATTAACTGTAATGCCTATGAATCCATTGAGACAACCGCAACTTGCATTGATAAAATGTTCCAAGACACCCGTCCAATTTCAAAGGCGCTACTTCAAATTCAAATATTATTATTAGGCCATGGTATACATTTTTGGTGGAATGATGATTCTATGGATGGTAGCAAAAGATAGGGGTCTGCTTATGATTTTTGCTTCTGTCTGTAGGGAGGGAAAGATTCTACACAGAAGCCTTGAGGGAGGGAGGGAGGGGGGATCTATACAGCTTGTCATTTTGTTGGAAATGTAATCATCATTAGTAGTCTAGTGAGACTGATTCCCCCAGTGGTGTCGGGCGTATGTGCTGGGGGAAGAAATGTGGACCCAGGTTCTCAGAAGATCCAGCTGAGAGATGCATCCATGTCCCCAGTGGAGGTGTAGTATTTCAAAGAGAGTGAATGTTACTTGAAGGGAAAGATCCATTTAATTTAAGCTAAAAAAAATCTTTGAAACTGGAGTCTTACAATGACATTGAAGATTCATGGCTGCACTTTGACAGTCAAGTGCTAAGACTTGCCAACACAATAAATCTGTGAGGCTGATACCTCTCATAAATCTACTGACCCCAATACAACTTGTAGGAGCACATCGCTCCTTAGTTCAGTCCAAACACCTTTTATTTAGGATGGCTTCCTGTTTTATTGTCTGCTGTTTAGTAACATAGCAATTCAGTTTAAAATATAATGTTGTAGTTGCAATTTTATTTCATTTCATACATGAATACAGAAAATATAGAAGCAATATGGAGCACATATTCTGGCTAATCCCTGCATTCGAAACCCAAAGGACTGAGGCCAATTGTAGAGTCTGACAGCTGCCCTCACTGAATTCAGAATAGACCAGGGATTGAACCTGGAACTCTCTTGTCTTTACGACTCAGTATCATGCCATCCTGTGCATCAAAGTAAGTAACAGTTTGACTTTTTTTTAGAGAGTCTCATCACATAGAAACGTCTCAAAGGTAATTACTGTCAAGTGCACTAGGCTGATTTCCCCCAAAAGCCATCAAGTGAATGACCAATTCATGTGAAGGATAGTTGATCAGGAGAAACTCTCTTCATCTTTAAAATCCTGTAATATATTCACTGCTGGTAATGCAGCACTTTCCCATACTACAATGGATCATTGGTCAATATGAACTCAAGTCCCAACCCTGGGCTTAACCAGAATCTCTGACCTAGGTTCAGTGCCTTGGGACGTCTTCCTGATGTGAAAGGCAAATGTAATTTGTTGTTGGTGGAGAGGTGAGAGTGCTATCAATTCAGCCAGTATAATGGTTCCTGTCAAAATGGAAGCAGATGGCTTAAAAGATGACTCCAAGGTAATGGAGATTATACAGGAAAACAATACTTTTCATTCTGCAGTTACCCCAACCTACATTTGGAGAGGCAGCACGCCAGAGTCGTCAAGGCCTCAGTCATGTTATTTTCTCATGAGGTCCCTCAGAGGATTCAATTAAAGATCCTGATACTCACCTTTAAAGCCCTCCATGGCATTGCACCACACTACCTCTATGACTTTCTAACCCCCTACCAACCTGTCTGTTCCCTCCGCTCAGCAGGCTCCTGTCTGCTCTATGTCCCCCAACCGACCCGCCCCACCATCAGCGGGTGAGCCTTCAGCTATGCTGCCCCCAACTTTTGGAATTCCATCCTGCAATCCCTCCACCTCGCCCCCCTCCCAAGCCTCCTTGAAGTCCCGTCTCAAGACCCTCCTCTTCAACCAGTCAAGCCCCTTCTCCTTTCCCCGCATCCTCCCCGATCCTTACCCTAGCTAGTGTCCGAAACACTGTCTGTCCAATGACTTGGGACGTCCTCCCGTTGTGAAAGGCACTATACAAATGTAATTTTGTTGTTGTTGTTGCTTTTGAGACAACATGAATGTCATCAATATCTTTGGGACTGCTTTGTAAGATAATTTTAAGCCTCTTTTTATTTTTCCTACTCCACAGCACCTGTGCTCTTGTGTACTTTGTTTCCAGCTTCATGATATTTAGTTGTTTTGTTTTTGAACAAACTCATTTAACTGGGTAAAGCCTGGGTCATTTCAACTCCAGCTGTATCCTTGGCAGAACATTTCCCAACATGGATTGGGGTGCAGCTGGGAACCATGTGATGAATTATCAATGCAGCCAGCTTCTGTACACACATTACTATGCTTCCTGTCAAAGAAAAGCAGGCCTAAATGATAACTACAAAGCTATGGATCTACGTCTGTTTGCGAGACACTGCTGTGTGCAATTGGCTGCCAATGTTTCACCCTCAAAATATACAATCAATTTACTTTACACTGTATTTTGTGAACCACTTTGAGATATCTCGAAGACATGATCAGGCACTATATCAAATGCAAGAGTTATATCTCCTCTTCGATGGTGCCATTGGCAACTCCTATTCTCCCCCTTCCCTCCCACTCTGTCCCCAGCTCGGGTTTGAAACAGTGACTGTCGAACGCCTTGGGACGTCCTCCTGACATGAAAGGCGCTATATAAGTATCATTTTGTTGTTGTTATCACATAGGGATATTATGTAAAAAGGTATGTTCATAAAAGACATAACCTGGTTATGTGGCCTTAATATAATTTCAGGCCACAAAATAATAATATATTATAATGTTTTTGTTGTTGTTATAAAACCTATCCTGCTACCCTCTGTCCCGAGCTTCCGCTCTGTGCATATGAAGCACTTTGGGATGCTTTCCTTACTAAAAGATACTATATAACTATAAACTGTTGATATACAGTGCAAAACGACCATTAAGCTTATCATTGTGTGCACACATTCATTGTTGTGCGTTCCAGTATGCATTACCTTCTCTTCATCCACATTAAAATTCATTTGCTGTTTCTTCCCCAATCTGCTCACTATACACTATGTCCAAAGCTTATTGCCCCGTGTGATCAGAAACCAAGAACAGAATGTTTCAGTGGATCAAAAATGTGTGACTCATAACAGCATACATCACCCACAAAATACAGACAATTCACTTCACAATATATTTTGTGTGCAAAATAAGTAAGTGTCTTGATGTGATAAGGTTCTGTATCAAATGCAAGGATTATTATTATTATTTCAAAAAGGTGTTCAGCACCAATGCTACAGTTTACGAACAAGGACCTCACTGATTTGAATCCTTGTCTTGGCTCAGTTTGTTGGTCTCAGCCAGGATTGTATGAGAACAGAATAAATTGGCTCTGGTCTTCCCAGGATTAGGGAGAGGGAAACCAGGAAGTATTTCTGCTCCTGGTCTATCTACATCACCCCTCCTGATTGTGAGTGTGTGTGACAGCTGGGCGAGGAGAGGTCAGACTCAACCATGATGCCCTCTCCAGTTATGTGGTTTTACTGACACTCACTGTCAATTGAGTAACAAGGGTCATTTGGTAGGGGTACTGGTGGGCACACAACATGCGTGGAACTCTACTGCAGTAAACGAAGGCCAGACCAGGAGGAGAGAGGGATAGAGGCAATGAGATGGGTAATCACAAAATAATTGAACATGCTAAAATTATATGTAAAACATATTTTGAAGGCTAAATATTGTGTACTACGGTTAACTACAACAACAACTTGCCCTTAGGCAGTGCTGCTCAAGCAGGGTCACGTCCCACGAGAGCATCACTAGATGTGCTGACCTTACATGCTGGTTGTAATTATATGCTGATCTGTTTCAGTATAATAACCTTCAGGGATATGTGTATTCGAGAGGACATTCCACGGTTCAGCAGCAGGTTTCTGTAGATTTATTATTGGCGACCACAACAACGCACCCTGCATTGTAGGATAATGTCTTGAGCACTTGAACAAGGAGTTTTGGGAAATAATAATAATAACAATCTTTGCATTTGATGTAGCATTTTTCACATCTTCTAAATGTCTCAAAGCGCTTCAACTTTTATACTGTAAAGTGTAATTGACTGTATATTTGTGGGTGAAACGTGGCAGCAGTGACCCACAAACAGTCATGGATTGAAATGATCAATTTATTATCGATTTTTTTGGAGGAATTATTATTAGGCGTGTGGAGTAAGGAAACTTGCCCAAGGTTTCGCTTTGACCTGCTTGGATTCGAATACAGGTCTAACGCTTGTAAGGCGAGTGCTCTAACCACTGAGCTACAGGACTCCACAATGAGTAGGTGAATGCCCTGAATAGATGGCACGATTACAGCACAGACAAGCTTCTACCGTGCTTTAAATTTCTGTGCTTCTATATCCAAACTTTATTGTGACTCTCATCATTGTCCCCACTCAGTGCCTTATCCATTTATCAACACCCTAAGCTTCCTGTTGCTCTGGTAGTTTTCAATCCAATTAGCTAATTTAGCATTTATTGCATGGTCTTTAACCTTCCTTAAAAATCTCACAAAAATGCTAATGTTTCAAGGAGACATTGGACAAGCATTTATAACTACTATATATCCGATGCAGGTTTGAAAAACAGACAAACATGTTATCCCAATAATAATAATCCTTGCATTTGATATAGTGCTTTATCATGTTTTTGAGATGTCTCAAAGTGCTTCACAGAATATACTGTAAAGTGAATTGAAATGTATACAAGGGGCAATGTAGAGTCTTGTAGCTCAGTGGTTAAAGCACTCACCTTAAAAGCGTGAGACCTGTGTTCGAATCTAGGCAGGTCAGGGCGAAGCCTTGGGAAAGTTTCCTTACTCCATACGCCTGATAATAATCTTTGCAATTTTTTTTAAAAAAATTGGTCACTTCAATCCACGACTGTTTTGGGGATTCTGCAGTGTACAATTGGCTGCTGGGTTTTGCCCACAAATATACAATTAACTCACTTTACAATATATCTGTGAAGCGCTTTGAGACGTCTAGAATACGTGAAAAGCACTATATCAAATGGAAGGATTATTATTATTTATTATTAAGGTGTAGTTTAATTTGAGTTTATGAAATGCATATGTAAAATTATACAATAATCTCACCACAATAACCTGCACTTACTTATACAGTGACTCCTATGTAGAACAGATTTCTCAGGGCACTTAAGAATGATGACGGGGAACTTCAAACAAAGAGAGGGAAGCATTAGAGATGTTGAACATTTGTTGCACAAGAAGTTTTGAATGCACAGGAAGGAAACAAAGGGGTTTTAGAGCAGAGTGTCGGGGTAGCTGAAAGGTCAGGCTTCAATGATGAGACCGGAGTCAGATCCATGCCCAGAGGTATGGGCAGCAAAATAGGGATTACATAGCTGTTGGGGAGAAGAGGCGACATGTTTAACTGTGAAGGAGTTTGAGGATGAACACGAAGTGGCAAACTTGCATGCATATGCTACAACAACAACAATGACTTGCAATTACATGACGCCTTTCACTCAGGGTATTGTCTTGGATCACTTGCAGTGCTTGGGACATATTGGGACCAGTTATCGTTACTTCAGGCTTCTTTTGAATACTCGGACAACCTTTTCCTTGGTGAAAACGTATTTGTGCTCAGGATTAAAGGCTTAGCCCAGCGTGAGACTGAGCCACACAGATCAGGAACGTTCCGGGATTCGTTCCTGGTCTGTGTTGATGTGGTTGGTCTAACACAGTCCAGCATTGAAATCGCTGCTCGGAAGGGAAAGATTAGCCACGGTTCCTGTTCCTGATCACAACTGAAACAAAATGTGTGCAGTGGTATGTGTGGGTGTCAGGCTAGGAACAGATTGGTCTCTGCTATGATGTCCACAATAGTCAATTAATCTGTTAGCACTCGTTTCCTGGGATCTAACACGAAGAATAGCCAATAGGGCAAGGTACTGGAGAGTAGCCAGTGACTGTGAAGTTGTCCCCCTTTATAACGTAACTGCCTTCAAAGGAAGCTGGGAGGAAATTTCATTTTAGGTTGGAACAAATTTGATTCTGGATTCTATTAACCTGTTTGTGCCACTAGAATTTTTTTTTGTTTGATGAATAACACTCTTGCCTGAGGAAACATTCTGTAAATAAAATATAAATAAACTGCACCCGCAGGAAAGTTTGGCAGAATTTTGAAATATGCATTGATATTTCATCCACTGTCTCTGCTCAACTAGCTCCAGCCTCCTATTTGTCCCTCGTCCCTTCCACTCCACCGTCAGTGGCCGTACCTTCAGCCTCTACGCTCCGAAAATCTAGAACTCTCTCCCGCAATTCCTCTGCCTTGCCCCCTCCCTCCCCACTTTCAAATACTGCCAGAGTCCTACATTTTTGATCATGCTTATGATCACCTCCCTCTCCCCTGAACCGTGGTCGGACTCCACCACTGTCAAGCTCTCTGGGACCCTACACCATGTGAAGGGGGCTATACAAATGCAAGTTGTTGTTGGGTGGTGGTAGTTACCAGAGGGAACAACGCTACCTTTGGAGCAGTCAGAAGCTAGTACAAAACTGAGAGTTTGCCCAATCAGGTTCACAGCTGAGCGAGGAAAGAGTTAATGCTACAGTGAACTAGAATATGAGTCACATGAAGAACATTCAGTGCCAGGAAACACAGCAGTTTAGTCACAAGCAAAAGCAAACAAGTCTATTTCTTGCTCATTCGCAGAGCTGGACTTTGGTGATGAATAACTCTGTTCATCCCAGCTCCATAGAACACTCCCAGTGCAATCACTCTCTATTGTAAAGCTAAATGCAGCGTCCATACTACCTGTTGCAAAATTACATCAAACTCGTAACCTGGAATGTTGTACCCCTGGTGCAGTGAGCAAGATTTATAATGATACTAATACTTTCATAGAATGCTACAGCACAGATGTAGGCCATTTGGCTTATGAAGTCTGTTTGCTGTTGTTTTTCTCTACTCCTTCTCACTTCCCATTGACCTCTAACAGTCACCTTCTTCAAGCATCCACAGTAGATGGCAACACATGTCAGTTTGCCAACTACCTCATTGCACCTTTATAACCCCCCTCCAAAACTTTTCAAACACACTACTCACAGTCTCCCCAGTTCCACCATCTATTAAATTCCAGCTAATCCAAAACTCTCCCGCCCTAACCTACACTAAACTCTGCATGCTCATGTTCTTCATCACCACACTTTACAAGGCAGTATTGTGTGAAGTGCCTTGAGATGTCTCATCAATGTGATAAGGCTCCTATATTAGATATGAAGTTTATTATTAAGTTCAAGATCCTTGTCCTCGTCTTCAAAGCCTTACACGGCCTTGCCCCGCCCAACCTATCTGATCTACTCTCCCCCTATAAACCCACCCGGACCCTCCGTTCAGCAGGACTTGGTTTGCTCCAAGCCCCCCGCCCGAACCGCCCCACCATCGGAGGCCGGGCCTTCAGCTTCTCCGCTCCCACCCTATGGAATTCCATCCCCCAATCCCTCCGTCTTGTTTCTTCCCTTTCCTCTTTCAAGGCCGGTTTGAAGACTTTCCTTTTCGACCGTGCCTTTTGTTCCCCCCCTAATTTTTCGACCTCCCCCACGTTTTTTACCCCCTTCCGAACACTCCCCTCCCAGCTTGGGTCACACCCCTCCTGTGCAGCGCCTTGGAACATCCTCCCGACATGAAAGGCGCTCTATAAGTCTAATTTGTTGTTGTTATTATAGGATTACGAAATGCTCTGTCCCTTTTCCTCTGCTCAACAGCTGACCCCATTACTGTGAGGTGCTTCACACAAGATGTTACCCTGTGAGAAGGGTGCTCCAGAAGTACAAACTGTCATTGACTCTTTGCATTCTCAACTTTCCACCTTCTTGACAATTTGCATCTTGGCAATTTGCAACAGAACCTGATGCTGAAGTTAAGACAGCCTGCAATGTTGAGAAAAATATTTGAAGTCTGCACATGAGGTATCCAGCATCAACAGCTGCTGGAAGGAGTCCAAGTTGATGAACACATGCCTGTATATCTAGAGTTTGGTATTCACCTTAATTGGTATGGTGTTACATTGTCGGAGGTGCTGTCCTTCGGAGGAGATATTAAACTGTGGTCCTGACTGCCTCCGAATAAAATTGGTCACTCACCCCACGGATGTTTGTGCGACACTGACGTACACAAACTGGCTGCCGCACTTAGCCCACAAAATAGTCAATGTGTCCCATTGAAGTGCTTTGAGATATCTTGACAATATGATAAAGTACTATGTCAAATGCAAGTTTTATAATTTAATAATAACAATAATCCTTGCATTTGACATACAAAGTACCTTATCACATCTTGAGACACTATACACTATAGTATACAGAATATACTTTAAAGTGAATTGACTGTATTGTTTGTGGGTGAAACATGGTAGCAAATGTCCACAAGAATGTGCCACAAACAGTTGTGGATTGAAGTGACCAATTTATTATTATACGTTTTTTTGGAGGCATTATTGCTGGAAAAGCAATCCACCAATCAACTAACAACCAGGTACAGTATCTACTTACTGGTGGGTAAACAGAGGCAAATGGAGGCTTGAAGGGGCATGGGGAATGAGGCAGGCCAGTGGAATGAAATAAACAGCTTGCTCTGAGAGCCAGTGCAGACTCCATGAGCTGAAGGGCTTTTGGTGCTATAAATTTCTATGATTTTGTGATTTTTTGACCAAAGGAAAGAGTTATCCATTCTCAAATCTCTCAATTACTTTCATTATTTTAAATACCTCAATTAAATAAACCCATAACTTCCTCCTCTGCTCTAAGAAATCAATTTTAGTCTACTCTCTTATCATAGTTAAGGCCTTCTGCCGGGCTTTAATCTAATGAACTGGACTCACTCCAACACTAGTATAATATATCCTTGCATACAAAGAGTATAAGATTTAGAAAATAATGAGGGGTTTGGACAGGATAAATGGAGAGAAGCTATTTCCATTGACAGGTGAGTTGGCACCTGGGGTACATAGTTCTAAAATAGCCACAAGAAAGCTAAAGGAGAACTTAAAAGGAATTGTTTCACTCAGAGAGTAGCTTGGATGTGGAATGTCCTGCTGAGTAGGGTGGTGGAAATAGTCCATTGCAGTTTTCAAGAGGGTAGAAGATAGGCATATGAAAGAGAGGGACGTGATGACATGTGGGGATAAAGAGGGGCAGCGGGATTGAAGTGATCTCTTTGCTCTGTGAGTGGACTCAATGGGCCAAATGGCTGTCTTCTGTGCTGTAGATTTCTGTTTTTATGCAAAGAGAGCTGCTGTTGTGGCCATTCAGCCATGGGTGTGAATGGGTGTTTTGGTGTTCTGACTGAAAAGACTGAGATAGAGAAAAGAGAGCGAAAGACACCTTGTCAGTTGAATGACAATAACGTTTTTTTTCGTTGTGGAATCAACAGCCTATTGGAGCAATGTGAGAGCTTGTGTAGAATCTTTGCTACTTCCCTATAACTAGTTCAGTTTGTTGAATCATGTTGAAACCAGGAAGTGGGTGTAGCCAACAATTACTTAGATTAAACATGTCTAGGGTTTTCAAGGGGTTAAGGTACTCGATTGAAAGTTAGAGAGATTCAAATCTACAACTTAAAAAAATTATATTAACTAATCCCTGATATATTGCCTCCAATGCCAACAATTGTCCAAGTGTTTACAGTAATATGCTGCAAAGTGCAGTTAATTTGTCTGTGAAGAATGTGACTGAGGTGTGTTAGCTATACTAAGAAATGTTAATGAATCGCAATGGAAAGATATAGCGGTAATAGTAATGGAAGGTCAAATAGGCTTTTGGACTTTCTTCATCCAAACCAATCTTGTTATCTATACCAAGGGGGAGAATGTACATCCCTCATATCTGCTAAAGAAAAATACAATTTTCAAAAAACAATCTTCCTGTACAAAAAAGTACAGTACTGTAGTTTAATGGTATTGCTCAAAAGTATCTGTTTGGCCAGTTATTACTACACTTGACAAAGATCCTTATCTACATTCCTTAGCAGCAGCTCAACAACGTAAAATATTTGCTGTGTCCCCAGTGCCTGCGTGCAGTTCTACAATTCCAGCAACAACTTACATTTACTGTACATAAATTTCACGTAAAACATAACAAAAAGTGATTTACAGAATGAAATGAATTTGAAGTGAATGCTGCATAGGAAAATATGGCAGCTACATTACACCAATGGCAACATCCTACAATTCCACTCCTATTTATTATCAGCGTTATTATTGGATCTATTTTCTTCTCCCAAAAATAATTGGTATCTCGTTCTCCAGGTATCCAAAGAATTGTGAAAAGATGTTTATCATGAGATCTTTAGCTGGTTGGTGGCTCCGTCTTAACATTTGGCTTCTATTCCCACTGACTGACCCAATACTCCAATAACCAATCCTGACTGCAGTTGGGTGCAGAGGTGGTTGAGTATTGTAGCTTTTGTACGTGCCACTTTTCAGATGAGATCAAGCTGAGGACCTATCGTTCATTTAGGAACGCCATGCTGCACTCAATCCTCCCACTCAGCTCCTGTCATCCACTGCTGCTCCCCTGCCACTTAAATAATTAACAGCTGGTTGGGGGCATGCATCGCCACCCACACATTCAGCACAATGGTTTGGCTTCAAAGGCAGTTTGATGGTGATTGGAAGCCTTGGTTGACTTTGAGCCACATTATTATTACTCAAAAGTGGGGGGGGGGGGGGGGTGAGGGTTGCTCACAAAAGCAGAGCTTTACATCGAGACAAGGAGAGAGGAGAGGTGACTATAGGTTTGGTTGAAGAGAAAGGTCTTCAGGTATCATTTTCCAAAATGGATGAGGAGGGGGCAAGATGGAGGGAGTGAGGCAGAAAGTTCCAGAATCTTGGGACATCCTCCCGACATGAAAGATGTTCTATAAATGTAATTTTGTTGTTGTTGTGGCTGACAGCACCGCTGCCAATGGTGGAGAGCAGGGGACAAGGGACGGGTAGTTGGGCAGAGATACCAAATGAAGAAAATGGGTAGAGGAGTGAGATGTAAGCAGGTCAGCGAGATAGGGAGCTGCCAGGGGCTCAAGTGATTTATACAAAAGTGTTAGGATCTTTTAAAGTTGATTCATTCTGCACTACAGAGCCAGTGGATCCTGGCAACGACCGAATTGGTGTGTGTGCAGGGTTTGGTACATGTGAGGAAACATGCGGCAGAGTTTTGACGACTTGGATTTTATGAATAGTGTAGCTGGGAAGACCAGCAAGGATGGCATTGGAATAATTGAGGTAGGAGGTGACAAATGAGTGGATAACAGTTTTGTCAGTGGTGGGTGTGAGTGACAGTCAGAGGCGGAGGATGTGACAGAGATGGAGGAAAGCAGTTCTGGTCAGATTGAATCATCGATTTATCTTTACTACATGAATTTCAAATCTTATGTGATCTTAGATATATTCTATTGGAGCTAGGCCATAATCTATAGCCACAGACAAAGAATGAAACGGTGAAAATTCAGGTATAGAACCTCAAAATAGTTAATGCCAGGTTTGGGAAGGATGGGGTGGGTGGGGGGTGGGGAACTGAAATTGGGATGGGGAAGGGACTTGTACTACTTCAGTTGCACTCAAAAATTCCGGAGGAGACATAATAATAATAATTCTTGAATTTTATATAATGATTTTCACGTCTTCTAGAAGTCTTAAAGCACTTCACAGAATATACTGTAAAGTGAATTGACTGCATATTTGTGGGCAAAATGCGGCAGCCAATTGCGCACAGCAGTGTCCCAAACAGCCATGGATTGAAATGACCAATTGTATTATTGTGTTTTTTTGACGGATTATTATTAGGCGTATGGAGTAAGGAAACTTGCCCAAAGTTTCACCCTGACCTGTCCTAGATTTGAAACACAGATCTCATGCTTGTAAGGCGAGTGCTCTAACCACTGAGCTCAAGGACTCCACACATATATTTTCTGGCACCATCTGATAAGTGGGAGGCAGTGCAGTCTGGCAATGTGAGAGGTGCTCTGGCAGCTCATCAATGCCATGGCTTCTGGCCTACACTCAGAGAGGAGCTTCTCAAAGCAGGAACTCGCTTTTCCACTGTGTCAAGGAACCAGCTCTTGGGCGTAATTTTGAGTTCTATACTGAATCCACTCTGGGACCCTCCTTACACTACATTTGTTGTCACCACGTCCGTCCCATCCTTGTCAATCTCTCGTACAATATTTGTGAAGATCAGGAGAAAGTCAAGAAATAAATCATGGCCATTTTCATGGGTTCATTCCAGAGGAGAGCAACTTTTAACTGTTAAATCAGTAATGTCCTCTTCCATTGGTCATAACAACAGGAAGGAAATCATATTAGCAGATTGAAGGAAACAACGATCATTTCATACACAACTCTCTTCCTGTTAGGAAGGGAAGGAATAATTGAAAGGTAAACACTACCATGGATGCACACTCCATCTCTCTAAGCCAGTGTAGAATCTTGGTGTCTTGTTTTACCCTCAATTATTCTTTCCAACCCCACATCCATACCACGACCTGCTCTGCCTTCCCCCACTTCCACAACATTGCATGGCTCCGCCACTGTCTCACAGCGTCGGCTGCTAAAATTCACATATATGCCTTCATAACATCCAGGTTTTGACTGTTTAGTCTTTAAAGATCCTTTGATGCAATTTAAAATTGCTTTTAAATTTGCTTTACAGTATATTATTTGAGAAGTCTAGAAGATGTGAAAAGTGCTAAACCAAAAGCAAGGTTTATTATTATTATTCTCCAGATAAATTGATGATTCGTTTGTGGGTCTAATCTAAACATGGGACAGTCATTGACTGTAAGCAGATCATCTTGGTTTTATCTTACATTACAAACCGTGTTCAATTATTGGTCCTACAAATTTTTTTAAAAGTTATTTTAATCCACCAAGCAATCGGTTTACTGGATTATGGTTGGGGAGAGTTGACTCTATGGGGAGGGGTGGGGATTGGCTGAGTGGAAGTATGTGCTGGCTGTATAAGGGGTGAGCTGACTGTGTGTGGTGGGTGAGAGGCTGGGGGTGAACACAATTGGCTGTGTGATCAGGCATCTTGCTAAACTGTGGATGTTATCGATCTACACTGACAGGCTTATAAACATCCATAGATATGGGGAGAGACCTGGAAAGTGGGATTAATAACAAAGACAAGGAGTAAAATTCCACGTGGTTCGAGCATTTCAGAGCATCCAGAATATGGCAAATTACAGTAGAAGCCCGTTTATACGTGACTCGATGCACCGGCACTTCTGTATAACCGGCACACCCCAAAAAAAAGTCCCCATTCGATAAACTGGAACTTATCCGGAACAATAGCAATGGAGCATTTGTAAATGCATAAATAATAACAGAATAACAGAATATTGTATTGGCACTCACCATCAAAACCACTCTCCCATGCCCCCCACCCCTGCTGGTAGATGCTACGCTTGAAGCCATGATGCTGTGGTTGAGGTTTACAGTCCAGCAACTCCCTCAAAATGGAGCACGCCAAGCAGGTGAAAAAAACAGAATGCATATGACTTCAAAGTCATACTAGCGGCAAGCCGATAACGCTGGCCGATAACCCACATTGTCACGCAGGTGCAGTATTTCGGTTTGCCGCTAGTACAGTCTAGGGCTTCGGCTTGCTGCTAGTAAAGTCGCAAAATTTTAAAATCGTGCTGCCATTTTTTTCACCCGCTTGGCTCCATTTAAAAAAGAATCGCTGGAACGTAAACCTCAATCAGTAAAGGTGAGAAGCGCAAGAGAGTAGTTTTAACAATAAGTACCAATATAATATTCTGTTATTATCTGTTATTACTTAGTCTGGTGTGTATGATGTGTGTTAAAATAATTTTAATTTTTTTGTGGTGGGTTTTCGGCCGCGGGCCGCCCGAATATCCAGCAGACGCTTTAACCGGCATTGACCAGGTCCCACGGGTGCTGGATAAACTGTATTAAATACTGCCTTAATTTCTTCAGATGGTTTTCTGTGAGTTCTCTTAAGAACTACAGAGAATGGGATTCAAATTTTGAGCTGAATTCAACAATTTGCCAAATCCTGGACTCTCTGAAACGCTACTGATAATAATCATTATCATAATCATAATAATAATAATAATAGTAACTGATAAAGTCAATCTAGGCCCCTGTGAAGTTTCCAAAAAAAGTAACATTGGTATTAATAAAATAATAATCTGTGCAATTAATATAGTGCCTTTGAGATGTTTCAAATGCTTCACAGAATATACTGTAAAGTGAATTGACTGTATAATCTGTGGAAGAAACGCTGCAGCCAATTGTGCACAGCAGCAGCCGCAAACAGTCGTTGATTGAGTGACCAAATCATTTATATATTTTATTGTTTTTCTGAAGACCAAAGGACTGACTGACCCTCTCTAGGCAGAAAATGTGCTGCAGCCAAGTGTAATACTGTATCATGTAACTATGTAAAGTTCCGAACCATACCGTATTTGGCCAGGTGTCAAGAAATTTAACCAAGCATTACCTTTCCAGGTGAAAGCAGATTCCTGCCTTTCCCACTTCTGTGAATTGGAGACAATACGTATTGCGATTTTGAATGAAATTTCATCAGTAGCAATGAAAACCTCAGAACTCATGCCAGAACCAACCCCCGCCCCCTCACCCACCCCCACCCCTAACCACCAGTTTTGCATCCGTTCAATCCCTACTTCTTTATACAACTGAGAACTCGTTTGCTTTCAAGTCCCTTGAGCTGAGGCCCACTGGCAAATATGTGAGCAAATATTATGATTCTTGTGAGACGCTGTCCCTCTGCGGGCTTCCTCCGCCCTTGAGCACTCAGTTAGAACACAGGTAGTAAATACTTGACCTTTGACTCCACTTTAACCTTCCAAATCCTTAGATAGATGAGACATATGGGTATAAAACATAATGTGGGTGATTATGATATGTTCCACTATTCTGATTTCACAATTCAATGGGACTGTACTCTCTGAAAACAGGATGGAGGCTTCATATGCCTGCAAGATGATTAAGATGCCAATGTCTACTAGAGAAAGAAGGTTTATCTATCTTTATACTGGGTTAGTGAGTTTCATCTGCCACTTCTGAGTCCAATCATTTCGCTTTATTTTTGATCAACCGAGGTTCTGATACAAACAGAAACACATCACCATATTTAGGAGTTTCCAAATCAAGATGTGAGTTTCATGTATCCCATCTCCACTTGGAAATTCTTGTGTCCGGAATGGAATAACTACTATGTCTCAGATGGACTCACACAGTTTACCTAATTTCAGAGTATTAGGCATAGGTTGGCAAGAGTCAAGGCTTGGGAGCCTCACGGTGTGTGTTGGAGGTGATTGCTAACCAGTTAAAACCACACAGTTTGCCATTGAAGGCACTGCCTGGCAAGCTTTCCACTGATGGTCAAGCTAGGATCAACCCTACCCATTAGTGTCTTGGCTTACAGTATTAAAGTGATCTGAATGGGAAGAATCCCTGCCCTTAAATCATGCCAATGAGCCAGGCTAGATTAGAATCAGCAGTGGCCTGGAGCATTTCTTGACTTGGAAACCAGATCAGCAAGAGCAATGCGGAGGATTGACTCAGTTCCGACATTCGATTGTCAAGCATATCACGTTGAAGCCAGTTCAGATACACAGAGACCTCAATTACCTCCCACAGAAGGAGAATAATCACTAGTCAGTTATTTGACATTCGACTAGGGCAGGTTGAGCCCTCATCTCCTTAAACCCAGGCATGTTAGAGTAGATTTAATCCCAGGCACGTTAGAGTAGATTTTAGAAGGTGTGCACTTGATCGAGCCAAACAAAACCAAAATACTACCAAAGAACCAAATCTTGAATAAAATTGACACTGACTACACTTTCAAAGTAACTTTTTGTTAACCATTTTTTAAGTATCGGAAAAAAATGACAAGCTGCTGTGCTCATGCACATATTTATTATTCCACATCACGCATTTGAGTTATTTCCTGTCTGAAGAGAGGATGGCTTTGAGATTCATGCTGAGAAACAAATACCATATGAAATAAAATAAAACTGAGCACTGGAGCCTAATGAGGAACCTCTCTTCCATTCAAAAATGCTGGGTGTGGGGAGCCTGGGGATTTACCTGCTGGTTTATACTTGCGTTACATTAAATAAGGAAGTCTTAAATACAAATTTATATTTATATAGTGCCTTTCACATCAGAAAGACATCCAAGGTCATGTTTGCCTGTATAACATTTAGTTCTAATCAATTATGTTTTAGAGCACTTTGAGATGTTAAAAGATGTGTCAGGAAAAGACTAATGCATCCTAGCTATGGCCTCAAACCATGTGTAATGGAAGGTCAGCCCCAATGCTGTCCAGATTTGTTCATCTGCAGCATGATGGCGATCAGGAATGAGTGTCTGATTGATCTCCTTTGGTAACCAAGGGGAATTGAGGCCATTTGTAGCATCAGCTTAAATCAACTAACTCAGCATTTGGTGAAATTTCAATGGCAACCTTTACCTCTTTATCGGCAAGGACTGAATATCAAGTGGCTTTAATGGTTAAGACATCAAGAGGCATAATGCAGCAGGTATTGCTAACTATGAAGAAAACATGCAAATCATGTTTATCTGTATGTTGTAAAATATATTTTTCCGAACCAACTCACACAGTCACTTCACTTCACGGTAAATCCTATGAAGCATTTTCAGATGTCCTCTTGATGGTATGCAAAAACAACTTGTATTTATATAGCCCGCTTCAGGGCAAAACCTTGGGCATGCCTCTTTACTCCACATACGTGATAATAATCCCTCAGGAGAGAAAAAATAATAACAAATTGGTCACTTTAATCCAAGACTGTTTGTGGGACACTGCCATGTGCCGCATTTCGCCCACAATGTATACAGTCAATTAACTTGACAGTATATTCTGTGAAGCACTTTGAGACACCTAGCAGATATGAAAAAAGCTACATGAAATGCAAGGATTATTTTTTGTTGGTTTATTATTGGTTTGCAGAGAGGTAAGTGGCTGCTGCTCAAGATCCATACTTCCAATTGGTGTGACCATCGCTGAATGGGAAGGGATGTGGGTCTGAGCTCTGGACAGGAAGAAGCTGGCAATGCTCCCATGTGTTTCATACTGAACTGTGTTGCTCATCAGGAAGCTCGCAGGATGGTACCTGCCATCCACCTAGTGAGGGCTCAAACCCACAATTGTTGGATGGCAAATGAACAACCGATGACTAATGTTCTTGAATGTGGGTTAAACTCCAGCAATACCGCAATGCACACTCTAGCGTCCCCAAGCTTTGGATCTTGTCAACCTGCACCTAATAATCTCTGGAACAGGTAAACAGGATGCCTCCCCCCAAGTGTGCATTTGGTTCCAATAAATACCTTGTGAATTTCCATGTGTAGGTGGAATGTGTGGCTCTCTGTTTGGTTTGGATTCTCTTAAGCATAGTGTTTCCTCATGTGTCAGACACCGGGCTGTCACAAAAATATTATAACAGATGAGCTCCAAGTATGTTTACTTGCTCACAAGTCTCTAGGAATTTCCAAGCCATCTCAACCAACTCAAAGAGACTGAGACTTCTGAGTAAAATCGCTTGGCTACTTACTGGATGGATGTGTCTGTACCAAGTTCATCATTCCATCCCTCAGGAAATCTACATTGAACATTACCTTGTCAGCCTGGAGCAGTGGTAGCACTCTCATCTCTGTGTCAGAAGGTTGTGGGTTTAAGCCCTCTGTTGGGACTCAGAATCATATTGTCTAAAATGACACTCCATCACAGTGCTGGGGGTGTGCTGCAATTTTGGAGATGCTGTGATTCAGGTGATATGTTAAACTGAGGTCCAGTTTGTCTGTTCTGGTGGACGTTAAAAATCGCATGACACCAATCAAAACGAGGAGGGAGTTTCTCCCGGTTTCCTGGCCAACAATTTCCCCAATAAAAAACTGATTATTCACTACATGACTGTGGGACATTGTCATGTGCAATGGTTGCTACGTTTCGCTCACAAAATATACAATCAAACTACTTTACAGTATATTCTGTGAAATGCTTTGAGATTTCTTGGGATATGAAAGGTATTATATTAAAACCAAGGATTATTATTATCTAAGCACTTCAGCATCTGATTTGACCCTCCCCGTTCTCAAACTTAGCTCAGGTCTGAAACAATGACTGTCCAGCGCCTTTAGACGTCCTCCTGATGTTGAAGGCACTATACAAGTGTAATTTTGTTGTTGGTGTTGTTACTCATTCATTTGCGAAAGGAGTGATTTAATGATGAGCAGTAACATTTGGAAAAGCTCCAGGGATTCAACTAATCTAATTTATGAGTGCTGAAGGTCACATATTTACAAAAAAGGTTCAGATGAAGCTCATTTGATTTCTTCTTTTCAGAAAATCCACCCAACTGTCCTTCCATCGCAGCATCAAGCTATTTCATAAATGGATTCAGGATTATGGCCTCAACCACTCTTCCTTGGCAATCTGTTCCAGTCATTAATTACCTGCTATATTAAGAAATATTTCCTGATGTTTGTCCTGAAGTTGTCCTATGCCATCTTAAACCTGTTCTGATGCCTTGGTGTATCTGGAAGGATTATTCTGTTCTGGATTGACATTCTCCATTCTAGTTAGAATTATATATACCTCAGAATGCCTCTGCTCTCCACCCAGAGATCTTTCATTTTAAAACTGAAGAGCCCAAGCTTGGCACATTATTGTCCATAGCTCATCCTCTAACAATGGGAATCAGCCTTACTGCTCTCCTCTGTACTGGCTCCAGGGCCTAGGCAGCTGCCTTATGTCACAATGACCAGAACTGTATGTAGTACTTGGCCTAACCAGATTACTGTACAGCTCAAGTAACATTTTCAGTTGTCTGAACATAAACTGATTTGGCAATGTAATCCAGTATCCAGCTGCCTCACACTACACAAATATAGTGAGAGACTTATGAGCTAACAACCCTTTCAACTTCCTCTTTGTCGAGTTGATGTGCCTCCTATTGTTATTCCCTACCTTGCTTTATCTCCACTGAACTTTGACGCAGGTATTCACTGAGTGCAGGGAACAGCTGGTTGATAGGAATTGAGCAGGTCACAGAGTTGGGGGGGAGGTGAGGGCAACAATAGGGAGGGATTCGAATGTGAATACTGTATGAGAATGTTGAACTCGGTCAACTGGGGGATTGGGAGAATATAGGTACGGTGGGTGTAAGTGTGGGAGAGGACACGGGCTGCGGAGCTCTGGCTAATCTGTAGCTGGTGTAGGGAAGAGCTAGGGAGTCTGGTGAGCAGAGAGCTTTGTATAGGAAAACCTGTCCATTAAAATAGTGTGGATGAGAGTTCTCAGCAAACCAAGGGAAGAGGTTGTGGTGCAGGTGCACAATATTTTAGAGATGAATGGGGGGAGGGGAAAGCTGTGGGGGTTTTCAAAATGAGTTGAGAGATGTGGGAGATACAGGGATAAAACATGCCAGGGTATACCTCAACACAGCCTAATTCTTCTTATTATTCCACAAATGGACCAATGGGTCTCATTTTATCTTTAATTTTTTTTCTATTTTTTGTTTTGCAAATTGCATTGATCTTGTCTGGAATTTATCCAGGACTCTTTAAGGATGCGTCCGCTGCTCTTCAGCAACTCCTGCAACAAACTGGTGCAGATAAAGAGGGAAATTAATTACCTCTCTGACAAGGGACGGCTGCACTCTTGCTGATGTCTTTCAGTGGCTCTTCATTCTTGTGTTGAGGTCGCAGGTAGTCGAGGAACAGATGTCTTATACGGACCTTCCACTCATCGAACATCATTCATTTCTGCTCCAGGGACACAAATAAGAATAATGTTCAGCCTGTTGTTCCATTCATGTCACTGCAGTGCCCTAGTTTCCAAGTCCCTGGCAATCTATGATCAGTTGCAAAGTATTAAAAACTTTTGCAGGGCACTTGAGATGGGCCATTTGTACTTTGTAAGTTTTGCATCTCTGATTATCAATGGCGTGGAGTCCCATAGCTCAGTGGTTAGAGCTAAGGCAAGCCTCATGGGTTTGATTCCCGCAGGCGAAACCTTGAGCAAGTTTCCTTACTTCAAGGAAGTAAGGAAAAATTGGTTCCTCAAGGAAAAATTGGTCATTTAATTCCACGACTGTTGGTCGAACACTGTTGTGCGGAATTGGCTACAGAGGTATGATTTGAAAATAGCTTCTCATTGTCAATGGTACTTTCATAAGTTTTGGAACTTTTTTGAGACTAACACTCACACCCATAATTTCCTAGCATTAAAGTTTTGGCAAGAGTAAATTTCCAGCACCACTGTCCCAACCTTTTTATATCTCTTCTGTTTTTTCTTTACAAAGGGTAAATAACGTCTGGAACAGGTTACCAGGAAGGATGGTTGAGACCAAGCCACTGGATTCATTTGGGGAGTGGGGGGAAACTGTTTGATATTGCGAAGATTGGATGGTAAGGTGTTTTGAAAGGATGAGGTCAAAAGGGCCAATTTAATTCATGGCATTGGTTTGCCAAAGAACGCTATTTTGCCTGCTCCTTATCCCCATCCCATGACCCCCAACATGTGTGAGAATGAGAGGATGATATCCCTCTCTCCCCTAGTCAAAAATCATGTCAATACTTCATCTAGACTATCAGATCAAAAACAAATCCCTTGCTCAGATGTAAATAATTCCACATTGACAGAACAAAGGAGCCATTGACATATTCCAGGTGGCCATCCCACACACGGACACTTACGCCAAACCATGTGCATATTTAGGTGTATTCCCATCACAGTAAATAGCTATGCTCTGAAAAGCAACTCACACATTAGTGAGATAACTGCAGGATCCAAGACATGTGTATCAGCAGAGTAATTAATATACCTACATGTATTACCTAATGAGTTGATATCTCTGGCTGGAGATTAGGAAAAGGCAATTCCACAGGAGGTTGAAGGCAATGTCACAGTTACAGACCAGTCAGTGCTAGTTATTCCCCCCCCCCCCCCCGTTTCAATGCTTGTCTAACTTATCTTCCTGTCAGAGCCAGGAAACTCCAGCAGGACTGATAAACATGCAGCAAAGGATATAACCTCCTCCTCGAACCATTACTGGAGGCAGCAATAGCTGCTAAACCCATCTGAATGTATCCCACCATTGTCAAACGGGCTGAACCCTGGACGTTTACATGGATTTGGCATAAAATATGAGCAGCTGCAGGATTTAACTAATGGCCTTGATTGGTTGCTGTTGTAGCTCCTCTGCAATACAGTATGAACATACTCTGTTTACACTCTTCTTTTCCGGGGGGACTAGGCTGTGTGACCACTCCCTCGTAGAGGTGTGACTACTCGCTTGTAGGAGTGGACTGTGTGTACTCTCATATTGTAGGAGTGGGACGGTATGACTTTGTTTCCTCGTTTATTTTTTTGATTCTTCAGTCACTGACTCACCAACCAGTGGGAATAATATCTCCCCATTGAAGGGAGATGACTTTAAAGACCTCTACCACCACCCCTTGACTTTCTCTGTTATGGTGAAAATGCACCCAGTTTCTCTTGTCTCTGCTCACAGCTAAAACCACTCATGCATTACTGGTATTATCCTAATAAATCTCCATAGCACCATCGCTGTGGTCCTGCCATATTTCCTGAAGCTGAGTGACCAAAACTGATCTTATTACTCTACCCGCAGTCCAACTAACAATTGATGCAAGTTAAGCATACCTCTTCCTTGACACTCTGATTGATATAACTGTCTTGCATATTGATTCTGAACAGAGCCACCTACAGCATACACTCAGCAATTGCCTCTAGTAGATTTTGTTTGGTCAGCCAGGTGTCCGACACATACAGAAACCCATCACCGTGCTTAAGAGCATCCAAACCAAGCTGAGGTTTCCAAGCATCCCACCTGCACATTAGATAGATTGTTGGAATGGAATACGCACACATCCTGCTTACCTAATTCTGGAAAGTATTAGGTGCACATTGGCAGAGACAAGGCTAGGGGACTTTGGATTGTGTGTTGCGGTTACTGCTGGTGTCTAACAAGCTAAAACTGTACAGCTTGCCATTGATATTGCTGTCTGGCAAGCTATCCCGCTGCTTGTCCAGCTAAGACCACAGTACCTGTTAGGGCTTTGGCTTTCAGAGTTAACAGGAGCTGAGCGCTCTGGGACGCCATCCGGCGTGGAGGGAGCTACATAAATCGAAGTTGTTGTTGTTGTTGAGTGGGATGAGGTCCCCCCGGTGACTGGTCTGTCCTTCCAGGTTCCACCGATGGGCCAGGCTGGGTTGTGCTGTCATTAGCAGTGCCCTGGAATGCTGCCACCCCATCTGGCTCAGGAACCGGACAAGAGACCACAACAGGGGACTGGCTTGATTCCAACATTACTTTGCCAAATGCGTCACGTTGGAGTTGGTTCAACTCCATAGAGGCCCTGATTATCTCCGACCCAAGGAGGAGTATCTAGTAGATACAGAGCACCTTCCATTGGTCTAGGAGCAACCAGTAGACCAACCATAGATATGGTATATTCTGCAGCTTCTGCATATCTATTTAATGACAGAGAGTGAGAGGAAAATCACGCACCTAGAGCCTTGTGAAATTGACTGAGAGCGCAGATCAGAAATCAAATCTGGGCATTTTTTAGTCTGGTCTGACACAAAACCACATGAGGTAATTATGGAACTTATTGCTGGATTTATGCTGCATAATTGCATCAGAAAATGGACTTGATGTGAATTGCATGATACAAATTAGGCAAAATGAGACCAAATGTAGAGTTGGTCTTAACAGCTTAAATTCACAGCAAAGAAATTGCAGTCAACATTAGATGCAGTGTCATTGGCTATGTGCTATTTATTATAAGGAAGGAAATCCTATTAGGCTGACGTTATCAAAGGTGCTGCATTGTAAAACCAACAACAATTTCAAGCGATGTGTATTTTTAAAGCACTTTTTAAATCGTAAGTGCAGAATGACGAGGTTGATAAATTCATTGACAACTGGAGAATGATACCCCTTTACCAACAGGAGAAGATTTCCTATTTTGTTGGGTGCAGTAGATGTGCAATGTTGCCATGGTGGAAGTGGATTCTCTATCAGAGGGCTATCTGCTTGTCTTACGGTATGAAAAATGCAGAGTTTTTTTGTTGCTACCAGTCTGTTTCCTATTGTTACTGACTCTGTTATGATTTAGCAAAAGGTCAGCGGGAAGAGGAGAGGAAAAACGCAGCCCAGTAACGGGTGCAAACAAACCATCAACAGAATCCTGCTTGTTCAATACTACATTGCTCTTGTATGTCTGCTCCATTAAACTGGCTACACACAGTGTTTTCCTGTGAAGTTGGTACAATACAATATTACATTGGCATAATGCCTTTCACGTTGGGAGGATGTCTCAAGGTACTGGACAATCAGGGATTTGGACCCGAGCATGGGGTGGGGGTTGTGGGGGTAAGGCAGGGAGGGTAGGACAGAACAAATAGAGTAAAATCCCCAAACAGAATCACCGATGAAGGGCAGCCACGCTTTATTCATGGCATCTAAAGCTGACGGAAATGGACCATTTGACCAAATTAATTCTTCACGTCACTTTTCACCAATAAAAGTAATTGCACTGTATTGCACTGGTATTTAAAACCTAACTACATAGTTTTGTAGCACCAACTAGGAATTTGGGGAGAAAATTAAAGGCTTGAAACTGCACAAATAGTTCTTAATAATTCTTAATGTTACATTCAGGTTTTTTTCAGTAGGAAGTCAGAAACAACAACACTGAAATACCCCAAAGGTGTTGAAGGCCAGGTTTTGTGATTGGAACTGTAGTCTCTGCTTCAGTGCAGAGGTTGAACTGTAGTAGCCTACGCCAGTAAATTATTATCTTTTGAAATACAGCTGCCACAGAGGCAACAGGCACATACGCAAACAAGAGAAACAAGCCTTAAACAGGCCACTTAACTTTCCAAGTTGTATTCTCTGATTCAGCAGCTACCAACAGAAAAAGAAAGCAATGTTTTCTCAACCAAGAAATAACTTAAAGCCATTGTCAGGCTAAATCACTTCCAGTTCTAATCACTTCCAATTCTAAGCCCATTCTCTTTGCTGTTTGTGGGAAACAGCCGATCCACTTTACAGTATTTTCCGTTAAGCGCTTTGTGACGTCTCAACCACGTGATAAGCTGCTATATCAAAAGTAAGGGTTATTATTTTTATTATTATATCTTGCAATAGCGGTGGAAGAAGAGAGCATGAGAGCAAGAAAGAGAAAACACAAGGGAAAGATCAAGATATTTGAGAGAGAGAGAGAGAGACGTAACCAAACAGATCAGAGACTGAAGAAAATGAAGAAAAAAGTATCTGCTTTTAGACCTTTCTTTTCGATTGCGCTTTCGATCACCTTTTTCCTCCTCTCCCTGGCTCAGCCTGGGATCCATTATTGGGAAGCACTATGAGATGCCGTCCGTGGTGGAGGGCACTATATAAATCCAAGTTGTTTTGTTGTTGTTGAGTGCTTGACCTTCTCCCTTGGCTAGATATGGAATGGTTTTCCAAACACCAGCTACGTTTTCTATAAAGTCTGGTGCTGATGGCATTCCACCTCAATTAACATTGCTGGGGGTGGGAAGGTGGAGGGGTGGGGAGGGGTTCAGAGAGAGGAGGATTATATCATATCCTGTAGAACCTCAATACGTCGGTACTGAAGTGTCTTTCTTCATTTCATGGACTATTGGGACTCTAAGAATGTAATTTGTTAATTTCTTTAAGGTTAGTGGGCAAGGTGATATCATGGTTTCTATCGAGGCTACAGTAATAATAATAATAATCCTTTCATTTGATATTGCGCTTTTCACGTCTTCTAGATGTCTCAAAGCGCTTCACAGAATATACTGTAAAGTGAATGAATGTATGTTTGTGAGTGAAACACGGCAGCCATTGCACACAGCAGTGTCTCACAAACAGTCATGGATTGAAATGACCAAGTTATTATATTTGTTTGAGCGATTATTTTTGGGAGGGATTAATATTGATCAATGACCAATTTGTTTATTATTGTGGTTTTTTTGGAGGGATTATTATCAGGTGTGTGGAGTAAGGAAACTTGCCCAAGGTTTTGCGCTAACCTGCCTGGAATTGAACCCAGGTCTCTTGCTTGTAAGGTGAGTGCTCTAACCACTGAGCTACAGGACGGCACAGTAATAAACAATTGCCTACATAACTTCTCTTTTACATGTGTAGTCACAGGCTTGTCTTAACCATGTAAAGATGTAACACTGAGGCACCAAGGGTCATGGCGATCCTGGTGAAAATCAGCTGTAAGAACTTCCTTTGCAAACACTATGCACTGTAATGATGTCACTGCATGTCCAAATGATCTAAGCATATGACCAGCTGCAAGTAGCAAGATATTCAAATAATAAAGTTATTAAAACTTTAGAAACACGTAACAGCATTGCATGGAGACAAATAAATCTGAGAGAAAGTGTGGAATTCTTTAGCTCAGTGGTTAGAGCACTCGCCTTACAAGAGTGGGACCTGTTTTTCAAATCCGGGCAAGTCAGGGCGAAACTTTGGGCAAGTTTCCTTACTTCACATGCCTAATAATGATCCCTCCAAAAAAAAACAATGATAAAATTGGTCATTTCAATTCACGACTGTTTGTGGGACACTGCTGTGCGCAATTGGCTGCCGCGATTCACCCACAAATATACAGTCAATTCACTTTACAGTATATTCTGTGAAGCGCTTTGAGTCATCGATAAGATGTGAAAAGCGCTATATCAAATGCAATGATTATTATTACTTTTATTAAAGTAACACAGTGATTGGAAGATGAAGATAGGCAGTGACAATTAAAAGGGCCATCATCTGATGTGTGTAGGGTGAAAGGTAGTTTGCCCCAGGGATCAATATAGGGCCCCAGTTATCACTCTGTTCAGAAAGACCTGGTGTTTGCTGAAGACACTAATAGGCAAAAATTCTGTTGAGGGTTACGCAGATCGCCTTTGGCAGTGTCAGCCCCTAATGTGACTTGCCATTATAATTGGGTGGAGACAAAGACCGATTGAGTGAGTTGACAGAGCTGTGGCAACGGGAACACGACAACATGGCAAAGTATGATGCAGTAGAGTCTAAATGAAAGAATGGCAGATGGCAATATATTTTCAATGGGAAAATACAAGGGCTAGATGAGCAAAGGGATTTAGAGATCCAGGTGCATAAGCCATTAAAAGCTAGTTGGCAGATAATGAAAGAAATCCAAAAGGCTAATGGATACTAGGCTTTATCACAAAGGTCTCAAATATAAAAGCCAAGAGATGCTGGTCAGATCTCATGCCTTGTTCAGTGTGTGAGGGCTGCTTTAGGATACATATATTGGCCTTGGAGGTAATTCAATGACTATGCACTGTGGTGATAGCTGGAATAATGAGATGTTGCTGTGAAACACTGCAGAGCAAGGTTGAATTATAATATCCAATGAGATTGTGAATAATACAGCACCTTTCAAGTCAGGAGAACGTCTCAAAGTGCTTCACAGGATATTCTGTAAAGCATGTTTTACTTTGAACTTTTCAGATGAAATACACATCAAAAACCGCTCTTACGAGATAAATTATTTGAAAGAAAGAAAACAAACCAACAAGGTGATTGGCAACTAGACTGCTCCGCAGCTGGAGAGCACATGACAACGGGACGTCATTTTAATATGTAGCGTATATCTGGATAGCCGCCTAAGCTCCAATCCTAAATCTTCTGGCATCAGAGCAATAGTGGTGTCCTCTGCTTTTCTTGATGGTAATCATATCTCTTTGGGACTCATTTGACTTCACAGTGACATGCCTGGTAATGGAATATCAGAAATAAGTCAATCCTTTGGGGTAGTTTCAGTTGTCTGGTTCCTGAGTCTAGCAGGTGCAAAGTACTCCAGGGCAATATTGATTACAGCTTGGCTCATTGGCTCTTTGGAGAAGCAGACCAGTCACTGGACTATGATTCTTCGCACTCAACAACTGTTAACCCCGCAAATCAAAACACTAACAGTAGAATGGTCATACCTGGACAAGCAGCAGGAAACTAATCAGTAGCAAACTGTGTGGTTTCATCTAGTTAAACACTAGCAGTACTCCGGCATATCAACCAGGGTCCCCAAGCTACACTCCATATCAGACAAACAGAAATTATATACTCCTGGAATTCTTCTCTAATTTGGTTTGAATACTGTTAAGCATGTTAATGGGTTTCTGCGTGCATCAGATACTCATGTGGAGTCCTGTAGTTCAGTGGTTAGAGCACTCGCCTCGCAAGCAAGAGACCTGGGTTCCATTTCAGGCAGGGCGAAACCTCGGGAAAGTTTCCTTACTCCACATGCCTAATAATAATCCCTCAAAAGAAACAATATTAAATTGGTTATTTCAATTTACGACTGTTTGTGGGATATGGCTGTGCACAATTGGCTGTGTTTCGCCCACAAATATACAGTCGATTCACTTAACAGTATATTCTGTGAAGCGCTTTGAGACATCTGGAAGACGTGAAAAACAAAAATATAAGATTCCTATGAGCCAAGCTGATAAGTTACCTCATGCTATTAGCCATATTCTATTAGGAAGAACACCCAGCCCGGGCATTGGCAAACTCGAGGAAACTCTAGAGAATCAATAAATGCTCACTTGTAAATTTCTGGACTAGTTAAGTCTGAATCAGGAAAATCAGATCTGGTCTTCATTGATAACTAGGTTACCATAACAATGTCACTGCCCACAAGCATAACTAAAACAAACTGGAAAACCATTCACAGTCAATCCAACTGGAAACTTCAAGATACAACATAAAGGCTAACAGCTTCTGAGGAGACCCTAAACTGCCCTTACAAACACAGCAATGACTGAAATAAGCGATCAGTTGAATCCATGTCCGCCAATAGTTCAGCATATCTCCAGCACTGCTCTGGATTGTCGTATGAAATATGCCACCAGCATGTGAAGGGACTCAATGACCAACATACAGAGAGATTTGTTCACCATCTTATAGAGGGACTGGGTCATCTACATAGGGATGCTTTTCGTAGAGTCAGTTACTTGATCCTTTGCTGCAGGAAATTATTCAGAAATGATTTAGAAGAGAATGTGCTTTGCACTACAATTGCTGTTTTGATTCCAAACTGTTTGGGCGGGTGACTAATATCAGGAGGATAAATAGCATTAGGGAAAATCAGGGACAATTAAACAGATGTAATCTGCATTGCTAGATGGATTTCATTGTAGCTAAATTCATTGTAATACAGACTGAGACAAGAGACACAAAACATATGTATACAATGTCCATTGCAGAGATGGAGACAGTTTATCACTCAATCTAAGGTTATTATTAATAAATGTACTCATAATCTAAATTGTAACTTTATAGTCACAAGATGTTTCCTTTTTTGTTAGCCAGGTGTTTGATATAACACAGAAATATATAACATACATTATTGTGCTTAAGGGTATCCCATTGAAACCCTTGAGAGTTAAAAATATGTACAGGAAATTTCCAGTGGTTGGAATAAAATGTACCCTCTCTTCCTGGAGGAACGCATCTGCTCAATGGATCCTGGAAAGTATTAAGTGCAGATTGACCAGAGTCCAAGAGCTGGGGTACTGCTAGAGTTTAATCAGCTCAAACATACATCCGCCCGATGTGAAAGGCGCTCTATAAATGTAATGTTGTTGTTGTTGTTTTGATTGTGACTGCTATTTGGCAAGATTCCCCCTGTTTGTTGATGTTGTCTCATCAACGCAAGTTGTTTTTGTCCAACTAGAACCATCATATCTGTTAGGGTTTAGCTTGGTGGGATTAATAGGAGCTTCATAGAGACAATCCTTGCCCCCAGTGACCACATGTAGCCATGAGTTAGGCTGGCTGCTCTGTCACCCATGGTTCCTTGAAATATTGTGGACTGGAAGCAGGGTTCGAGAATCAAACTTCTGAAGGGTACACTCGATTCCACACAAAATGCTTGGAATATCATCTTGGAGTCAATTGAGTTCCAAAAGACTGCTTACCTCCAACCTAAGCAGGCTACCCTAAAGCTGCTGAAGTTAACAGTACCTGTTGCCTTCGCTCCACTGGGTCTGGCCTCCTGCTTGTCCCCTGAATCCTCTGCTCCACCATTGGCAGCCATGTCTTCAGCCACTACCCCCCGAGGCTCTGGAACTCCTGTCCTCACTCCCTTCACCTCGCCCCCTCCTTTCCTATTTTCAGGTCTCAGCTAAAGACCTTTCTTTTCGACCGCACTTTCAGTCACCTTCTTCCCCCTCCTCCTGGCTCTGCCCCAGGATCCGTTATTGGGAAGCGCTCTGAGACGCCGTCTGGCGTGGAGGGCGCTATATAAATCCAAGTTGTTGTTGTTATGTATATTTGAAACAATAAAGTCAAAATAGCCTCATGCTTTTAGTCAGGCCTCCTTCTTCATCATTTGCAAAACATGGAAAATGAACTGTCTGGTCCTATCCATAGGATATTTACTAAACAGTTAGGTCAGTTTCACTTGGATGAGGGACAGCCGGCCTGTGTTGGTAACACACTCTTATGTGTGAATTAGGAGATTGTGTCAGTGAACTCATTCTAGACTGAGATTATATATACTGTATTGGGCAGGAATAACTGCCCGCTGATGGCAAATGTCCCAAATACCCAATCCAATTATATATAAAACATTATGGATCACATCAACTGAAGCAACTGGCTGTCCAAAATATTGTGGAGTCCTGTAGCTCACTGATTAGAGCACTCACCTTACAAGTGAGAGACCTAGGTTCAATTCCAGACAGAGAGAAAGCTTGGGAAAGTTCCTTACTCCACACGCCTGATAATAATCCCTCAAAAAGAACAATGCTAAATTGGTCATTTCAATCCACGACAGTTTGTGGGACACTGCTGTGCGCAATTGGCTGCCGCGCTTCACCCACATATATACGGCATATTTTGTGTATCTGTGAAGCGCTTTGAGACATCTAGAAGATGTGAAAAGCGCTATATCAAATGCAAGGATTATTATCATTGTTATTATTCACAAGTGACCTGGAATTGTTGCACTAGTTTGATTTAAGCTGTGTGAATGGTAGTTGTACCATTTTATGGTCAGTACTTTCATAGTGCACAGAAATACTGCAGATCATGCCCTAATCACCATTGAAGAGATCAAGCTAGATAGAAGGATATGTAAGGGTGGATGGGTGTAATTTACTTCTGATTATTTTGTCAGTGCCAATCCCAGTTTAGCCTTTTGTTACTTGGAAGCACTATTTTAGTTGGCAAAGGAAAAACAAACAGAAAGCCAAGAAATATATATCCATGAAACCATACAATCATCTCTGGTGCTCTTTCATTTTGCAGCATAAGAATTACACTGGGTTAATAGACAGGAAATGGCCTTACGTGACACATAGGAGAAACTTTGAACCATTTTTACCCCAGAATGGAGGCATGGGGAGCACATTTAACATCAGTAACAACCATTTTTCTTCAATAATAACCTAAAAAAGTATAGTACTGTATTACACACGCTCCAAGCCTCCCAGCAATTTGAGACAATCGGTAGGTTCAAAGGAAAGCAACAACAACTACTTGTGTTTGTATAGTGCCTCTCTCGCAGAATAGCATCCCAGAGCGCTTGACAGTGGCGGAAGTGGGAGGTGACCAGAGACACAGTCGAGTAGGAAGGTCTTGAGGCTTGATCTGAAAATAATAATAATAATAATAAAAAATAATCCTTGTATTTGCTACTGTATAGCGCTTTCCATGACTTCTAGACGTCTCAAAGCGCTTCACAGAATACACTGTAAAGTGAATTCACTATATTTTTTGTAGATGACAGGCGGCAGCCAATTGCGCACAGCGGTGTCCCACAACATTCGTGGATTGAAGTGACCAATTAAAACATGTTTTGCTGTTGAGGGATTATTATTAGGATTATTATTAGGAATAAGGAAACTTTCCCAAGGATTCGCCCTGCCTGGAATCAAACCTAGGTCTCTCGCTTGCAAGACGGATGCTCTAACTACTGAGCTTTAGGACTCCACAATGAGGAAGGAAGGTGCAAGGTGAAGGCTATATAAAACAAGCTATAGTTTGAGATATGTGGGAGGAAGGAGAGTTAGCAAGTGGCAAATTCAGTCAGCGAAGTCAGAGACACATCTTCACTTCCTCCACAGGAGTCTTGATTCACCCATAGGCAGCAATGTATTAATTCACTGATTGAGTGTATCAAGTGGCATGGCATTGAGCTGTACAGAACAGGAAGGTAATTGGTTTATTCCTTGAGTTGTGCTGAATTTGCTGATCTTCACCAGCGCTGTGGTCAGATTAGCCTTATTGTCCTTGAGTTATGTACTCCAAGGATGAGATAGGGCTTGCCAAGGAATTGGTTGGAAGAAACCTAGGGCTAATGACTTGTCACTCATCATGTCAAAACAGTATGAATCAGCAATAAACAAGGCAAAGTGTTCAATTTGATGTGGCATGTCTCAATATACCCGTTTGACTTGGCTTTTGGTCATCTTTTGTCACCCCACTCCACCCACCCACCCCCATCCAGCAACATCAAGCGCTTTGACATGTCCTCCCGATGCAAAAGAAAGTAACAATAAATTGAATTATATAGTATCTTAATAATAATAATCCACTTCTGAAGGTCAGATGGGAGCAAGTGAGCAGTGAGGTTTGACCAAAGTGGAGACCTTGAAATAGTGGACGAAGCAGTGACCATCGCGTGGGTGGGGGGCAGGAGAGGGTGGAGGTGCAAAGGTTTGGTATTTCAGGCACAAATACACCATTTCATCATCTCCCGCCTGGACCAACGACCCAAACTATTGCATGATGTCACTGCAGCGCGCCATTTTTTAACCACTCCAGGCTAGAACAATTTTCATTTCTAATCTTCACCTCTTCCCTGACCTCTTCCTTTACCACCTCGTGCATCATCTCTCTCTCCCTCTCTGGCTTTGTTCCAAACAATAGAAAAATGTGGCAATATTTACCAAAAATGATTATTACTATATTTTATAGTGATATAAATTGTATTGAATACTATAATTCAATCTAGTATCTTAATAATAATTAACTTATGTATAGTGTCTTATCGAGTCAATGAAATGTCTCAAGCACTTACAGCAAAATGGAGTGACTGTGTATTTGTAGATGCAAACATGGTAGCCAATTTCCACACAACAATGTTCCACAAACAGGTATGAAGTGAGTGAGCAATTTTAACCCAGGGATTGTTGGCCAGAACACAAGGAGAAATTCCGTTCTCTCATCGAATATTGTTGGGACATTCTCCTGACATGAAAGGTGATATACAAGTGTAATTTTGTTGTTGTTGTTGTGGGATCTTTAATATCCGCCCGAACAGGCTGTTTAATATTTCATCTGATTATTTTCAACAACAGAGTGCTCCTTGGCACTGTAATGTAGTGTCAACCTAGATTGTGAGATCAAAATCCATGCAAGGGTGTTATTAACTGGTCCAGGCTGACACCTAAAATCTGATACACTAACAGCTGAATGCAGTATTGGGAAGACAGTAGGCTGATATTCTGGAAGGAGGAGTTCAAAGCTTTTTCAGCTGAATAAACTTTTGTGATGTCTTACGATGTTAAGCCTGAAGCTTGAACATACAAGTGAGTCCTAAGACTAGCTGCTATAGTTGGCTTAATGCAAGTGTTTACAAAAAAACCCCACTTAGCATTGCAGGAAAGAATGACAAGAAATCACATCATACATTAAGGGTTAATCTCTTCAGAAATAATTATCAAGTTTCCCGTAGCTCTCCTAAGATATATCTGGCCAACTTCCAGCACAGTTACTACAGAAGCGTTTAATGGAACATTTTGATCATCCATATACAAATTGTGCTTCTTTTAATTCTGACCACTGAGCCACACTGATTAACTTAGTACTAACTGGTTTATTTCAACTCTATGCCATATATCCAGTTCACTGTAGGGGAATCTGACTTCTAGTCTCATTTAAAATGTATTAATATGCTATTTGAGTGCTTTAGTTCTATGATCATAATTTGATTAGATCATTTACTCACATCTTTATTATCTCTAACATTGCACATAAATGGCTTTATCACGATTTCTTAATGAAGAACGCTGAGCAGCAATCACAAAATACACAGTCAATCCATTATGTAGTAAATCCCGTGAAGCACTTTGAGACATCTCAACAATGTGATAAAGTACTATATCAAATGTAAGGGTTGTTATTATTATTATTATAAACACAACTATATCACCAGTATTATGCCAACTTGGTGGAACCCCACTCTCAAAGTAGAAAATTAGCATTCCAGGATTTACAGATTTATTCATTAATATAACCTGTTTAAAAAAAAAACTCTGAAAATTGCCTCCAAAAATATACCCTCATCAGTGAGTTAATGGAGGGTTAAAATAATCTGGCTCTACTTAGAATCAATTGCCCAGAAGATACTGCTTTATATTTCATTAGTTTTGTTGATAAAGACTTCAATTGAGTGGAAACTTTCAGTGAATGGTCAGTAACCATTCCCAAATCCTCTACCTTTTTTTTCCCTTGCTAATAGAAACGCATCAAACTGTGTAAATGTTTCATATTTCTTGTTCTAGTGTGCATTACATTACAACTACCTACAATAAAGATCTGTTACCTACAATGGGTTCAATTGAGAGGTCCAGGTCTCTTTGAACATTAGCGATTCCATTTTCATTGGTCACCTAACCACATGAGTTGATATCAGACAATAAGTGAGTGATAATAAAAAGTACCCATTGTCAAATGGTTGATGAAAAATAGAAACAGGAGTAGGCTATTCAGTCTCTTAAGCCTGATTCGCCATTGTATAAGATCATGGCAATGATCCACGGTTGGGTGGGTGTGATCCACGATCAAATGGTGACTGACTCCAATTGGAGGTGATCTGTACCTCAAGTCCAGTTACCCGCCCTTGCCCTTGATACGTTAATAGCCTGATCTTGCAAAATTTATTTATTTTACCAAAATGGAGGTAGTCCATTTTGTTCCTGCAGAACTGCAGCTTTTTCCATTGATCCGGGATCCGTTATTGTGAAGCGCTCTGAGATACCATCTGGTGTGGAGGGCGCTATATAAATCAAAGTTGTTGTTGTTGTTTTAAGACAAAGTGGTGTAACAGCCCACAATGAGATGAAATTTCAGGGTCTTAAATCCTGACTGAGCTTTAAATTCCTTCAGCTGATAATAATAATCCTTGCATTTGATGTAGCGCTTTTCACATCTTATCGATGTCTCAAAGCGCTTCACAAAATATACTGTAAAGTGAATTGATTGTATATTTGTAGGCGAAACCTGGCAGCCAATGGTACCCTGCACAGAGGTGTCCCACAAACAGTCACGGATTGAAATGACCAATTTTATTATTGTGGTTTTTGGGGGATGGTTTATTATTAGGTGTGTGCACTTGCCCAAGGTTGCCCTGATCTGCCTGGATTCTAACACAGGTCTCATACTTGTAAGGTGAGTTCTCTAATCACTGAGCTACAGGAGCTTGATAGTCAACAAAGCTGAAGTCATCTTGTTTGGCTCTTGTTTAATTTTTTCTGGCTCCTCTCTCCAGGTTAATGCGTCAGTACCTAACTTTGGTATTCTTCTCAACCCATACCAAAACTGTTTCTTCCATCTCTAGAACATTGTCCTCTTGGTGCCTCTATCCTAGCCCTGTCAAGGCCGAAACACTAGTCCATTGCTTTTGTCACTTTAGGTTAAATATCTCTAATTCAACACACAACAGGCTTCCTATTTCTAATATATCGTCTCTCACACTGGGCTCCACTTGCTCATCATTACCCTCAGCTTTGCTGGGTGCCACTGGCTCCTTTGTAGCTCAGCTGACCTTGAATACCATTCTAGAAAATATTGTTGGACACTTTCCCTTCCCATCCGTGAAGTTGGAATAATGGTCCTAAAATACTTTAGTTGAAGCCTTGTTTCTTTATTGGGATAATATTCACGTTATCTTCCAGTCCATGTACATTTCAAATAGGATTCTATGGCGCATCTATGATTTGGAGCCTTATTGTAGACTGCATGCATATGGACCTGCAGGAATAAAAGTACTGCACACCCCAGTCAGCCTTTCCTTAGGATCAGGTACTGTGAGTGCTGATGTTCAACATTCTGATCTATTGACCAATGATAGGAAGTTAACACTTAAACTATTGACAGGTTCAGGATGATTGATAGGTTCAGGGCCTGGATGGTTTGGAGATTTTCAACATGCACTGTACAGCACTAATACAAACATTAAAATTAATATAACAAAGACAATGACTCAAGTATCAGACAATATTAAAATAAGATCAACCCTCAATTACACAAAAAAAGCACTGACAACCAGTTTAAAGTTAAAAACAAATATCAATTAAAACATTATCTGGTTAGAATTGAGGAATAAAAAAGGTGCAGTTACACTGTTAGGGGTATACTATAGACCACCAAATAGTGGGGAGGAGATAGACAAGCAGATCTGCAAGCGTATCACGGAGAAATGCAGAGCTAATAGAGTAGTGATAATGGGTGACTTCAACTATCCCAACATAGACTGGCAGAATAGTAGAGTAAAGGGCAAGGAGGGAGAAGAATTCCTGAAGTGTGTGCAGGACAACTTTCTTGATCAGTATGTTTCCAGTCCAACGAGGAAAGAAGCATTGCTGGATCTAGTTTTGGGAAATGAGGTAGGGCAAGTTCAACAGGTTTCTGTAGGTGAGCATCTAGGGAATAGTGACCACAATATCGTTAGATTCAGAATAATTATGGAAAGGGATAAGGAACGATCACAGGTGAGGACACTCAACTGGAAAAGGGCAAATTTCAATGAGTTGAGGTGGGACCTAGCCAAGGTGGATTGGAAAGAAAAATTGGCAGGTAAGACAACTAACGAGCAGTGGGCAGCATTCAAAGAGGAGATAGTTCAGGCACAGGTCAAAAGCATCCCCACAAAGGTGAAATGTAAGGCATCCAAACCTCCCTGGATGACTAAGGAAGTCGGGGCCAAAATCAAACAAAAAAAAGAGGCTTATGATAAGTGTCAGGCTCAAAATTCAGAAGGGAACAAAGCAGAATATAGGAAGTGTAGGATAGAACTAAAAAAGGAAGTTAGAGGGGCAAAGAGACTGCATGAAAAACAATTAGCGAGTAAGATTAAGGGGAACCCTAAGGTTTTTTACCAACATATTAAGAGTAAAAGGTTGGTCAAGGAGAGGGTGGGGCCAATTAGGGACCTAGGAGGAAATCTCATTGTGGAGGCAGAGGGCATGGCTGATGTACTGAATGAGTACTTCACCTCTGTCTTCACAAAAGAAAATGATACAGCCAATGCCATGGTATTAGAGGAGAGGGTAGGAGAAATGGATAGAATAATTATAACCAGAGAGGAAGTGCTAAAAAGGTTGACGTCGCTCAAGGTGGATAAGTCACCTGGTCCGGATGGGATGCACCCTAGGTTACTAAGTGAGGCACGGGAGCAAATAGCAGGGACTCTGGCCACGATCTTTCAATCTTCCTTGGACACAGGGGTCGTGCCAGAGGACTGGAGGATAGCTAATGTTACTCCCTTGTATAAAAAGGGGCAGAAGGACAAGCCTGGTAACTACAGACCAGTCAGTCTAACGTCGGTAGTGGGCAAACTTCTAGAGTCCATAATCAGGGACAAGGTAGATCTTCACTTAGAAAGATATAGGCTAATAAAGGACAGTCAACATGGATTTGTTAAAGGCAAATCTTGCCTTACAAATCTGATAGAATTTTTTGATGAGGTAACGGAATGGGTGGATAATGGTAGCGCAGTTGATGTAGTTTACATGGACTTTCAAAAGGCATTTGACAAAGTGCCACATGAGAGACTTATTATGAAATTAAAGGCCCATGGCGTAAAAGGGACAGTGGCAGCGTGGATCCACAACTGGCTGCGAGACAGAAAGCAGAGAGTTGTAGTGAGCGGCTGTTTTTCAGATTGGAGGGAAGTGAGTAGTGGTGTGCCACAGGGATCGGTTTTGGGACCATTGCTGTTTGTAATCTACATCAATGATCTGGACTTGGGTGTACGGAGTACAGTTTCCAAGTTTGCAGATGACACTAAGTTAGGGAGAATAGTAAACAGTGAGGAGGATAGTAGCCATCTGCAAGAGGATATAGACAAATTGGTAAAGTGGGCAGACACATGGCAGATGAAGTTTAATGCAGAGAAGTGTGAGGTGATGCATTTTGGGAGAAGAAATGAAGGGAGGCAATATAGGCTAGATAGTACAATTTTAAATGGTGTGAAGGAACAGAGAGACCTGGGGATTTGTGTTAGTGACTCGTTGAAGGTGGCAGGACAGGTAGACAAGGCTGTTAAGAAGGCATATGGGATACTAGGCTTTATAAATAGGGGTATAGAGTACAAAAGTCAGGAAGTGCTGACTAACCTCTATAGGACTTTGGTGAGGCCTCAGCTGGAATACTGTGTTCAATTCTGGTCACCACACTACAGAAAGGATGTGAAGGCATTGGAAAGGGTACAACGAAGATTTACTAGGATGGTGCCAGGATTGAGGGAATTCAGCTATGAGGAGAGGCTAGATAGGCTAGGGTTATTCTCTCTGGAGCAGAGAAGATTGAGGGGAGACCTAATAGAGGTTTATAAGATCATGAGGGGTTTCGACAGGGCAAATAGAGAAAAACTATTTCCACTCGTGGGTGAATCTGTGACTCGTGGTCACAGATTTAAAATAGTTTCAAGGCGCAGTAGAGGGGAGCTGAGGAGAAATTTTTTCACTCAGCGAGTTGTTCGAATCTGGAATGCATTGCCTGAAAAGCTGGTGGAGGCTGATTCGATAACAACTTTTAAAAGGGAATTAGATCTTTATTTAGGGAGAACGGGTCTATTAGGCTATGGGGAGCGGGCAGGGCAATGGGATTGAATCGCTCTTTTCAAAGAGCCGGCACAGCCTAGATGGGCCGAATGGCCTCCTTTTGTGCCGTAAAATTCTATGATTCTATGATTCTATGATTTTTAACATGATTCTGCTTGCCCATTAGATATCTGAACTCCTCCCTCATCGTTTCTTTCTGGTTTTCTCTGCCCTATTTTTAATTTTATTCGAATTCTCTGTCAATTGCAACTGATTGTATTATCCAGCTTCCATTTTAGAGACAGAGGTAACATTTAAGAAAAATTACCTTCAATGGCTAAAACAATCTGCATTTATAGATCTTAAAGCCTCGAGAGAATTAAGGATAAACTATTGGAATACTAAGTACTCACAAATATTAAATAGCTCCAAATTCATTATGAGGAAGTCAGAACATTTTTGGTATTCAAAAATCAAGAGACCCAATTGGAAAAGTTCTATTATAGTTGTGACTTAACTGACCAACTTTTGAACCATTTTATGTCTCATACCTGGAAGGGAGTGCTGATGGATGAATGTAAATAATAATAATGATGATCCTTTCATTTGATACTGTGCTTTTCACGTTGGACAGCATTCTAAAAACAAGATATATGGTAAAGTGTTATCTCTAAATTTCGATCAAGGTACAGTATTAAGATTCTCTTCAACTTGCCCACACTCCACTTCTCTATCCACCCCCTTACTCAGCCGGCTCGGCATTCTGTATGTTCCTCATCCCCTCCGCTCTATCATTGGTGGCTGTGCTTTCAACCACAATGCCCCCAAACTCTGGAACTCCCTGCACTCCCTGCCTTAATCAACAACAACAACAACTTCAATTTATATAGCGCCCTCCACGCCGGACAGCGTCTCAGAGCGCTTCACAGTAGCGGATCCCGGGACCGAGCCAGGGGCAGGGGCAGGAAGATGACCAAAAGCTCGGTCGAAGAGAAAGGTCTTCAACTGTGACCTGAAACAGGGAAGAGAGGGGGCGAGGCAAAGCGAGTGAGGAAGGGAGTTCCAGAGCCTTGGGGCGTAGTGGCTGAAGGCACGGCCGCCGAGGGTGGAGTGGAGGACTCGGGGGACATGGAGGAGGCCAGACCCAGAGGAGCGAAGGCAGCGGGTGCTGGGTTGGGGGGAGAGGAGATCAGAGAGATAGGGGGGTGCAGAGGAGTGGAGGGATTTGAAAACAAGGGTGAGGATCTTGAAGTCAATCCTCTCTGGGATAGGGAGCCAGTGAAGTCTGGCAAGGACTGGGGTAATGGGGAAGCGAAGCTTAGAGCGTGTGAGTATGCGGGCGGCAGAGTTTTGGATAAGATGGATTTTGTGGATTGTGGTGTAGGGGAGACCGGCGAGGAGGGCGTTGCAATAGTCCAGCCGAGAGGTGACGAAGGCGTGGACCAAGGTTTCGGCGGCTTTTAAGGTGAGGTATTGCCGGAGACGGGCGATCCGTCGGAGGTGGTAGAAGGCAGCGCTGGTGATGGACCACATGTGGGGGAGGAAGGACAGTTGTGGGTCGAACCTGATGCCAAGGTTGCGCACAAGTTCGGTGAGTTTTAGGGGCAGGCCGGGAAGGTGGAGGAGGTGAGAGCCTTGCGAATGGAGACGTTGACGAGAGCCAAGGAGTATGGCCTCTGTCTTGTCAACATTCAGCTGCAAGAAATCACAGTGCCTTACCCTCTCTTTGCCTGTACAGTATTTAGTTCTCACCTGAAGACTTTCCTCTTTGATTGCCACCTCCCCTTTCCCTCGGTTCAGTGCCAGACTACTCCAATATCACATGCTCCAAGACTCTACTCCTGGTGAAGGCCACAGCCAGTTTGTACACAGCTAATGTCCCAAACGCACATACAGCTATGGAGTAAATTACCAATTTTATTCGGGGGATGTTTGGCCTGGACACTTGTGAGTGTCCTGCCAAAGAAGAGCGCACCCACACAGTTAAATGCCATTTGTTTGCTGTTATGTACTCTTCTTTTCTTATCCAAACACAATCGAATTTTTCTAGATTCATGCATTTCATGTGCATAATCTCAGAAGTTTCAGAGTTGCCTCGCATATGAACCTCCACCACCTCCTCCATCGTGGAATGGTCCCCAGTCGATGGACTACACAGTCCCCTTCTGTTCCCAGACTCCTATGTTTCTAAGAAGCTTGTGTGGTTTAAGTAGAATCAAAATGCTCATTGCTCTCAGGATCCACTGTTTGAGACCATAAATCACTACTAATTAGTGAATCCACTTTTACTGAATCCAACCTTGCAGGAAAGTCCATAATATTTCAAAGGAAATTAGATAAATTTGGGAGCTCAAAACAGTTTAATGCTTGAAATGTCTTAAATTTAACAAAATCTTGCAACTTGCATTTAAGAAATTCAGATTACAGAATCTCGCACACACACAGTTGTGACAAGCCAATAGATTGACAAATCCAACTAAATCTATCACGTTTAAATAAAATATATGAATGCAAAAGGCATTTAACATGCCAGAGAATTTGTTACTTTTCAGTCAATTTCATGTTATTGTTCAATCCTGTGGGATGAAGTGAGGCTGATTTTACAAAACTGAATATAGAACACTAAATTCAGTGAGCCAAACATTTCTGGCTTGTTCGTATTGAATTTGAGACTGTTTAATATTTGTGAGCACTCATTATTCCAATAGTTTAATTCTCTAAAGGCTTTAATATGGCATGAAAACCATAAACAAAATGGCATTAGAATTTTATTCCGCTAAATTATGTGTTTTGTGAATTATTTTCCATCGTATTCAGTGTTACGAACTCTTTTTTACGTGAGATGATGTAAATTTCTGGCTGTGGTGAACATTTCCCAGGACATTCAGTACTTGAAGATTTAAAGAACAATCTGATGGTAATTGTAGACTCAATGTTGATTCCCTGTAGTACTGAATAATCTAAAGAAATGTATCCTCAGTGGAATAGTAAATGCATAATGTGGCTTTGAAGATTTAGTAACACTGCACTGATTCCAAAGATAATGATCTGGTTTATGAAGTAGAGCTTTTATTTTTGCATTTATACCTGCATTATGTATGCTGCAACATCACTGCCCTGGTAATAAGTCATCGGTATCATGATTACCAAAGGTTGCAACACAGCATTGGGATAGAACATACTGTATGGAACATTATATCAGAATACCACGCTCTGTGTTGCGGTTTTCTGAGTTAGCTTTGAAGCCTGCCGTTTTGCAAAACATGTGGCTCCGTGATCCCAGTCCTGCTAGTTCTGCATCACTTCGCAGATTTCAGTATCCAAGGGCTTCCCATGTAGGCAGCCACTTCATCTTTTACAACATTTTATTTTAAGTAATCCACATTGCTTTTATTTGTTGATATATCAAGTCTTACTATTATTTTTTAAAAATAATAAATTAATCAATTAAATCCACGACTGTTTGTGGGACACTACTGTGCACAATTGGCTGTCCTGTTTCGCTCACAAATATACAGTCAATTCACTTTACAGTATATTCTGTGAGGCGCTTTGATTCATCTAGAAGACGTGAAAAGCATTATGTCAAATGCAAGGATTATTATGATTATTATTGTTCCTGCTTCATTGCTTACAAACTTCCCACTTTTTTTCCTTGTCCCTTTTCCTCCACAGATTTCCTCATCCATCAGTACGGGATTGATCTGATGGTGTGATCCTTTTGGTCACACAACACTGAAGACTTGAAAAGATAAATGGGCAAAAGCAAATACCCTACTTGTAGCAATCGCACTGCAAAACCAAAAGAGAGACATGAGCAGGTAATGTTGAGCATATAACCGAGTGTCAATCTATCCTTATAGCTTTGTTATTTATATATGACGGCTTTCGATGATCCTAGCAGGTCGGAAGGAATGCCTGGCAGCGGAATATTGGAAACAAGTGAATCCTGTTCCTAATCCAAGCAGAAGCAGATTACTAGTATTCCAGGGCACTACTGATGAACGTACAGCCAGCCAACCTCATCGGTAGGAATTGAAGGGGTCCGGGGGAGGAGAAGGCAGGGACTCTTCCCACTCATCTTGTTAAACCTGCAAGCTAAAGTATAATAATCCTTGCACTTGATATAGCGCTTTTCACGTCTTCTAAACGTCTCAAAGTGCTTCACAGAATATACTGTAAAGTGAATTGACAGTATATTTGTGGGTGAAATGCCGCGGCCAAATTGCGCACAGCAGTGTCCCACAAACAATTGTGGATTGAAATAACCAAGTTCTTTATTGTGGTTTTTTGGAGGGATTATTATTAGGCGTGTGGAGTAACAAAACTTGCCCAAGGTTTCGCCCTGACCTGCCTGGATTTAAACACAGGTCTCACACTTGTAAGTCGAGTGCTCTAACCACTGAACTACAGGACTCCACAATGAGCAGGTAGGGAAATACTGGACAGGCAGCAGGAAACTTACGAGGCAGCGCCAATCTGTGCTGTTTTAGCACCAACAGTACAGCCAATGCACACTCTGGGATCTTCAAGCCTTGCTTCTTGCCAAACAACGCCTCATACTCTCTGGAAGAGAAAGTGCACATTCCAAACAAGACATGGAAATTTCCATATGTAGGTGGTGTACATGTAACTCTCTGATATTGCGTTTCCACATCTGTTAGACGCTCGGCTGACCAAACACAATCAGTCGGGTCAGTATCCTTTGAACTCTGTTTGCAGCACTCAACTCTTGAGACAGAAGGTTGCTGACACTCTAATGCAGTGCTAGGGGTACGCTCCACTGTCAGAGGTGCTGCCCTTGGATGAGATATTAAACTGAGATTGTATTTGTGGAATCCTGTAGCTCAGGGTTTGACTTGGGTTTGATTCTAATCAGGGTGAAACCTTGGGCAGGTTCCCTTACTCCACACGTCTGATAATAATCCCTCAAGAAAAAAAATCAATAATAAATTGGTAATTTCACTCCATGACTTGTTTGTGGGACACTGCTGTGCACAATTGGCTGTTGTGTTTCGCCCACAAAATACACAGTCAATACACTGTACAGTATATTCTGTGAAGTGCTTTGAGACATCTAGAAGACATGAAAAGCGCCATATGAAATTCAAGGAGTATTTTTATTATTATTATTATTATTATTCTTATCTATGTATTCAGGTAATGCTATAGATCGATTGGTACTATTCAAGAAATGAAGGGAATTTCTTCTGAACTCCTAGGCAACAATCCCATAAATAAACTTTTGATGAAAGTAAATGATTAAATAAAATTCATCATTTACTTCATGGATGCTGGTGGGAAATTGCGAGTAGAAATTGGCTGCAGCTTTGTCAACCAATATACAGTCACTACACTATACAGTAAAAAAAAGTGAAATGCCTTCAGATGATAATTAAGGTGTTACAGTATATCAATAATATCAAAAACAAGGATTATTATTATATATTTACCCAATTCTTGGAAAAATGAAATTACTTTTGAATTTGTTCCACTGCATACGCTCACCAGAAAGGATTCTACATATTTCTCATAGTGCAATAAAAAATCACAAGTTATTTTATTTTCTCCACTGAATTTCCTATGTCAAAATGAGCAGTTACTTTCTGTAATTTACATTTGTAACACTAGACACTACTATCTAACAAACGGGCATAAAAATGACAAAACTCTTGAAGTGGATATACTATTGTAATAATAATAATTGCATTTGATACACCGCTTTTCACGTCTACCAGATGTCTCAAAGCGCTTCACAGAATATACTGTAGAATGAATTGTCTGTATATATGCGGGCAAACCGCAGCAGCCAATTGTGCACAGCAGTGTCCCATAAACAGTCATAGATTGAAATGACCCATTTTTTTGAGAGAGATTACTATGAGGCATGTGGAGTAAGGAAACTTGCCCAAGGTTTTTCCCTGCCTGGAATTATACTGTGGTCAGTTAGGCTTGTATTCAGCCCTTTGGCAGACTCCCATTCTCCCCCAGAGCTGCAGGGTCATTTCCAGTATCTATACCTTTTTCCAAATCAGATGGAAAATTACCCCAGTCCTGTTTTGCGTTGGAATCATTGCTGTTGAAAGGATTTTAAATCAAAATGAATAAGGGGAGACAGAATATTCAAACATTGAAATCCCCAGAAGTCAGCAGAGGAAAGCAAATTGTCTTGATACGTACAGTCAGTGATATAATAAGTGATGTCACCTCCCTAAGTAGTTCACACACATTGGATTGAGTAAATGTTCCAACAGCCATCGCACCTGGACTAGTGTACTGTGATCCAGGCTCACTGTCTGCTCACTTGGATCTACACACAGAGAAGCAGCTGTGCAAAGTCAGTCTAACATTGTATTGTGCTCTGAATAGATAACTAGGTTCTTTTTACAGTGTCCATCACCACACCCTGCCCTGAATAATGACAGCACTGGCTCCAACCTTTATTATTAATAATAATCAATTCAATATTGAATTTCTCCTTGTCTCGCAGCCTACAATCCAGCAAAATGTCACCATTCTCAAACATGAAAACACATTTGAAATGTGAGTGATGTTGCATTGTGCATTGCCTGCATAACCTTAATGGGGGTGGGGGTGTGTGGGGGGAGGGTGGTGGGGAGTGGGGGAGATTGATACCATTCACTTGGGACCAGGATGTCTGGCCTGGTTGTGGTACCATGAGATTTGAGAACGCATTGGAGCACAAAGGTTACAGATAAAAGTAATTATATCATATATTTTCTTGATGCAAATGCCAAGTTGCATCAATCGTCTCGTTCCCGCGTACGCCAGGTAGCATTTGTATCAATGATTATTTCTCACACGGTAAAAATTTGGTTTAGAAGCTGGGCAGTTGCACTATTTTAAACAATGCCGCTGAAGAAACTGATGCTCATGACATGTTCGATTGCATTGGCTGCAATGTAAGGAAAATCCTGATGGAAGTACGAGTAAATTGCAGAATAGTGAGTGGTGAATTGCAAATGTATGTGTATGAGATGCCAGCCTTCAAACATATGAGTTACCAATAAAAGTCACCACTGTTTAATTTCATCTGCTATTTAAAATCATGCATGCACATTCCTTTATTTCACCTGATAAATACACAGTCTGGTGTTGACTGCAATAATAGTAATCGACAAATTATTAGAAATCATATCCAATGCATTATTTAATGTAATATGCACCTGATCTACTATTTGAAACAAACTGCGCCATCTGTCATTTAACATAGTGCATAATGTGAGTTCACCATTTAGTAAAATACATATATTCCTTTATAAAATACATCATTGTTGTTTAATGTACTGTAATATGATTCATAAGTCGGTATATTTATTGAATTTATTGTAAAATATAGAATTAATTTGCCATTTTTGTATGATACGAACAAGAAAACATTCATTCATTTGTTTTGTGAAAAGTTGATGCAGAATTAGTGTTGCATCGACACAGACTTGTAATTATGTACCAGGGGGCAGTAGATTGCATTTGATATAGCGCTTTTGATGTGTTCTAGATGTCTCAAAGCGCTTCACAGAATATACTGTAAAGTGAATTGACTGCATATTTCATGGCAAAACAGTCCTCAACATTTTGAAATAACCAATGTATTATTGGGTTTTTTCTTGAGGGATTATTATCAGGTGTGTGGAGTAAGGAAACTTGCCCAAGGTTTTACGCTGCCTGGAATCAAACTCAGGTTTCTCGTATCATACAAAAATGGCAAATTAATTCTATATTTTACAATAAATTCAATAAATATACCGACTTATGAATCATATTACAGTGAGGTGAGTGCTCTAACCATTGAGCTACAGGACTCCAAATACCCTGCATTGAAATACATAGTGCATCATTCATTATAGTGTTGTCAATTTACAATTGACATGCTGCATTCAGAACTACAGCGAGTTTATGGCTGAGCAGATGAAGCTATGGGAATATGTGAAAAAGAATCACACAAAAGCCATCAGAATATGTACAACTTTAGTATTTCAGATAATTGTGGAGGTAGTTTTTGAGCAGCTAATGCCAAATACTGCACACATCGGCCGTCAAACTGGAAGTGTGAAACATTGCTGGTTGGTAAATGTTGGTTTCTGTGACTCAAAAGGAGCACAGTTTGACAAGAACACAAGTCCTTTAATATTCATCTGATAATGTCATTTAAAAAAAATTAAACCTCGTCTCAGTGAATTATGTGAGACATAGGAATCCAAATACTGTAAATAAGTTGATTTCTATTTCCATTGGAATTTGTGTTGCTGGGGTGTTTACTGACCAAAGTGCTTACAATAACTTCAACCATTACTACAGTTATATATATACACAGTTATAACTACACAATGGAGGTTGGGAAAATTATTATAATTATATGATAATAATAATTCTTGCATGTGTTATAGTAGCTTATCACGTCTTCGTGACATCTCAAAGCGCTTCCCAGAATGTACTGTAAAATGTGGTGACTGTATTATGTAGGCAAAACATTGCAGCCAATTTCACACAGCAGTGTCCCACAAACAGTTGTGGATTGAGTCACTTTTGGATGTGATTATTACCCCCCCCCTAAAAGCAGTCCTCCAATCGACTAACAACTGGGTTCCTACTTACTGCTGGGAAACCTAACATTTCTCCCTGCCCGGGAATTAAACCCAGGTCCTCACGCTTGCGAGGCGAGCACACTAACCACTATGCTACGGGACTAGCACAAATTCTCAGTGCACAGTGAGGGCATCAGACATAAATGGGTGACAGTTTGGATTCTGTAAAAGTTGCAGTGTGACAGTGTACAGCCTGGTCAGATTGCTCTCAGATAGTGGGGGACCTGCCTTTGGGTTTTGTTTCTTTTGATCTCTGTGTCAGCTTGTTGTCATCCTTCACTGAGGCTTAACCTTGGCATCAGGTTCGACCCCTAACTGTCCTTCCTCCCCCACATCCGGTCCGTCACCAGCACTGCCTTCTACCACCTCCGATGGTTCGCCCGTCTCCGGCAATACCTCACCTTAAAAGCCGCCGAAACCTTGGTCCACGCCTTTGTCACCTCTCGGCTGGACTATTGCAATGCCCTCCTCACCGGTCTCCCCTCCACCACAATCCACAAAATCCAGCTTATCCAAAACTCTGCCACTCGCATACTCACCCGCTCTAAGCTTCGCTCCCCCATTACCCCAGTCCTTGCCAGACTTCACTGGCTCCCTATCCCAGAGAGGATCGACTTTAAGATCCTCAACCTTGTTTTCAAATCCCTCCACTCCTCTGCACCCCCCTACCTCTCTGATCTCCTCTCCCCCCAACCCAGCACCCGCTGCCTTCGTTCCTCTGGGTCTGGCCTCCTCCATGTCCCCCGAGTCCTCCGCTCTATCCTCAGTGGCCGTGCCTTTAGCCACTACGCCCCGAGGCTCTGGAACTCCCTTCCTCACTCCCTTCGCCTCGCCCCCTCTCTTCCCAGTTTCAGGTCACAGTTGAAGACCTTTCTCTTCGACCGAGCTTTGGTCACCTTCCTGCCCCTGCCCCTGGCTCAGTCCCGGGATCCATTACTGTGAAGCGCTCTGAGACGCCGTCTGGCATGGAGGGCGCTATATAAATCAAAGTTGTTGTTGTTGTTGTTGTTAACAAGTTACACCACATTTTTAATCAAATGTTCCCTCTGTTATCTGAAGCAGCAGACAATCCCCATAGGGGGATATTTTCCTGGGGTTTGCTTGCTGGAGTTTAATTGTCGGTAATTAAATCTTTGTCAGTGCTGTGCACCTTATTAGAAGCACTTTTAGAAAAAAATTGGGGTTCAAATTTTGCCTTAACCTAAATGGAATTAAGCTTTTCGTCCCATTGAAATCCAGTCTTCAGGAAAAAAAGAAATTGTATTGAAATATAGTTTTTCTTAAAGTACAGCAATTAATGGGCCTTCTGTTAAGAGGAACTTTTGGGTTAAGGGACCATTCACTTGGACATATGCAGGAATGGTTTAAACCGGAGCTGTTGCGTAAGACATTTTTCAGCAGCTTTTGGTAATAGATTATAATAATAATAATCCTTGCTTTTGATATAGAGGTTTTTCACATCTTCTAGACACCTCAACGCGCTTCACAGAATAGACTGTAAAATGAATTGACTGTATATTGGTGGGCGAAATGCGGCAACCAATTGCGCACAGCAGTGTCCCACAAACAGTCGTGGATTGAAATGACCAATTTTATTATTGTTTTATTTTAATGTGAATGATTAACATATTGAGTCTTTATGAAAGATACATAAAGGTTCACAGCACCAATTATATGTGGATCTCATTAGTTTAATACAAGAAAACCTTCCCGACGTGAAAGGCGCTCTAAAAATGTAATTTGGTTGTTTGCTGTTGTTGTTCCATTCGATGCAGTGTCTGTAAAGTCGAGATAGTCTCAAAGTATTTGTGAAGTATAGTGACTGGATTGAATAAGTATAATGGATTTATGCTTTTTCTAGACATCCAGGAGACAAAAAAATATATTTTCACCCCCTACATTCTTAGGAGCATTCCAATAGACCCAGGAACAACTTAGAAAACATATTTGCTTAAAACAGAGGGAATACAGTACTTTGAGTTTCATTTATATCAACAATCATTTGCCAACAAATATATAGTCAATTCACTTTACGGTATATTCTGTAAAGCGCTTTGAGACATTGATAAAATGTGAAAAGCGCTATATCAAAATGCAAGGATTATTATTATGATTATTATTATCAACTACACAAAAATCCTTTATACTAAGTACTGATTGGTCAAAATTTAATCCCATTCTGCTTTGAGACATATAGGAGGTAATTCTCTGGTTTCTGATTCACATATAGACTTGTATATCTGGGATAGCTCAAGGTGTAAATGAACTGTCCAGTGGAGGATGCAATGTTTTTATCCGTTACGCAGTGGCGGCTGGCGATCATTTTGACAGGTGAGCCAGTCAATGAACTTGCCTAAACAACCTACCTTCCTCCCATAACAATGGACCCTTTGCCTTTGCGCATGTGTAATGTCTGTTGGTTGCTGGTCACAATTTCCTGCTCACCGCACCCCTTTCACCCCACCCCCACCCTCGCTCATCCGCAGTTCTGCTTGTCCCGGGTCAAGCATGGCTCTATCATCTTTCATTTGACCAACTGGTCTCAACTCCAGCACTGGTTCCCCTCTCCCCACCACCCCCAGCTCTGTATCAGGCTCCGCCACATACTTAACTAAGTATAACTACTTACTTGGTTATAAGTATGTACTTATAACTCACTTATAAGTAAGTAAGTTTCCTTACTTACTCCACACGTCTCTGTTTACAGCGCAGTAAGTGGAAACCAGTTTGGTATCTGGCGGATCTCTTTCCCGAGAGTAATAATCCCATCAGAAAACATTAAAAAAAATAAACTGGTCACTCAATTCACCCAATCGGTCACACAATCAATTGTAGGACACAGCTATGTGCAATTGACTGCTGCAATTTGTCCACAAAATATTCACCTTCCGGTATATTCTATGAAGCACTTTGAGTTGTCTCAAAGATGTGATGATGATAATAATCCTTGCATTTGATATAGCACTTTTCACGTCTTCTAGACATCTCAAAGCACTTCACCGAATATACTGTAAAGTATATTTGTGGGCGAAACGCAGCAGTCAATTGCACACAGCAGTGTCTCACAAACGGTGGTGGATTGAAATGACCAGGCCTTTTGCTTGCAAGGCAAGTGCTCTAACCACTGACCACGCAAGGAGAGTCGTCAACTAAAAAGAAATTGTTATGAGTATATTTTTCCCGTTCTGATGAATTTCACCTGACACTATTGTGTGGCTGTTGGCACTGAATGCCTGTCTCCAATGGGAAAACCATCACCATCTCTTCCAGCTGCAAAAGAGTTGCTCGTCTCAAGTTCTTGTAGCGTTTCTTGATACAGTAAAACTCACACAAGTCTTATCTTTATAAATCATATACATCTATCTCTATAATATAACAATAATAATCCTTGCATTTGATATAGCGCTTTTCACATCCTATCGATGTGCCAAAGTGCTTCACAGAATAGTGATTTGACTGTATATTTGTGGATGAATCGCAGCAGCCAATTGCGCACAGCAGAGTTCCACAAACAGTCGTAGATTGAAAATACCAATTTTAGTATTGTGTGTTTTTTTCTTTTAGAGAGTTTATTATGAGGCATATGGAGTAAGGGAACTTGCCCAAGGTTTCATCCTGACCTGCCTGAATCATTCAAAACACAACTCCCCATTCAACAGCAACAACACATTACAATTGTACAGTGACTTTCAGATCTGGAGGACGCCCCAAGGCGCTGGACAGACAGGGATCTGGACCTGAGCTGGTGGTTAGGATCAGAACAGATTGGAGGGCATGGAGGATAGGGGTAGGAGGGTGACCAAAGGAGATTGGAGCGCTACCCCTGGCTCCATCAGAGCAAAACCTTCATTGTCTGGTGCCTTGGGACATCCTCCATATCTCAATGCAACTTGTTGTTTTTGATATTTCCCACTTTGCTCATGAGCCTGACTCAATACATTCAATACCAGCATGACAGGGAAAGAGAGTGAGATCCCTGTTGGTTTGTGGCCTCATTTTGGAGGGGGACAAGGAGACCACATCAACCTGTCTCTTCACACCTCCATTTACCCAAGATTGCCCCCCCCCCCCCCCCCCCCCCACCCACTCCTTCCACTTGCTCAGGTCCAAATCCCTGACTGCCCAGTGCCTTAGGACATTCCCACAATGTGAAAGACGCTATACAAGTGTCATTTTGTATTGTATTGCCTGAAAGTGTTCAGTATTAATTCCGCTTTCTCTTTGGTCAGGTCTTCTTCTTACTATTCCTCTTCCACTACCCCCCATCCCATATGGGAAAGGATGGTAATAATCCTACTCCAGTGCAATGTGGTAGCTTGTCGAGTTGGATGACAAGTGGAGGTAACAATGGGGAGGTTGCAAGAATCAATTGCTAAGGACAAACCCAGAGTTCAGTAATAAAACAGATAATCCCTGATCAACTTCATAATGCAGATCCACCCTTTATTAACAGCACCTGGTACTTGCAGAATAATAATAATCCTTGCATTTGATATAGCGCTTTTCATGTCTTCTAGATGTCTCAAAGTGCTTCACAGAATATACTGTAGAGTGAATTGACTGTATATTTGTTGGAGAATCGTGGCAGCCAATTGCGCACAGCAGAGTTCCACAAACAGTCGTGGATTGAAAAGGACCAATTTTATTATGTGGGTTTTTTTTGGACGGATTATTATTAGGCATGTGAAGTAAGGAAACTTGCCCAAGGTTTCGCGCTGACCTGCACTGGATTCGAACACAGGTCTCCCTAGCTGGGTCTCCCCAACTTGCAAGACAAGTGCTCTAACCACTAAGCCACAGGAGCTCCACGAGGGAGACAGTGGAGCAGAAAATGCCATAGCTGTAGACCTGCAGCTCAGTGGTTGGAGCACTCATCTTACAAATGAGAGGACCTGTGAGGACCGAAATGCTGGGTAGGTTTCATTACTTTACACTCATCCGTTTACTTGATAAGTAGGAACCTGGTTGTTAGTCAATTGGTGGATCAATTTCTTTGGAGTAATAATGTCTTTTTTAAAATATGAATCCACGACTGTTTTATGGGACACTGTTGTGCGCAATTGGCTGCTGGCTTCACCCACCAAATGTACAGTCAGTTCACTTTGCAGTATATTCTGTGAAGCTCTTTGAGATGTTGTGAAGACATGATAAGGAGCTATACCAAATGCAAGGATTATTACTACTTACCAGCTGCAATGACAAATTACCGCGTATGGATTCACTGGCTGCATTAAATTAAGTGTACACATGTGGATTATTGATCCAAATGGATTTTCTACAACTTCTACAGTTTGCCTGCAACTCAGACTTCACGTAAATTACATATTATAGTCTCAACTGATACGATTTATGTGAGTTTTACTCTACAAGTAACGTCGGGTGGAAACAAAAACTTAGATTGCCTCGAACTGACAATAACAAACTAGGGTTTGTTTCACAGTCTAATTCCATCCAATTTCACAGTTTTACCGAATGAAGTGAAATGATCAATAATCTCTTGGGCAATAATATTTTTGCAATTATAATATTTTAATAAATACAAACAAACAGCCCAGAGAGTAAGTCATTAGGTAAACAATGAAAACAAAAGAAACGATACAAACATTTTAGCAGGTTTTCTCCAGTGGTTTCATGCCAGATTTTTTTTAAACACAGATTTCTTTGTCACAGGAAAGGTTGTACAGTACTCATTCTTACTCTCAGTAGATTTGCTGTTTCTCTGGTGTTCCTTGTCTCCTATGTCTGTTCTCTCCTGACAATTAACTTCTTTCACTAGACAGGTTTGCACAATCAGTTTATATTGTTTCTCTTTGAAGTGGCCCCGAGTGGTGGGAGCAATAATAGACAGTCCTCACAGTAACATTTGAACAAACCCATTTGTCCAGACCTTGCTGTGAACCAGATTTCAGGGGATGAAGAGGCAAAGGTGTTTTAAGAAGTCTGTTGTCCTTTACACTTTACCCCCCCAAAATCAGTGGGTAAGACAATTAGTAATAAGTCTTTGTCCTGCCTCAGTCATTGCATTGTGTTGCCTGCAAAATATACAGCCAATTCACTTTACTGTATATTCTATGAAATGCTTTGAGACATCTAAGCTGCTATATCGAATACAAGGATTATTATTAGTTTTAGCAACTCTTGTGGCCACCCCCTTCACCACTTCTGAGATCTTGATAACAGGCAAGCCTTCTTTTGACCACTTTTTCATCTGTTTCACTTCCCAACTTCCCAATGTCCACCTTCAACCCTTTCTTTACATTTCTTTACGAGAAAACATTAGGTTATAGGGTGAGGAGAAAACTACCTTCTTGTAAATGACCTCTTATAAATACCTTCTCAGCCCTGTCTGAATTGCTGAGGTGTCTCTCCTATTGTCCTACCCAGTCCTCTTAGCTTCATTGATCTAGTCAATAGTTGCCTGGCCTCTACTCTCAACACCTCAACGACACTAAATCTCACACCCCTGTTAATTCCCTGCTACAACAGTCAAACATTGACTCACTTTTCCTTTCTCCATAGATCAATCACACATCACCAATATATTCCTGGTTGTGACCGGCAAGTTTAATAATACTGTAATAATAATAAGAATCCTTGCATTTGATATGGCAAGTTAAGGCCAGTATTGGAAGTCTGAAGCAGTAATTGTCCAGCGTCTTGGGACATCCTCCTGACGTGAAAGGCGCTATACAAATATAATTTTGTTGTTGTTGTTTCTTTACACAGAGGGAAATTAAATGATCGAACAGGCATCTGTTATAATATAAAATACATAATACAAATGCATCGATCATAATTTATAACAAAGTTAAGTTAGAATACATTGGTAATGATAATCCTTGCATTTGGAATAGGACTTTATCACATCGAACGGACATGTCAAAGCGCTTTAAAAGATTTTACTGTGAAATGGAGTGACTGTGTGTTTGTCAGCAAATGGCGCACAGCAGTGTCCCACAAACAGCCACGATGTGAGTGGACATTTTTTATTGGGAGGTGGTTATTAACCAGGAACACAGAGAGAGACAGAAAAACTTACGTCCACCCCTGAACAGGCAGATGGGGCCTCGGCTTAATGCCTCATTCAAAGGATGGCACCTCTGACAATACAGCATACCCGTAGCACTGCGTGAGAGTGGCAGTTTAGACCACGTGAGTCGGTATAATAATAGCTATTAAAATAATCAGTTATAATGTTAAAATGTGTGATCAGATAACTGTTCTTATTTAACCTAACAGCACCAACAGGATAAAGGAGAAATCCCTCCTATGCCAGTGTAGTTCAATGTTGTGCCAATACTATTCTGTGTCATGGTTCTCATTCATCATCACAAATAACTGTCAGCACTGGCACTTCACCCTCATGTTACATTGCACTCCAGGCACATGTTTGGAAGGATAAAATCTAGAATTGCACCACTGGGTGTTTTTCACTGTTCAAGTGGATACAGTACAATATTTCCCACGCCCACCATTATGTTTCACTATAAATCATTTCAATTATGGACACCATTGCAGTTGTGTCATCGTTATAATAGATGAAGTGACTGGAGTGTACTTTTTGCGGTTGTCTGAACAGTCTATTCCTCTCTGGGTGACATTGTGCATCCTTTTTCCTTTAGACCTTGACTCTTCAAACACCTTCCCATGTCTATATGTGTCTTGTGAAGGGACTTTTTTTCTCGCAATTCAATGTCTTTTTTTTGCTGTCATCCCTATGAGTCTGTATTAATATTTTGGGGTTAATGTTTCGTTGAATGACACAACCCTGAGCAATAATTGCCATTCATTACGTAAACTTAACTTGACTCTTGCAAACAAGCTTTAATTATTTTGTTTAAACTTTGTTCAATTCATGTATTTTCTTTGGATTCCTTCATTTGTATCCCTTTTATTTTTTACTCTTTCTCACTCGAAGGATGTAATCGAACTTGTAATAATAATAATCCTTGCATTTGATATAGCGCTTTTCATATCTTATCGACATCTCAAAGCGTTTCACAGAATATACTGTAAAGTAAGTTGACTGTATATTTGTGGGCAAAATGCAGCAGCCGATTGCACTCAGCAGTGTCCCACTAACAGTCATGGATTGAAATGACCAAGTTTATTATTGTGGGCTTTTTTGGACCGGTTACCATTAGGCGTGTGGAGTAAGGAAACTTGCCCAAGGTTTCACCCTGATCTGCATGGATTCAAACACAGATCTCACACTTGTAAGGTGAGTGCTCTAACCAATGAGCTACAGGAGCCTTGTACGAGGCCTTCAGAGGTATTTCATTTATTCAATTCCCCGATGAGGGGAAGGGCCACCACAAACAGTCTTCCCACACTTTAGAATCTCACAACACATGTTCCACGCAGAGCATGATCAAGAGGATAATATACATGTGGGGACAGACAGACAGAAGCACCACTGGCATTACTGCAGCACTCCACTGAGGCACAGGCAAAATGTGAGTAAAAGCTCATACAATTCTCTCTGCCCGTTAGTTAAGTGCAGTTTCTTTCATATCTGGATCTTATGCTGGTTTTGGCTTTAGCAATAATCTCAAATCAGTAATATAAAGTAAACTAACTGTAAGGGACTGAGCCTGGCTAGCCCAGATAGGGTTCGGAGAAAGAAGATCATGATTAATAAATATGGGGGGATCAGAGAGCTTTAGAGAAAGGACATCTGGCCTAGCGAGCAAGTCCCAGAAAGCCATGAGTAATGCAGCCCGAGGCAACCGCAGTGGGAAAGAAGATATGCGTTCAGCCTCGCAGTTAGTATTGAGGCTGAATTTCATCCACAAAGAAAGTATTTTCTCTTTTACACCACTCAGCATCTCTTGGCTTTCTGTTGTGAACCCTGCACTGGACTACCTATCACAGCCAGTGCGGCTGGATTAGTTGGTTTGAACAGCTGCAATGGTAGTCAGGTATTTGAAGCTTGGACTGTAAGACAAATGTAGGCCCCATTTGAAGCTTAAGATTGGGAGCAGGATATGACACATGCAGAAAGGACTCACTAAACATTGAGTTAAATATTGCTAATAATTCATATCACTGCTGTTGGCTTCCAGATCTTCCCTCTGTCAAGCTCACATTCACAATGTGCATGTTTTATTTTCGTTCTGCCTCTTGCAGTTGCCACTGTTTGACAACCAAATAGTCAAGAGCAACAGTTCGCAGACCCTGCCAGGACACTACAGTACAGTATTCTTTACTGAGATGGCACAATTCTAGACAGCTCCTTTGTTCATTAAATATAATGCATATTAATAACTAGACTGCATGGAATAAATGACATGTGGGTCTGAGACTCAGTGACTTAGTAGGAAATGAAGTGCTGAGTGAGTCAGCCTGTGAGACACAGCAGCACTGCTGCTTGTGTGGGATGACTTATAGTTCAATAAGTAACCAGGCCCCATTGCGCGCAGTTACCTCGGGATATCTGCCTTAATATTCCTCCTTTGACATTCCATTCTGAGGATACTGGAGCCTGCACTCAGCTCTCACTGTTCCTGCATTCTCATTCAACGCGCCCTCCCTCCCTCCTTCCCTCCCCACACAGACTAGATCAAGCTCCTGGTCTCATGTATACCACAGTCCCAAATCGTCCCTGTAGCCTTTAAATGAAAAGATTAAATCAGAATCTGTGTGTTCCCAAGCTTTCCGCAGTGACAGTGTTTATTCATCTTGTGCTCTTGTACAGCTCTTCTTGTTCAGACGTATTGCTGACTACTCCCTGAACCATCTGTGTTTGTGCAGGTTCTCAAAGCAGACCTGCCTGTGGGCCTCATAACAAAGGGGCTGATTCACCTCACTTGACGGAGCACTTATATGCAGGAGCTCATAGACAGGTCTGAGCATTGATCTGCCTCAAAGGGTGACCCACTTACACTTCAGATGATCAAACTGGTTGCCAAGAAAGCTTCATGGTGATTCTGTGCACATCAGGGCAAATGTGTTTCTATGCACCTGAGATAAATGTGTGTGACTGAATGTACATATGTAAATGTACGTGTGTGTAATTGAGTACATGACTGTTTGTGGGACACTGATGTGCGCAATTATCCGTTGCGTTTCGCCCACATATATACAGTCAATTAAATTTACAGTGTATTCTGTGAAGAGCTTTGAGACGTCTAGAAGACGTGAAATGCAAGAATTATAAATCAAATGCAAGAATTATTATTATTATATGTGGATACATGTGGATATTGCATCTGTGAGTAAACGTTAAAGTGCATTAAAGGGTGAAATCTTGGGCAAGTTTCCTTACTCCACATGCCTAATAATAATCCCTCAAAAAAACCAATAATAATTTGGTCACACAATTCATGACTGTTTGTGGGACACTGCTGTGCGCAATTCGCTGCCGTGTTTTGCCCACAAATATGCAGTCAATTTACTCCGATGCTTTGGGGCATCCTTCCAATGTGAACAGCGCTCTACAAATGTAATTTTGTTGTTGTTGTTGTGTGCATGTATAGCAAAACGCTAGAATGCAAGTACTGTACCATAATTCAGTGTATGCACCAGTTTTAGAAGATATTCTACATGGGAGTAGACTTAGTGTCTTTAGGCAGCACTTTAGAACAAGCAGAATTTGGCAAATTAAGAACTGCAAGAAAATGACTTGAAAGTTAGGACTGAATTCAACTTTTTGCTGAATCCTGGACATTCTAAAATACTGCACGAACAATAATAATCCTTGTATTTGATATTGCGCTTTTCATGTCCTCTAGACATCTCAAAGCGCGTCACAGAATATACTGTAAAGTGAATTGACTGTATATATGTGGGGAAAACCAGCAGCCAATTGCACACAGCAGTGTCCCACAAACAGTCCAGGATTGAAATGACCAATTTATTATAGGTTTTTTTTGAGGGATTCACCCTGCCTGGAATTGAACCCAGATCCCCCACTTGTAAGGTAAGTAGTCTAACCACTGAGTTACAGGACTCCACAATAGAGTAAATCTTGAGGCAGTTGGAGTTTCTGCTCTTATGCATGTCATGTGCATGTGATCTGCCTCACTACAATCCGGGTTTATCTTCAGGGCAAACACATCACAATGCATTTCATTTTAATAATGTTTTTTCAGATGACACGGTAAGTAATTGGAGTGTACAGTGAAATCATTGATTATCCACGCTAAAAGACAGGTTAATTCTAAGGCCAACTCTTTCTGTTGCATATTTTCATTTTCAAAAGAAATGACTTCTAATCAGCTGCCCTGCTGAAAGCATTATTATTATTATAATTGCTTCATGTTAAAAGTTGTATGTGTTTTTTTTTAAAAAGTGCTGCCGATGATCTGAAGTGAGGCAGTTGAGTTAGAGCACTGTCCGTTTGTAAACTGGGATTAAACACTGCCCAGCCAGATGGGATGAAGTGTTCCTTTCCTCTAATGAGTGATCAGGGCCCTTACTGGGGCTGCTTGTGGATGTGAATGTCCGTCACCAAATGCCAATTACACAGCACTGATGCTGCAGCCTCAGCCAGAGAGGTATTAAGGACAGATGGTGTGGGATTGGGCAAAGGACAAGAGTGGGATGCTGCAGTACTGGGTGCTTTTGTAAGAGTGGGGGGTGGTGTGGGTGGGTAGTGTGGGTTGGGAAAACGGAGGGATTGAAGCTGATTGTTTCAAAATGCAATTTTCGCAATGTATTTTCTTTCCTTTCAGAATGCATGCTCTTTGTAAAATTTCATAAACAACAACAACAAAATTACTTATTATGGAGCGCCTTTCAGGTTGGGAGGATGTCCCAAGGTGCTACAAACAGTAACAATGTCAGGCTGGAAAACACCTTTGGTCCATTTAAATACCCAGCAAAACATTCCTCTGAGATGTCCAGCCCATTGTCTAATAACTCATCATTACATTGCTAGCAGCTTGTCCGCTTCCTTTCCAAGATCGTTTATGATAGTTTCTGTGGAAAGGAGCGAAGAGCTGGCACTAAGGGAGATCGGAAGACTGAGGAGAGAGAAGTGAACTGAGAAGAGAGGAGAGAGGGGGAGAGGGGGAGAGGAACTGCAATTGATGCGAGAGAGAGAGAGAGAGAGAACAAGAGAGAAGAGATGAGAGTGAGGAGATAATAATAATACGTGAACGTAATATAAAGGCAATCACATGGTGGAGGTGTCTCAAAGAGCTTCACAGGATTTATTGTAAAGTGAATTGACACGCGGTAGCCAATCGAAACGCGGTAGCCAATTGCGCACAGCAGTGTCCCACACACAGCCGTGGATTGAAATGACCCATTTTATTACTGTGTTTTTTTTGGAGGGATTATTATTAGTCATGTGGAGTAAGGAAACTTGCCCAAGGGTTTGCCCTGACCTGCCTGGATTCGAACACAGGTCTCACGCTTGTAAGGTGAGTGCTCTAACCACTGAGCTACAGGAGCATCACAAATGTGTGTTTTGTGGGTGAGATAGAGTGAGAAGAGCTGAGATTGAAGAGAGGGAAACATGGAGGGAGAGGAAAGCTAAAACTGAGGAGTGCGAAAGAGACATAGAAAGAAGCTGACACTCAGAAGAGGGAGGAAGAGAAAGAGAGAGAGAGGACATCTCAGACTGAAAAGGTATGAGAACCCGTCTGCTTAGGATTTCCAAGGTACTGTATTCCACTTTCGCAGGAAACTTTCACCAAATATGCTTAATATGTAACAACAACAAATTACATTTATAGAGCGCCTTTCACGTCGGGAGGACGTCCCAAGGCGCTGCACAGGAGGCGTGTGACCCGAGCTGGGAGGGGAGTGTTTGGGAAGGGGTGAGACACGAAGGGGAGGTTATAAAATTCTGGGTGGAACAAAAGGCACGGTCGAAGAGGAAAGTCTTCAAACCGGCCTTGAAAGAGGAAAGGGAAGAAACGAGACGGAGGGATTGGGGGATGGTATTCCATAGGGTGGGAGCGGAGAAACTGAAGGCCCGGCCTCCGATGGTAGGGCGGTTCGGGCGGGGGGCTTGGTTTGATGACAGTACTACTTATGTTGGTTGGTCAGATATGGGTGATGGTTTAAACAGAGTTTATTTGTGGCAGGCCCCATGCTGCTTTAATAATAATACAATAATATTGCTTTAGACATGCAATTTTGGTGGTGTTATAGCTGAAGCTGATAGGAGGAGCTCATTGGTTTGTGTGACCTGAGGAGAATAAATTGGTACTAGACCTACCAGGGTTAGGAAGGGAAACTCAGCCTAAATCGCTGCTCATGTTCCATCTAAAGTACCTCCACTGAGAAGTCAGATACCAGTCTGATGAATATCTAATGAGTAGCCTGCTGATGCTCACTGCCAAGGCTCACACTTAAACAAGGCCAACTGGTCAGGTTACCAGAGGACAACCAACCAACGGCAAAAGGAGGCCAGGCTAGCAGCAGAGAAGCATATGTCAGTGAGAGCTCATTAGAGAGAGAAAATAACTGCATATGCTGAATTTATACATAGAAAAAGGAACTGAGCTTACATGAGAATGATGCAAACGAGGGTTCTGACATGTCGTCAGGCAAGAGGATAAGCGCAATAACAGTTAAGTAACTAGTGTTCCTTTCTACATTCTATTGGGTACTCTGAAAGACAACACTGGTTTGTTGTGGCTCTGAGGAAACGGGCTGAAAGGTGACAATCACAAAGTGAAAGTCACAAAAGTTGAGAAATGTCAAAAAGGAAAATGGCAGCCACAAGCACAGTCCCCCCCCCCCCCCCCAGGCTCCTCCCAATATCGCGTAGTCACTCTCCTGAAATGGCTACATTAACCTTTGGTCCTTGGAGACGTAATAATAATAATCCTGGGTGAAGGATGTCGAGATAATAATAATCCTTGCATTTGATATAGCGCTTTTCACATCTTATCGATGTCTCAAAGCACTTCAGAGAATATACTGTAAAGTGAATTGACTGTATATTTGTGGTCGAAATACAACAGCCAACTGCGCACAGCAGTGTCTCACAAACAGTCATGCATTGAAATGACCCATTTTATTATTGTGTTTTTTTTTGGAGGGATTATTATTAGGCATGTGGAGTAAGGAAACTGGCCTAAGGTTTCACCCCGATCTGCCTGGATTCAAACACAGGTCTCACGCCTGTAAGGCGAGTCCTCTAACCACTGAGCTGCAGAAGCACCATAGATGGAGGGGAACAATTCAGCTTACATAGAGAGAGAACCAAAGTGCATTATTTGTTCCTCCTGTGGTGCCTGTTGCTGACAATGTGAACAGTTCACTCTTGGTGTTTCTGATCCATAACATGCAAACTGCACATCATGATTAGTCACAGAGGGACATGGACAGATTGACCAGTCTGTGCAAAACAATGTACTTGTAGAAAAACTGGGACTATGTTGCAATGCCCTGTAACAGGATGAGCAACAGTTCTGAAAAAGGGAGTGTTTCTGCAAGACAACTGCAAGAAACCCTTAGGCTATGGATGGTGTGGAAACACGCCATTTGGCTGCGTATCAATGTTGTTTTGTTGTTGTTGTATCCAAAACTCTGAAGCTCTTGTACTCTTCCGGACCAGGCTCTGCGATCCCATCACCCCCACCCTCGCCAGGATCCACTGGCTGGCTCCCCATTCCTCAAAGGATTGAATTCAAGATCCTTGTCCTCACTTTCAAGGCACTCCATGGCCTTGCCCCCTCCTACCTCTCTGCCCCCCTATCAACCTGTCCACTCCGTCCCTTCAGCAGGCTCCAGCCTGATCCATGTCTCCTGCCCGACGCGCCCTGCAAACGGCGTCCGGGCCTTCAGCCTCTCTGTCCCTACACTTTGGAACTCCATCCCACAATCCCTCCGCCTTACTTTCCTCCTTCAAGACCAGTCTCAAAACCCCCCTGTTCGACTGTGCCTTCAGTCACCCTCATATTATCTCTGTCCTCCCTCATCCCAACACTGCCTCTGTCGCCACCCTTGCTCTGGACCTGACTCCTGACTGTTCAGTGTCTCGGGACGTCCTCCCGATGTGAACGGCGCTCTACAAATGTAATTTTGTTGTTGTTTCCTGGATGTGCAGTAAACTGGAGTAACTGCAGGGGCAACAGTGTGACCTCCCTCTCTTGGTGATGTTCACAATCACAGAAGGCACCAGGCTTAACCCTAGTTACAGTAAGGTGGCAGTTTCAGAAGTGATTGACGATATAGTTATTGGATTTGACCTCTGATTCTCCTATGATCACCTGCTCAGTAACGTGTGGCTGCTCGTACCAGCCTTATTTATTATGTTATTGTTGCGGGTGCAGAAACGGTGCATATTTCACGGAATTTAGCATGTGCAGTGAAGCTCTGCCTCCTTCAGGTCAAATCAAAGGAATTGACCAGGCCCTGACAACAGGTATGTGATGGTGTTTTACAGAAATGCTCACTGCTAATGATAGGCAACACAGAGGCAATCACTGCTCCTGTTAGTCTACGCATGAGTCTTGTAGTATATTGGTTAGAGCACTTGCCTTGCAAACTAGAGGACCTGGGTTTGATTCCTGAGCTGGACAAAACCAAAGGCAATTTTCTTTACTCCAGATTGCTCTTACTAGCAGTGAGCAGGAATCTGCTTATTACAAATATAATTTTTTTGTAGTTAGTTAGTTAGTTAGTTAGTTAGTTGATTGGTGGATCACTTTTCCAGGGGTGATAATCCCTTCTACAAATAATAATAATAATAATTTGGTCACTCATCCACAACTGTTTTGTGACACTGCGTAATATTTTGGCGCGTTTGGCCAATAAAATATACAGTATAATCTGAGTTGACTCAAAGATGTGATAAGGCACTTTAACAAATGAAAGGATTATTATTATTATACAGATGCATTCACTGCTAATATTAGACTATATAGAGACATTCACTAATAATATTAAACTATTAAGAGACATTTATGCCATACATCAAGAAATATTCAATTCAGTTTTAAACTTGCTTCTTTCCTGTTCTTTAATGTGACTTTATTCTGAGCTTTAAGCTTATCTAATTGGATTTTTATTTTCTTTATCTTTATTTTAAAATAAAACAAACTTACAAACAACAGCAAAAGAAATGGAACCAAATAAAATTAAGGAAAATATTTATAAATTATGCAAACCATAAACTAGGGTGGAAAAAAAATCACATAAAACAAACAAAAGCATAAATATAGATGACGTTCCCTTTGCCTGTAATGGAGTGCAATCTCTCTTCCCCAGAGGAACAATCTAATGCTCGAGGAATCTAGAATGTGCATTGGGGTTATCCTTGGTCCTCTCCTCTTCAATATCTTTGACATTGACCACTCTATCCTCCTCTCCTCTCACCTCAACCTTCATGGTTCTATCCTCGACTGGTTCAGAACCAGCCTTTTACATCCTTTCCACTTTGTTTCCAAAACTGCTTCTCCTCCAGTCCCTGCATCGTCTTGTGTGGAGTTCCTCAGGGCTCCTCTTCAACATCTACATGCTCAGTCTTGGTGACATCATCCACAGATATGATGTCAACTTCCACATGCACGTGGATGATAACCAACCGTATCTCTCTGCCTTCATCTTCGACTCCAGGGCCACTGCTCTCCTGACAGAATGTCTGTCAAGTCCTGTTTGAGAGCTAACTGTCTCCAAACATCAATAAGATCAAGGCCCTCGTAATTGGCTTCCATCTGTGCCTTCACATCTCAAGCAGTGACAGCATCACCATCCAAGGATGCACACTCCACCTTACTAAGCCAGTCTGGGACATTGGTGTCCTCAACTGTTTTTTCTACCCCACATTCATGCAATGATCTGCTTTGCCTTCCCCCACCTCCATAACATCGTCCAGCTCCACCGCTGTCTCACCCCTCAGACTGCCAAAACCCTGATAAATGTATTTTGTCACCTCAACTACACCAACTCCTTGTCAGCCTTCCTACTGTTTCCCTCCACAAGCTGCAGATCATCCAGAATTCTGCAGCTCGTGTTCCCTTCTGCAGCAGACTTTGTGACCTCCATCATCCCTACCCTCGCTCAGCTCCACTGCCCCACCATCTGCAGTCAGGCCTTCAGCCCCTCTGCCCAACCATTTGGAACTCCATCCCCCAGTCATTTAAGCTTGCTCCTTCCCTTGTCTTCTTCCAAGCACACCTCAAGACCCTGCTCTTCAACTGTGCATTCAGCCACCTTCCTATCACTGTCTTTATTGCCCTCCACTTCCACTAGTCCCAATGCCCTGCTTGAGTCCAAATCCTTTACTGGGAAAGGCACTATACAAATGTAATTTTTTTTAGCCAACCTGCCCACTCCCTCCGTTCAGCCAGCTCCGGCCTACTTCATGTTCCCTGCCTCGCCTTCAGCCATTCTGCTGCCCACTGGAAATCAATCCTGCAGTCCATCCAACTTGCCCTCTCCCTTGCCTCCTTCAAGACCTGTCTGAAGCCCCTACTCTTGGACTGTGCCTTCAATCACCCTCATTCCCATCCAGATGTGAAAGCTGCTATATAAATGTAATTGTTGTTGTTGAGACCTGCACAGAGAATTCTTTCAATAAACAGCTTGATTCCATAATAACAAGACAGCAAAATTGGTATTTTGGGAGGGTGACATCAACTAGGCCCAAGGCTCTTCTTTATCCGAACTGATCCTGTGTGAACATGTATGCGTGAGTGAGTCTTAAGCATAGGCAAATACCAAGCACTGCAACTGGGTGTAGTCTAACCAGGCTGCGTGACATTTAGCTCAATGTTATTTCATGTGGTTGACAAGTCTACTTTTGTTGTTTTGCATAAATGAATAAGCATTAAATGTGCTGGCTTCAGATACACATTTCGGTTCACAGTACTGGACATGGATTTCAAATGAACAGCAAAGGGCTTTAACTTCAGTGTCCTATTACTGGCTGCATTCTTTGTGTTTGCATCGAACAGTCTTGGATTGGATTTTCTATCCTGCCGCATGGAGCACTGCAAAGGAGACATGTCTCTAGTGTGCCTAATCTCGTGGTTTTACTGTGTGATGCAATCTTGCACTATGGAAGGTCACTGTTTAAGCACAGGTTCCTCCTCCCCCACATGTTCTCAATTTCTCAGTTGTGTCAGCAGCTCACAGACAGGCAGGCCACTTCCCCCGCAAACAGATCAAGTTGGGAGCCTGTCTCCATTACTCTCAGGCACCTCATTGTGGCTGGTTCATAGCAATGCAAGCTGAGCTGGGAACGGGTCTTCGTATGTTCACCCTCTTGTCTCATAAACAGTGTGCAGCAGTAAAGGGGAGTTAAAATAACAAATAGCTGGAAGGTTACAAGAGATAGACAGCTAACCCCCCATCCCCCCCAAAAACGAATAATTTTCCATTACTTATAATTGGAATGACAGTTTCAGTTAGAGTGTGAATCCCATTTCTTCAATAATATGGCCTCCTTTTGTGCCGTAAAATTCTATGATTCTATGATTCTATGAATATAACACAATTAATAAAGATATAGCACCTCTCGCGTCAAGAGCAGGTCTCAAAATGCTTCACACTGCGAGCGGTGGGTGGGGGGTAAGATGACCAAAAGCACGGTCAACGAGGTAGGACTCGATCCAAGACTGTTCACCCAGGTGCAGTCCTGTAGCTCAGTGGTTAGAGCTATCACCTTGCAAACGAGAGACCTGAGTTCAATTCCAGGCAGGGTGAAACCTTGGGCAAGTTTCCTTACTCCACATGCCTAGTAGTAACCCTAAAAAAAGAATAAATTGGTCATTTCAATCCATGACTGTTTGTGGGACACGCTGTGTGCAATTGGCTGCCACGTTTCACCCACAAATATACAGTCAATTCACTTTACAATATTTTCTGGGAAGCACTTTCAGACATCTAGAAGACATGAAAAGCGCCATATCGAATGCAAGGATTATTATTATAAAGTAAACTCTTTGGAGATTCTATAGTATTAAAACATTCCTTACATTTGATATAGCATCTTTCACATTTGGAGGCGGGGTCTATGTGTCCTGGTATCTCCATTGATAGCCACAGAGATGATGATGCTGGTGCCACTGTTTATCACCTGTGTTGCACATGAATAGTTTCAGGCCGGAGGGATCAGCCACCACACCTATTAATGATTTACATGTTTTACAGACATGTTTCTCAGGATCAGCATTGGCCCTATGACTGTTTATAAATAGTGAGGATCAGATATTATTCTCAGACTCCAGAGCAGACATTCAGCCTTTCCAGCTCCCAGCCCAACACCCCCTGACCTCATCAGCTTCTAGTCTTCCAGCAAATCAATTTCAAGATCCTCACCCTCACCTCTTCAGACTCACTCTTCTGCTTACCTTCTCCATTTGGCAAACTCAGGGCTCTGTACATTCCTCATTTCACCATTTATAGGTGGGAAATCAGCCACTACACCCTATCCTCTAGAGTTCCCACCCTAAAGCCTTTTTTGACCATTCTCTATCTGCACATGAAAGCCTTCTGAAAACCCACCTCTTTGACTGTGCCTCTGCCCCCATTCCCACCTCCCTACTCTGTGTTCAGCACATCTCTGTGAAGTCCTTTAAGACTTTACCGTATCTCACAATCTTACACGATTGGTTCAGATGAAACCCTTCACGAAGTCCTGCTTCATGTCCTACATCCTCTTTGGCCCATCAAATCTCATCCTTCCAACATCCACCCTACTGTTCCCCATTACAGTACCAAGCTGTTTGTTGGGCGAGTCTGGTGACCTGGTTTCAACCAGGACATGAGATTCAACCATTTTTCCCGGCAACTTGTTCCAGTTGCTAATTACCCTCTGAGATGCCCGACTATTTGAATGTAAATTGTTGCCATATAAAAATAGCAGTTCTATTTCCAGCCATATTCAAAATGGCAAATCATGTTGGTAGGTTTATGTTGATGGGCAATTCTTGGCCCAAGTCCTACCATTGTGTGGGACACATTTTCTACAACGTTCCTAGGTGCAAAACAATGTGTTTTACCCAGGCTGCTGGTCGACTATAATAATCCTTGCATTTGACATAGTGCCTTCTCACTACTTCTGGTTGTTTCAAAGTGCTTCATAGAATATGTTATAAAGTGAATTGGCTGTATGTTTTGTTAAGGCTTGGATGTTGGGGTACTGCTGGTGTCTAACCAGCTAAAATTGCATTGATATTGCTGTCCAGCAAGCTTTCCTGCTATTTATCCAACAAAACCAATCTACCCAGTTAGGGCTTTGACTACAGAGTTAACAGGAACTGAGTAGAATGACTCCCTGTCCTGCTGATGATCCAGGCTGGGGTGGGCTGTTATCAGCAGTGCCCTGGAATACTGCGGACCTGCCTGGCTCAGGACCACATATATATGCATCTTTTGATATAATTATAAAAAAAAGTTTTAAAAAACGTATGAAAAAGATATTTTTTCAAAATAAATTGCTGGGAAACTCACTGGAAGACTGCCACAGAGGGCTGGCTCCATTCTAACATTCAACTGCCGGGCATGTCACCTTGGAGCCAGTTCAACAGCAAGGAGACCATCCTTATAGGGGAGCAGGTAAATGAGGAAAAGGGGGCTATGGATTGGAGTACCCCACTGGTGACCTAGCGAGGGCGGGGGAAAAATACAGTTGCCAAGTCAGACTGTTATGGTGTGTGTGTATATATATATAATATATATTATGTATAAGCACTTTAAGCACACTATGAGACATCCTCCTTATGAGAATATATTGTAAAGCACTTTGTGGTGGTCTCCTGACATCAAAGGCATGATATCAAATAAGAGGATTATTATTATACCAAATAAGAACGCAAAGCCTAATTCTTCCCCCTCTCCATGGTAGTTTCAATTTATAAATGCCTTTTATTCTGCAGATGAAAAAGTACATACACATCTGCTTCCAAAGGCATTTTGTAATTTCTGAATATTAGCCCTTCAATTCTCTGAGTTGAACTCCAGTAATATTTTATTGTCATACATCAGAAAAAAATATAAAATTTTGTTTTTACAAAATACATTTAAAAAATGTTCTCCAAATTCTGTAATTTCAGATTTTCAGATTTGTGGGTAGGGAATTTGATGTAATTTGACCTTCTTTCCAAGTTTGTCCATTTCTCCCAGCTCTGTCAAATGCTCTGTTAGATCATTTTCTCCCTTCCCCACCTCAGTTATATTTATCTGAATTCTACTTCTGCTTCCTGGCAAACACACCAGGAGACCATCCGTCACACAATACACATGGCCTGAATTCCTGAAACATGTTAAATATTGCAACAGGAACAGCAATACAGGGTGTCCCACTATCCCAGAGGATAGAGAGTGACATGACAAACAGTGCTTGTAAGACTTTGCAGTAACATTAAAACTGGGGTACTGTGGAGAGGATGCAACTGAACAGGAAGGAAATGTGTTGTTTCTGCGGAAGAAAGCGGCACCACTGAACAAACTGACATATTTCAAATTCAGAGCTTGCAGTGGCTTAACGTCGACTTATTTTTACAAGAAGGTTTTCCGATCCAAATTTGGAGCACAAAGATAACGTTTAAACAAGGTGGAAAGACACATTACGGATAGACAGAAGTAAAGGGAAAACGCAACAAGGTTAAAGTTGAATACGGGGCGTAGAAATTCAGTGAACAGTACTGTACTGCAAAACCAAGGATGATTTTGATGATTTAATTTGGGGTATGCATTCAATGGGTGGATAAATGAGTAAATCTAAATACCAAATTCCTTTGGGGTGTGTAAGATAATAACAAGATAATCCTTGCATTTGATACAGCACCTTATCACGCCATTGAGGTGTCTCAAAGCGCTGCACAGAATATACTGTAAAGTGAATTAACTGTATTTTTGTGGATGATAAGGCTGTGCCACCGAATCTGTGAAGAGAGCCTCATATTTTCATCCGTTGTGGGGCGATTTTCTTAACGCAGGAGATTGCATTGTTCCGAGAGTGGCACGACTATGCATATATAGCACACGGCTCTTTGTCACAACCTAAACTTTGGTTCTGTCAGAGGGGGAGACCACAGAGTGTGGTTTAAAGATATCTGTACAAATTTAAAACATAGACAAAAAAGGCTCATGAGCTGGGAGATGAAGATTTTTACATTGACATATTAAATATTTGGGGGAGCGGACAGCTCTTTCAAAAAGTCGGCATGGACAAGATCGGCCGAATGGCCTCCTTCTGTGCTGTATGATTCTATGATTCTAAATCATTTGCACATATGTAAAAGTGACTCGCTAATGTGCAAATAATTTAAATATGTAAAATAATTAACATATTTACACGCCTCCCAACGTGCCCTTCAATAATGTGCTATGTGTACTGTGGGTGTCCTCCTCTAAGGTCTCAATCCCTGGCTCCATCAGAGCAAAACCTTCATTGTCTGGTGCCTTGGAACATCCTCCATATCTCATTGCAACTTGATGTTGTTGACATTTCCCACTTTGCTCATGAGCCTGACTCAATACATTCAATACCAGCATGACAGGGAAAGAGAGTGAGATCCCTGTTGGTTTGTGGCCTCATTTTGGAGGGGGACGAGGAGACCACATCAACCTGTCTCCTCACACCTCCACTCACCCAAGATTGGACCCACCTCCCGCACCCCCCTCGCCCCCAACCCCCCCCCTACTCCTTCCACTTGCGTGGGTCCAAATCCTTGACTGCCCAGTGCCTTAGGACATTCCCACAATGTGAAAGACGCTATACAAGTGTCATTTTGTATTGTATTGCCTGAAAGTGTTCAGTATTAATTCCGCTTTCTCTTTGGTCAGGTCTTCTTCTTACTATTCCTCTTCCACTACCCCCCATCCCATATGGGAAAAGATGGTAATAATCCTACTCCAGTGCAATGTGGTAGCTTGTCGAGTTGGATGACAAGTGGAGGTAACAATGGGGAGGTTGCAAGAATCAATTGCTAAGGACAAACCCAGAGTTCAGTAATAAAACAGATAATCCCTGATCAACTTCATAATGCAGATCCACCCTTTATTAACAGCACCTGGTACTTGCAGAATAATAATAATCCTTGCATTTGATATAGCGCTTTTCATGTCTTCTAGATGTCTCAAAGTGCTTCACAGAATATACTGTAGAGTGAATTGACTGTATATTTGTTGGAGAATCGTGGCAGCCAATTGCGCACAGCAGAGTTCCACAAACAGTCGTGGATTGAAAAGGACCAATTTTAGTATTGTGTGTTTTTTTCTTTTGGAGAGTTTATTATTAGGCATATGGAGTTAGGGAACTTGCCCAAGATTTCGCCCTGAGCTGCTTGAAACACTCAAAACACAACTCCTCATTCAACAGCAACAACAAATTACAATTGTATAGTGTCTTTCAAATCAGGAGACGCCCCAAGGCGCTGGACAGAGAGGGATCTGGACCCGAGCTGGTGGTTGGGATCAGAACAGATGGAGGGCATGGAGGGTAGGGGTAGGAGGGTGACCAAAGGAAATTGGAGTGCTACCCTGGTAATCACAATATTTTTTCATATAATAAGAAGACTTGGGTGTACGGAGTACAGTTTCCAAGTTTGCAGATGACACTAAGTTAGGGAGAATAGTAAATCGTGAGGAGGATAGTAGCCATCTGTAAGAGGATATAGACAAATTGGTAAAGTGGGCAGACACATGGCAGATGAAGTTTAGTGCAGAGAAGTGTGAGGTGATGCATTTTGGGAGAAGAAATGAAGGGAGGCAATATAGGCTAGATAGTACAATTTTAAATGGTGTGAAGGAACAGAGAGACCTGGGGATTTGTGTTAGTGACTCGTTGAAGGTGGCAGGACAGGTAGACAAGGCTGTTAAGAAGGCATATGGGATACTAGGCTTTATAAATAGGGGTATAGAGTACAAAAGTCAGGAAGTGCTGACTAACCTCTATAGGACTTTGTTGAGGCCTCAGCTGGAATACTGTGTTCAATTCTGGTCACCACACTACAGAAAGGATGTGAAGACATTGGAAAGGCTACAAAGAAGATTTACTAGGATGGTGCCAGGATTGAGGGACTTCAGCTATGAGGAGAGGCTAGATAGGCTAGGGTTATTCTCTCTGGAGCAGAGAAGATTGAGGGGAGACCTAATAGAGGTTTATAAGATCATGAGGGGTTTCGACAGGGCAAATAGAGAAAAACTATTTCCACTCATGGGCGAATCTGTGACTCGTGGTCACAGATTTAAAATAGTTTCAAGGCGAAGTAGAGGGGAGCTGAGGAGAAATTTTTTCACTCAGCGAGTTGTTCGAATCTGGAATGCATTGCCTGAAAAGGTGGTGGAGGCTGATTCGATAACAACTTTTAAAAGGGAATTAGATCTTTATTTAGGGAGAACAGGTCTATTAGGCTATGGGGAGTGGGCAGGGCAGTGGGATTGAATCGCTGTTTTCAAAGAGCCGGCACAGACTAGATGGGCCGAATGGCCTCCTTTTGTGCCGTAAACTTCTATGAATCTATGAATCTATAAGAGCAAATGCCTTAAAGCTTTCTTTTGGTATCACAGCAATACTATAGCTTAAAATATCAGAAATGTTCCCTATATATTATAGGGAGCGGGCAGGGCAGTGGGATTGAATCGCTCTTTTCAAAGAGCCGGCACAGACTAGATGGGCCGAATGGCCTCCTTTTGTGCCGTAAAATTCTATGATTCTATGATTCTATATTATCTTTTGTTTCTTTTGTTAGGAAATTCCCTGTTGATGTTACATGATCTATTGATTGCGTTATTATTGTCTTCACTCCAGACATTCATGTTTCCACAGAAACCCTACAGAGCAAAGTGTTACTTAAATCCCAAATCTCAGTGTCAGGTATTTAATTGGTATGAATGCTTTGTGGTCTCAGATGAAGTTATTGGTTGAAAAATGAATGTTGCTGTTGTAATCTTTAGAGTATCTTTAGGTTTAAATCTTCAGCAGTAAAGGTACACTTCGGATAACCTTTTTCCACTCTGGAGAGAACTGTTTCCCCTCAGTCCAACTTGTTAATAAGGAGAATGAAGAAGGAGTCGAATGTGATGAAGAAAGCCATTTGGATAATTATTTCGATACAATTAATCTATTGCATACCTACAGAGAAAGTCATGTCACCCAGGGAAAAGAATGGCCTGCTTTGGAATGGAGAGTAACATTCAGTTTTAACACTAATACATTGTCCATGTCTCTAAAATCATGGAATTGATGTAATTAAAATAGTTGTGAGCAGGGAGAGACGCTTGAGGTACTTTATATTTTCAGTAAAGCTTCAGTTTGTACATGACATCAGTGCAGTTAACCTCACCTACCACTGAGTCCCAAATCAGCTATTATATTGGAGTTGTACAATACAATACAACGCAAATTACTTTTGGGAGGATGTCCCAAGGTGATGACAGTCAGGAATTTGTACCCGAGCGAGGGGGTGGGAGGTAGGAGGGTGGCTGAATGCACAATTGAAGAGGAGGGTCTTGAGATGTGCCTTGAAGGGGGGAAAGGAGAGAGGAGAGCACAGGCATGATGATATGGGGTTAACAGGTCACAGAGGTAGGAAAGAGCAAGGCCATGGAGGGCCTTAAAGGCGAGGATAAGGATTATGAACTCTATCCTTTCAGGGCTTAGGAGCCAGTGGAGCTGGGCAAGGGTGGGAGTGATAGGGTCACAGAGCCTGTTGTAGGAGAAGACCTGAGCTGCAGAGTTCTGGATGATCTGCAGCTCATAGAGGGAAGAGTTGGGAAGGCCAACAAGCAGGGAGTTGGTGCAGTTGAGCCTAGGATTTTAGTAGCCTCAGGGTAAGGCAATGGCAGAGCCGAGCAATGTTTCAGAGGTGGGAGACGGCAGAGCAGATCATGGCACAGATGTGGGGTAGAAAGTATAGTTCAGTGAGATGGAGTGTGCATCTATGGATGGTGATACTGCCAGTGCCTGAGGTGTGGAGGCGCTGACCAGAGCCAATAGGAGGGCGTCAGTCTTGTCGACGTTCAACTGAAGAAAGTTAACTATCATCCAGGACTTGATGTCTGACAGACATTCTGTCACAACAACAGTGGTCCTGGAGTTGAGGGTGGAGGCAGAGACATATAGTTGGAATTCCCAACGGCACAGGTTAAGTGTCTAGTTTAACTGTGTCTCATTTGCCAACGACAAAAAGAAAATGGATATCTACCACAGAGTTTATGAATATGTTTTATCAGACAGCTTCATGTCAATTCTTAATCTGTAAATTCCCTGCTTTATGTTAATCCTCAACAATAAAGTACCTATGACAGTAAAATGTCTTAAAACATGTTACTGATTCCTGGAGCATTTTGGTGAGAGCACTTGTCTCACATTTGAGAGGACGTGGGTTCGATTCCCAGGCTTGGAGAAACCTTAGGCACGTTTGCTTACTCCACACAACTCTTTTTATCAAGCAGTTAGTAGACACAGCTTTAAGTGATTAGCTAATTATTTGTTGATCGATTTACGGGGGTAACAATCCCTTCAAATAGATGGACAGTAGCCAAGTAGCAGGGAGGGTCACTTGAGGTACTTTATATTCTCAGTGAAGCTTCAGGCTGTGGGTAACAAGTTGTAAGAACACATTGAAGTATTCCCTACTAACTCATTCGACGTAGCCTGGAGTCTTTATGCTTACAACCTGCTGCTCCCCTTCCTCTTCAACAGAAACCGTCAATTTTCTGTGTCATTGTCGAAAGTGGCCATCTGCCTCTGATGATTTGGGAAAATGTTGCTTCTTAGAGCACAAGGTGATGGCTACAGGAGTAGTTGAGGGGAAGGCAACAGTTCCAAGCACCACGGAACTCATGGATGAGCTGGGGGTTAAACCATCAGTGCCAGTGAGGTGGGTTCCTGAGGTAACATATCCATAGAATCTGTATGTTGATTAGCCACAGGATGCTAGGGTACGTTCAAAGTCATATATAGCTCCAACACTTGGCAGGATAGGGAGCCACCATGGGATTACAGCATAACTATTTACTGTTGATTCACTCCTCTGCCCCCACACTCTGGAACTCCGTCCCACAGCCTTCGCCTGGCTCCCTCCCTTGCCTCCTTCAAGGCCGGTCTCGATTCTCCTCTTCGACCGTGCCTTCTGCTGCCCTCCCAACTCTCTCCCTCCCCTTCTAAATCTCTCCCACCCCTCCCCTCTACTCTGCCTCCCTCCCTTGCTCGGGTCCCAACCTGACTGTTCAGCGCCTTGGGACGTCCTCCCGATGTGAAAGGTGCTCTATAAATGTAATTTTGTGGTTGTTGTTGTCCTCACAGTTTGGAGGAAATTCACCATTTACTCTGAGATTCCACATCCAAGAGTGTCTAACCATCACATTTAGAAATATGATACTTTAAGTTTGGGTATCAAGCTTGGGGCAGGACCTTGCGGGCAGACTAGTCACTGGAGACAAGGTGTCTTTGCACTCAGCTCCTATTAAACCTGCAAACCAAAGCTCAAACGGGTAGAGTGGTCCTAGCTGGGCAAGCAGTGGGAATGCTGGCCAGACAACAACATCAATGACAAGCTATGCAGTTTTAGCTGATTATAGACTCAACAATTACTCCAACTCACACTCTGGGGTCCCCAGGCCTTTGCTCTTGCCAATCTAATGTTTTTCGGAATGAAGTAAGCAGGATGCATCCCTCCAGGGAGAGAGTGCATTCCATTTCAACAATCTATGTCTGGGATTTCCATGTGTAGGTGGGATGCATGGATATCTCAGCTTAGTTTGGGTACTCTAAAGCACAGTACTAGATTGACATGTGTGTCAGCTGACCAAAAAAAAATAATATATATATGCCTTGTACAAACAGATTGAAGAAGAGTTATAGACCGTATTGCAGCTGGCTAGGAGCCTGGGGACGTTAAGCAATGCGCAGAGCACAGTCGGGTTAACTATGTGTAAATGCATGTGTACAGAGGGAATTAAAAGTGTTCTTATGCACATGGATATACTATCCTTGGAAGGTGTCCAGTAGGGTCCGTCGATATGGAAATTTTCCGATTTAGATATATCGATGGGCTCATATCGAGATATACCGAAATATCAATATTTTCAGGTTTTTCGTACTGCGTATGCGCGCGCGGCGTGCGCATTTGGAGTGCGCGCACATTCGGGGTGCGCACGCATTCCGGGTGTGCGCGCATTCGGGGCCTATCTCCTCAGGGGGTAAATATCTTTCTCTCTCTGTGTCTCTCACTCTCTTCATCTCTGTGTTTTTCTGTCTGCGTCTCTGTGTCTCTCTCACATTCCCCCCATCTTTACCTATCTGTATATTATTATATCCACCCCGTCTCTCCCCCCCCTAGCCGTCTCTCTCCCCCCCCAGCCGTCTCTCTCCCCCCCCCAGCCCCCCAGCCGTCTCTTTCCCCCTTCCGCCCCCAGCTGTCTCTCTCCGCCCACAACCCCCCAGCTGTCTCTCTCCCCCCACAACCCCCCAGCCGTCTCTCTCCCCCCTACCCCCACAAGCCGTCTCTCTCCCTCCCCACCCCCCCAACCATCTCTCTTTCCCCCCCCCCCCCCCCAGCCGTCTCTCTCCCCCTCACACCCCCCAGCCGTCTCTCTCCCCCTCCCCCTCCCCCAGCCATCTCTCTCCCACTCACCCAAGCCCCCACAGCTGTCTCTCTCCCCCCCCCCCCCCCCCCCCCCCCAGCCATCTCTCCCCCCTCTACCCCTTGCATACCTGTATATTGTATTCTAGGAAAATGAATACAATATGGTGGCTTTGCACCTCGGTCTGCGCATTGTGTATAGAGATGAGCATTCTGGGTCTTGTAGTTAAGTGTGCGCGCATTCCGATTTTTCGATATATCGATATTTTTAAATGCCTATATCGGCGTATTGATATGAAAATTATATCGGGTTTTAGAGATATATTGATATATCGCCGGACCCTAGTGTCCAGTGATAATTCAGCACATTAATACCTGGGAAGGGATTTATTTATGACGAGAGGCTGGATAAATTTAAGTTAAACACCCTGAGAGGCTGCCCTGCCTGAAGGGTGTTATATAAGTGCAAGTTGTTGTTGTTGTTGCCGTATACTCTCTACAGTACAGGAAGTTAGAAGGTGCTCTCTGATGTGAGTTGAGAAGGGATTTGATGAATTGCCAAAATGGACTGTTTGAGGGATCCAAATTGGGGGGTAGGGGAGGGGGATCTTAAACAAGGGGATCTAAAATAGGGGGATGTCTTCAAATAAAAGTTAATGCAATTAGAAGGGAGATAAGGAACCGTAACTTCACACAGAGCATTGTGAAATGGAGGAATACACTGCCTCCAAAAGATACAGAATCAGACCCGTCAGCATCATAAAATAGCACAACAAGGCTTGGCTGGCTGAGTGGCCCACCCATTGTTTTACCGTGAACCCAACTTGAACATTTGCACTTGGGTTGTCAGGTAACGTAACAAATAACTGAGCTTCCCACTAACTGGGAGCCGAGTTTGGTAAAGTGAAAATCTCAGTGATTGACCCCGCTCTCAGCCATCACCATTGACAATGAGTTGTCAGGTGGGGGTGGGTCTGGTCCGTGACCAGGCAGTGCATTCAATATCAAATGGACTCAAAAATTGATTTCAATGTCCCCATCTCTCGTCTCACTATCTATTTGTCGGTGATTCTCTTTTGTGTCTCCACCTTTTTCTGTCGCTCTTTATTCCTCTCCATTTGTGTCTTTCACATTTTGACCTGAGATGGTGACTGTGTGACTATGGTGACTGTATCTGTTGGTTTCGTTGTTTGTGTTGGCTGTTGCCACAGTTCTGAAATACATTAGAATCATGCCAATTAGCTGGTATTAATTGACTCATTAACAAAATGGTTGCTCATTCAGACGATTACTACTGATTAATAAATAATTATGTTATATTTAAAAAAATTATTTTATTGCTTTACTTGAAATGGAAGATGAATAAATTAAGTAATATTAATGGTTGTTAGTAATAATTGTATTTAGACTTCTGACAAAATTAACCAATATATTATTTCTCCAGGACTAACTGAACCATGTCATAAGTTCCCTCATTAACATTTGATTTCAGTGACTGTTAAATATTTTAATGCAGTTTATCAAATAAATTTTACATGCTGAATTAATTATACTATAAGCTGCTAAACATCATTGACTTCAAATTAACGGAGTTACGAATGTTTCCACAACTGAAATCCACCCACCAGGGAACACTTACACAAGATTTTCTAAGCATTTTCTTAGCTTAGATTTTCTTAGCTTCTATTTTCAGTCAGAATTTATTATTACTCTATTCATAGAAGTCAGAAATATAAAGTGAGGGGCAGATTTAAAACATTAAAAAAAATCATTTCAAACATCTATTAATCAATGTTTTTTTATATAAATAATCTCTGAAAGGAGCTTTGATGTGATCTGTTGATTGATTTTACCCTCAGGTGTACTAGACACTGATGAAAATCAATTGGACTTTTCAGTAAAAGAAATTCAATTCAAACAGCCTAATAATAATCACAAGGTTCGAGTTTTTTTTAAGTGAGGCCAACTGATTTTGTGAATGTTACAAGAAATTCTAACAGGCAGAGATGTTACTGGGAGTGGGAGGTAATCTCAGGGGTTTGGACAGTAGCACTTTAGGCACAATGGATGTCATGACCAAATAATATTGCGAGCTCCCCAGGCTACTTAATACTTGGAAATAGAGTGATTGTTAAGATCACTGCAACATTTCAAACCAACTGGCAGCAGTAAAAAAAATTGCATAGTGGCGCATTGTACTTAAAGCAGACAGCACCAACTCCCATCAGCCTGTGACATTTGTGATCATAAAAATGGAAATGGACTGAAGCACAACCCCAGTAATCATTCTAATCCAGTTCCTTCACCTCCAGCTCTGGGATAAAACAACTCCTTTTCACTTGGATTCTTCTGTAGGTAGGCGAGACTTTCAAAGAAAGTTACAACTCATGAAATTGATGGAAATGCAGAAAGATAAAGCAGATACTATTTTGCATGACTAAACTCCCCCCTTTAAATACACAATTACTACATTTTATACTCAATCCTGTGAAGCATTTTGAGATGTTTTGACAAGTGCTCTTGGATGCTACAACATCAACGCAATATTACATTTATAGAGTGCCTTTCAGGTCGGAAGGACGTCCCAAGGGGTTGAACAGTCAGGACGGGACCCAAGCAAGGGAGAGGGGCAGTGTAGGGGGGAGGGGTGGGAGAGAGTTAGGAAAGGAGAGAGGGAGTTGGGAGGGCAGCAGAAGGCTCGGTTGAAGAGGAGGGTCTTGAGACCGGTCTTGAAGGAGGTGAGGGAGGGAGCGAGGCGAAGGGACTGTGGGTTGGAGTTCCAGAGTGTGGAGGCAGGGTGTGGCTACCCGATTGAGTGGCATATATAAATGTAAGTTGTGTTGTTGACAGTGTGAACAAGCAATACACCAAAAGGAAGGAATAATATTATCATAAAAGACAATGATAGATGGGACGAGCTCTCTTGGGGAGCGCGTGGTGACTATCGGAATATAAAATATTGGTCTTATCTGGGAAACTGGAACCGGAAATAGTAATCTGCAGAGTATCATTTCTATTCATCAATTTATTTGCAATATTCACAAAAGCTGCGGGTGACACACAGTCAGCCTGCGAGGTTAGATTGGGGGTCAGTAACTTTCCAAAATCAAAGAACAAAAAAGTTGGTGGTACTTCACGAGATTGCATGTCTGTGAGTGAAGTCTGCCCGAAAGGAAGGAGATGGTGATCTCGCCAATACTGGCGTTCAGTGGATCTCCAGGCCTTCAAATGTGGTATAGGGTGCCCTTTAGGTCTGCGTTAGTGTCCCTCCCCATTCCTCTCACTCCCGAGTGGGCCACCCAGTTTTTGTTAAGGAAAACATTAATAACTTGTTCTCATCTGCAAATTTATCTATCTAATACTAGGTCTGCGAATCCAAGTAATTCATGTCTGCAAAGAACAGCAGGGGTCCCACTACAAATGCCCCATGTAATACCTTCCCCTTGTTGACCTGGCTCCCCTAATAATAAAATTTTATTTCCATATCTTCAGCCAATTCTGTATTCATATCCATGTCTTAGCCTTCACAGTCAGTGATCTAATTTTGTGAAGGAGGCTTCCGTGGTATGTTGTCAAATGCTTCTTGGCAGGCTAAATAGTACTGTGTCATGGCTTCCCACAGTCAATATGGGCTGTCAACGTTTTTCTCTGATGATTAACTCCATCACTTCCTTTAATGAGGTCAGTCTAATAGATCTATAATTGCCAGTTCAGGTCCTGTCACCTTTCTTGAATATGGGAACAACATTTGTTTACTTGGAATTTGTTGGAACTTCACCAGTAGTGATTGACTCCCTCACAATGTCTGTCAGCACCACACTAATCTCCCACGATGTCTGGAGAAGTACCCTGGGGTACAGTTCATTCATCCTGGGGAATTTTATTGGTCTTAAGCCCGTTGAGCTGATCTAGAACTTGAGCTTCAGTTATGTTAAAGTCCTGAAGTTCGAACAATGTTGGCTGGATGTTGAGGCATATTTTTAGAATCTTTATTTGTAACAACCTAGAGGAAGTAACCATTGGATATGTTAGGGAAATAGATAGGTAGGGGTTGGAATTCTGTTCCATTAACCATGTCAGAAGTGTTGTGAACAGTATAGTTGGATTTCATTTCATTTTTTGTTACCAAAATAGTATTGGTTTGTAAAGTATTACACTGTGGAGGGTTCCATATCTAATGGCTCCACTGCAGCTAATCAAATTTTATTTTTAGTTAAGAGATTTCAAGATCACTTTGACAAGCCCCATGAGGAGTTTAAGTGACGTGCTCTGGGACACTACCCCACATGAAGTGCATTATATAAATGCATGTTGCTTTTGTTGTTGCCTGGACATGTTGGTTGTGTATCAACAACAACTACATTTATATAGTTCCCTTCAGATGGAGTAGACTCTGGTAGCGCTGAAATCAACACTGATTTCAATGGAAATTGGCACCACAAAAATATCCCAAGGTTTTAGCACAGGGTGTCTGGAGGAGAACAGGAAAAAGGATCCAATTCTGGGAGCAGCTTGATCTGACTAAAAGGGGTGGGGGGGTCATGGAATCACACATGTCTCTATCCAGGACACTGACCGCATTGGTTGGGCAGCGATGAAGATAGCAAAGTTGGATCTTTTTTTGGGGTGGAGGGGAGGGGGCTTAAGCCAGATGTCTGTCACATGCAACAACAACAACAATAACTAGTAATTATTGCAGTTAACAGTTGCAGAAGCTCAATGATTGATCAGCATGTAGTGGAGCACCAACCACCACATAGACCAATACTAACAGTGTGACAGTGATAGTGTCACTGCCCATGATTGGAACTATGTCTAGAATAAAAAATGCAAAATACCGCAGATGCTGGAAATCCAAAACAAAAACCGAAGTTGCTGGGAACACTCAGCAGGCCAGGCAGCATCTATGGAGAAAGGAAAAGTGAGTCAACGTTTTGGGCCACTTCATCAGAAGACATAGAATAATGCACTGATGGTGGTGTATGTAAATATATTTTTCATCTGTAAAATATTTATAAATGTAAGGATTATTATTATTATAAATAACTATTGTGAGGACCCAACTCTTATTGTCTGCCTTTTTCCTACTTTGTACATTTCTACTTCTTTCACAGATATCTTTATATCCAGTTCTCTGGTCTCCACCATCGACACAAACAATGTATGCTGATACCAAACATGATAGTTGTCACCAATCATAAATGGTGATGGTTTTGATAGCTGCCACTGCGCTGGTCCCCACAATACATGACGGTTCAGGAAAAACATCTTCACTCAATTTTATAGAATTACTGAAAACTCAGGAATGGAGGTGTGATTGGAAAATGCCCGCAGGACAATGGACAACAACAACAACATTAGACTTGTGCAGCGCCTTTCACGTCAGGAGGACGTCTCAAGGTGCTGACAAACCAGTAGTGTGTGACGGTGCGCTCAGGGTAACTCAGCAATTGACTTCTGGTGTCTTAGAGCAAGAAAGCCGTCGACTGTTCTGCCAGTTACCCCTTCAGTACTCAGTCACCATTAATGAATGCCGGTGGAGCCCACTACCTTTTGAACTTCACATATTTCAGGCACCATGACTCACAAAGCCAGGTGCGTTGGGTCAGGCCAGGTTGAAATATGCAACGGAGATCAGAGAACCAAATGATATAACTAGAGGATATACCATAAATATCCAGGCTTCACTCACATCTCGTTGCTGACTCTTTGTTCTTTAACAAAATTGCATCACACCATTGAAGAACAGTCTATTGCTCGTGCTGAGAACTTCAAAGAAAGCAGTATTTAACAAAGAGAGAGAGAGAGAGAGAGAAAGCCCTTCTCTGAACTCAGATACACTGCAACTGATCACCATACTCAAGGTGAATGTCATCCATCATCATTAAATGATTCTATGTATACAGGAATGTCTATCTTGTAGCAATTTATCTTGTCACTTAGTTCAGTGCAGTGCATGTTTTTTTTACATGGTCTCACCTGGTATCACCTCATTTTTGGGAACTTGTCTAGTTAAAGAATCGGCTACCACAATTTGTATTGTTCAGCTCATATAAATAACACCCTTGAGATACAATTTTGACAGAGCAATTGAAGCTCAAAGCGAAAAGGAATTTTGCTGAATGTTTAAACTCGCAACAGCTGCTCCCTTTCATCTCGCTGATGGAGAAAATCCAGATACGGAATAACAAATATTTCCCTTGCAACCACCAAAAGTAAACAGGTAAAATGGATACTGTAGTCAGTGGAGAGATGCGTCTCAACAGCTTTCAGAAGACATGCCACATTCACACTGTCATTACCTCTCACCTCATCTTTATCGGGAGCAAGTCTGTCTCATTTCTATTGTTGTTTAACCAATATTAATACCTATTATTTTACCTTATACCTTTTGGGATTGAACTGTTGTGCTTACGATAAGGGGAGTTAGTGTTGGAGGATGAAATGGAACACTCTCCTATTGGCGGCCCATTCAGTAAGGAGAACAAGGATCTGATTTGCGATATTTCTCAATGGGATCGATTAAGAAGCCATTTGTTGGGAAACTCACTGGAATCCCGGTTGGGAACGCCATTCCAGAATTGGATCGGACCAGAGCCAAGTTGCTGTGGGTCACAGTGTCACAAAGAGATGGCTCCCGGACGAACTCCGCAGTTCCACAAGTCGAAATTCTTTATTAAGAAATCGAGTTAAGAAATACCACATATTAGACCCTCATGACTACACATTGGCTGTCAGCAATCTACTGGGAGCTCTGAGAAACATCGTTGCAGAGCTGGCTTGGCTGTTCCTCTTACACGTGGCAGTGCTAGCCGTGTTCCAGTATATATCTTGCTGCTTCTCTGATTGCTAAAGCTTGTGCTTAACCTGGGCTGAGTCCTCTTGCTGGGAGGTGGGGCATTGGGCTCAATAGCCATAGCTATTTTGTTTATTAAATAAACACCATCAAGTCCTATTATCAACAGTCCTCCCAACGTGAAAGACACTCTATCAATATAATTTGATTGTTGTTGTTGTTAATCTCACATTTCGTTAGTTCCTTTATTTAATAATAAAATTTCAAGGTGACTCAGGAAGCTCACACACACCGGCAGATAAATGAGAAGGAACAGAAGAAACAGTCCTAAAGGAACTCACCAACCTAATGCAGCATCAGAGTAAATCATGAAACCATTTCCCAGTACAGATGCCAAAAAAAGGAAAAAATGCTCTCTGGGCGGAGAGAGGTAGAGGAGAGAAAATTGAATGAGAAAAATTAGTGAAAAATATGGTTTAATATTGTCCAGCGTCTTGGGATATTCTCCTGACGTGAAAGGCACTATACAAGTGTAATTTTGTTGTTGTTGTTTAATAAAACAAAAGGGGATTTTCAGACATTCATAAATTGGGACCATTATTAATGTTGCGTTCTTAATGGTATTTGTTGTACTTTTGTGAATTTTAGAACGTTACAGCATAGGAACAGGCCTGTCAGCCATTGGAGATTATTGGGATCATTGCAGCTCAACTTTTGGTTATAATATCAGAGAGTTACTGCTTCTGCAAGCAGCCATTTCCTGTTGCAGTGCTTTCCAGAACCACTTGCACAATTGCCTGTCATGCGCAATTGTGTACAAATGTGTTAAACAAAAGGAGCGTTATAGGCAATAATTGCCAACCCTTTATATTGAGCATGACTCAAAGTGAGCTGCTGGGTAATAATTGATATGTCGATGATGTTCATATACCCAACGACAAATTTCATAATATTTTAGATCAAAAGAAAATAACCAGCATCGTTCATTCCAAAAATTCAAAACAAAATTGACTACAATATGATAAGCGTGGTGACAAAACACCGTTAAAATCTACAATTAAACATCTCTGTTAAATATTGCAGGATGATTGTTTCTATCATTGCTTCATGACAGGAGTGCACGTTAAAGACAGCAATGGAAATAAAATACAAAGCTGTTTGCAACTTTCCTCGATAATGTGACTGCGTAGATTATGACTGAGGCATATGAATACAGTATTTAAATAATTAGTTAAGTTGGTACATGGTGTCTTGGACTGAATTGGCTGTTTGTTTGAAAAAACCCACATCCTCCTTTGAGAGTGAAGCACGTCACATTCTTTGGTTTTCCTGTCAGTTAGAAATGTTCATTTTTACAGACTGCGTATCGGGTCGGATTTGATTGAGACAATCTGCTCCCAGAAGATGATTTCCTACTGTCCAATTTGTGGGAAACCCGTCTATTTTGGTAAGTATGGCTTTTTTGCAAGTGTTTGGCTATGAGATCGGAGTGCCTAGGATCACTACATTTTGTAAAGCAGATGAGAAAAAGTTGCTGTTGCTGCCAGTACTGGACTGGTGAAGCTTGTTGGGCTTGTGGATGTGTCTCTCTCCAATCAGTGTATCTGGTTTTAGAATCGTATTGTTCTTGCTCAGTTTATTGCTGAATTCAGGACAGGGCAAATTTGGCCCCAGGGACACACTACCCCATCGATGGGTTGTCCCTGAAATCAGGGAACATTTGGTCATATTAACTGGTTTTGTAGGTGCTGTAGTATGTTCAGTCCATGTGTCCGTTCGATCCATTCAACATTTGATTGCATGTGTCGGTGTGGCCCTTTCTTGTACTTAGTCTTTCTGAAAAGCCCACTAAGGGTTAACAGTACTCTAAATGTTTTTAGTATTGAGCTGTAACCTGTGGGTTTTTATGGGGTTTAAAATGGAAGAATTATGCCAGAATTGTGTGATGATCTGGGTAGCGGCTAAGGATGGCCCTGTTCAGTCCACTCCCTGCTTCAGATCAGTTAGCTCTTAGATGGAAAAGCAACACAAGCCCAAGCTGGTGGGCAGGTTTGCTGACAGAGGGAGGGAGAGAGAGAGAGAGAGAGAGAGAAAGAGAGAAGCCACAATGTGTGCTGTGCACCATCTGGTGAGTGACAGGAAAGGGCCTGGTCTAGTATCTCCACCACAGGAAAGAGCAGCTATCTGTGGCTTAACTTGCCGGGTTAGACAGTGTCTCTTTTACGTTATTAATAATAATCCTTGCGTTTGATATAGCGACTCGTCATGTCTTCAAGACATGTCAAAGTGCTTCACAGAATATACTGTAAAGTGTGGTGTCTGTACTGTATATTTGTGGGCGGCAAAACACGGCAGCCAATTGTGCACTGCAGTGTCCCACAAACAGTCGTGGATTAAATGACCAAATTATTATTATTGCTCTACAGTATTATTAAAATAATAATAATCCTTGCATTTGATATAGTGCTTTTCAAGTCTTCTGGGCATCTCAAAGAGCTTCACAGAATATACTGTAAAATGAATTGACTGTATACTTTGTGGGCGAAACACAGCAGCCAATTGTACATAGCAGTGTCCCACAAACAGTCGTGGAATGAAATGACTAATTTTTTTTGAGGAATTATTATCAGGCTTTTGGAGTAAGGAAACTTGTCCAAGTTATAAGCATAAGCACGGTACCCATAAACTGTATAAAATTTATAACATCCCTCTCCTGGATTGATCAGTGTTCTCCACATACCCTTCAGTCTTGAACAAAAGTGTTCAATCCTGAGTGTAACAGTGCTACCGGAACTGAGTGACTTTTCAAAGGGGAACTTGACATAAAATCCACATTTATTCTTGTTTTAAGTGGCCGTGCTCACAAAATAACAGCGCTGCCACATCTGATCACCCTTCACACATGATCCAGAACAGAGGACATTCACAAGTGACCTCCAGCTGATCCGCTCCTTCCATAAACAGAGATGATGAGTGGCACATTCGCGATTGTAATAATAATAATATCCTTGCATTTGATACAGCGCTTTTCAAATCTTCTAGACATCTCAAAGCGCTTCACAGAATATAATGTAAAGTGAATTGATTGTATATTTGTGAGCAATACGCGGCAGCCGATTGCGCACAGTAGTGTCCCACAAACAGTCATGGATTGATTTTGTTTTAGGGATTATTATTAGGCGTATGGAGTAAGGAAACGTGTCAAAGTTTCCTCAACATTTCCCCAACATTTCACTCAACATTACACAGCAAGTTCCTTCTGAGAAGGTGAAGGGTAGTGTGTGTGCAACGCACTCTAATAACAATCTTACAATAGAGTGGGGAATTCTTCTGTTCAGTGTAGGAGGGATCTTATGTTTAAAATAAGAATAATTCTTGCATTTGATATCATGTCTCCGGGACATCTTAAAGCTCTTCACAAAATGAAGTGAGGAATGAAAGCAAATTGTTTATAAAACCCTCTTTTCCTTCCATTGAATCCACCCAGAGGATTCAATTCAAGATGCTGGTCATCACCTTCAAAGCCCTCCATGGCCTCGCCCCACCCTACCTCTGCGGCCTCCTGAACCCCTACCAACCTGCCCTCTCCCTCCGCTCGCAGGCTCAGGCCTACTCCATGTCCCCCGACCCACCCACCCACCCACCCCACCATCGGCGGGCGATCCTTCAGCCACTCTGCCCCTAACCTCTGGAACTCCATCCCGCAGTCCCTCCGCCTCGCCCCCTCCCTGGCCTCCTTCAAGTCCTGCCTCAAGACCCTCCCATCGATCACCCCAAATCCCCTCCTTGCGCTCCATCCTGCCCATTCCCAACCCCAGCTCGGGTCTGAAACATTGACCGTCCAACGCCTTGGGACGTCCTCCTGACGTGAAAGGCGCTAAACAAGTGTAATTTTGTTGTTGTTGTGCAGCTGAGAGAAAGCCGTCGCTGGGTAAAGACTACCATCCCCTGTGTCTGAAATGTTATCGGTGCAAACGCCAACTCAACCCAGGCCAGCACGCAGAGGTAAGAACGTTGCAAAGTCTCCCATCTGTTTGCTTCAGTGTCTGACTGTAGATGTTTTGTTGCTACAATCTGTCTATTCAGCTTTACACTGTAAACTGTTACCTCTTTGGGGAATCGTAAACTATTAGAACATCTGGGGCTTTGGCCCGTTTGCTTTTTAATCGTTAACTTCAGTATCTCTTTGGCCCATTTGCATGCAGAAATGAAACTAATTACGCCTCACCTTGATGTGCACTCGAGCTGTGCTGCTGGGAATCTCCACATTTACATAGCAGTATACCTGGGAGAACACCACGTTTTCATGCTACAGCAGTGGTTGCAATTCTGGTTACAGCTGCTTCATTTGCTTGTGTGATTGGTGTGTGTGTGTGATCTGTGTGTGTGTTTGTGTGTGTGATCTGTCCGTGTGTGATCTGTGAGTCAATTTGATCTGTGTGTGCGCACACATGTGATCAATGTGTGTGTGATGTGCATATGTGTGATCTATGTGTGTGTTTGATCTGTGTATGTTCTATATGTGTGAGAAAGATCTGTGTATGTGTGTGTGTATATGATATGTGTGTCTGTGTGTGAGGGAGATCTGTGTGTGTGTGTGCACATTGTTGTGCAACAGTAAACACAAAAGTTTGTTGGGGGAAATAAGGAATGTGAATGGAACTGGAGTCACCTTGCAATGCATCGATTGAGCCCTGCTCCAGTCAGCATAATGTGTGCATTTTAAAATGGAAACTTCCTGGATGTTACACAGCACCTGTTTCACACAGACTAAAGTGGAGCTGTGAGCTGCACTGGTGGCAAATCCTTGATGTAAATGAGACTTCGGATCTCAACTACTGTACTTAGGAAATTCATTTGAAAATGAATAATAACAATAATCCTTGCATTTGATTATTGACTTGCGTTTTATCCAGTCGTCAAGATATCTCAAAATGCTTCACAGAGTATCTTGTAAAACGTCATGTTTATTCTATTGCCATCCGAAAGAAAAAATAATAATATTTCAGGGGAATGTGTTAAAATATAATGAGAAAAAAGTCAATATGAAATGCATCCCACTACTATCCTACCCCCAAATTACATAAGTTAGCAGAGAGAAATAAAACTTTTTAAAAAATGTTTAGACTTCTTTGCCCAAAGAAAACAAGAGGAAATTCCACAATGGGAAGCTTATTAGTTTAGATTATAATAATGATAATAACAATACTTGCATTTGATTCATCATTTTATCACATAATTGAGAAGCCTCAATAGATATACTGCAAAGTGGATTGACAATGTTCTGTGGGTGAAATGCAACAACAACAACAAACAACAATTTACATTTATATAGCGCCTTTCACGTCGGGAGGACGTCCCAAGGCGCTAAACAAGAGGCGTGTGACCCGAGCTGGGAGGGGATAAAATGCAGCAGCCACTTTGCATACAGCAGGGTCCCGCAGACAATCAAGGAGTGGGTGACCAAATTTATTTGGGGGATTTGTTGGACTGGACACTGGGAGAAATTTCCTTCCCTTTTCCAATAGTGCCATGGCATCTTTAATGTCCATCTGAACAGGTAGAAGGTACATCGATACCTTCAACAAAGCACCACACCCTCCGGCACAGCATTGGAGTGTCAGTTTAGACTATGTGATTCCAAGTCCTTGACGTGTGGCTTGAACCCACAACCTTCTGACTCAGAGGCGACAGTGCTATCAACCGAGCCAGGTTGATTATTTTACAAAGGTTACAAAGGGAACAAATGTTTTTCAAAGCCATAAAGGGTTGAAATACAAATGTGTTGATTCATTTATTATACAAACAACACCCTGTTCTTTCCTTCCCTTTCCTCAGTACGATGAGAAGCCTTACTGCAATCGCTGCTACCTCCAGCACTTTGGACAAAGAGGTAAGAGAGCATTGAACTGACAAGATGCTCCATCACATCCCAAACACCCAAAGCAAGAGGCTGATAAACTCATCCACTACCTGACAGAAGTTGAACATCCTACCATCTCCTTAAAACAAAAGGCATCTCTGATCCAGTCTACAGAGATTATCTGCACCAGGCTTGTGCTCCATAAAGGCAAAAATACTCAGTGACATTGACCCACATAACTCTTCAAGGCCAACCACCTTCTGAGGTCCAATCTGACAAGCCAGTTATCTATTGGTAAATTCTCCAGTCACAAATCAGCTCGCACCACACATTCAATCTGTTTGACATACTTTGATGTTTTTGTTGAGCTTTTAAAGGTTGTGTTAAATTGAGTAAGCTGGCTCCTCTGGGAATTAGTTTGAGAAAGAGGAACAAACGTGTATCTGTTTTAAAACACAACAGCAGATATCCATGGGAAAAACCCCTCTCAAATAATGACTATTTATTTTATTCTTCGCTCTTCTCCAATGTAACATGCCAGCACCCAGTGTTAGAAAATTACCCCAAAAAACATTTCAGATACGTGTTTCCTTAACGGATTATTCCACTAGACAGAAACGTGTGGCTGAACTGTTTTAGGAATCAGTACCGTAGCCGGTGATGTTGTCAAACCTGCCCTGTTGATATTGTAAGATGGATTCCACAGATGCCAGAACAGTATAAAGCCTGTATGACTACATATCCGGCTAATACGCCTCCACCATCAGCAGGAAAACAGTCGCTGCTCTGTCTAAAATGAGAGACCATTTAGGTCAGGCTACTGTCCTGAAACCCTGAAATTCCACCTTATCTTAGATTGTAAGGCTATACAGGCCTCTCAATGTGAAAGGCATTCGTGTAAATGTAATTTTGTTTGATTGTTGTTGTTTTAGTTGCAATGGAAATATTAAACCTATTATATAAAGCCCCAAATTCCAGAGAGCTTTAACCTACAAGATTCTTTTGTTTCAAAATTTAATCTGGAACTCCCTTCCTCACTCCCTTCGCCTCGCCCCCTCTCTTCCTAGTTTCAGGTCTTGGCGAAAGACCTTTGTCTTTGACCGCGCCTTTGGTCACCTTTCTCCCCCTGCCCCTGGCTCCCCCCCAGGATCCGTTATTGTGAAGCGCTCTGAGATGCCGTCCGGCGTGGAGGACGCTATATAAATCGAAGTTGTTGTTGCTGTAAAGATGCAGCATACTGGAAAATTATTTCATTCAGTCCTAATTTGAAAGCCTTGTTTTTTATTAACTCTGGAAAACTGGCTTCCAAATGAAAACTGAATTTAACACAATTAAATTTGAAGACAAATGGTCCTACAGGATAAGACTATATGGATTTTCAGGTCTATAATAATATGTTTGATGCTGAGATGAGATATTGCTTATATTAACAATGGGAGGGTCAGTGCAAAAGCAATATATGATGAAAATGTGGGGCCTTATCAAGAAACTTGCATGCTTCATATGGTAATGCTTGTATTTGATATAGCGCTTTTCAAGTCTTCGAGACGTCTCAAAGCTCTTCACAGCATATACTGTAAAGTGAATTGACTTATATTTGTGGACGAAACACGACAATTGCGCACAGCAGTGTCCCACAAACAGTCGTGGATTGAAATGACCAATTTATTATTACAGTTTTTTGAGGGATTATTATCAGGCTTGTGGTAAGGAAACTTGCCCAAGGTTTTGCCTTGCCTGGAATCGAGCCCAGTTCTCTCGCTTGCAAGGCAAGTGCTCTAACCACTGAGCTACAGGACTCCACATATCTACAATGTGTGAGAATTCGAAGGTTTGAATAATACTGTACTGTTTTATTCATAGAATTTTACGGCACAAAAGGAGGCCATCCGGCCCATCCAGTCTGTGCCGGCTCTTTGAAAAGAGCGATTCAATCCCACTGCCCTGCCCGCTCCCCATAGCCTAATAGACCTGTTCTCCCTAAATAAAGATCTAATTCCCTTTTAAAAGTTGTTATTGAATCAGCCTCCACCACCTTTTCAGGCAATGCATTCCAGATTCGAACAACTCGCTGAGTGAAAAAATTTCTCCTCAGCTCCCCTCTACTTCGCCTTGAAACTATTTTAAATCTGTGACCACGAGTCACAGATTCACCCACGAGTGGAAATAGTTTTTCTCTATTTGCCCTGTCGAAACCCCTCATGATCTTATAAACCTCTATTAGGTCTCCCCTCAATCTTCTCTGCTCCAGAGAGAATAACCCTAGCCTATCTAGCCTCTCCTCATAGCTGAAGTCCCTCAATCCTGGCACCATCCTAGTAAATCTTCTTTGTAGCCTTTCCAATGTCTTCACATCCTTTCTGTAGTGTGGTGACCAGAATTGAACACAGTATTCCAGCTGAGGCCTCACCAAAGAGAGACTTATAGAGACTTATAGAGTCTTATGTTCTTTGATTGATCCTGCCATTTGTCTGTCAATTATTTTGATTGTCATATCTTACATCCTCAGGCAGGCAACCAGCAACTCGATCATCTCTGGGGGCCACTGGGTCCAGTGTGTCCAGTGTCAGCGTTGCGAATCAGAAGAGCACTTAGAGCTTTTGAAGAACCTCACCTCACTCAGCGCTGAACAAAATCACCTTGGCAGAAAAGAGCGGCTTTACACTCGAACCGGTTACCACACCTCAACGCTTAGAAACAACTCTGAGAGCCTTGGCAAACAAATACTTAGTGGCCATGCACCATTCATCACTGCGCAGATCAGCGCAGCGACCCGGACTTTGGCACTCAGAGCTCCTGTACTTTTAGAAACCATATTTCTTGACGGTTTTAATTTATGATTTTTTTTGTAACCCGCTTCCCGTTTCTGGCACAATTCGGTTCGTAAACAGTAATTATAAGGATATGGTGACCTGTAAGCCCGAATGTAGGAGGAAGCCAGCTGCAGTGAAATTGATGGTGTGTTTGCAAAGCACCACTTCCTAATGCTTTCCTCAGCGTCAACGCTCATGTTGTACAAGACTCCAGCATGTCGCCAGAGACACGAGCAAGATTAGAGCAGCTACACATGCACAATTGTTTTTACATAATGCAACTGCAATAAATGGCCCTCACTTGGCTGATGGCTTGTCCGGCCTTTGCTTTGCTTTCCTGTCCCGTACTGTCAGGTGGAGGGAATATGATGTCCTCTCCGTCTCACCCGTTTCTGGGCCTTCACCTTTAGAAAAATTGTTACCTCCAGGGACCTCACATTTCTCTTGTCCTTTTAGCCTTCATTTGCCACTTTTTTGCAGTAACCTTAACAAGGGCTAGTTTTGCAAACCGAGGTTGAATTTTAGGACCTTTCAGCATCGCGTGCGATCTTGATTTCCGGAAAACAAATGAAAAAACATTGTTGAGGCAAAGACTGGGTGAAATTTCAATTCTCTGGAGTGTGGCTATGGAAAGTGTGTGGGGAAAGTGAACCCATCTTGCCAGAGGCAATATTATCACCTCATTTACCGTACTTTGCTGCTGTCATCAATGCAGACCAGATTTCAGCATCAGTGCAGTAAAGGGGGGAGTGAGGAGGGGTGGGGAGGGGGGGAGGGGGAATAGATGAGTCCCTGCTGGCCAATCACTACACTCCAAAGTTCTGGAACTCCCTTTCAAATCCCACCTAAACACCTTCCTTTTGCTCCATCCTTGCACCTTTTATTTTTGAATGTGCTTACGGTCACCTCCCAACTCCCTCTCCCACTGGCTCGGGGTCGGACTCCACCGCTGTCAAGCGCTCCAGGATGCTATCCCATGTGAAGGGCGCTATGTAAATGTAAGCTGTCGTCGTCGTCACACCATATCGCTTTGTGCCTCGGTTATTCATTTTGCAGAGTGAATGCAGAAGCTCCACACACGTTTGTGTGGGATTTAATAAACATTCCTGAACGCAATACCAGTGTTAATTCAGGGCACTGCAGTTTAGTGACAATACTGGATCTGATGTCATTGCACTGACCACTCAGAGGTCTAGCACATGCTTTGCTCGTTAATACTAGGAAATCCCATTACTAGAGCAGAACAAAAGGTTTGCGATCATTAGGGACTCACAGTGTACATTTGACCTATCGGGCAGCTCTATTCGTGTGAAGATCAGCAAATTCACAGCCAGTGTAAATATCCCAACCGTAGCAAACAGCAGTGAGTGATACTGTGGGAGGATCTAGTTCTTTCCTTGATCACTGGTTCCTGGAGTTAAATGTCCTGGGATTAACAGTTAAAAATGCTCTGGGATACTAGCATGGGTGAGGGATGCTATACAAATGCAAGATGATTTACTGTTCGGCTACAGTTCCAATGCTGTGGTTTGTGGCAGAGTTGCTAATTTGATTCCACAAGGCTTTATTCCTAACCACCTCACAACGCTTTTAATTGTGTTGGAGAAATAAGACACAATTTTGCCTTTCTGAGCATAAGCACCTTAGCCAGCTATTTAATAAATGACAAATGCTTTTTTTGCAAAGTTTTTAGCTTCCAATCTTTGAAGGACACAGAGATTACGTGGGAACAGGAGTAGGCCATTCAACCTCTTGAGCCTGTTCTGCCATTGTATAAGATCACGGCTGATCTGCACCTCAAGTCCAATTACCCGCCCTTGCCCTGTATCCCTTGATACCCTGACCTAACAAACATCTGTCCACCTCAATCTTAATTTGAATGAACCTTAGCGGCAGCAATGCCAGTGCTATATGCACTGCGTGAACTCTAGTCACATCAAACCCACCTGTCTGCCTGCCTACTCCAGGTGCTGCTGTGCAGAGATTCAATGGGATTTGTCACCGCAAGTGCAGCATAAACATGGAAATGTTGGTGTATTTCAGGAATAGACGTGCCGCTGCCTGTCTGCTGCATATTGCTACGGGTTGATAGACAGAGCAACAAAAATCCATGTTTTTCTAAAAAGTTGAAAAAGATATTCAGGCCATTGAGAAATATTTTTCATGCCAGTCGATTTAGCAAAGGTAACGTGTTTGTCTCTGATTATTCACAGCAATAAAGTAACATCATTTGTCTACCTTTGTTCTCCTGTCTGCAAAGTTCTTGGTGTAAGAACCTCAGTGTAAATGCCCCTGGTGTCAAGTTCTGCCCTCGTCCTCTCCCTCCGCCTGTCGCCTTTTTATTTATTACCATTTTGGTGCTGAGCTGTGCAAACACTGTATGTGTACGCTGGTCATATGCAAATGAAGATGAAGGTGTTTCATCCCATACCAAAGCCATTGTCTTGTGTTTTGTGCCAGATGTGATTGTTCCCCAATTAACAAATCCACAATTTGAAACATTTGAAAACAATTTTTATTTCTCCAGATTTTCTCCCTCCTTTTGATTTCCCCAATTACCAAATAGCACCCATGCGGCCAGCTGCTTTGTTCCTTGGCCTGTGCCAAAGTCAGTGTTTGATTGGTTGCTAGGAGGTTAGGGAGAGCAGAAAAGTTAACAAGTTCTCTATTTTCCTTTCCTCCCTTCGGGGGAAGGAAGTGTTTGGCCTCCATGCCCACCTCTGTCCTAAATGACCCATTCAGTTAGTCATAACTGCTCTCCCAGCTTCTCTCTTGTACTACACAGGATACAGGAAGTCTTCTCTCCATCTCTCATGTCCAGCTTCCAGCCTCGCTCTCCCTTTCTCACTCATATGAAGCTAAATGGTGCAATAAAACTGATAAACAGCAATGGCAAGAACTACATAAATTCCTTTGTTTCATAGAGAAGGAGACATATTTTTGTGCAGCATTCCTGTGTATAAAATTGGCTATCATGATTACATACAAAATACAGGGTCACTTTACTGTGCAGTAAATCCTTTGAAACGCTCTGAGATGTGTCAATGATGTGATAAGGCGCTATATCAAATGCAGGGTTTATTGTTCCCAAGATTATGTAAAATAGGAACCTATGAACCTATAAACCCATGAACCTATGGCATTGTGTAACATTTCTTTGATTACAATGAAATCCAGCTGTGACTTAGCTGTGACTTCCAGTGACAAGGACAGTGACAAGTTGTCCAGACTGGTTTCTCAGTCACTTTCATATTCTAGAGGTTCAGGTCCAATGTCATTTGCCAAGTTTACTCATCACCAACTATTTAATCCAAGTACTGTGACGGGATTAAATTTTAACGATAAAAATATGGTACTTGACTTTTAATATGGTAAGTTTTCCTGGTTGGAGAATGTCTCAAAGAGCTTCGTAGGATTTACTATAACATGTAGTGACTGGGTATTTGTATAATAATAATAATAATCCTTGCATTTGATATAGCGCCTTATCACATCTTTAAGACATCTCAAATCTCTTCACAGATTATACTATAAAGTGAATGAATGAATGAATTAATTAATTAATTGACAGTGGGCAAAACGCAGCAGCTCAATGTGGACAGACAGTCGTGGATTGAGTGGCCAAATTTATTGTTCTCAGTAATTAGTTTTTGAAGGGATTATTATGCCTGGAAGAGCGATCTGCAAAATCGCCTAACAACCAGGTTCCTACTTGGTAAACAGAGGCATGTGGAGTAAGTAAACTTGTCCAACACTACGCTATGGGAATCGAACCGGGCAATCAAACTTTCTCTCGCTTGAGAGAAAGTGCTCTGAACACTAAGCAACAGGTCACATACCTACCCATAAAGCCAATGTTACTGCTAGGGTGCTGAGTGACAGGTGAGTGTAGGCCAGACCCTCTTTCCCTGCAACTACTTCCCCTCTTTACCACAAATCCACCTCAGTGCTTGATCCTGGACTTGATCAATGGACTGGAGGAATCCCCTCACTCCATGCCCAGGAAGTTGGAACCATGGAGGAGAATTATAAATTACACACAAGGTGAGCAATTAATTTCACTGTGCAACCGTTTATGATGGCTCCAAAACACACATTCTGCCTTTAAATTATTGCTCTTTGGCATCAAGTGGCTTTCATTTAAAGCAATATTTATACAGTCTCCACCAATATAACCATTATAAATTGAGGCATGAATGCATGCATGCGCGATATGTTTGTAGATTGTTTCCCCTTTCTTACAGGATTACATTTCCTGTTAATATTGGTCTGCGGTTTACAGTACTTATTCACAATAAGAACAACAACTTGCATTTACATAATTATAAAATACTGTTTGGCTTTGCATAAAGTAAAATATATCTTCAAAAACAAATACAATGGCTTTAAACAGCAGATTTAAGTATTTACAGGAATCAAAACTGTGTCTTTCAGCACTTCTAACATACATTCCATTCAGCTCCTGTAGCCTTCATCACTTTACGTCAGTCTCAAATGATTTCTACCCTAGTATAATAACAATCTTTGCATTTGATATAGTGCTTTTCACTTCTTCTAGATGTTTCAAAGCGCTGCGCAGAATATACTGCAAAGTTAATTGACTGTTTATTTGTGGGCAAAATGCGGCAGCTAAATGTAGTCTGGAATTTCCCCATCCTAGTGGGGTAACATAAGACTAATGTGTTTAGTCACTCGCAGCTTGTGAGAAACTTTATGGGACAGGAGGAAGTGCTAAGTGACCTGCAAGACTAAAGTGAGAATGAGCACTGGATCACAGTTATTGGGAAATTGTCAAATGTGAAATGGTAACAACAAACCATTGGATGAGAAGGATTGTTAGGGACAGTGGATGAGAAGCTATGGGGCAACGTAAACCCGAGAGAGCAAAACGCGGAACATTGTTTAGTATAGAGAACACACTGGTAGATCTGAGCTCATTTTTAATTCTGGCACTAACTGAAGCTTAAAGCAATATTAACCCTCAGATCACCATCCATGAGATGATAATAATGATAATCCCTGCATTTGATTTCGCGCCTTATCACAATTTCGAAACTTCTCAAAGCGCTTCACAGGATACACTTTAAAGTGAATTAACTGTATAATTATGGGCCGCAATGCAGCAGCCAGTTGTTACAGTAGTGTCCCACAGACAGTCATGGATTGAGTGCCCAAATTATTATTATTTTTAATATATTTTTAAAGGGATCATTACCCCTGGAAAAATTATCTGCCATTGTCTAACAACAAGGTTCCTACTTACTGCTAGGTAAACAGAAGCGTGTGCATGGAGTAAAGAAACTTGTCTAAGGTTTTGTCCTCCCCGGATCTCGAATCAGCGTCCTCCCACTGAGGAACACCACACAATGCTGTGTGGGGGCTGGCGGAGAAGCAGTTGACTAGAAGCCAAGCTAAGGAACCATTGCGTTTTTGGCTGGCCATGTGTCTGACACACATGGAAACCCATTTTCATGTTTAAGTGTATCCGGCCAGACTAAATCTGCCACATCAGTACATAACAAAAACATTTCTGTGCGTTCATTTCTGTAATATTAAATCATTCTTCAATATTTGAAGTTAGATCCTTATAGAAATGGACAGCCCAGAGGGTTCAGAATTTTCTGGAGAAGCTGGAGATATAAGACTGGAAGTATTTTCTAGTTTGGGGGTCCCAGAATGTTTGTTAAGTTACTGCTGGAGTTTTACCAGCTAAAACTGCATAGCTTGCCATTGCAAGCACTGTTTGGCAAGATTCCCACTGCTTGTTCAGCTAAAACCATCTACCCATTAGCGCTTTGGCATGAGTTAACAGAAGCTGAGTGGGAATAATCCCTGCCCCCAGTGACTGTTCCCACTTTTTTGCTCTTTCTCCATTTCCCTTAATATTTTTGTGTATCCGTCTGGTGCTTATCCAGTTCCTTTTTGAACAATACCGTAAACCAACCTCCATTGCTACTTGTCAAAATGAATTTTACACACTTTCCTGTGTAAAATTATAAACATGTGCTGAATATAGACTGGTAATTAATTTTCCTTAGTCCACAGGCGTCTGTTTACATGGTCAGCAGAGTTCTGGATGGTCTGCAGTTTGTACCTAAGAAATGCTGGGTAGTCAGGCTAACAGACGGTTTGGAAAGTCTAGTCTATATATGACGAAGGCATGAATGAGGATCTCGGCAGAGCAAAGACAAGGTTAATAATACATGAACGATAAGGAAGTAGAAGGAAGGGGAGAGCTGAATGCTGTGTGCAATTGACTGCCACGGTATCGTGTGGGAAATCCATTTTATACTTTCAATCATTCCCTCTCAAATTAAATCTAATAGGAATTTGGTCATTTAATCCACGCCTGACCGTGGGACACTGCTATGCGCTATTGGCTGCCGCATTTCGCCTGCAAATATATGATTAATTCACTTTACAGTATATTTGGTGAAGCGCTTTGAGATGTCTAGAAGACGTGAAAAGCAATGTTCAGATAAAATGCGAGGATTATTATTATTGAGAGGGACAATCATGTAGAAAAAGAGCACTAGCATGGGCTAGTTGGCGCAAATGGCTTTTTTAGATCCTGCAAAGTTCTATGTAATTCTTGGAACAGTGGGTAACATAATGATAAAAGAAAGAAAAACTGAAAGGGAGAACAAAATTTAGGTTAAGAGATGAAAAGTAAGCACAGTGTGATAGACAAGGAAAAACTGAGAAAATAAATGATACAGGCAAGGAGAAGTGAGAGATGAAATGAACGAAGAGACACAGCATAAAGAATAGTTTCATAACAGTAAGGGATAGACAGGCAGATAGGGAGACAGGCAGGCAGGCAGGCAGACAGACAGACAGACAGAATGAAACAGAGAGTAAGATTTATTGGGAGCAGTAAAAACAGAACATGAATAAGAATACTATTTTATAGATTAAAAATTGAAGTGTAGTTGAAGAATAAACTCCCTCCTCTTCGGTGTGGCGAAACCCAGAAGATTAACCTTGCAACAGGTGTCGCTGAGTGCAGTGTAGTTATTTAATTGGAAGGATTGAATTGCATTGCCAAAAGGTCAGAGTGAGAAGTCCAGCGGTCAGTCTGAATCTTTCAGTGTCAAAGGTTAGTAGGGGTTGCAATAGGGAGTTTATAGGTTAAACTATAATAGGAAACTATATTCCGCGACTGTTTATGGGATACTGTTGTGCTCAATTTGGCTGCCGCGTTTCACCCACAAATATACAGTCAATTTTCCCCCTACCCTTCCCTCGTTACTCTGGTCCCTATCCTAACTGTTCAGCACCTTGGGATGTCCTCCCGATATGAAAGGCACCATATAAATGTACTTTTTGATTGATTGATTGATATGTATGTAAATAATACTGAAGTACAGAGGTAAAACAACACATCATATCATAATAATGATTATTATTATAATCCTTGCATTTGATATAGCGCTTTCCAGATCTTCTAGATGTCTCAAAGCATTTCATAGAATACTGTAAAGTGAATTGACTGTATAAGTAGGCAAAATGCGGCAGCAAATTGCACCCAAACAGTCGTGGATTTAAGTGGCCAATTTATTATTGTTTCATTTGAGCGATTATTATTAGGTGTGTGGAATAAGGAAACTTGTCCAAGGTTTTGTTTGCCCTGACCTGCTTGGAATCAAACCCAGGTCTCTCGCTTGCAAGACGAGCGCTCTAACCACTGAGTTACAGGACTCCCATTATTCCATATAACTGCAACTTTTTCCAATTACAAATACCGTACCAGTTTCTTGACAGTAAGGTGAAATATTTGGAACTAAACACTGACAGAGTCCCAGAATCATGCACGTGCACGGAATAGAGCACTTGAGTACATCTATTTAAATTCCATGGTAAATATAAATCCATCATATGAGCAGCGCCTGCAATCAAAGGAATAAAACCATCAAACGAAGGGACTGTTGGATCTTTCGCTGAGACAACATTGATGTGGAGGGAAATGTATGCAAATGATCTCGTGACTGGATAATAAAGCATGTTGCCAAACGAATTCAAATTTCCAGAGCATAACCAGGGACAAAGCTTCTACAAAAAGACATCATCTTTCTTTGATCAGGGCTATACTGCCAGTTGTTTGCTGACAAGGCCTTGCAAACAGACTAGTTCTATCGCTTGAATCCGTTATTTACCCAATCTGCAATGGAAATGAAAGGACGTTGGTGGAAGCCTGCGACCTGCATGTACCAACCATTGAAATTGCCAGCTTCAAATGTTTTCTTCAAGAACATGCAACTCCCAAATTATGCGCAAGTGGTTAAATCATAAAAGACAAGCCAACGGCACAGGGTGTCAGTTTAAATGTAAAGCTTGAGCTCTTCACATCTCTGCTGTTTCTATTCTCTCCTACTCAATGTCACTCAGATTTATGCAGATCGCTCCCATGAGACATCTAAAAGTGCTTCAACAATCACAACGGCAACAACTTGCATTTGTAGAGTGCCCTCCACGCCGAGTGGCGTCTCAGAGCGCTTCAACAGCAACAACATACAACACTTGTACAGCGCCTTTCACGTCAGGAGGACGTCCCAAGGCGCTGGACAGTCACTGCGTCAGACCTGAGCAGGGGACGGTGGGAGTGGGGGGTGGGGTGGGGTCTGCGGGAGCAGGGAAGGAGGGATTAGGAGTTGCCAATGGAGAGTTTTGAGGTGGGACTTGCAGGGAGGCAGAGGGACAGTGGGGTGGAGTTCCAGAGGTTGGGGGCAGAGTGGCTAAAGGCTCGCCCGCCAATGGTGGGGCTGGCGGGGCGGAGGGCGTGGAGCAGGCCACAGCCTGCTGAGTGAAGGGGGCGGGCAGGTTGGCAAAGGGTTAGAAGGTCATGGATGTAGGGTGGGGCGAGGTTGTGTATTATTCATATATACAAGTGGGAGAGGCTTACGTGACAAAGCTCAATGTCAGCTTTCTTTGAACAATGTTCTGTACCAAACAACAGTACAGATCAAAGATTACGTGCAGGGATCTATGACAAGGTATTGTATATAGTCAGTCAGATAATGATAATTATTGCAAAAAGCACACCCATTCAGCAAATAAAACGCAGAATAAAATGGAAATACTGTATCATGTCATGTAATTTATGCTGCTGTATAGTGATTCATCCATTTAATTCTCTGATATACCTGCAGATTTTTTGACGGCTGTTTACACACAACAGTGGAGTCTGCTGCCACAGATGAGCTGTGCTGTAGTTTTCTACTGACTGCAGTCGAAGGTTTGAGTTGCACTGTGTGCTATCTTCTACAGACAAATGATTGAGTCAGCACTCCAAACCCTGATTGATTAGTCACTTGGGATTGACCTTGTTTGGTCCACGTAAGCATTGCTTTGCAATAAGATGACTCTTCCTTTGCCTATCAGTGCATCCAGGAATAACATTTAAGGGTCCCTATTCTGTTATAATGTTGAGAGCGAAAATTATTTAATTTAGGGAGTAAATATTTGGTAGTAGATAGCTATGACCGTGTACTCCCGTTATAATAATATAATAATAATCCTTGCATTTGATATAGCGCTTTTCATTTCAAAGCACTTCACAGAATATACTGTAAAGTGTATATATTTGTGGGCAAAACGCGGCAGCCAATTGCACACAGCAGTGTCCCACAAACAGTCATGGATTGAAATGACCAATTTTTTTTTGAGGGATTATTATTAGGTGTGTGGTGTAAGGAAGCTTGCTCAAGGTTTTGCCCTGACCTGCCTGGAATCGAGTACAGGTCTCACGCTTGTAAGGCGAGTGCTCTAACCACTGAGCTACAGGAGCTCCAACGTAGCTATGAATGTTTACTCCCATTAGTTAGATCCACCTATTTAGCATCATATTTTCTTGCTATTTAGTGTCGAAACCTTATCTGGAAGTGACTGAGTACATGCAAACATTGATATTGTTTGCATGTACTCATCATGTTCATTGGTGAAACAGCCTGCAGGAGTCATATGAAGATTGGCTGTGGGGTTGTAAAGGAGCCTTAGGAGAACCTGGATGTATGAGGTATCTGTCACATGCATAAGTGCATGAGCATTTTTTTTAAGTGTCCTTCTCAACACACAAAGACATGTTTCACAATGCCCTGTCGTTAAACTCAAGAGAGGTATTCCAAGGCTGAATGGTGACTGGCCCATGAGTGAATGTGCTAATGTTTAGATGGTTTACGATGCTGCATATAGGAGAACTTTCCTAACTCTGCCTGTTGCTGACCCCATATCAACCTCTCCGCTGGCTCCGCTCAGCAGGTTACGAGCATTCCAAGTCCGCCGCCCAATCCGCCCCACCTCTCTGCCGCTACCCTATGTAACTCCATCCCACATTTCCTTTGCCTAGCTCCCGCCCTTGCCTCCTTCAAGGTGCATCTCAAAACCTTTCTCTTCGACTGAGCCTTTGGCCAATCTCCTACCCTGCATCCTCCCAGATCCTGAACTTCAGCTCGGGACCAAATCACTAACTATCCAGCACCTTGGGATGTTCTCCTAATGTGTGAAAGATGCTTTATAAACGTAATTTTGTACTGTATTGTATAATGTGTACCAGCAAGTAAATATGCCTTCAGTGCCAAAGATTTACAATAGGTTTGTTGTTCTGTTATTAAAATATAGAAATACCCACTGGAGCACAAATATTATTTTACTGTAGATGCTTTGCTGTGTAATGGGATAGGGACTGATGATTTATAAAATGAGGGATACCTAATCCATAATCCTCTAAATCTATTCCACTATTATCTAACCATTCACTAGATGTCTTTGCTTTTCAATGTGCCTATTGTAGAATAGATATTCATATAGTGTTTGTGAGGATGCTGACATTATTGGAGAATGTCCCACATCCAAAAGAGTAAACAATCCAGTGCAGTCAATGTCCTGATTACTCACATTCATTCTTGTTCCGATAAAAGATTGCATTTTCCTTTTCATCATTTGTTATCTCTCTTATGGAGATGGATGAAGAATCACCATCTTTGTCATCAACAATCGCGAACTGGCTTCAACACAAATAGGCACTTACCGACATTGTTATTATTATTAGATTAAAACAATCAACAACATAATTACATTTATAGAGCGCCTTTCACGTCGGGAGGACGTTCCAAGGCACTGATTATTATTATTATAAAAAGTCCTTGCATTTGATATAGTGCATTTCATGTTAGAAGGAGTTGTAAAGATTTTACTGTAAGGTGTAGTGACAACAATCAATTTGCAAACAGCAATGGTTCATAAACTGCCATGAAGTGGATGGTGCATCTTATATGGGGATATTGGCCGAAACAGGGAGAGAAACTTTTTTCTCTTTTAACATCCACCCGTTCAGACAGACAGGACTTTGATTTTATTATCTAATTTGAAGTACGATACCTCTTAGCAATGGAGACTCTTCCAGCTTTGCATTGAAGTGTCAGCCTAGACTGTAAATCCTGACATAGAGTTTGAACTCATCACCTTCTGACTCAACAACAACAACAAAATTACATTTATGGAGCGCCTTTTACGTCGGGAGGAAGTCCCAAGGCGCTGAACAGTTAGGTCGGGACCCGAGCGGGTGTGTTGGGGGTGACGGGTTAGGGGAAGTTGAGTAGGAGAGGGGGGAGAATTAGGAGGTGAGCAGAAGGCACGGTCGAAGAGGAAAATCTTGAGACCAGCCTTGAAGGAGGAAAGGGAGGAAGTGAGGTGAAGGGATTGCAGGATGGAGTTCCACAGTGTGGGAGCATAGAGGCTGAAAACCCGGCCACCGATGGTTGGGCGGTTAGCGCGGTGGACGTGGAGCAGGCCAGAGCCCGCTGAACAGAGGAGACGGGCAGGCTGATAGGGAGACAGTAGGTCAGAGAGATAGGCAGGGGCAAGGTCATGAATGGCCTTGAAGAGGAGGACGTGGATCTTGAATTCGATCCTCTGGAGGATGGGGAGCCAGTGGAGACAGGCGAGGGTGGGATTGATGTGGTCGCGGAGCCTAGAGTATATGAGCTGCAGAGTTCTGAATAATCTGCAGCTTGTGAAGGGAGGACTCAGAGGCCAAACTTCTTCCAGCTGAGCCAAGCTGACACCAGTTTCTGCGCCTGTCTGCCCGTCTAGACATTTCTGGAGTACCTATGCTGTACAGATATTGGAGAGATCACCAGAACTCTTGAGCAGTCAGCTCAATCCACCAATACTGTGGTTCCAAGGTGCTGCACTAGGTTATAAAGTATGTCAGACCACTTCTATCTGAATCACCCTGTGTCTCTGATGTTATCACACATTATCGGTAAACGATAAATATTGTCACAGATAGGATTCAATTTGGTACTTACACCATTCTGTCTTTCCCACATCAATAAAATAATAATAGTCATCCTTGCATTTTATACTGTACTGCGCTTTTCACGTCTTCTAGACATCTCAAAGTGCTTCACGGAATATACTGTAATATGAATTGATTGTATATTTGTGGGCAAAGCGTGGCAACCAATTTTGCATAAATAAAATAATAATAATAGTCATCTTTGCATTTGATGTAGCACTTTTCACATCTTCTAGGTGTCTCAACAACAACAAAATTGCACTTATATAGCGCCTTTCACAACGGGAGGACGTCCCAAAGCGCTGAACAGTCTGGTCGGGACCCGAGCGGGGGTGGGGGTGGGTCGGGGTAGGAGGAAGGGGAAGGAGAGAGGGAGAGGGGGAAGAGTTAGTGGGGCAGCCGAAGGCGCGGTTGAAGAGGAAGGTTCTTGAGACCGGCCTTGAAGGAAGAAAGGGAGGAAGCAAGGTGGAGGGGCTGCGGGATGGAGTTCCACAGTGTGGGAGCAGAGAGGCTGAAAGCCCGGCCGCCGATGGTTGGGCAGTTAGGGCAGTGGACGCGGAGCAGGCCTGAGTCTGCTGAACGGAGGGTGCGGGCAGACTGGCATGGAGACAGCAGGTCAGAAAGATAGGCGAGGGTAAGGCCGTGAATGCCTTGAAAGTGAGGGCGAGGATCTTGAATTTGATCCTCTGGGGGATGGGGAGCCAGGGGAGAGGGGCGAGGGTGGGAATGATGTGGTCGCGAAGCCTGGTACGGGAGAGTACACGAGCTGCAGAGTTCTGAATGATCTGCAGCTTGTGAAGGGAGGAGCTGGGGAGGCCGACGAGGAGAGAGTTCCCGTAGTCGAGCCTGAAAGTGATACAGGCGTGGATGAGGGTTTCAACGGCGTGGGGGGTGAGGTAGTGGCGGAGTCTGGCAATATTCCAGAGGTGATGGAAGGCTGTGCCGGTCATGGAGCGGATGTGGAGGAGGAAGGAAAGCTCGTCGTCGAACAAGATGCCAAATTCCTGATTGGCTTTGAGAGGTGGAGAGAGCAGCCTTGAACGCTGATGTTGTCAGCGCCTGAGGTATGGAGGCGCTGACGTGAGCCAATCAGAAGGGCTTCTGTCTTGTTGACGTTGAGTTGTAGGAAATTTGCCCTCGTCCAGGACTCGATGTCGGACAGACATGCAGTCAGAACACCAGTGGTCCTGGAATTGAGGGTTGATGCGGATAGGTAGAGTTGGGTGTCATCCGTGTACATGTGGAAATTTACCTCATGTCTACGGATGATGTCGCCCAGGGGGAGAGTGTAGAGGGTGAAGAGCAGGGGGCCAAGGACAGAGCCCTGGGGAACGCTGCATGTGACAGAGCGGGGGCTGGAGGAGAAGTCGTTGGAAGAGATGAAGTGAAGGTGATGGGAGAGATAGGATCGGAACCATTCAAGGACAGATCCTTGCAGGTTGAGGAGGGAGGAGAGACGGTGGAGGAGGATACCGTGGTCCACGGTCTTAAAGCATTTCACGGAATATACTGTAAAGTGAATTGACTGTATATTTGTGGGCGAAGCATGGCAGCCAATTTTGCACAGCAGTGTCCCACAAATACTGGTGGATTGAGTGACCATTATTGAATTATTATTGTTTTTGCATGCCACCTATATTACAATTCACATACCATTCCGGGGACAGTTCTAACTAAGGTAGAAATAGTATTTTTCATAAGGAATAACTTGCAGCTTGTATGGTGTTTGGTCATGATAGAACGGGGACATCTGTCAGTTTAGAAATACCTCATGTGAATGATGTATGCACTTCGGTTATTGATGATATATATCACAGACAAGATTAACGAGTAAACGGAGGGTATGGAGAAGCCGAGAATTTCCTTTGTAGTGATGTACTACACAAGACAAAGACAAATTGCTTATCTTAGACTAAACAGAAGTATGTGTGACAATTTCATCTTAATAGAGATCCCTTCAATGACATCTGCCAAGTGCTCAACAAACACCCAGATCTCTTTCTATGATTAAGACAGGACTGCCAGTCACAGTGAAGATAAATAATGCTGCCATCGATTTTTAGCTACAGGCTTTTACCAGCTCCCCAGAAGAGATGGCAGTGGCATTGTACGTCAACAATGCCTAAACTCCCATAGGAGGCAATGGAATAGATGAATTCACAGCTGGCTTGGTGGCTTTCCGTGGGTTGCCAGAAGGGTGGTTGAGACCAAGACACTGGATTCATTTAAAAAGCATCTAGTTGCAGTTATGAGAGGATGGTAGCATGGGTATTGTGGAAGATGTTAACTGATGGGCCTAAGCGCTATCTTCATCCAAATCAATCTTGTAATCTTATGGTGTTTATGATGGTGGCTCTCACACTCTTTGAGATACGGGTTTCAAATCACAATTTTGTGATAGGCACTGAAAATAGTCCAATAGTGTGCCAATAATTTACCTACAACAACAACAACTTCGATTTATATAGCGCCCTCCACGCCAGACGGCGTCTCAGAGCGCTTCACAGTAACGGATCCCAGGACCGAGCCAGGAGCAGGGGTAGGAAGGTGACCAAAAGCTCGGTCGAAGAGAAAGGTCTTCAACTGTGACCTGAAACTGGGAAGAGAGGGGGCGAGGCAAAGCGAGTGAGGAAGGGAGTTCCAGAGCCTTGGGGCGTAGTGGCTAAAGGCACGGCCGCCGAGGGTGGAGCGGAGGACTCGGGGGACATGGAGGAGGCCAGACCCAGAGGAACAAAGGCAGCGGGTGCTGGGTTGTGGGGAGAGGAGATCAGAGAGATAGGGGGGTGCAGAGGAGTGGAGGGATTTGAAAACAAGGGTGAGGATCTTAAAGTCGATCCTCTCTGGGATAGGGAGCCAGTGAAGTCTGGCAAGGACTGGGGTAATGGGGAAGCGAAGCTTAGAGCGGGTGAGTATGCGGGCGGCAGAGTTCTGGATAAGCTGGATTTTGTGGATTGTGGTGGAGGGGAGACCGGCGAGAGGGCGTTGCTATAGTCCAGCCGAGAGGTGACAAAGGCGTGGACCAAGGTTTCAGCGGCTTTTAAGGTGAGGTATTGCCGGAGACGGGCGATCCGTCGGAGGTTGTGGAAGGAATTGCTAGTGACGGACCGGATGTGGGGGAGGAAGGACAGTTGGGGGTCGAACCTGATGCCTAGGTTGCGCACAGGTTCGGTGAGTTTTAGGGGCAGGCCGGGAAGGTGGAGGAGGTGAGAGCCGTGTGAATGGAGACGTTGACGAGAGCCAAGGAGTATGGCCTCCGTCTTGTCAACATTCAACTTCAAGAAATTTGTGCTCATCCATCCCCTGATGTCCGAAAGGCAGGCTGACAGAACATCGGGGGACTGGGGGTCACAAAGTGAAGTGGAGAGATAGAGTTGGGTGTCATCCATGTACATGTGGAAGTGTGCCCCATGTCTGTGGATCACATCCCCAAGAGGAAGCGTATCGATGAGGAAAAGGAGGGGGCCAAGGATGGATCCCTGGGGTACCCCGCAGGTAACTGGATGAGTGCGGGAGGAAAAATCGTTTGTGCAGATGTACTGCTGGCGGTTTGTGAGGTAGGACTTGAACCAGGCGAGTGCGGTCCCACTGAGGTGGATGGCGGAGGACAGGTGGTGGAGGAGGATGGCGTGGTCGACTGTGTCAAAGGCAGCCGACAGGTCCAGGAGGATAAGGAGGCAGAGGGAACCCTGGTCACAGATAGAGAGGACATCGTTTGTGACTTTCACAAGCGCAGTCTCTGTACTGTGGGCAGAGCGGAAACCAGAATGGAGGGGTTCGAAGAGAGAGTGGGAGGAGAGGTGGGCGCGGAGTTGGTTTGCAACAACGCGTTCCATTGCTTTTGAGAGGAAGGGCAGGTTTGAAATAGGGCGGTAGTGGCTGGGGTTTGAGGGATCTAGGGAGGGTTTTTTAAGGAGGGGTGTGATGACAGCAGTTTTGAGGGGGGCAGGGACTGATCTGGAGGAGAGGGACTGGTTGATGATATCAGGCAACAGTGGGCAGAAGAGGGGGAGTTGGGTGAGCAGTAGGTTAGTGGGGATGGGATCGAGGCAGCAGGTTGTTGGCCTCATAGAGGTGAGAGTGCGTGAGAGGGAGGAAGGAGAGACAGGGGAGAAGGAGTATAGGAAGGGGGTCGAGGTAGGAGCTGAAGGTGGGGGGGATGGTGAGGGGGATGGGATGGGTGTGGTAGTGGGAGACGAGAGGCTGGAGGATGATGCTGCCTGGCGGATGTTGTGGATCATGGAAGAAAAGAAGTCCATGACCTCCTCGCACTTCTCATTTGAAGTGAAGATTGAGGAGGCCTGAGGGGGTGCATGGAGGAGGTGGTGGGTGGTGGAAAAGAGGACTTTGGGGTTGTTGTTTGCCTCCAGGATGATGTTGGAGTAGCAGGCCGTTTTTGCTTGACACAAGGAACGGTGGTAGCTCGAGCCACAATTGGTAGTGAACCGTGAGGCCGGTTTTCTGCCACCTGCACTTGAGCAGCCGGGTTTGGCATTTGAGGGTGCGGAGATGAGAGTTGTACCTATGGTTGGTTGCATTCCTCAGGAGATTAAATAGGAGTTCTTCATCACAAAATGTGGTGCAAGGCCTGTGAGGATATAGGCTTTATACCTTTAATGACTTTCTTCTTTGTATCTCATGCATGTTCAGGTGCTGAATCTCAAACATTCTTATGAAAGGTAACCCTGTCATAAATTGGTTGTTGGACACCTGGTAAGATTCAGTGGATTATGGGTTCAACTCATGTATCGGGACCCTGTACTGACATAGTCTAGGTGACATAGTGTTCGGAGAAATCTGCATTGCCGGAAGTGCTTTCCTTTGGGTGAGATATTATACCATGATTCCCATCTGTCTGTTCAGGTGGATGTTGAAGATCCTACAGCATTAATTAAAAAAATGAGTTTCTCCCAGTATTGTGACCAATAAGATCACAGATAAATTTGTTTATTCACTTCATGGCTGTTTGTGGGATATGTCCAAATGCAAATTGGCTCCCATATTTGCCTACGAATACATCGTCGTTTCACTTTACAATATATCCGCTTCGAGACATTCTCCTGGCATGAAAGGAGCCATATCAAATGTAAAGATTATTATTGTTTCATCCAGGACATTCAAACCTAGATTACAAACAAACATTGAAAACATCAGTGAGAATCACTGGCAACAGTACTAGTGAGAGTTCTTAACAAGGTTTGTTCCATATTCCTCAGTAACAGTCATTCCTCAAATGGAAAAAGTGTAGCAGAAGCTTCCTGGACTGATATCCAGCCTGAAAGGTCACTGCTATTAGGATAGGCTAATAGAGATAATGAGATTCAGTACAATGCTGATGGAGGGAAGCAAAATGTAAAATAAAATGTGCACTTTTTTCACCAACGGTGGAGTCTTGTAGCTCAGTTGTTGGAGCACTCGCCTTACAAGCAAGAGACATGGGTTCAGTTCCAGGCAGGGCAAAACCGTGGGCAAGTTTCCTTACTCCACACTCCTAATAATAATCGCTAAAAAAAAAAAATTGGACATTTCAATCCACGAATGTTTGTGGGACACTGCTGTGTGCAATTGGCTGCCGCGTTTCGCCCACATATATACACTTTACAGTATATTCTATGAAGTGATTTGAGATGTCTAGAATACGTGAAAAGCTCTATATCAAATGCAAGGATTATTATTATTAGACTGGTAGGCTCATTTTGTTTCACTCTAGAAGAGACATTAAAGAAGGAACCAAATAGAAATGATTAAAATTAGAAAAGGGTTTGATAAATGGCATAAATAGGCAATTCCCACAAATGCAGAGTCTGTAACCAGGAGACACAAGCATGGAATAGTAACTAGGGGATCTAAAAAGAAAATTTAAGAGGAACCACTTTACTCAGAGGGTAGTGAGAATATGGAACTCATTGCCCAAAGCGGTACATTGATGAGGAAGGTAGACTTTCAAATGAGAAAGAGAAGGATATGGGAGGAAGCAAAGAGTGGGTGGAGATTTATTTGGAATATAGACACCAACAAGGATTAGTTGCTTCGAATGGCCTGTTTCTGTGCCGTAAAGCCTATGTAAATCTTTATTTAAAAAATTTGGATTTTGGAGGAATATTTGGGAGCCATCACTCTGGAAAATATTGAACTCCAAAAGCTGGCCAGTGGAGGAGAATGACCTATTAGTAACAAGAGAAATAAACAAAAAATATTTTGCATCTAAACTCTGACTACTTCAAACACTGGAGTGAGAACAGGCTGAGTACATGAAGGTTGAAAACGGGAACAATGCACCAGCAGTAATATTTGTTTAAATGAATAAACAAAGGCAAACTCCTCCCAGTTAGCGACTGACATAGAGTACAAGCAAGAAGAGAACAGAACCAACACAGTGTTATCAACAAATAAAGACCTATATCAGCCGAAATGGTTCTGCTTAATAGTTTGCAAACAGTCAGTTCCCTGTGTCACAACAACAACAACAACTTAAACTTATAAAGCGCCTTTCACGTCGGGAGGACGTCTTAAGGCGCTGCACAGGAGGCGTGTGACCCGAGCTGGGAGGGGAGTGTTCGGGAAGGGGTGAAACACGTAGGGGAGGTTGAAAAATTTGGGGGGGAACAAAAGGCATGGTCGAAGAGGAAAGTCTTCAAACTGGCCTTGAAAGAGGAAAGGGAAGAAACAAGGCAGAGGGATTGGGGGATGGAATTCCACAAGGTGGGAGCGGAGAAACTGAAGGCCCAGCCTCCGATGGTGGGGCGGTTCGGGCGGGGGGCTTGGAGCAGGCCAATTCCTGCTGAATGGAGGGTCCGGGTGGGCTTATAGGGGGAGAGTAGATTGGTTAAATAGGGCGGGGCAAGGCCGTGTAAGGCCTTGAAAGTGAGGACGAGGATCTTGAACTCGATCCTCTGGAGGATGGGGAGCCAGTGGAGACGGGCGAGGGTGGGGGTTATGTGGTCGCAGAGGCAGGTGCGGGATAGTACACGGGCTGCAGAGTTTTGGATGACCTGCAGCCTGTGAATGGAGGAACTGGGGAGGCCGACGAGGAGAGAGTTTCCGTAGTCCAGCCGTGAGGTGATGCATGCGTGCACGAGTGTTTCGGCAGCGTGGGGGGTGAGATAGTTGCGGAGCCTGGCAATGTTGCGTAGGTGGAAATAAGCAGTGCCGGTCAAGGCACGGATGTGGGGGAGGAAGGAGAGTTTATGGTCGAACTGTGAAGTCTATAGTGAGCTCCAAATAAAGGCATCCAAAGACCTGCAGAAAATAATTCTACTAATAATAATACATGCATTTGCTATACCATCATATTAGGTCATCATAACATCTCAAAGTGATTCACAGAAGCACTTAGCAGCCTTAGTACTTAGCAGAAGTGCTGTTTCTAACTCTGCAATAATTTAATGTTGCTTCAAGGACATCAGTGCAAGTGCACATATCACTACAATCTTATCAATCCTGTGTGAAGATTCGTATCCCTTATTCAATGGATCCCAACACATCAGATTATCCTCGACACACTTATAGTCTGCAAGAGTCCAGAGGAACGTAACCCAAATAGTCAGAAAGTTGGATGTGTTCAACACTTTGAACTCACATAGATGAGGCTGACACTCCAATACAATGATGAGGATTGCTGCAGTGTTGGCAGTACTGTTCATCGAATGAGATGTTAATCTACACGCAGCAATGTTTCCCAGCCAACAACAACTTGCATTTATATAGAGCCCTCCACACCGGGCGGCGTCTCAGAGCTCTTACCAATGGCGGAGCCCTTGTCTGAGCCAGGAGGAGGGGAAAGGTGATTGCAAAGTGTGGTTGAAAAGAGAGGCCTTCAGGCGCGACCTGAAAATGGGAAATGAGATGGTGAGGCAAAGGGGTTGAGGGAAGGAGTTCCAAAGTTTTGGGGTGCAGTGCCTGAAAGCAAGGTCACTGATGGTAGAGCAGATGATTTAGGGGACAATGGAGGAAGCTGGATCCAGTGGAATGGAGGCAGCAGGTACTGCTGTGAAGCAAAAGAAGGTTACAGAGGTAGGTAGGTGCCGAGGAGTAGAGGGATTTAAACAGTAGAGTGAGGATCTTAAAGTCAATCCACTCTGTAACAGAGAGCCAGTGCAGTTTGGCAAGGACTGGGGTAATCGGGGTACGGAGTTTGGTGCAGGTGAGAATGCGGGCAGTGGAGTATTGGATGAGCTGAATTTTGTGGAGTGTGGAAGACCAGCCAGGAGGGCATTGGAATAGTCCAGCCAAGAGGTGAAAAGGCAAAGACCAGGGTGAATCTCCTGGCCAGTCAGGAGATGCATGGCCAATTTAATTGAATGATGCTCCACAACGTACTTGCAGAATCTCCCTTTTCTTTATGAATGTGACACATGCTCCCCCTTCTCAGATTGTACTCAGTTGGTCCTCTTTGTGTTTTGTATGTTACTGGAGGTGACACTGCTCCAGCACAGAGCAGACATTTTCCTTGATTCCTTGATTTTAAAATAGTCAGTGAAATACCAAGGATCTCTGCTCTGGAAGCATTTTTGTTGGAAAGGAATTATTTCTTGTTGGTACGATGGATTTCCAGTTATTGGAAGAAGCTCCCATTTACTTGTTTTAGATTCCTCATTAGAATATTCCGTTACAAAATACCCCACATGATGTCCCATTAACCAAACCAGAACTTGGCTGATAGATGGGACAGATCTAATGATTGTTGCCTTAGGGCTGCTAATGCCTTTTGCTGTCCTCCGATAGATGGAATGATCTCTCATTTTGGATTTAATATCACCATAAAGGAGAACATTGATCAGAGAGCCCTTGTGCCCTTGCCATTGTTAAGACCATGAAAAATGACAGCCTTCAGGAGCAGGAAACCTGTTAGATATTCCCCTCTTAAATCCCAAATAATCGTAGTCCTATTGCTGGCCCAGCTGAGACGAAGTAATTCAGCAAAGTCTAGCAACAAATCTTAGGCCTTCCTATGTCCGATTTTATCTTTAAACATGTCCTTTAAACCCTGCAGCTTGTGCCTTTTCCCGTACCAGATTGCGAAAGTCTATCACCCCCATCCGTGCCTGGCTCCACTGGCTCCCTAAGATCTCTGCAATCAAAACAAAATAATTAGATGTGAGAAGCAACATTACATGTGTAAAGTGACAAAAGCCAGAGGTAGTGAAAATCCTGCCAGTACACAGGTGGGAGAGTATTACGGTATTCCAAAGCTCCCAGTTAAATAGGGTTTAGATGCTGAGAACAGGTCTGAGCTCCAGCACTGGTTGGCACTTGTATTGAACAACCATCTGTGTTATGAGTTTCACCATTTCACAGTTGTACTATTCAGTGCTGCATCCAATCTTTAGAGAATCTGCTGTTTTGTCTGTTTTAGCCCCAGGGTAAACAGGCCTCCTGTCAGCTGAGCCAACAGTGCTGACAATGACAGAGGAGTCTACCACTCTGATGTGACTGCCCACCCTTTCAGGTCCAGTATTCAGGACAACTAGTTGTCAGGAAGGAGTAAAGAGAAACAAGCTAAAAATTATTTCAGTGTCAATTCGGCTTAGTTGGGCAGCGCTGTCGCTCAGAGTTAGCCGTGTTATTGAAGGTGGCGTTCTTCAGACAAGATGTTAATCCATTTCCCTGATTCTTTAGGTTGACTTTAAGGATTGCATTTTATCAGGCATCCTGCCAAAGAGTCGTTCAACCGACTTGGTCAATCACTTCATAGCTATATGTGAGAATTTGGTGCATGCATAATGGCTTCAGTGTTTCAGCACAAAAATTGTCTCAATGACTGATTATTAATTATTGGAGTACAAAGTGTTTTGCATGAAATGCAAAACAGAGACTCCCTCTGCCTCCTTATCCTCCTGGACCTGTCGGCTGCGTTCAACACAGTTGACCACACCATCCTCCTCCACTGCCTGTCCTCTGTCATCCACCTCAGTGGGAACACTCTTGCCTGGTTCGAGTCTTACCTCACAAACTGCCAGCAGTACATCTCCACAAATGGCTTTTCCTCCCACTCTTACCCAGTTACCTGTGGGGTACCCCAGGATCCATCCTTGGCCCCTCCTCTTCCTCATCTATATGCTCAATCTTGGGGATGTCATCCGCAGACATGGGGCACACTTCCACATGTACGCGGATGACACCCAACTCTATTTCTCCACTTTACTTTGTGACCCCCAGTCCCCTGATGTTCTGTCAGCCTGCCTGTCAGACATCAGGAGCTGGATGAGCACAAATTTCTTGCAGCTGAATGTTGACAAGACAGAGGCCATACTCCTTGGCTCCTGTCAATGTCTCTATTCACATGGCTCTCACCTCCTCCACCTTCCCGGTCCGCCCCTAAAACTCTCCAAACCTATGCGCAACCTAGGCATCTGGTTCGACCCCCAACTGTCCTTCTTCCCCCACATCCGGTCCCTCACCAGCACTGCCTTCTTCCACCTCCGACGGATCGCCTGTCTCCGGCAATACCTCACCCCAAAAGCCACTGAAACCCTGGTCCATGCCTTCGTCACCTCACGGCGGGACTATTCAAATGCCCTCCTCACTGGTTTCCCCTCCACCACAATCCATAAAATCCAATTCATCCAAAACTCTGCCACCCGCACACTCACCCACACCAAACTTTGCTCCCCCATTATCCAGTCCTTGCCAGACTTCACTGGCTCCCTATCCCAGAGAGGATCGACTTCAAGATCCTCACCCTTGTCTTCAAATCCCTCCATTCCTCTGCACCCCTCTACCTCTCTAACCTCCTCTCTCCTCAAACCAGCTCCCGTTGCCTTTGCTCCACTGGGTCTGGCCTCCTCCATTCCGAATCCTCCGCTCCACCCTCGGCAGCCTTGCCTTCAGCCACTATGCCCCGAGGCTTGGAATTCCCTTTCTCACTACTTTCGCCTCGCCCTCTCTTTTCTCAGATTCTTCATTCAAGCTTCAAGAGTTTTTCTTCCCTACTTATTTGCCTAAACACCTCTGTGTCAGATGAAATATGGATTGAAATCCCATCTGAGGACATTGAGCTTGTTGCCTAGCCTGACACTCCAGTACAATGCAGTGCTGCATTGTCAGAGATGCTGTTTGTCAGCTGAGAATCTAAAACAAGGTCGCATCTGTCTGTTAAAGCAATTGGTTAAGATTCCATGCCGATAGTATTTGAAATGAGAAGAGAGTTTCTCTTGGTGTCCTGGCCAACAACCTCCAGATAAAATTAGTCATTCATTTCATGATTGTTTGTGGGACTCTGTTGTGCACAAGTTGTCTGCTGTATTCACCTACAAATAATAATACTCCTTACATTTGGTACAGTACCTTTCACATGAGTAGGCTTCACAGGATATACTGTAAAGCGTAATGTATTTTGTGGTTGAACACGACAGCCAATTTCAGTACACACACTACAGTTGATGTGAAAAACCATATGATACACCTTGACTTATCTCAATGACATGATAAGATGCTATATCAAGTGCAACGATTATTATTATTTTATCACATAGTATCGGTAAATCAGTAAATTATCACAGTAAAGTTATACAATATCAAGCTCCTGCGAATTTAAAGTTACCATGAAAATTTTTGAAACTTTTGGCACATGTGGAACTAGATATGAAGTTAGGTCGGCGAAGTCTGGAGAAGGCAGAGATAATAATAAGCATACCAATAATCCTAGCATTTGATATAGCTCTTTTCGTGTCTTCTAGATGTCTCAAAGCGCTTCACAGAATATACTGTAAAGTGAACTGATTATGTTTGTGGGCGAACCCAGCAGCCAATGGTACACATCAGCGCGTGGATTGAAGTGACCAATTTTATTATTGTTGTTTTGGGGATTATAATCAGGCATGTGGAGTAAGGAAAATTGCCCAAGTTTTTGTCCTCCCAGATCTCTCACTTGCGAGACCGAGACCGCTGCGCACAATTTGGCTGCCGCATTTCACCCACAAGTATATAGTCTGCTTTCCTGCTCTCCTTCCCCCTACCGCGACCCCCCCCCTGCCATCTTTCCCTCCTTTTGCCCTAATGCCACTTCCATGACTGTTTGTGGGACACTGCTGTGCGCAATTTGGCTGCCGCGTTTTGCCAACAAATATACAGTCAATTTTCCTACTCTTCTTCATCCTGCCCCGACCCCTCCTCCCCTGCTCTTGTCCCTCCAGACTGCACAGCGCCTTGGGACCTCCTCTCGACGTGAAAGGCGCTATATAAATGTAAGTTTTGATTGAATGATTGATTGATTGAGTGCTCTAACCACTGCAGTGAATAGACAGTGAATGTTAGAGAACACTTTGTACTTCAATAGTTTTTTTAATTACATTTCTGAGAGACCTATCTAGTTTAATAGTAAAATGGTCAGAGTGATGCTAAGTGAGGTCTGCTTAGAAAAAATGCTGCGTTAGGCTGGGTATATCAAATACTGTACACTCTTCACAAATCTCCGTGTAACATGAGTGCCGTGTTGCATGAGTTTAATTCTGCCACACAGAATTAAATTTAATGCACATCCAGGAGTAGCATGAAGCAAATTGGTGTGAACACATCCCGATTACGTTTGTCAGGCCATTTTGCCGTTTTAGTTGAATTATTAAAAATCCATAGCTGCTGAATTGATAAATTGCGCAAACTGTACTCATGCTTGTCTTACAGCTATTCACTATCAGCCACACATTCAACTTAGACTCTGTGATATTTTGCAACTGGGAATAATTTCAATCCTCCAAAGCTCATGGGTCTTTTCCAGCACCTGCTGTAACCAGTGACATAACATATAAACTGCAGGGGAGTGACATGAAAGTGCTACTGGTGAACAAAAGCATCAGTACATACACAGAAACTAGCATTTGATACCCTGAGTTGAGATCATCATTAACAATAAAAGGAATCAAAGCACATTTACTGTAAGTGATGAGCAGGACAATAAGAGATTTGATACCAAAGTTGAATCGCAAACAGGAGCTGAATCACCATATAATTGGTCATTTCAATCCACGACTGTTTGTGGGACACGGCTGTGTGCAATCGGCTGCTGCGTTTTGCCCACAAATATACAATCAATTCACTTTACTGAAATGATTGTATATTTGCATATTCTGTGAAGCTCTTTGATACGTCTAGAAGATGTGAAAAGCACTATATGAAATGCAAAGATTTTTATTCTAAGCATGATTATTATTATTTTTTAGCTTCCATCTGCCAAGACAAGATCAAATACAAAACACCTTATTTCTAAAACTGGGGGTTTCTAAAACCTTCTATTTCTAAAACTGGGGGTAGAAGATGTAACATTTAATTTATTTTTCTGGTTTCTGTAACCAGGTAACAAGAAATATGGAGATCAAGTATGCGGTATTTCTTATTTAATGCCAGTGCAAGTTATTAACACCAGACAGCAGTTCACCAATCCACTTGATTCCTTTCCAGGTCTGGACATAGAACCATAGAGATTTACAACACAGTCAAGTCAGTTGGCCCAAAGTGTCTGAGCCCTCCACAGCCTTGCCCTTTCCTACCTCCCGGACCTGCTGACCCCCTATCGACCTGTCTGTTCCCTCCATTCAGCAAGCCGCGGCCTGCTTCATGTCTCTTCACCGACTCACCTTACCATCGGTGGCATGGCTTTCAGCATCTCTTCTCCCACATGTTGGATCTCCATCCCACATACCTCCGCCTTGCTCCCTCCCTTGCCTTCTTCAAGACTCTCATCTTCGTATCTTCAGCTGCCATCCTACCTCTCTGCCCTCCCTCATTCCAAACCTGCCCCACCGCACATGCTCGGAGCCTGACCCCTAACTGTGCAGCACCTTGGGACATCCTCCCAACTTGAAAGGCGCTCTACAAATGTAATTTTGTTGTTGCTGTTGTTAATGCTATTTTGTGAGCATTCCTATCAGTCCCATTTACCTGCCCTTACCCATATCCGTGCACTATGTGTTTGACTCTGAGGTAGGCAATTGTTATTTTGTAAATCTTATCTCTATATCAGGCTCTAAATGTTCAACATGCAGGAGAGTTGTTGAAAGTGGTGCTTTCTTTGGCAAAACAAAAATGACCTTTATCAAACAGCCTGGAGAGCTGACCCTGCTCGATTGATTCGAATTAGGTTTTGGCTGAGGAGTGAGAGATTTCAGCCCTCCTCATCCAATCAATCCAAGAAATACTACAATATAGAATTTTTCTGAAAATTATTTTAAAATTATAAAATAAAAATCAACAGCCACGGATTCTAAAAGTATTTCATCCTTAGCTGGAAGCTGAACAGGAAGTAATCACTCACCTAATAACAATAATAATAATAATAATCCTTGCACTTGATATAGCGCCTTATCGCATCTTTGAGATGTCTCAAAGAGTTTCAAAGAATATAGTGGAAAATGAATTGACTGCATAGTTTGCGGGGTGTGTTGGCACCTGGCAGGAATAGTTGATGCCAGTGTTAAATAAGAAACACCACACATTTTACCTGGAAGGGGCTGACATTCATGCTGTCTCATGCCTTGGGCTCCATCTCATGCCATGATCAGAGCAGTGTTAGAAGAATTTGCCAGCAACTACAACTCCTCTATCTCACTAATTGAAACTTGGCACTACTTTTTTTTTCGGCTAGTCACTAAAACCCATGATATTTAATTTTTCTCCACATTTTTACAAAGTAAAATTCTGTTTTAAGGTGAATAGATTGCAATATGTTTTTAGCAATCATGTTCAGTGATCCTTGTTGTTAAAGAAACTGTAATAATAATAATAACAATCCTTGTACTTGTTATAGGTCTTTTCACGTCTTCTAGATGTCTCAAAGCGCTTCACAGAATATACTGTAACATGAATTGACTGTACAGTATATATGTGGGCAAAACGCGGCAGCCAATTGCGCAGAGCAGTGTCCCACAAACAGTCGTGGATTAAAATGACCAATTTATTAAAGAAACTATAACACAAAGTGACAATATCCCTCCAGTACTGAATCCAAGCAACAGTCATTGTACCCAGATACAAAGTAATAAGAATACTAGTAAACCTTGAATTTGGTATAGCGCCTTATCACATCTTCAAGACGTCTCAAAGCACTTCACAGAATAGACTGTAAAGCAAACTGACTGTATTTTGTAGGTGTAACATTTGCTCGCGGAACAAACTCCAATTATGTTTTTGTGTTTGTGTTCAATATAACCCACAGAATTAGATTTTATAAGATGACTCTCATTGTCTTCCCTCAAACTCTTGCATCGTCGAATTATTTTGCGGGCAGAGAATTGCACAGACTGTTCAGCTACTAGACTATGAGCTCAAATCCTGACGCAGGAGTGAAACCCACGAGTTTCTGCCACGGCAGAGACAGGGCCAAGTTGTCACACTGCATGCTATCTGAGTTACACTCGGTTTATATGATATTCTGAAGTGGATTCAATTTGGGGAGATCATAAATAGTAATGAGCAGTTATACATGGAGATGCATTAACATGGAGGAAAATAACCCGTGAAGTACCTCGGAGATTAATGTCCGGAACAACTATTGACAATGAACATATATGATGCTTAAGTGGGGACAGAACCAAGCTTTATAAATCTGGCAATAATACTGAATTGCAAATAACAGGGAAAAAGCTAATCGAACACAATTGGTTTGACAAGTGGCAACTATCCTTTAATGTGGACAAATGCAGAGTGATGAAATTGAGGAAAATGAAAAAACCACGAGAGTATAAACAGAATTAAGAAGATTGAGAGGAGACCTAACAGAAGTTTTTAAGATCATGAGAGGATTCGACAGGGTGAATAGGGAAAGACTGTTTCCACTGGTGGGCGAATCAGTGACTTGTGGTCACAGATTTAAAATAGTTTCAAAACGAAGCAGAGGGGAGCTGAGGAGAAATGTTTTCACTCAGCGGGTTGTTGGAATCTGGAATGCATTGCCTGGAAAGGTGGTGGAGACAGATTCCATAACAGCTTTTAAAAGAGAATTAGATCTTTATTTAGGGAGGATGGGTTTGCGAGGTTATGGGGGGAGACTTGGGGAGTGGGATTGAGTTGCTCTTTTTTAAAGAGCCGGCACAGACTAGATGGGCCGAATGGCCTCCTTTTGTGCCGTAAGATTCTATAATTCTATAATTCTATAATTGGTTTACATGACAAGATAAAGAACAGGCGTTCATTTCTATACCAGTAGATGGAGTGTTGAAAGCAGCAGTGCATTGTGTGGCAGCAATAAAGCAAAGAGAATTATGTGATTTTAACAAAAATGATAAAATATACACACAGGAAGCCAAACTGAAGCCATACAGTGCACTGGTCCAACTCCACCTGAGGCGCTGTGTAGAATTTTGCCATTGATTTACAGCAAGTGGTATTGGAGTCCAGTAGCTCAGTGGTTAGAGCATTCGCCTTGCAAGCGAGAGATCCAGGTTCATTTCCCAGAAGGACGAAATGTTGGCCAAGTTTCTTTACACCACTCACCAATGTTTACCTAGCAGTAAATAAGTACCCGGTTGTTAGTCGATTAGAGAATTATTTTTCCGTAGGTATTCATTTCTTTTAAAAAAAATATTGGTCACTCAATCCACAACTGTTAGTAGGACACTGCTGCAAGCAATTGGCTGCCACATTTCACCCACAATGTATATGGTCAGTTCACTTTACAGTATATTCTGTGAAGCGCTTAGAGACATCTCAAAGATGTGATGAGGCGCAATATCAAATGCAAGGATTATTATTATTCTTGGAGGGTTCAGCAAAGGGCAACTAAATTGACAGCTGGATTTGGGCACCTGAGTTATGATGAAAGGCTACAAAGGCTGGGAATATTCAAATTAAAGATAATTCTCTTATTGAAGTACAGTACTGTATTTGGATCCTGAAATGCATAAATAAAATAATAATCCTTGCTTTTGATATAACTTCTTATCACGTCATCGAGACATTTGAAAGTGCTTCACAAGATTCACTGTAGAATACAATGACTGTGCATTTGTAGGCGAACATAGAATCATAGAATTATACAGTTTGAAGGAGGCCATTTGGCCCATCATGTCTGTATCCACTCTTTGGAAAGAAATGTCCAAATCAATCCCACTCCCCTGTTCTCTTCCCATAGCCCTACAAACTTGTCCTCCCTAAGCTTGGAAGCTTATTTGAATACAGCAATGTCCCATCAACAGATGTCCCACAAACAACCATGATGTGAATATGGTTCATATTTAAACTGGCACTGCCTTCTCTTTGCAAATAGTGCCATGAGACCTGAAGAGGCCAATGTGTAATAAGTATAAATACCTTTAATAATTAGGCATTCTGGGTCTGTCAAATCTAAGAAATTGGGTGTTAGATTGAAGCATTTCTAGTTCATGTAATGCTCTCAACCAAAGAGTATCTCACATTAAACTATTATTGTTTAAATAATTCTTCTGGTCATGTACTTCACAGATGAGGTTGCAAAGAACGGATTGCTTCCAAGGCAATTGCCTTGTTCTACATGTTCCTTGGAGACTGATTCTGCAGTCAAATTACTGCTTTCAAACCTCTCAACAATTTCACCAAACTTTTACTTTATTCTTACTGCAATTGCTACTGATCCAGAGTTAGAAAATATCACTGGGCTCATCCCATCACCAAAATGCACTGAGAATGTCTTGACATTGTGCCTTTTTAAATCCTTTAAAATTTAAAATATTGGCGAATTTTCACTTTGCAAGGTCAGGAATGCTTGAGGAGTGGCACATTTATCTGATCTAGGTCCTGGACATTAACATGCACATTTGTTGTGTTCATATCCAGCACCATAATATAATATAATAATAATCTTTTTTTTACTCAGCCTCAACACTACTCCCCAGGCAGGCAGTCAGATTCTAACAGTGTAATTCCTTCATTCACCACTTAAGCCATATTTATAACATTCCATTTCCCATAGAAAATATTCCTGGGTCTTTCTTAATCAATCCTATGACACACTTAGTTAAGTTAGATCTCAAGTTCCAGCAACAAAGAAAATTGCTCTGCACAACAGGAACCACCTTACCCTCCTTTTCTTTCTATATTACCAAACCCTCTGAGACGCTACCAGGGTAAAAGGGAACTATATCAACACAAGTTGTTATTGTTATATAATTTATCTTCTTTTTAAATGTATTTTCCAACGCTTTAGGACGTCCTTCTGATGTGAAAGGCACTAGACAAGTGTAATTTGGTTGTTGTTGTTGTTTTCAAAGCCATTTTAATGGAGGCTCATTTTTGTTTCACTGTGTCTTGATTTTAAAAGGAAAACTTTACACCTTTCAAGTTCAACTAGAAAGTACAATCCACCGATCGAAGTGAAGTCAGTTTGCAGTCCGCCTCCTCCGCACACTGCTTTGGAGTGAACACAATCTGCGGAGTGCGGTGATTTGCTCAGATCAATAACTTTAACCGATTTGGGAATTTCATGCACTTCTCCTGGCACTTCAGTTAGCATCTCTTGTTTGAGAGGCTTGTGCAGATGAGTTGATGTGGACAAGGTAAAGCTGGAAGGTGCAAATGCTTTTCCTTGATCTCAGATTGTGGTTCAGAATTTTTCTTACTCTTAGGGTTGTCATACTGGTTGATGTTGGGCAACAGTTACAATATGCAGAATAAATCAAGTCCTCAGCCTCAGTGAGCTCGACCGCCAGCTATTAGGAGGAAGTGGTAGAGCTGGTGGAGGGGGGAAAAAACATAGTTCAGGCACTAAGTCATGGATACTGTACATCAGCAACATAATGAAATGATCAATTTGAAATCCTCTCCTCGCACCCTTCCTCCAATGACAGCTGCTGCAACAACTAGAATAAAATTACACTTGTATAGCACCTTTCACATCAGGAGGAAGTATCAAGGCAATGGACAGTCACTGCTTCAGACCCGAGCAGACAGATGGAGGAGTTCTTTTTACTGGGGAAACACTTTTCTGTGAGGAAACTGCACAGCCTGTCATTCAGTGTCTGTCCATGTTCCCCCCGCAGTGGGCAAGGGAGGCTCTGATCATCTGTCCTGTCAATGAACCATGAAACGCTGCTCTCACTTCTCTCTCTGCTTTCTCTCACTGTCTCTTTCTCCCTCATGTTCTCTCTCTCTCTCAATTACTGTCTCCCCTCACTCTCTCAATCACTCTATCGCCTAACTCTCTCATTCACTCTTTCGCAAACACTGTTTCCCCCTCTCACATCTTCTCTCCCCTCTCAAGCTCTGTTTCTCCCCACTCTCTCAAAAGATCTTTGCTGCTTTCTCTCACATACACTTTCTCTCTCTTTCTCAATTACTCTCTCTTACTGGAGTCCTGTAGCTCAGTGGTTAGAGCACTCGCTTCACAAACGAGAGACCTGTGTTCAAATCCAAGTCAGGGCAAAACCTTGGGTAAGTTTCCTTACTCCACATGCCTAATAATAATCCCCCCTCAAATTTTTTTAAATTGGTAATTTCAATCCACGACTGTATTTGGGACACTTCTGTGCATAATTGGCTGCCGTGTTTCGCCCACAAATATACAGTCAATTCCGTTTACAGTAAATTCTGTGAAGCGCTTTGAGATGTCTAGAAGACATGAAAAGCGCCATATCAAATGCAAGGATTATTATTATTACTGTATTATGATTACTCCTCTGTTCCACACACGTCTCACACATTCTCTCAACCACACACCCCTCTTTCAAGCCACACCAAGAAGTAACTCTGAATGCGCTTTTGGTCATTTTGCCCCTTTCCTCACCCACCTCCCTCATCACCCACCCTCAGTGTGGGTGCCTAATTGGGCAGCGCCAAGTGCATTGAGGTGTCCTTCCAATGTGAAAAAGACGCTGTTGTTCTGCTAAACGTTGTTACATTTCTGAAAGGGAAACCAAAAAATACTATGTGGCCCGCAAACGTTTCTCAAATAGGGCATCTGGCATTCAGCAGCAAAAGGTTTGGAGCACCCAGGGTTAATGCTCATGTCTCACTTGTACTCTGCAGTTGCAAATGGAAGTACAGCACTGAGCTGCAGTTCAAACAGATCAGAAATGCACACTGGGGTTCCAGTTCACAGATGGCACTGTGGAGTGGGTGTCTGTGTGGGAAGCTCAGAATCATTGATTTGCAGTGAGTTTCTCGAACCAACGGAGTCATGTAAAATCGGAGCAAAACTCAAAGCAACGTTATAAAATGGTGTTGCTTTGGTTTAATGAAATTCCATTGTACAGTTTGCCTTGCCAGTTATTATGATATTATTATGATAATATTATATTATTCATATTTTTATAATAATATAAGGATCCTTTCCTTTGATGCAGCACCTTATCACCTTGTCTCAAAGCACTTCACAGGACTGTACTGTGAAGTTTACTGACAGTGGATATTTGTATTTTTGAGTCAGCAAGGTAGGAGGGGCCAAGGTCGTGGATGGCCTTGAAAGTATGAGTATCTTGAATTCTATCTTCTTAGGAATGGGGAGCCAGTGGAGCCAGGCGAGGGTGGGGGTGATGGGATCACAGAGCCTGGTGCAGGAAAGGACATGAGCTGCAGTGTTTTGGATGACCTGCAGCTTGTGGAGGGAAGGGTTGGGGAGGCTGACAAGGAGGGAGTTTCCATAGTCGAGCCTTTAAGTAGATAAATGTTCAAGGAGGACCAATTTGCAGGGCTATGAGGAGTGACTGGTGGAGTTGGATTAATTTGGACAGCTCCTTAAATGAGCTGGCATGGGTACAATGGGCCGAATGGTCTCCTGTGCTGTATAAGTGTATGATTATATATTCCCCACCACCCCATCTGCCACACAATTGCCATTTATTCCCCCAGTCTCAAGTGCTTCAATGATGGAGTCCCACCGACTCGCTCTCTCCCTCCCCTTTTTTGTTATCTCTTGACATAATAAGATACAATAAAAATATTAAGTCTGTTTGTTTGTTCGTTCTTCCTTGCTTGCTTGCTTTCAGTGCCTTGGGACATCCTCCTGAAGTGTAATTTTGTTGTTGTTGTTGGTGCTATCTTGTAGGTAGAAATCTTGATAGACCATATTCTAAATGGGTATAAATGAATGTGCTGAATGATCTTTTTAGTTCATATTTTCTTATGTTTTTGGAGTCAAAATCACAATTCAAATCCATTTTCTTTTTGGGGCTATTAAAATTGAGAATGGAATTGGAATGGTGGCATTCTGTTCACATGCTCCTCATACCTCAGCCCTGGATTGACTTTCCGGCCCTGCACATCAGGGATCAGAGGCAATATCCACACTTTAAACAATGAAGCAAGTCACATCTGGATTTCTTTCCATGGCTGCTGTGGGCAGCACTAAGTAACCCTGCAGAGACCAGTTTCCAAGAAAATAAGCAAAGCACAGCAGCAAAACATGCAGTAAAAAATGTCTCCTTTTACCCATTAATGTGAACATTTAAATGCACATTTCTTCTTGAAATATTCTTATTTCACAGTAGTATTGTTTCAAGCAATTATACATTTTGAACTATTTTCTTTCAGAATTTATTGCATGGAATTTACTTCATGTTGACATTGATAGGTCACTCGATTTTCGGCAAAACAATCATTCAGTCTTTGGTATGTGGAGTCATGTAGCTCAGTGGTTAGAGCACTCGAAAAAAAATAGGCTAATATTTCAGGTGAATGGGTTAAAATATGAGGAAAAAGTGAATATGAAATGCATCCCACTACTATCCTAGTAGGAGTCCTGTAGCTCAGTGCTTAGAGTACTCGCCTTACAAGCGTGAGACCTGTGTTTCGAATCCAGGCAGGTCAGGGTGAAACCTTGGGCAAGTTTCCTTGCTGCACACGTCTAATAATAATCCATCCAAAAAAAACACAATAATAAAAATTGGTCATTTCAATCCACGACTGTTTGTGGGATACTGCTGTGCGCAATTGGCTGCCACATTTTGCCCACAAATGTACAGTCAATTCACTTTAAGATGTGAAAAGCGCTGTATCAAATGCAAGGATTATTATTACTATAAGCCTCAGCACACAGTTCCTCTTGAATTAATCAGAGAGGGAAGGAGAAATCTTGATTTTATGTACATTATTTGGTTTTCTGTTTATGGTTATTCAATTGATAACGGATTTTTACCTGGTACTCGTAAATTATGTGGTTCTACCTGTGAAGCTTTTTTTTCCTTTACTTTTCGTCCTCCCAACTCTCTCCCTCTCCTCCGAACTCTCTCCCACTCCTCCCTCCTACCCTGCCCCTCTCCCTTGCTCTGGACAGTTCAGCGCCTTGGGACATCCTCCCAATGTGAAAAGCGCTCTATCAATGTAATTTTGTTGTTGTTACTTTAATTCACTTGTTATGCTTTTTTCCTTTTATTTCTAATGGTTTCAAGTCAAAAAGTACTGAACACAGAATAATTTCTTGTTTGGTTTTTGTTGCTATTTTTATTTTATAAAGGGAAGAGCAGACACAAACCACAAATATTGGGTTGAAGGGAAAAATAAGATAAACTGATTTTAAAATAAAAGGCAGAAAACTGCAGATGCTGGAAATCTGAAATAAAAACAAACAGAAATAGCTGGAAACGCTCAGCATCTACGGAGAGGGGAAAATGAGTCAATGTTTCAAGTTGATGGCCTTTCCTTCTTCCTTTGGCCATATTTTCATCTGGGATTTGACTGTTCATGTATTAAATTAATTTTATTCAGACAATAGCAAATATAAATTTTGTAGTCCTGGAGATCAGTGGTTACAACAACACCAAAAACAACATGCATTTACATAGCGCCCTCCACGCTGGGGGACATCTACGAATCTCAGAGCCCTTCATAATGGCTGAGTCCAAGGCTGAGGGGGAAAAGGGCAAGGGCAAGGTCCTCAGGTGCAACCTGCCAATGGGAAAGTAAGGAGGTGAGGCAAAGAGGTTGAGGGAGGGAGTTTCAGAGTTTTGGAGCGTAGTGGCTGAAAGCATGGCCACCAATGGTGGAGCGGAGGATTTGGGGGACAAGGAGGAGGCCGGACCCTGTGGAGTGGAGGCAGCAGGTACTGCTGTGAGGATAGAGAAGGTTAGCGAGGTGTGTCGAGGTGTGGAGGGGAGGAGAGGAGAGGGGTGGGGGCGTGCAGAGGAGTGTGGCTCAGTATGTTTCTACATCACGTAACATTTGGCAGTATTTGGTCTGGTCTTGGGAGGAGAGTTTGAAATGTTGGAAAGAGTTTCATTTCAGAAAGAAAGCACGATCCTGCTTTTGAGCCTTGAGCGGCTAATTCATGTTTAAAATGCAGGAAAGACACGCATGGCGAACAGAGATTAAAGTCTTTATCACTGGCCATAGAACACACTTTGGAACCACTCACCAGATAATGCTCTGCATCAAGGCAGTGCCAGAGCAGGACATCTTTTCACAAGATAATGAGGTTCAGATGAAGAAATTTCTTCAACACATTTGATCTTATCCTTCCAGAATATCTGACTGCAGTCTTCCCATTACATTCTGTGAAGAACTCAGACTGAATCTTTCAGTGTTGCAATGCATCAACTCAAGCTCTTGCCTACATATCAGTCTAGACAACAATGTCATAGTGATTTCACCCTTTTCAAATCAGGACAAGGCATCTTGTCCAACAAAAATAAGCAAAATATTTAAAGTAGAATGAATAACCGTCCACTCTCTTGCCAAAAACTCTAAATTTAATTCCTTTTCGGAAACAAAATGAATGAATTGCACTACCTGTTTTAAATTTGTAATGTGAAACAGCAGCTTAATGCTGTGTGAAACCATATCTGCCACTTACAGTCACATCCCAATCCTGTGCAGAAGCAGATTATTTCCACCTCTTATATTTTCAATGAACGGTTATTCTCAGCAATCTTCATATACAGTAAAAGCCTGTTTAGCCGGCACCCGATCAACCGTAACTTCCGTATAACTGGCATCACAAAAACAAAGGTCCGCATTCGATTAACCGGAATTTATCCGGAAAAATGCATTTAATTTTTTTTGCATTTTCGGCCGAATATCCGGCATGCACTTTAACCGGCATTGGCCAGGTCCCAAGGGTGCTGGATAAACAGGTTTTTAATGATAACATTTCTGCACTCACTCCTCCTGCTGTGTTTTGGCCACAAAATACACAATCAATACAGTGTATTCAATGAAGCACTTTAAGACATCTCGAAGTCGTGATAAGACGCTGTGGAGATCCTGTACCTCAGTGGTTGGAGTACATGCCTTACAAGCATGAGACCTGTGTTCGAATCCAGGCAGAATAGGGTGAAACCTTGGGCAAGTTTCCTTACTCCACACACCCAATAATAATCCGTCCAAAAAAACACAATAATAAAATTGGTAATTTCAATCCACAACTGTTTGTGGGACACTGCTGTACGCAATTGGCTGCTGTGCTTCGCTCACAAATATACAGTCAATTCACTTTAATTCTGTATTCTGTGAAGTGCTTTGAGAGGTCGATAAGATGTGAAAAACGCTATATCAAATGCAAGGTTTATTATTATTATTATTATTATTATTATTATCCTACTCTTTGGAAACTGACCCCCTTTTCTTCTGAGAACACTAATACCATCGATCACTCAAGAGGTTCAGATCTCAGTTTGTACTTTGTGCCAGTGTAATAACTGCTGCAGTTCTAGAGAAGGGGCTGCATTCTAATTAACATTCATCAGCCTTGCTTTGTTTGCATCCGTTCAGTTTCGATTGCACACCAACAGAGCAAAATTGAGCACTGAATGCAATCAGTTCAAAGAGAACGAGGCGCAATCACTTGTCTGTCTAAACTGGAGGAAATCTGGGTCAATTATTAAAGGTGCCTAGTCATTTGCAATTTATGTATGTGTTATGCATCCACCAAGAGTAAGAACTACTTATAGAGTAATGTCCGGTGATATATCGATAAATCGGTTATATCGGTTTAATTGTTCATATCGATATGCCGATATTGAAAATTCAAATATATCGGTATATCGAAAAATTTGGTATAAAAAAATATCAGTATATCACAAAATATTGATATATCGTGTCCGGCAATATATCGATATATCGGTTATATCGATATAATATAAAACTTTTTCAACTCACCTTGTCGCTGGCATTGCAAACCTCCTGGGCCTAGAGCACGCATATCGGAATGCGTGCGCACATCAGAATGCACGCGCACACCGGAATACACGCGTACCTCCGAATGCTCACACACCTCCGAACGTGCGCGCACCTCCGAATGCGCGTGCATACACAGGTTAAAAAAAACCCGGTGATATCGATATATTGTATATATCGGTATATATCGATATGAGCCCACCGATATATCGATATCGGAAAATTTCCATATCGACGGACCCCAGTATAGAGCTTTTGCTATACAAATGAAATTTTGTTTTTGTTGTAATGTCTTTGAGATGTCTCAAAGCACCTTCACACAATATACTGTAAAGTGAATTGACTGTATACTGTATTTTGTGGGCGAAACGTGGCAGCCAATTGCGCACAGCAGTGTCCCACAAATAGACGTGGATTGAGTGATGTTATTATTGTTAGCTTTCTGAAGCAATTATTACCCTCGGAAAAGCAATCCACCAATCGACTATGAACTGGGTTTCTACTTACACTTAGACAAACAGATACATGTGGAGTAAGAAACGTACCTAACTTTTCGCTCTGCCAGCAATTAAACCCAGGTCTCGCTTTGCAATCCGATGCTCTAATCACTGAGCTACAGGACTCCTATAAGGATGCCTTTTAGATAACAATAATAATCCTTGCTTTTGATATAGCACTTTTCGCATCTTATCGATGTTTCAAAGCGCTTCACAGAATATACTGTAAAGTGAATTGACTGCATATATGTGGGTGAAACGTGGCAGCCAATTGCGCACAGCAGTCCCAAAAACAGTAATGGATTGAAATGACCAATTTTATTATTGTGTTTGTTTGGGGATGGATTATTATTAGGCATGTGGAATAAGGAAACTTGCCCAAGGTTTCGCCTTGACCTGCCTGGAGTCGAACACAGGTCTCACGCTTGTAAGGTGAGTGCTCTAACCACTGAACTACAGGAGCTCTGAAACTTATGAGGAACAAGGATCTTCACAGAGCATATCAGCTAGTCTAGGATGAGTTTTATGCACTTGCAAAATGTAAACATCAATACAGTATTCTATTGCCCCAGTTTTAAGATGAGTTAACTCTGAAAGAGCCTTGGGACGTCCTCCCAATGTGAAAGATGCTCTATCAATATAATTTTGTCATTGTTGTTGTTGCTGTTGAAAGGAGAGGAAACAAAGGGAGAGCTTGAGAAAGTTAGAAAATAAAAGAATGGGATGAAACAAAACCAGAATTGAATGTTTTAGCTAAATCGGGTTTGATTCCCAGCAGGTCAAAACCTTGGGCAAGTTTCCTTACTCCACACGCCTGATAATAACGTCTCAAGAAAAACAACAATAATAAATTGATCACTTCAACCCACGACTGTTTGTGGGACACTGCTGTGCGCAATTGGCCGCTGTGTTTCACCCACAAATGTACAATCAATTCACTTTACAGTGTATTCTGTGAAGCGCTTTGAGACATCTGGAAGATATGGAAAGCGCTATATTAAATGCAAGGATTATTATTAAATTCAAGCATAGGTGATGGCAACCGGGCTATAGAGGGATTTGGGAGGGGACTCACAGAGGGTCAATTATTTTTACCATCGTTCTGGGTGGCATGCATAACCATGATGATTATAGTGTATAATAGTTATTATATATTATAGTATCTAATATATAATAACTATTAGAATATCGAATATACAATCATTATTATAATGTATAGTAGTTATAATATATTATGTATAATATAGTTATATATTATAATATAAGTAGACCTCACTTAACATTGCTTCGGCCAATATTTCGTTACTACGTTGCTGAAACATAGGGAACATATTCACCTAACGTCGCGCCGTTCGCACGAGTTCGCTTTATTCCATTTCGCTTAAAGCCGCACTTGTCGAACACAACTGCGACGTTAAGCAAGGACTAAGCGCACATAACTGTAGTACACCTCGCTTAAGGTAGCTTCTGACGATGTTGATTCGCTATTACGTCGTAAATACATAGGGAACGAAAGTCTGTCTGTGTGTCGGTTGGTCCGACGTGGAGGGCGCTATATAAATCCAAGTTGTTGTTGTTGTCAGTTAGACCAATCAGTCGGTGGGGGCAGGGAGTCAGTCAGTCACTCCCGCGCTGATCCTCCTTTGATCTGATTGGAGCTGGCGGCAGTAGCGGAAGTGATGTCAGATCGGGCGGGAGCAGATTCGAGCGTTCGAATAGTTCAAAAAACAGCGCGAGCGGAGAGGGGAACAACGGCTGGTCTACAACAACACCCACAGAGGGAGGGAGAGGGGTAAGTGACACGGGTGGCAAGTGGCCGGGGGTGGCAATCACAACAAACAACAAGATTACATTTCTAGAGCGGCTTTCACGGCGGGAGGACGTCCCAAGGCGCTGAACAGTCAGGTCGGGACCCGAGCGGTGGGGTCGGGGGAAAATTGACTGTATATTTAGACAGAGAGGAAAGTGGGGTAAGACAGCGAGGGGTGGTGGGGGGGGGATGGGGAGACAGGCAGGAGTGAGGGAGGGGCAGCAGGAGGGGGGGGGGGGGAGACAGGCAGGAGTGAGGGAGGGGCAGCAGCAGGGGGGGGGGGGAGACAGGCAGGAGTGAGGGAGGGGCAGCAGGAGGGGGGGGGGAGATAGCAGGAGTGAGGGAGGGGCAGCAGGAGTGGGGGGGGGGAGACAGGCAGGAGTGAGGGAGGGGCAGCAGGAGGGGGGGGGGGAGACAGGCAGGAGTGAGGGAGGGGCAGCAGGAGTGGGGGGGGGAGACAGGCAGGAGTGAGGGAGGGGCAGCAGGAGGGGGGGGGGGAGACAGGCAGGAGTGAGGGAGGGGCAGCAGGAGTGGGGGGGGGGAGACAGGCAGGAGTGAGGGAGGGGCAGCAGGAGGGGGGGGGGGAGACAGGCAGGAGTGAGGGAGGGGCAGCAGGAGGGGGGGGGGGAGATAGCAGGAGTGAGGGAGGGGCAGCAGGAGGGGGGGGGAGATAGCAGGAGTGAGGGAGGGGCAGCAGCAGGGGGGGGGGGGAGACAGCCAGGAGTGAGGGAGGGGCAGCAGGAGGGGGGGGGGGAGATAGCAGGAGTGAGGGAGGGGCAGCAGGAGGGAGGGGAGACAGGCAGGAGTGAGGGAGGGGCAGCAGCAGGGGGGGGGGGAGACAGGCAGGAGTGAGGGTGGGGCAGCAGGAGGGGGGGGGGAGACAGGCAGGAGTGAGGGAGGGGCAGCAGGAGTGGGGGGGGAGACAGGCAGGAGTGAGGGTGGGGCAGCAGGAGGGGGGGGGGGGAGACAGGCAGGAGTGAGGGAGGGGCAGCAGGAGTGGGGGGGGGGGGGGAGACAGGCAGGAGTGAGGGAGGGGCAGCAGGAGGGGGGGGGGAGACAGACAGGAGTGAGGGAGGGGCAGCAGGAGTGGGAGGGAGACAGGCAGGAGTGAGGGAGGGGCAGCAGGAGGGGGGGGGGGGAGACAGGCAGGAGTGAGGGAGGGGCAGCAGGAGTGGGGGGGGGGGAGACAGGCAGGAGTGAGGGAGGGGCAGCAGGAGGGGGGGGAGACAGACAGGAGTGAGGGAGGGGCAGCAGGAGGGGGGGGGAGACAGGCAGGAGTGAGGGAGGGGCAGCAGGAGGGGGTGGGGAGACAGGCAGGTGAGTGGGGGGGGCGGTAGATAATGTGATGACTTATGTGGTAGTAACAAGTTAAGCTAATGATCAGGAGTTTGTTTACAGTCTAACACTCACACAGGTCCTCAAATCACAGTCATGATGTTGTGTGTGTGTTTCAGTGGCTAACAGCTTTGGAATTGTGATTGTTCGTCATGGCTATTGATTATGAAGAGCTGCTCAAACATTATGAACTAAATGAAACCATCGGTGCAGGTAATGCTGTAGGAATTGCTATTAAGATAATGTAAATCTTTATGTATAAAGATTGGGCACACCAATACTGTACAGCAAACATAATGATTCAGAACTATTATACCACGTTATTTAGTGGGTTTAGGCCCCAGTGTAAATATGCTAACTACAGTATTTCAAATCTGCATCTCCATGAAACTGCATTATTTAAAATGAACTTGTGCTTTTATCATCTATAAGTGATGTTCAAGTTTTAGACATATTCACGTGGTGATGTAGAATATATTGAGTATTATTATTATTATATTTAATATGCGACAGTGGCATTTCTAGTCAAATGTGCTGTACTTGAATCTACCAATTCTATTAAATTCTATAGTGTATATGTATTCAGCAAATGTATTATGATTGTCTACCCATTGCTCTTTTGTTTGACTACTGCTTCTTATTGCTTATTGTATGCCGTGTGAGAAAAACTGGGGCAAACAAATGCAGCAAACGCAATGATTCCGAACTATTAATTGTTATTCAATTAAGGGACGTCCTCCTGACGTGAAAGGCGCTATACAAATGTCATTTTTTTGTTATTCGCAAACCCATAAAGCTTTCAAAGTTAACTGAAAATTCTTATTAGAGTCCACCCAATTAAGCCAACTTTTTTTTTACGCTTTGTCTCTTCTCTTCATTATTGTTTATCTTGATTAATATTTTACTTTTGCTTATTTGTGAGATAATAATAATCCTTAAATTTATATAGAACTTTCCACATCTTATCGACGTCTCAAAGCGCTTCACAGAATACAGCAACGTCCCGAGGTTGGGACCGGAGCAGTGGGGGAGGGAGAAGACAAGAGGGAAGAAAGGGGGGAAAAGAGGTAGGGACCAGAGCAGGGGGGGAGGGGTTATGGTTGGGGGAAGAAAAGTAGAAAAATTGAAAGTAGGAGAAACGCAAATGTTGGCACGGGTGGGCTGCCACTTCTATCTACGCAACAATCTTATACTGAATACAGATTTATTAAGTTGAGTGCTGTAGCTCAGTGGTTGGAGCACTCATCTTACAAGTGAGAGTTCAATTTCAGGCAGGGTGAAACCTTGTGCACGTTTCTTTATTCCGCGTACCTAATAATAATCCATCAAAAAATATATTGGTCTTTTCAATGCAGGACTGTTTATGGGGCACCGCTGCGCACAATGGGCTGCCATGTTTCGCCCACAAAAATATACAGTCAATTCACTTTACAGTACATTCTGTGAACTGCTTTGAGACGTCTAGAAGACATGAAAAGCATTATATCAAATGCAAAGGTTATTATTATTTCTGTTTTAAGGAAGTTTGAAGTCTTTCTTCTAGTTATCCTTTCTTATATTTCTCTCTTCATCTAAACTTGCACTCACGTTTGAATGAATTGGTTACCCATTTCATTATTGCTTCTAGGCCATAATTGATTATAGAGCAACATCTAGAAACTTAAGAATTTGCTAGGCGAATGAAGACCAAGGTTCATCTAGTTCGCATTCCACCATCCTTGCAGTCACTTAACATTTGTGGAGCTCTGTAGCTCAGTGGTTAGAACACTCACCTTACAAGTGAGAGACCTGGGTTCAATTTCAGGCAGGGTGAAACCTTGGCCAAAGTTGCCTAATAATAATCCCTCCAAATGAATAATAAATTGGTTATTTCAATCCACGACTATTTGTGGGACATTGCTGTGCACAATTGACTGCTGCGTTTCACCCAAGTATTTATGGTCAATTCACTTTACTGTATATTCTGTGAAGTGCTTTGAGGTGTCTAGAAGATGTGAAAAGCGTGATCGAATACAAGGAGTAATATGTGGTATCCCAAACTACTGTATCCCAAGATGTTATTTTCTAGCAGAAATCTAATTTGTTCTTGAAACAACATTTTCTGCTTCCACTGTTTACTACTCACTCACTGAAGTAGTGTTTCCATAAATTTGTTCTGAATTTACTCCCCTTCAATTTACAAGACAAAACAAATTAACATAAACTACATTAAATATTCCCTTTAGAATCTTAAAGAATATGGTTACATCTTATGCAGACATAACTTTTTTTTAAGTTTAAAATTAATTTATATATGACCCCTGTTTCACTGAAATCTTTTGTTTAAAGATCATGATTTATTTTCTACCAGGTGGATTTGCCAAAGTAAAACTTGCGCGTCATATACTGACGGGTGAAAAAGTTGCTGTAAAGATCATGGATAAAGAATCACTTGGGGTGAGTTTTGAAAATATTGGGTAAAATGTATTATTTCTTATTCCTTCCCCCCCCCACAGCTCAGAAAACTTATGAATTCCAAAAGTGCTGGCAGTCCCTGGTAGCTTGTGTAAATGGTCATTCTTCATGTGAAAGTTACCAGCTGTCTGAGTGTTGGTAATTATTTCAGCCAAGCTTGTTCTTTTATTTGAAACAAAAACAGAAATCGCTAGGAACACTCAGCAAGTCAGGCAGCATCTGTGGAGAAAGGAAAAGTGAGTCAACGTTTCGGGTCCACACCTTTCGTCAGAACTGCCTCACTTTTCTGTTGACTCACTTTTCCTTTCTCCATAGATGCTGCCTGACCTGCTCCAGTTGTTAATGACACTTTTCAATCCTATTTAATATTTTATAGACCTCTAAAAACCCCAGAGATATTTCTCAAGACTGAAGAGCCTTAGGTTGTCTAATCTTTGCTCTTGATTCACTTCTCTAAAACTGGATCATCTTTGTTGTGACCATAGTGTTGCAATGACTAAAGTCAACTAACACCCCTAGATCTTTTAGTTTTGCCCCTTTGCAGGTCATACCCTTTCCATGTAGTACTTGTGTTTCTTATTCTTACTTCGTGTAAGTAATATCTTACATTTTTCTGTGTTAAACCTCACCAAGTTGATTGGGACTTCCTCCCAATGTGAAAGGTGCTCTTCTAATGTAGTTTGTTGTTGTTTTACTAGTGAATACCCTATCAAGCTCTTTTTTGCTTCCTCTGACTCCACAGTTCTCCTCAACTTGTGGAGTCCTGTAGCTCAGTGGTTAGAGCACTCGCCTTTCAAACAAGAGTTCTGGGTTCGATTCCCGGCAGGGCAAAACCTTAGGCAAGCTTCCTTACTCTTCACGCCTGACATTGGTTCATCAAAAATAAATTGGTCACTTCAGTCCACAACTTTGTAGGACTTTGCTATGCGCAATTGGCTGCTATGTTTCTCCCACAAAATTCAGTTCACTTTAAAGTATATTCTGTGAAGCACTTTAGGATGTCTTTTTTAAAAAGTGCTATATCAAATGCAAGGATTATTCTTATTAACTTGGTGTTATCTGCAAAAAAAGTGTGAAAATATGAATACTATAGACTATTATATTGATGAGTACTACAATCAAGGCCAGTGCAATACTACAATCAAGGTCAGTGCATTCAGGTCATCAGTTACTGCTAATGTCTCTCTTGGCAACCTATGCCGCATGCAGAAAATTGACAACCACGCTTGTATGCCTTTCCAACATTTCTTGGGCATAGCTCCCTTCTGTGCAAAGGAAATTGTGCTGCACTTCCAGCGTATCATGGTTTGATAGACCTGTGATATTCTGAAGCATATTACAGTGTAATCTGCTTTTATATGTAGATTGATTTCCAAATATGCTTTGTGGGACCTCCTGGCTTCATGAGCAGGATGCGCCTAAACAATTAGCTGGCTGCTGTGTATAGGAAGAAGCATTTTAAACATTCGTCATAGGTTCAATTCTACAATAAAACTGGCATCATATCGGTCGGGACTATAACATTTAACAGGTCAAGAAGTTATTTCCTGCAGCCGGTAAGTGCAGGAGTAAAGGAGGATAGGGGAGTGACATTGCAGGTTAGAATATAATATGCTTATAAAATATGATTGCACAGTTTAGGCGACAATACAATTTATAAAGATAAGTCTTATTTTACTGTCGTTTAAATTAAGCAGACACATTGAGAAAGTAGTTAACCTTGAATATGTCACTTCCTTCCAAAAAGTAAATAATGTTTAATATGATCTTCACTCTTGTTTGTCTCAAAGGATGACTTGCCACGTGTTAAGACTGAAATTGAAGCAATGAAGAATCTGAGTCACCAGCATGTTTGTCGTTTGTACCATGTTATAGAAACATCACAAAAGATCTTCATGATCCTAGAGGTAATTGAATTGGGAAACTTTTCATTTTTAATTTATTGCTCATTAAATGTGTTTTCAAGTCACTGACTCACCAACCAGGAGAAATTATTTTCCTCATTGACAATTAAGTAGCTGCCACCTTAATTGGCTTGAGACAATAACCTCTAACAGGTTATTGGCACTTATTCTGGAATTACCAGTTATCCAAGGAATAGATGGAGTGCTTAACCATAACCGATTTAACAAGCCAGTAACAAGCTTATCTCTGAAATAAGCATGGGCTGTTGGCAGGTCAACCAGGTGGCTGTATACTCAGACCAACCTGCAGGCAGGAGGAGGCGTGAGTGGGCGCAGTCATCAGAACACTAGGTTTATGTGTTGACTGGAGTGATGGTGGCTGCAGTAGCAGTGCTATGGGCATGGCAAACCTCACCCAACGTTGTGATCAATCGCCTCCTTTAAATCCCTCTCACTGAGATGGCGAAGCTTTGCCTTTGTGCAATGACTCAAGCTGTCCATTCTCAAGCCTGTGGCTGATTAGGTAGATGACTTTCTGATGCACAGGAGGAAGGCTATGCTTTGCTGGAACTAACTGCCCAAGGGAAGGAACAGAGGTATTCCCTCCTTAAGCAGCACATTTGCTGCCATATCAGATGTGGGAACAATCGCTGTGCCTGAACACCAGTTGAGATGGCCTGCCAAGCACCCTCTGGAATCAGACTTATGATTTATGAACCCTTCTTCCCCTCAACAAAGCAGATGATGGCTAGTAAAATTAATTGGACATTAAAATGACATGTTTTGTAAACTGAAATAATTTTTTTTGAAACAATATGAATGAAATATTGAATTTTACTGTTTTTGATTACTTTCCTTTCTCACAGTACTGTATCAATGTTTTCTTACAGTACTGCCCTGGTGGAGAATTGTTTGATTACATTATTGCTAAGGACAGGCTATCGGAAGAAGAAACTCGGACGTTCTTTCGTCAGATTGTATCTGCTGTGGCTTATGTGCACAGCCAAGGCTATGCTCATCGTGACCTGAAACCGGTATTGGGTTTATATATCTATATGAAGGGTGTCTTTATTTTTGTGTAGTTTCTGCTTTTAGCTTATCAAATTGATATGCTCCCTTAAATGTAATCCCTTCAATTTTTCTCTCGTGGTGTCCTGGTGAAAATTCCCCCAATAAAATTGGTCATTCACTTGGCTGTTTGTGGGGCATTGAGCTATGCTCAAATTGGCTGTATTTGCTCACAAAATACAGCCACTCCACTTTCAAAGCGCCTCCCACCATGAAAAACGCTATATCTAACGTAAGTATTCTATTTACCTTATTTAAAGAGGATTACCACCTCAAATTGTATTTCAGATTCTCTAGATCCTGTGCTGCATCCCTGACTTCTCTTAGGTGCCTGGGATTTGTTTTGAGACACAATTCTCATAAAATTACTAAGACAAAATTCTACATACAGTCCAGAATGTAACAAAGGATAAAATTAAGAAAATATTCAAAAACTTTACCAAGTTTATGAATATGGTTGCAGTCTAGGAATACAGATATTCTAGTCGCGGGATATTCTCTCTATCTCTCTCTGTAGTACTCTGTAAGTGCTTGTTGGAGCACTTGAGCACCTCAGAACGCTTGAGGGCGAAATAGCATGGAGTCTTGTAGCTCAGTGGACTCTTAGAACACTCACCTCCCAAGTGAGAAACCTGGGTTCGATTTCCCGGCAAGTTTCCTTACTCCACATGCCTAATAATAATCCTCAAGAAAAAAAAAAAAAATTGGTCACTTCAATCCATGATTGTTTGTGGGACTCTGCTGTGCTCTGTTCGCCCAGGGCTTTGAGTCAGGCTCTTCCACTGTTAAGATCTCTGAGACGCTACCCTGCGCGGAAGGTGCTATACAAGTGCAAATTGTTGTTTATGGTCTTGTAGTATCTAGGGAAAAATATCCTTAGTCGGAACTCTTCAAATCAGTTTTTCCATGACTCCTGGAGTGGTATACAGTAGCTCTCCTGAAAAAGATTGCATACCAGGTAAAGAAGATCATAAAAAGGAGTCTCTCGTTTTAATATCCTGTATGTTTCTGCCAGTTCTTTAAATCAACACACCAGCAACAGATTACATTTGTGTAGCGCCTTTCACATCAGGAGAATGTCCCAATCAGCAATAATGTTGTTTGCTTGGGAATCTTTGTTAGTTGCATATTGGCATTTTTCCCTTCTCATTTTTTCCAGTTGTTTCATTTCTACCCTATTTCTTGTTTCCTCACCTTTGTGCAGTGTTGGGGGTGGAGAGGGTGAGAACCGTTCAGCAGTTTCCTTTAGTGATATTTAACATCAGTCATTTTATTTGGTTCATTGTTCTTTCTATTCTATCCTTTTCTTTGATTTGTTTTTTCTCAGTTTAGCAGATTGTATATAAAGTGCTCATTGTCTAATGTTAATGTTTGTTCATTACTAGTTTGTGCATTTGCGCTACTATTCTGCTTCATGTGAAATAATTTCTGTAAAATGTGTACATTATTTCCAATTCAACTTTCAGTAGTTTTATGTATTATAAATATTTTGCTCAGCAATTGCCATTTCTAAACAACTTTGATTTGTAAAACCATCAAGACACCTGTTTTAAAATATGAAAAGTGGTATATAAATGCAAATTTACTATAATTCTGATAACTTTGCTGGTAATGTTTTTAAGCAGAAAATGGTTGTTTGTAAATTTGCAACCAACTAAATTTACAGGGAAAAGAAGTTGAAACTAAATGCACGCAAACAATAAATTAATGGTTAATTAACATACAGATTTTTTTCAACAGGAAAATTTGCTGATTGATGAAGATCATAATTTGAAATTGATTGATTTTGGCTTGTGCGCCAAACCAAAGGTAGGTGAAGCTCCAGAAAATAGCTGTAAAAAGCTTTTTCCAAACTTATCTTGTAAATCAGCTACAATTTAATTAAGATTCAGGCTACATTTGCTACCTTGCATTTGTTATATCAAGTATTATTATATTTGGGTATAATCATTATAACAAATTAGATTATAAGATTTTTCAACTATACCTACTAAAGTTCTGGATTATCTAGAAAGAGTCAACTACAAAACAAGTTTTTAGAGGTAAGGAATGCAAAGTCATGAAAGGTATCGAAAATCTGAACAAGAGCCTGTTGAGAATGGGAGCATGTGGATCCTAGTGCTGTAAGGGTACTGGCTTTGAAATTCTGGAAGAATTAAAGCTTGTGGACGGTTGAACTCGGAACACTGGTGAGAAGAATGTTTCAGATTTGAAGCCTAGATCTGATGAAGGCATGAATAAAGGTTTCAGCTACTTAGGGGTGAAATAGGGATGGAAGCATGTACAGATGCAGAAAAAAATCCAGAATAACAATTTTTGAAAGAGCGGCAGGTTGAATAAGGCACCAAAAGTTTACACTAAAAAAAACATGTATTGAGGATTATCTGGTGGGAAGCGGGAGAGGGAGGTTTACATAAAGTTTGTAGAATATTTTAATGTACATCTTCTGTGTTGTAAATTTCTATATACAGGCAACTGCAAAATTGGAGGAGGCAACTATCTGCAAATAATAATAATAATTATTATCAATATTATCAATAATAATATGATTAATCCTAAACCACTCAATCTAGACACTTCAATCAAATTCCTTGCAAATAGCTATTCATTTCCTTCTTGGGTTTTCTGATGAAAACTGCTTCTACTATTTGCTTGGCTGGTGTATTCCTTACATTCACCTTTAATGTTTCTGAGTTTGGAGCGTTCTGAGACGCAGTCCGGTGTGGAGGGCGCTATTATAAATCAAAGTTGTTGTTGTATCCCACAAGTTAAGCACATTACTGCATTTTGGTTCATCTCGATTTTTTTATATAAGAATATTAAATAAGATCTCCTCAGTCTTTAAAGCCACAAATACCAGCTTCTATTATTTCTCTTCACAATCCTAATTCCAGGTCTCAGTCTATTTGCCATTCCTTCTTTACTGTTTCCCCCGCCAGAGGTACCTCTACTGTAAAACCATCACCTTAATTACTCCAATAATTTAAAAAAATATAAGTCGAATGTTTTATTAATTTTCCTGAGGACACACAATTTCATGATTTTTTTTTTAACATTTGTGACATTCGTTTGGTAGAAGTTTGCATCTAATTCTGGCTTTGATTCTCTCTTTGCTGTAGGGTGGTTTAGATTACCAGTTAATGACTTGCTGTGGTAGCCCTGCCTATGCAGCCCCTGAACTAATTCAGGGGAAGGCTTATATTGGATCTGAGGTAAGATGCTTTCCCAGTCTTTGATAAAATGTATTAGAAATCTTATTCTTCCAAAGTTTGAGACAATGGATTACAATTTTAATGCTATATCTGGTTAGCACCTCCACAAGACTGATTCTAACTGACCTGACACGTTCTCTAAATGTCACTTGAGTGGTACCCATGAAGGAAAACAATTATCAAAGCACTTGTTCCAGTGTGTCTAGCCGTTTCACTTGAATCCTGTCCAATATTGCTTTTTTCCCCCTACTTCTCGACGCTTGCTTTTGGATGATGAATTGACCAAGCCTTCGTGTTGGATTGTTCCAAAGGAACAAGGGAAGCACTATTTGAAAGAGTTCTCAAAATATCATGAAACTTACAATGTATGGCACACAAGAAGGCCATTTGATTTGCCTATTGTTTCTGCTGGCTCCTTTATGATTCTGTTCTGTTAGATCATGGCTGATCTGCACCTCAACTCCATTTACCCGCTATTTGCTCCATACCCCTTGACACCCATACCACAATGAAACTCAACATCAGTCTTGAAAATGTGAAGGAATCCAGCATCCGGAGCCTCTTGGGGGAAGAGAGTTCCAGATTTTCACTGTGGTCTGTGTGGGGAAAAAATGCATCCTTATTTCATTCCTAAATGCCCAAGCTCTAATTTTATGATATGCACCCCCTATTCTGAATTCCCAGAGGAAATAGCTTTTCTGTAGCAATTTGATCAAATCCTTTTAAACATCCCAAATAGATCACCCCTCAACCTTCTAAACTCATGGGAATACAAGCCAAGTTTATGAAACCTATCCTCGCGATTTAACCCTTTAAGTCCTGATATAATTCTGGTGAATCTGCGCTACCCTGTCCGGAGTCGATTGCTTTCCTGAGGTGAGCTGGCCAATACTGAACACATTGCTGAACTAAAACTTTTGAGCCACCCATTCAGTTCCACTTACCAGCCCTTTCCCCATAGCCCATCTCATGGTCAGAAATCTTCTAGTTAATTTGTCATTTATCTGCTGACTGCAGGATAATTTTCTGTGCAGATTGGCTACTGCATTGTCCTGCAAATACACTTTACAGAAAAAAAATCTGATGTTTTCTCGTGATGAGGCTCAGTATCAACTGCACAGAATATTGTGTTTGGGTTACCAATGAAACTGTTTGTCATATTTCTTATTTGTCTTATATAGTATATGCTAGTGTAGAATTGTTTCACTTCCTGTTTTTTTATAATGTTGTGTAGAAAATTGCCTCGGTTGTGTGTTTATCGATGCTGACCCTGACCAGTACTGACTGTCAGCATGTCTGGCTTCAAGGAAAGCATGAATTCAGTGGTGAATAATTGACTGCTATTTGGAGTGTCTTTCTTCAAAGCATAATTTTAGGGCATATCCAATCTGTCTATGATTTACATCAACCTCAGTAGTTTGGGATCATTTGTTCAAGAGAAACTAAGGCAGCCCAAGAGCAAATCAGCATTGACTGACACTGATGGCACCAACCACCCTGCTGTGGGATTGTCTCCAGATTCCATGCAGGAAATTTAAATCTAAGCTTCCAAGGCTGACAATCTTAGAGCAGCTCAGTAATTAAACTTGCTGAGCCTCATGAGAGCCTATGGTGGGGTGTGGGTGAAACTTCCTTATAGTTTATAGAATGATAAAGGAATTGCATGGCCAATGTGAGTCATGCTTATGACATCTTACAGCCCAGAGCTTTCTGATTTTGTGTGTGTGCCACAGCTAAAATATATTGCAGTTCTAGACCCCAGTGTGCTGTTCAGTTAATGGAATAATAAAAATAATTCTTGCATTTGATATAGCACTTTTCACATCTTCTAGACGTCTCAAAGCGCTTCACTGAATATACTGCTGAGTAGGTAAATTCCAAGTGCAAAGAAAGCTTACTTCAAGCTTCTTGAAATCTGATTTATAGAAACGGGAATAAACTAGGTGTCAGCTGTCAAATGTGATTAGTTATCTGATGAATTGGTTTTATTCCACGTTTTAATAGTTTTTTTATATATAGACATGTAACATCACATCATGATTTGTTTTCTTGGCATATGGAATCCTCTATTCTTCATTTGTAGTTATAAATAAAAATGTGTTAAGATAATAAGTTTGCTGTAAGTCTACCAGAGAAGGCCTAGTTTACTCCTATTTCCTGTACAGTATTGTGGAGTGGGTTTGATGTTCTGAATTATTCTGTCCTTATTTGAAGGAGTTGGCTGCAACTGAAGATGTGACACGAATGTCGTAAAGGATTATCTCTGAGGAAAGAAGCTATTTATTTCTCATTGATAGTACCTCCGTGTTACAACTGTCACCTAAATTTGTTCAAATATTAATTCTTTATTAAACATGTGGGTAATTTCTATGTGTCAGGATAATATAAGATAATTTGTATTAAGTAACTCCTATTTGTGTTCTTGATTTTAACAGGCAGATATTTGGAGTATGGGGGTGCTCTTGTATGCACTTTTATGTGGCTTTCTCCCATTTGATGATGATAATATCGTGACTTTGTATAGGAAAATAATAGTAAGTATTTTTTGCCTTGCTGTAGATAACCAATAATCTAAATAAAACGATTTGCTGCTGATGGACCCACATGTAGACCTTTCTGGGAGGGTTTCATCAAAACTGTTGGCTGCATCCTTACCTGCACAAAACATATGTTCTTTACCTCTTTCCTCACCAATCTCCACTGGCTCTCAGTTGATGGACTTCAAGATCCTCAACTACATATCACTTTATACCTTATGGACACCCCCTACATGACTGATCTTCTCTAGCCTTGATTCTCTTCAGCATACTGGGCTTCATTGTATATTTAGTGGCTGAACACCCCCCATGCATTTGAGTGCCCACCCTCCATCTTCTCCCCTGTCTTCAGAAGCTTTTAATTCTCACAATTGTTGACTTGGTATGTGGTGACTTGAAGACTAGGGAGCACCCAGTGAGTTAAGAACAAATTAGGTAAGGCAGGTGGATCATATTTTCTAACCTGTGTTTGTTTTTCAGAAAGGAAAATATAGCATGCCTAAGTGGCTCTCTCCTGGGAGTGTACTGCTTTTGAATCAGATGTTGCAGGTAAATGCATGCGAGTCAGAGGTTCCTTAGGTTCCTTTTTTTTTCAGCTTTATTCTTTATGTAATTTGTTACTTAATTTGGATTTCAGCTGACATGAATGCAACATATAAAATTATGTGGGATGCCTACAATCCTATTGGATATTTCTATGTGTCAGTCTATATTTTTCACCCACAAAATACTCAGTTAATATATTAAATGCAGATATCATTACAGTAAGATGTACATCTGCCAAATCCATTGAATTTCATGGCATACGCAAAGCTCCAAGTGAGAATTGTGGCAAGCTAAATTCTAACCGTTCATCTTGCACACTTACAGGCTGCAACACCGAAGAACCTTATGCGCAGTACACAACAACACGAATAAAATTACATTTGTATAGAGCCTTTCAAGTCAGGAAGATGTCCTAAGGCGCTGGACAAGCAGTGTTTCGGACCCAAGTTGGGATTGGGGAGGGTGGAGGGCAGTGGGGGAAGAAGGGTAATCAAAGGCACCATTGAAGAGGAGGGTCTTGAAGGAGGCAAAGTTGTAGGCGAGACGAAGGGACTGTAAGAAGGAGTTCCAGAGGATGGCTGTACAGCAGACAAGGTTTTAACCGGGCATCAGGCAGTGCAGATACCCAAAGATTTGAATTGCTAATCAGCACTGTTGATAAGCACCTGGTAATAATGATGACTTCATTCTTTTGCTGTTCTAGAATCCAATCTTTACAATCTTGATTGCCTTGCTTGATATTCAGATAATCATGTACCAACTGACACAAACAAGTTTGGGATTCATTTTTCATTAAGAAAGCCTTATCTATCTATGCATTTGTGCTTTTTTCCAACAGGTGGATCCAAGGAGGCGTGTTTCAGTAAAACAACTTCTGAATCATCCTTGGCTTATGCAATGTTACTCCAGCCCAGTTGAATGGCACACCAGATACCCAGTGAGTGTGCTAATGTTTCACTTATAATTGAGGTCTTATAAATATAATCTGTTTCAGTGATTATGCAATTCAGAGCATTGAATACATTTTCACTTCCAGATTGGCCATCTTGATGAGAACTGTATTACAGAACTATCCGTGTTCTTCAAACGCTCTAAAAAGAGCATGACCAGTTTGCTGGCAGAGGTAAGAGTACCGTAAATCTCCGCGTATAAGGCGCACTTTTTTTCATGTCGTAAAGTCTCGAAAGAGTGGGGTGCGCCTTACACGCAGATACAAGGAAAAGATGACCAGCCCCCAGAGGTACGTCATCAAACTGCGCCGCCAGTACGACTACCCGCTCTCCAGGATCGGCAACGCAGACCAGGCGCTACTCACTTTCGATGTCTGGTAATTCTTACTTCACAGTAATGCTGGGCTGCACCGCCGCTGGATTGTTTTTTCGGTGGAAATGTTTTTTTCGATGATATTGCCGGCAGGAAGAAAAATTCCATTGGCAATATCATTGAAAATGCTTACTTTTTTTTCGCCACGAGGTGGGCAAAAGTGGGGGGTGCGCCTTATATGCGAGTGTGCCTTATACACAGGTATTTACGGTAAGCAGTCTCAGCGAGAGAGAGAGAGAGAGAGAGGTGGCAGTATATCAGGTGACTTTGTACATGAAAGTGAGAATCTTGTAATTGAATAATTCTATGATAGGGAGCCAGTGAGGTGATAGGGTGCGGATTTCAGTATAGGTGAGGATGTAGATGGCGGAGTTTTTAATTCACAAATTTAGGTGAGAGGTGACGAATATATGGATAAAGATTTGATTTGTGTTAGATGTGAGGTACAGTCGGAGGCAATGATGTGGCGGAGTTGGAAGAAAGTGGAAGATCAAGAACTAGATGTGAGCTAGGAAGGACGGATTGAGCCTGACACAACAAAATTACATTTATAGAGTGCCTTTCACGTCGGGAGGACATTCCAAGGCGCTGAACAGTCAGACAGGACCCAAGCGAGGGAGAGGGGCAGGTTGTGCACATGTTCAGTGAGTCTGAGGGGTGGCTGGGTTGGTTAAGGAAGTCGAAGTTTGAAGTCAGAAGATATTGAGGGAATCAAGGAGGATGGCTTCTGTCTTGTCGATGTTCAGCTGCAGAAAGTTGTAGCTCACAAAGTCAGACAAGTAAGTAGACAGAATTTTGGCTGATCAGGACTTGGCTCTAGAGGAGCAAATGTAGATTTATTATTATATTATCTGCATATATATGGAAGATTACTCTATCTACAACTGAGTGGAGCATGCAAATGAGATAAAGGAGGGGGTCAAGGATGGAGACTTGGGTATGTCGCAGATGTGAGTGTGGGAGAGGCTATCCATGATTTCAATTTAGCCTACTGAAAGCTGTGATTTTTTACCCTCTACTGAGGTTGACTGTTTTATTTATTTAGTGGAAATATGATCAAATAACAGCAGCATACCTCCTGCTGTTTAATAAGAAGACCCACGGCAAGCCCATTCGACTATTTGCTTGCTTTGAAAAGCTAGATGTGCCCACAACTCCTCTTGGGGAACTGAAGGTGAGCAATTCTTTTAGAGGATTTTAAAAATCAACCTGTACAACTTTTTTTTTTACGTTTCAAATTAATTAAGATACAGTAAAAGCCTGTTTATCTGGCACCCAAACAACCGTAAGTTCCGTATAACCGGCACCTCAAAAAAAAATCTGCATTCGATTAACCAGGATTTATCTAGAAAAATGCATTAAAATATATATATTTTAAATGTTTTGCGTTTTCATCCAAATATCCAGCACGCGCTTTAACCGGCATTGGCCAGGTCCCAAGGGTGCCGGATAAACAGGCTTTTACTGTATTAACTTGTAAAGATGCTTGACTATGTTTGAATTGGAATGAACTTAACTCAATTTGAGATGTGGCATCCTACTCTCAATTACTGTAAACTACACATTGTCTCTGACTTGGGATCTGTTATTGTGAAGCGCTTTGAGATGCCGTACAGTGTGGAGGGTTCTATATGAATCAAAGTTGTTGTTGACTAACCAAAACTGTAATCGTATAATTCATTGCTATATATATATAACCTGGGGTGGAGGGGGTCAATCAGGGACAAAAGAGAGGAAAAATTAGAGTAGTGGTGATTGAGCATAGCCCAGGTAGAGTAATCGTTTGAGCACTGGCGTGAAATAAAAGAGCATTGCCGCAATCCTCCTGTCTGTCCTCAGCTGATCCCTTCCCTTTTTAGCAAAGACTCCAGTAGGAATTTCATGTAAGGTTGGACATAGATATATTTTAGATGCATTCCTAAAGAAAGTTGAGCTAACATTTTACTGTTTGATCTTTGAATTCTGAAATTAACTTGAAACCCATTTGTTAGTTTAAAGGGTATTTGAATTTTGAAGATGACGTCCCTTACTTGTGTGGCTCCATGGAAATTATGGATTCTCCTCTTGCCGTGACACCCCATTTAACAGAGGTTTGTTTTTTGATGTATTTGTGTTGAATGTTAGTCTGCTCTTAAATTATGCTTACCAGTTTCAACTCTGTTGCTTCAGCAAAATTGTTTTCTGAGAATCCTGTTCTGCAAATAAGAGTTGCACCATTATGGACAATTATCTTGAGTTACAATAGCGGAAATTTCACTTGGGATTATTGAGTGGAGAATTGGACATTGAACAATGCTACCAAATGGGTGACGATAATAATTATTGTACTTTTCTATGGCATACTGTCAAGCTGGTGGGAATCTGATTAATTCAAATGGTAAAAGCAATGATGTGATTTGCACATTTCAGGTTTTCAAATGATGAGATAGATTGATAGCAAATAAAAAAAGTGGTTTAGTGGACATATTGGAAGCATATTTTCCCTCAGGCTTTGGATGAGCCATTAAAGCAAGGTATTTCTACCTTTTATGGTGGATCAGGTGTGTTTTGAAGATCCCATCAATATTTTGAAGAATGCGGAGTTCTTGCAGTCGGATTATCTTGTCCTCAACATTTATGAGGTGACCACTATTGGATAGTGGGGATTCTCTTCAACTATGTGTCTTTGGTCACCTTTCTACCCTTACTCGCTATATAAATCGATGTTGTTGGATAGATCACATGCATGGATATAATCAATTGCTGGAAATGTCCCTCACAAATACAGAGCCTGTCAATGTGTACTCTCCAGACTTCTACATTCAAGTAGAACAGTAATCAAATGTATACCAACATCTTTAGAATACCCCACCCCCCACCCATCTTTGCTCTATCCTGCCTCTGCAATCTCTTGCGATCCCATTCTAACTCAACTTCGTAAAGTTTTTTGAAATGTTCTTCTAACATGAAAGATGCTGTACAAGTATCAATTGTTGGTGAGAATCAAAAATAATAAAAGTCCTTGCAATTGATATAGCGCATTAACATCGTCTTCAAGACGTCTCAAAGCACTTCACAGAAAATACTGTAAAGTGAATGAACTATTTTTCATGCTGAAAAATGCATGTTAATGAGATTTTGCTGCTTGTATAACAACTTCTTGCATATAATGAATATGATGCATTCCTTCCATCAATGTCTGTTTGATGATGAAAGTCAAATAAATTGTGAATGTGCAATACTTGACTCCAGAAAGTTGTAAATGTGGAATAAATAGCAATGTTTAAGAAAGGTAGATACCTGGATCGTATAGATATTAAAGGGGTATTAACTGCATGATGGGACAGATTCAGTAGGCTCAATGGCCAAATATGGCTTCTGGTTTTCTAGGTTATGTTTCATGAGTCTCCTTTTTGTTTTTATATGCAGTGTTTCCCCCCAATCCCTCTGTGTCTTCTCACTCAGTCCATTACAATTGGTTAATAGTTTTGTTACATCATCAGTTAGTTTTTTTTAAAGTTTTATTCTTAAATTTCAGCGAGCAAAATGTAGATCACGAAAAGATTGTGCAGGTGGTGAGTTCTGGTCTTCAGGTAAACAAAGAGTTGCTTCAACTACGTCTGGAAATGAAAACAAGGAAAATATAAACCAAGTTAAAACAAATGTGAAAAGCGAAGGTCACTTTCTACAACCTCAAGTCAAAACACCAGTTACTAAGAAAAAATATGAAAAGAGAATTCTGATTACTGCCAAACAAGATACTGAAGCTACTACTAAAGGTAAGTTTTGTTTTAACTTAGATTTTTGAAATGAATGCTCTATGAATTGTTCATGGCTTAAACAGATGAGTCCAGTGAGTTTTTTTTTCTCTTGCTTGCTGGGTGGCTTTCTCTCTGCATCACTAATGTTGCACTGAACACAAAATTAGATATAAATTGCTCCCACCTGCAGCACAGGTGTACATATTGAGCCTGTCACTGAGCACCCTGAGGCAGAGGTGTTCCTGAATGGACCTGACTTCTCTCCAACGCTGCTCTGATCCTCTTTGCACACCTCTCCACTATTGCTACTGTGTTTTTTTGTGGGCAAAACGCCGCAGCCAATTGAGCACAATAATGTCCCACAAAACAGTCATAGATTGAGTGACTATTTTTTTCAAGGGATTATTACGATCTGCCAGTCAACTTAACAACCGGTTCCTACGAACTGCTTGGTAAACAGAAGCATGTGGAATAAGGAAATATACAATCAATTCACTTTACAATATATTCTGTGAAGTGCTTTGAAATGTCCCGAAGATGCTCTTTTTTAATATAAAATATATATTTTTATTTTATAACATATTTTCATCCCTGTGACAACACACGCCAAACAACAAAACAATCCCCACCGTGACAAATGCGCAACGGCCCTGTCTTTATCCTCTCGCAAAAAAAAAAGTCAAAGACGTGATATGATGCTACACCAAATGCAAAGATTATTATTTAAGGTTTTTGCCCTGTCCAGGAATCTTAACCCAGGTCCTCTAATTTGCGAGGCATGTGCTCTCACCACTAAGCTAGAAATATACAGTCAGTTTTTCTACTTTCCTTCCCCCAACTACGACCCTTCCCCCAACTGCTCTGGTCCCAACTTTGGAACATTGTTGTATTCTGTGAAGCACTTTGAGACGTCGATGAGACGTGGAAAGCGCTATATAAATGTAAGGATTATTTATAAAGGTTATGACCATATTAAATATTATGCAACTAGATTTCCAGCCACTAACAAAACACTGCCTTTCAGCATCTTTCAAGAAATATTAACAAACTAAATCTGATTGTTTAAATTTTCCGATCTGTGATGTATTGTGGGGCGTTGTGATGGCTCGCATACGCAATGAGCATTAAGGAAAGGCACCAGAGGGCGCTACCTTAATAAGAGCAGCGATAATTGTACAAAATTTCACTAAAGTTAAGATGTTGACAGTGTGCAAATTAGTGGAACAGGTGAAAGCTATCTTCCATATGCAGTCAATTTAATGCTGCCATTTTATAATCAAAACTGAATGTGCTGGAGGCAGAGGCTAGTATCGGCACCTCATCTTCTCTTGAGTCTTATTCTGATTTGTTGGAGCACACTTTTCCTTGCAAATAGCATTTCACACTTCCTCAAGTTTTGGCTTGCTGTACAGGGCACAAACAAACTCCTAATATTTCTGTAAGACAACATTTTTTGATGTTCCTAGATTTACAAAAAGGTTTCCGATTTTTTTTTCAACCAGCTCCAGTGGACGGACCTTTCCCTTTTGCATGAAGACAGATGTGCAATTGTATCCAGTAAATGCATGCAAACCTGGCAGCACTAAGCCTAGATTGTGGCCAAGAAGTTTTGCCAGTGATCTGACATCTATGTAATGTCTTGTGGTGTTCCCATTGTGTCCCACATCCATCCAGACCTGTGATTAATAATCCCATAATCCTTACATTCGATATAGTGCCTTTTCACGTCATTGAAACATCTCAAAGCGCTTCACAGAATATATTGTAAAGTGAATTGACTGTATTTTGTGCTTGAAATGCAACTCACGCCATTGTGCATAGCAGTGTCCCACAAAGGGGATTATTACCCCCAGAAGCAATCCATCAATCAACCAACAGGTAGACCAACACAGTACACTTTGGGGAATAGATGTCCATTCTTTCATGACACTTTTAATGTACTTGTTACTAATAAATTGTGAATAATATTTTGGTCCTTGTTTGGTATAGCACTCTCTTGTCCATTCAGCAGGCTCTGGTCTGCTCCATATCTCCTGCCGGACTCTCCCTACCATCGGCAACCAGGCTTTCAGCTTCTATGCCTCTACCCTATGGAACTCCAACACACAATTCCTTCGCCTTGTTCCCTTCCTTGCCTCCTTCAAGGCCTGACTCAAGATGCTTCTTTTCTACTGTGCCTTCAGCCACCCTCCTACCTCTCTCCCTTCGTGCATCCCAACCGGCACCACTCAACCATATTCAGTGCCTTGTGACGTCCTCCCAACATGAAAGGGGCTCTACAAATGTAATTTTGTTGTTGTAACCACTTCATGCCTGTTTCATTCGTTTAGAATCATTTCCAAATCTGCTTTTGGCATTTAATAACCTGTGCATTTTGTCAAATTTAGAATAATGGGTGAATAGAGTATGATTTTAATGGCTTTCTTTTGTTCAGAGATCAATATTTAAATGTTCAAAGTAAAGTGAACAACATTTGCAAAACGTGGAAAATGACAACTAAAAAAAATTGCTGTTCTTCTTCCCCATTTGTGATGCCTTATTTAAGAAATAAGAATGAAAATCTGATGTTGGAAAAACATTCAGTTCTTTCTCCCAAAAGAACTGATGGTTTTGTCTAATCAACTCCAGATTTGCCTCTAAACTTTTTGCTTTGGTGAAGATGTATGTCTGCAGCTGCTGAAATTATTTTGACTTGAAAGTGGGCCATTTTTTGTTGAATAAATTTGAATATGAATCAGTAGTAAGTAAAAAATATTTCTGTTAAGTAAATACTGTAGTTCCTGCTACACATTTTAATGTTCAATACATTTAAGCCTCTGAGATTGTGCATGGCATGAAGGGCACTGTATAAATGCACATTGTGTTGTTATTTACTAAATATCTTGTTTGTAATATTGTCAAATTTGGTAGTAATCATGATGTTAGTGTAAGGTTGTATCCAAATTGCTATGATATATGGCTTCATGTCAAACTTCTTTCTTTCTTCCCCCCACCTTAACTATCAGCCATGACCAGCTGCAATATGGAAATGCCAATAAGCCAAGGTTTACACATGCTTAACTCGGACAACCTGACCGTCACAGCACTTAGTCCAGAAAGACGGTATGATATGCACATCAGTAATTATTTACTGATTTGATACAACAAAGTAGAAATGTACACTAACATAGCACTTTTCCCATTCGAAAAACAATCCACTTGGGGATGGGAAGACAACAACATCAACAAAATTACATTTGAGTAGAGCTTTGCATGTCAGGAGGACGTCCCAAGGTGCTGGACAGACAGTATATCGGACCCGGGGTAGGAATTGGGAAGGGGGGTGCGGGGAGGTTGATCAAAAGCATGGTGAAGAGGAGGGCCTTGAGCTGGGTCTTGAAAGAGACAAGGGATGGGGAGAGGCGGAGGGTGTGCAGGATGGAGTTCCACAGGATGGGAGCAGAGTGGCTGAAGGTCCACCCCCACCCACCAAGGTGGGGTGGGCAAGGTGGGGGACACAAAGCAGGCCGAGAATGAGGGTAATGGGCTCATTTAAAATGTGATTGTTTAAAAATGAGCCATTTGTTGTTTTTTATGAACTCTTGTACACTTGTACGGTTCAGAAAATTGAGCTTAATGATAAAATAATGCCATTTGGGTTAGTGTTACTCCACCAGCAGTATCTGGTGTTACCTAGCCTTGGCTCTTACCAACCTGTGCCTAATACTCTCTGAGATTAGGTAAGTAGGGGGTTTCTCTGAGGTTTTGCATTTTATTGCAAATTCATATGCAGTTGGCATACATGGAACTCTGTCTGATATTACATCATCTTAAGCAATGTGATGGGTTTCCGCATAACTCAAGAACCTGGCTGACCCAAATAAAAACTGGTGCAATTTCACACCTTCAACAACCAATATAAAATTATACAATAATAATAATCCTGGCATTTGATATAACGCTTCTCTCACCTAGACGTCTCAAAGTGCTTCCCAGAATATACTGTAAAATATATTATCAGCAAATTGTGCAGAGCAATATCCTACAAATAGTCAGGAATTGAAGTGACTAATTTTTTTTTTCTTGAGGCGTTACTATTAAGCATAAGGAGTAGAGAAACATGCCCAAGGTTTCTCCCCTTTGCCAATTGCGCACAGCAGTGTCCCACAAACAGTCGTGGATTGAAATTACCAATTTTATCATTGTGGTTTTTTTTGGACGGATTATTATTGGGCATGTGGAATAAGGAAACTTGCCCAAGGTTTCACCCTGACCTGCCTGGATTCGAACACATGTCTCCTCAGCTTGGTCTCCCCAGCTTGCAAGACAAGTGTTCTAACCTCCACTTCACAGGATAAACTGTAAAGTTTAGTGACTGAGTTTTGTCAGCAGACACAGCAGCCAATTTCTGTGCACAGGGTAGTCTGACAAACAACTCTCATGTGAATGACCAAATTTAGCTTGGGGGATTGTTGGCCAAGACACCAAGAGAAAAGCTCCTCTTTGATTAGTGCCATGGGATCTTTAATGGTAACCTGAACAGGAAGATGGCGCCTCGGTTTAATGTTTCAATCAAAATCCAGCATCTCCAACAATGTAGGATGCCCCCAGCACTGCATTGTGGTGTCATCCTAGACAATGAGATCCACAGCCTGATGCAGGGCTTCAACCTACAACCTTCTGACTTGGAGGTGAGAGTGCTACCAACTGAGCCAGACAAGACACAAATGATGTTGAGTGTTCAGGTTGACTGTTAAATGCTTCAATATAGCTTTTTTTTAATTGTAAATGCAAGACCTTTCTATTTTTTGACTATTTTCCTATCTTGCATGTTTCAAATGAAAGAAAATGGCTTGCTTGATATAGTAAGATGTTACTATGTTGTCTCGAACAGGACCCGTTCACTGGACATGGATGTAAATCAAGCTAATGGGGGAAGTAGTCAGAAAAAGAAAGGGGCAAAGATGTTTGGCAGCTTGGAACGAGGCTTGGACAAAATGATCACAATGTTAACTCCAAACAAACTGAAAAAGCCGTGGAACGAGGGTCCAAGAAAAATCAAGGTTGGTTTATTACTGTGGAACTCCATCCCGCAGCCCCTCCGCCTTGCTTCCTCCCTTTCCTCCTTCAAGGCCGGTCTCAAGACCTTCCTTCAAGACCACCCGCTTGGGACCCAACCGGACGACCTCCTGACATGCAAGGCGCTATATAAGTGCAATTTTGTTGTTGTGTAAAGTTTAGCCACAATGCTTGTTTTAGTAGATTTTAAAGGTAAGAACATAAGGTTAAATCATACCGCACAATTTGAATACAGAAAGCTCACTATGTTATATCATGGCCATTTGAATCGATTTATTTCAAACCAGTTAATTTAATAAACTATTTTACACCACATAAAATGAGGATTTTTTAGGATTAGGATGTTACAACACAGAAATGGGCCATTCAGCGCAACTCATCTGTTTCCATGTTTATACTCCACATACATTGTCACCTGTCTTGTACTCCTATTTCCTTCTCTTATGCAAATATACACAATTCTATTTAAAGTTGGCTGGGGGAGAAAGTTTATGGTTTTAATATTTTAATTGAACTCATTGCCAAGAATCTGAACATGAAGTTGGTTTCCAAATTACTAAACTTTGATTCAGTGCTGAATTTGATATTTAAAATAACTGATTATGTCATTCTGTCATCTTCAAAGGTGGCGTTTCACCTTTCATTGTTTCTCAAAGAACATAAATATAGAATCCAAAGCAAAGGTCTTTATATTTTCATCATATGTCATGTGGAGATAGATGGTTAAATGGATTGAATGAACCTTGTCCACTAACCTAATGATTTTCAGTTTGGAAGACACAATTTAAAGTTCTCCCACTTGAAAAATGTAGTTCTGTTACTTCCTCATGCTGAGCTATATTTGTTTATATCCTCTATTGGATCCCATGCAACAATTGTATTTAATCCTTCAGTGTGTCAGTTGTAATGCTAATTATAATGAGGGCCATGTTTTGTTTGTCAATATGAAAATATATTTTTCTATAGAGGTATTTGTCAGCTAATACAGCATACTAAAACTTTGATTTGAATAATGAGACAAAATGTGAAGTGGGCTTGCTTATAAATTTGGTATTTAAACAAAACAAGATAAAATTTGGGGTTTTTGTTATATCCAACGTGTAGTTGGATAAACTGTATAGTCAGGGTGGAAGTGAGTGGGTCAGTCTGCCATTTTAATTGTATTGAACCAGATGTTACTGGGTATCCAACTACTCCCCCTAGTGTTCTCAAAGTTGTAGTTTGGTAGATTTGTCCATGTGGCAGTGTTGAGTGTTTGCTGAGTTATGTTTTAAGGTTTTGGAACTACTGTATTGCAGAACTTTCTTGACCAGAAAATAGATTTTGTGCTTGGTCAGATGCCTCAATAAAGGTATGACTCCTCTCAAACCTGAACCCCAACATAGACTATGAATCTATTAGTGCATTTAAGTGATATTGATCAATGAAACTCGCTGTAGCAACTCGAGCAGTATCCATATCCTATGAGTATCTACTTTTGACCTTAGGAAACTAATATTAGAACTGGATTTGCTTTCTTTTTAATCCAAATGCTTTGCTCTGTTTAAACCAGTTTAATGTTATACCAAACTGACAGGACTGTTAGAACATGTTTTGGGATTCTCGCAACTAACAAACTCATTAGCGTCTTGAGACTTGTAGCTCATCTTGTGGTACTTTAATATTGAGCATAGCTCACTATTCAAGCCATGCTTAACAACCTTTCTCCCTCCATCCCCAACCCCCATTTAAAACTGATGACTAAAATCCCAAATTTATTAATAATAATAATCCTTGCATCACTTATGTGAGACATCTCAAAGTATTTCACAGAATGTACTGTAATTTGAATTGACTATTTTGTGGGCAAAATACACCAGTCAGTCAATTGTACACATCGGTGTCCCACAAACTGTCATGGATTGAAGTGATCAATGTATTATCATTTATTTTTGAAGGAATTATTACCCCTGGAAATGCGATCTGCCAATTGACAAATAACCGGGTTTCTACTTACTACTAGGTAGGGTCCGACGATATATCGCTAAAACCCGATATAATTTTCATATCGATACGCCGATATAGGCATTTCAAAAATTGAGAGTGAGAGACACAGAGAGAGAAAGATATTTACCTCCTGAGGAGATAGGCCCTGAACTCGCGCGCACCTGGAACGCGCGCGCACCGCACGCGTAGTATGAAAAACCAGAAAATATCGATATTTCGGTATATCTCGGCCCATCGATATATCTAAATCGTAAAATTTCCATATCAACGGACCCTACTACTAGGCAAACACTGAAGTGTGGAGTAAGAAAACTTGCCCAACATTTCGCCCTGCCAGGAATCAAACCCAGGACTATCGTTTGAGGCAAGTTTTTAAACCCTGAGCTACAGGACTCCTAATGATGGCAAAAGCTCACAAAAATAACAGACTATTAATTGTCCTAAATGGCAAATGTAATTATGTTTAAATACGTACTTCTAAATCACTTAGAAGTTAAGATACATTGTAACTTCTAGATACAGGATGGTTTCATGAAAGTCCTGCATATAAAAGTGCATTTATCAAAATGGAAATGTGTCAAGTCTTTTTAGTGTGGTCAAGAATAAGCTGCATATACATAACATTTAATCACTCTACTCAGCATCCAGGTGGTCAAGATTGATTGACCTCAAGGTCATACTGAGTTTTCATTTATGTTGATTCAGCAAAGTAAATTGGTGATTTTGATTCAAAATCAAATTGTAATGCAAAAATTGTGAGTTTCCAAACTGAATAAGATCAACTGCTGGTTCTAACGCAAGCTGCTAAACTCAAATTGTACCCCAGTGAGCCAACCAAATACTGTACTTGCTTCAGTATGTAGTTTTCAGTACAAATGCAGAGCTGCCAACCAGTATGTTTTTGCCGTATTTGTTCATGTACGTGTTTGTAAGTTGGCATTTTACTTGGTGTCTTTTTGCGCTGTAATTTTTTTGTTAAGTACCGGTAAGTTCTGGGGAAAATACTTTTTTTACTACAAAATACTGTTTTTAGCTTTCAGGAGTACTTTTTTTTCGTCAAAAAAGGTTGGCAGCTCTGCAAATGCTACCTGTATTTTTTTTAAAAAAAACTATTAAAATTCAAACAAGTGTAAAGTAAAAATTAATACATATCTGGCCAAACAAAAGTCATGAAGTCAGATACCCTATCCAAGATCAAGAAGCTGTGGCTACCCTTGCTTTCCGATTTCCTATAACACTGAAATACAGGAAAACCTTAGATTTTTTTTACTGCTATGAGTTTCAGACTTGGTTGCATTGCTGGACAATGGATACTGCAATATATTAAATTTAACAGTGTTATATCACCATATAGATCCTTTCATATTGATTTCTGACTTGACTGGGGTGGAAAAAATCTGGTGACACATGGAGGAAAGTACCGTATTAATTAATTATAGTTAACAATTGGGAAGAAGGGATCCTCATCTCTGATATCTCATGCCCTCTTGTGTTCTGTGGGGATTGAACTAGTACAATATATAAATTCCGAAACTAATTCTAAGGAAAACATTTCTAAAAATATTCAGTTGAAACAAGATTGCTGTTCGGGAACATTTTGCTGTTTCTTTGGCCTCTGGGTGTGGGATGATTGTTTAAGGTTCTGTGTCATTGGCTTCCATTTGAATTGATTGTCACAGACAGCAGGGAGCCCTTGCCTACTGGGGTAATTTTTTTGTTCTGATAACTTTTATTAATTTTTTGATTTTTCATTCAAACTTGTTTTGTGTGGAGCAATTGTACATTTTAATTGCACAGTGCTTTCAGGGAGGTACGTTGGGTTTATTGGCAAGGATATACATACACTGGGGGCATTACATGATTTAGGATCTCTGCAATTTATTTGATCTTGGTCCAAGGGGTGTGGTTGGCCTTAGGCATGTGGTTCTCTTTATAAACTGATGGTCCTTCTGGTTGTAGTCACTGTTTTTGCCTGGCTTCAGGCACAATATTACTTTTGACTTATTTCTCTCTTTTGTTCATCTACATTCTTTCCGAAGTTGTCTGAGGACTTGTGGGGAGTGGAAGAGCAGAAAACTGTCCTTCATATTCTATTGGCTTGGTCTCTGGGACACTAGCCTGTGTATAGGGTGCTATATAAATGCAATTTTATTGTATTTAGTTTGATTGTTGGGCAGAAAAGTATGTGGTCTACCTGTCCATTTTTCATGGTAGTCATTGGATATTGTAAAGAAAAGCAAATAAGTTCCACCTGATGACTTATGTATATCGAGACTTTCAATAAAAAAAATTCTGCAAGTCTATTTACATGATTTTGATGTCAGCAAACTATAGATTTTCAATAAGAAACTTTTTTGTTGGGGAAATTAGGTTAAATTGGCAGGAGTTATTTTTCTGTTTATAAGTGTAGAAGTATTATTGGAATTTGTTTGGTTTGTTTATTGAACTGTTAAAGATCATCTCTATTTTTCACTATGTGAGATGTGTGATTCTGTGAAGATCATGACATTATGGTCTAATGTACAAGTTCTGCTAACTTTGGGCATGTGTAGAGAAAATTACTGCTGGTCCTGATTATGTAATAATTAGACAGAGATTGAACAATGCAACATTCCTTGTTATTAATCCTTTTCAGCATCCAGTTCATGTTTTTTTTAATTCCATTTTTTTTAAAAAGGTTTGTAAAGTTTTTTTTAAAAAAAATGATAAGAGGTAGTGTAGTACAGACATAGTGGCTACCTTCTGTGTTGAGTTTCTTTGTGTTTTAAGGCATTATTGCAGGTCAGGAGAGAATTCAATCCCCTTGTAACAGTGCAAACCAATGTCTAATTCGGTTCACCAAGAATAAAAAAAAAGTACAGTTTCTTTGTTAATATTTGTACTGTGCAAGCAACCATTCTGAAAATGCTTATCAAGAAAATACTGCCCATTACAGATTCTATAGTGATCAAGGTTTTCAGAGGCTTGCTTTGACATGGTTATTGAATATGAGGCAACTCTCATTATCTTGTTGTACAGCCCTATTGATGGTGGAATCATCCCTTGAAGTCCAAGCTGGCTGATAGTTTTACATGTATAGTACTACAAATTTGTAAGAGTCCCTGATTAACGGAAAGCAAGCTATCCATTTAGTGCAACTAGCTAATATTGTTAACTAGCTGCTATACAGTTCAACTAAATAATTGAATCACGATACATAATGATGGAAATCATCAAATAGCCCAGTAAAATAGTTAAATCATGGAAATTTTCATTAAAATATTATAACATCACTAATCTGTCTTCTACAGTAACATTTGCATACAAATATTAGAATTATTTAGTCGTCTAAGTTAAGCACCAATTTGATTGACTGTGCACAATTTATCGGGACAACTATGATTGATCATCCAGATCCTCAGCACCGTAAGAAAGACCTTTTGAAACTAGGAATTTGTTTCCTGTTACTGTCCCTAGGTGACTTCTTTCATCTGGATTTATGACTCCCACATCCAAGGCACAACCTTGCCTATTAAGTAGTGACATAATATTTAAACAAAGCTTTCAGAGGTCACTTGTATATGCAGTGTAACATGATGGAAAATTTTAGGTGGGCTACTTTTATGAATCTGAATATCATAACCAGTTATTTAATTCAGGGTTGAAATTGGCAGTGGCCTTAACCCAATAGTTGTAAAAATTCTCCTTTACGTGTTAAATGTTAGAAAGGTAGCAGCCTTATTTTCATACATGGGTTCTCACCTCATTGTAACCATGTTTATTCTGTTCTACGACAAATAATTGACCATATTGGAATTTTCACAGTAAGAAGCGCTGTAATTTTTCTTCCTTTCAGTTATATAAAATACTATACTTTTTTTTCCCTCAGACACAATATAATGTGACTACAACCACCATGTTGAATGCAGATGAAGTTCTCAATGAGATAATTGGTGTCTTGACAAGTAAAAGGGTTGACTTTGTGCAAAAAGGGTATGTATTTTGGTATTCATTAATGCAACCTAGCTTTTAAAGTTTATACTTAAATGACACTTTTTAAAAAGCAGTTAATTGATTTGGTAAGTTTATCACGTGAATATTCCTGACTAGGTATTTGTTAGTTTCCTTCTTCCCCTCTTCATAACACTTTCAGGCAGAAATGCCCAAATGATCTCAATGAATTTCCTCCTCATTTCCTTTGATAAAGCTACGTAGGCATCACCTAATAACCTGAATCATTTCAATTTCCAGTAACCTATCAAGGTTCTTTTTGAAATCCTTTTACTCCTCTTTGTTCTGATAAGTCTAAAAGCTTGTTGCATACACTCACAACTATTTTTCTATATAAAAAAAGTCTTCTGCACTCTTGAATGTGACTTAATCCCCTTCTCTGGAGAACATATTAATGGATGTTGGGCATCGTTCAGTGTTTCACCCAGGTATTCATTACAGTATGCATCCCTTAGAAAGGTGTGTTTTCAAGCTTCCACTTCCAATATTGCCATGGGACATTTAATGCCCATTTGTTTGGGCAAGTAGAACTCTGGTTTAACATTGCATCCGTAGGACAGCATCTCCAACAATGCACCACACTCCCAGCACTGCATCGGAGTGTCGGCCTAGATTGTGAGTGCAAAGTTTGATGTGGGCTTGAATCCAAGCTTTCTGATTCAGAGGCTACAGTGCTACCCACTGAGCTGACATCTGGCTGACAAAGCCATAAGGAATGCAAATTGAATCCTTGACATCAAGTCAAGAGGAATAGAGTATAAAAGTCAAGAACTAATATATAAAACGCATAAGACAAAATCGTACATTCATAAATCCCAAGTTGAAACTGAATATAATGCACAAATGAATTATTAGTCAGGAATAATGAAATGATGCGTTTATGATAATCTGCTTATACTGAAAAATATGTTGTAGCTATCTTTGCATATAGTTCTTTGGTACACTATGAATGTTTTAAATTACCACGTAAACAAAAACACCAAAGTTTGGTTCAAACTTCACTATGTCTTCATTCCTGTAGGTGGTGCTGTTGTATTAATGATTCCGGGTCCTGAGATTAGAATTGTTTGATGTGGGATGTACTTTTAATCTAAAATAGTTTCCTTATAATATCTTAGTTAGGTTTGTTCATTAACTTTCTCTTTTCATTTTGTAAAGTCCTGTGCTTTTTTTTTATCCTCTAAAGTAAGCCAATATTTCGAAGCATGCAGCTGAAATCTGCTGTGAACATCATTCATAGCTGTCTGACATTATAGATCCCAGTGCCAAGCTACCAGATTGGCTTTCCCCTCCTGCCAATAGTTTCCTGAAGTACTAAACTGCTTAGTGTTGCATATCAACAATCATGTAGTAATGTTTCAGAAAACTAATTGAAACTACCTGCCAACATAAACAAATGAAAAATTAGCCATGTGTGATGATCACTTGTTAGCCAGTGATGAGCACACAGTGCTCTTAGCAATCTTTCTTTCACTAGTGAGAATTGAGGATAAATATTTCTCCAGCCCTTTGGGATTAGGTGCTTCAGACTGGAAGTTATTGGATTTCATTTTCTTCTCATTAAATCATGTTAATCATGGAACCTGATAACATGTAGGCATGAATCTAACTGTTACCTTCTCAACTTGTCAACTGAAATTCATCAAGTTCAGGCACACCAAACAAAAAGAGCAGATTGACAAATCCTTGGTGACGCAATTCCCAAATGTGCAAGTAGGAATGTGATTGTTCAATTTCTAATCGAAGTGTTTAACAAATGGACTTGTGTCATTTGTTAAACACTATGTATAAATATAATATATACAGGGATCCCACCCCAACCGCGAGCTCGTCAACCACGAAACTCACGCATCCACGGTTTGTTAAATGCAACAACCCTTGCAAACCACGGCTTATAACCCTTGCTTATCCACGGGATTTACCACTAGCGTTTAGTGCTAGGACCCAGTTGCATCAACCAGCCCCAATGTCGCTTCGCACTAGCGTATAGCGCTAGGATCCAGTTGCGATGTCGCAATCAACCAGCGATCGCGCTTCTCTTTTTAGGATTAAGGTAAATACAGTAACATGAATTTATTGTCGTTTCTCGCAGCCTAGCTAGTAAGTTTGGGAGCATTGGCTGCCAGGATCTGCAGATCTCTCTCTCTGTAAGTGTATCACAGGCTGTAGAAGTCTCTCTCTGTAACTCAGGCTGAAGAGGGATCTCTCTATGTCTCTCTCTCTGTGAGTGCATCTCGGACTTTAGAAAGGTCTCTCTCTCACCTTCTTTCTATTTCACCTTCTCTTCCCCCCACCCCCCCCCTTCTCTCTCACCTCTCTATTTCACCTTCTCTTTCCCCCACCTCCCCTTCTCTCTCTCTCTCTTACCTCTCTATTTCACCTTCTCTTCCCCTCACCACCCCCCCTTCTCTCTCTCACCTCTCTCTCTGTGTCTGTGTGTAGATCAGTCAGTCAGACAGCCTCGCAGATTTTTGCAGATGTGCCCAAACTTACTCCCCCTATAACCATGTATTATAACTATGTGCTTTTTTGTTTAGTTCTACGAAACGTGAACTTATTCCCCATATCCCAGTGTTTCTCATAGGACCTTGCATTTTCCAACCACGAAAAAGCAAACTTACTCCCCCTATCCCCATGTTTCTCATAGGGCCCTGTATTTTCCAACCGCAGTTTTACCAACCACGAAGGTTTACAGGAACGTATCCCCCGCGTTTGGGGAAGGATACTTGTTTGTGTGCGTGTATATATATAATATATCTATATATAATATGTGTGTGTTTAGGAGTGATTATTGAAGTAATATCAATGGCCCAAGATCTCTTAAACCAAGTTGATGTTTTTTGAGAATTTATGTAATAATCAGTTTACATCTTTGAAATAACAATAATACTGTAGTATAATAATAATCCGAGCATTTGATATATCGCTTTTTCACGTCTTCTAAATGTCTAAAAATGCTTCACAGTATTTACTGTAAAGCGAATTGACTATTCGTGGGCGAAATGTGGCAGACAATTGCTCACACCAGTGTCCCATAAACAGTTATGGATTGAAGTAACAAATATTTTTTTCCTTGAGGAATTATTATAGATGTGTGCAGCAAGGAAATTTGCCTAAGGTTTTGCCTTCCCGGGAATCGAACCCTGATCTTTCGCTTGTGAGGCGAATGCTCTAACCACTGAGCTACAGGTCTCCAAGCCAATATTGCCAATAAATGTAACAACAACTCATATTTATATAGCACCCCCTCGCACAGTGATATCCACACTGTGATTCAAAACTCTTATCACCCCACTTAAAAACCCACCCACGATCTCTCAAACTTCCCTAACTACATCCCAGACCTGCCCCTCCTTTCTAAAGTCCTGGAACATGTCACCCAACTCCACTTACACCTTTCCCACTCACTTCTTGAGTCCCTCAAGTTTGGTTTCCGCTCTGCGTGCAGCACTAAGTCAAGGTTATAAATGCTGTCTATGTCCAGGGCTCCCTCTGCCTCTCATTTTTCTCATTTACATGCTCCCTTTCAATACAATCATCTGCAGTAATGTGGTCAACGTCCACATGTTGGCAGGTGATGCCCAAATCTATTATTCCTTGTCTAGTTGTGACCTCAATCTTACCGATGTTCTGACTGCCTGCTTGTCTGACATCAAGGCCTTTCTGTAGCTGAGCACAGCCTTTTTGTAGCTGAAAGTGGGCAAGAATGAAGTCATCCTATAAATGAGAAATCTCCTACCTTCGCTCTATCTTTAAATATTGCTGATACTCTTGTTTGCAGTTTTGTCAACTTCTGCCTCGATTTTATTTTTCCAATTCTTCTCTTCACCTGTCTCTTCAATGGGCCCATCGGCAACTCCTTCCTCCCCCATCCTCAACTCGGGTCTGAATCAATAACTGTCCAGCGCCTTGGGACATTCTCCTGACGTGAAAGGCACTATAAAAAATTAATTTTGTTGTTGTTGTCTCCCCTGCTCCACTGTAAACAAAATCCAAAGAATACAAAAACTTTGCTGCTTGTGCCCTCACCAGTACCAGGCTCCACGCTCCCATTACCCCAGTCCTTGCCAGGCTCCACTGGCTCCGTGTTGCAGCATGGATTGATTTTTGGGGGGTTCCATGATTCTCACTTTCTATTTTAAATCAGTTCATGCCCTTGTTGCTCCCTACCTCTGTCAGCTCACACCCTACTTGACTGCCATCACTTAGTTTCCTTGGGTCTTCTGTATGCCCCTCTTCCTGTTTGTACCACCACTGGGGGCTGTAATTTTAACCACTGTGCCCTGAATCTCTGGAACTCTCCCCGAATGCCTATCTTGCCCCCTCTGCCTATATTCATACCATAATTGAAGAATTGCCTCTTGGACTGTGCTTCAATCACATCCTTTCTCTTTCTAGCTCGGTGGCAAAGTACAGTACTCTGAAATGCTACTTATGTGAAGCACACAATATAAATGCAGGTTGCTGTTAATTCATGAATCTGCTTTACATGGTTCCAACCCATAGAGTGATGGAGTTTCATTCCAATCTCCAGTTTTTCTCAAATATTCAGATATAAATGTATTCTAAATATAACTTTTTTTGTAGTAATGGCTACCGCACTGTGTGAAGATTTTATAAACCCTACCATTGAAGAAAGTAATATCATGACTTAAATCTTTTATTTGAAAATAAATGAATGGTTTTAGCAAGTGGCAAAGTAACATCAGATTTTAAAGTAAAATAGATATTACATGATTCTGCAGTATGTGATTAATGTACTTAGTTCTTTTACAGTAAATGATTTTTGTGGCGTCTCGGCTAGATATCTGTACATAGACAAAGAATAAAACATGGCAGCTGTTATCTGGGCTCTATGAATGAATGCAGCATCTGCGATGGTACTAAACCATAAAGATGTCCCAGGGTTGATATCCAATCTGTTGAATTAGCTCATTTGAGCAGAGAAAGGAAAGCATAGGAATAGAAAGTTATTAAGGTCATCAGTGTATGTATTACTTGGATCTCTGTCTTTCTACTATCTACCTTAATATTTTTACTTCTCAACAATTTCTTAAATCGCTCAGCCCAGGAAAGAGAAACCATGTTAACAATAAGGCTTGACAATGTGGATTGAAACGATGTCTCATTCCTGCCTGCAACCCACTTGGAAATCCTTCCAAAAAAAACCACAATAATAAAATTGGCCATTTCAATCCACGACTGTTTGTGGGACACTGCTGTGCGCAATTGGCTGCCGCAATTCGCCCACAAATATACAGTCAATTCACTTTACAGTATATTCTGTGAAGCGCTTTGGGACGTCGATAAGATGTGAAAAGCGCTATATCAAATGCAAGGATTATTATTATTGGAAGTGGGGCTATGGGCATTGCCCTTATGATTGAACATTTACTAAAGGTCCAGCTGTCACAAGGAAAATGATTACTTAGTACAGTAAAAGCCTGTTTATTTGGCACCCGATCAACCGTAACTTCTGTATAACCTGCATCTCAAAAAAGGTCCGCATTCGATTAACCACAATTTATCCAGAAAAATGCATTCATAGAATCGTAATTTTAAATTTTTTAAAATGTTTTTTCCGTTTTGGCCAAATATCCGGCACGCGCTTTAACCGACATTGGCCAGGTCCCGAGGGTGGCGGATAAACAGGCTTTTACTGTATCTAACAAAAGTCACTCCCTTCAGTGCTAAGGTGAAAACTGTTCATTGCGTTAATTCTTGTTTTTGCACCAATGTTAGAATAATGCAATTTGTAAATGTAATGATGCCACAGATCTGATTACTGAACTTCACCTTATTTTCACAGTTATACCTTAAAATGCCGAACAAGATCAGACTTCGGAAAGATAACTATGCAATTTGAGCTTGAGATATGCCAACTCAGCAAGCCTGAAGTGATTGGCATCAGAAGACAGCGACTGAAGGGTGATGCCTGGGTTTACAAGCGCTTAGTTGAAGATATTTTATCCAATTCCAGCATATAATCAGTGTTTACATTGAAATCTGAACCTGGTCTGAAATTATTCTTCAATAGCTGTTAAAGGAATGCTTTTTGATCTAGTGATTTTATGCCACCTTATTCCTATTTCAATATTTTTTATTAATCTTACCTTTTCATACAATAGCGTTTTTCCAAAAAAAATCATACTTGGCCTTATCAGAGCTGGTACAGTTAACTAATTGGATCCAGCTAAGTTAAGAATACATTGACTACATCTTATTTGTTTTCAATTGCCAGAATATGTTGACGTCTTATAGGAATTAGTGGTTATGGAGAAAATCATTTTCTGCTGATTCCTTAAAAGGCGGACTGCTAATTAGACTTAAAATAGTTTTTTTTAGAAGCTATTGGGCTAAGATGCTCCTTTGACTAGACCGCATGGTAGGGAGGGTTGAGTGCATTGGGCTGCAGAGACTGGGGCACTTCTCAATGTTGCTAGCGTCAATAGACTTCAGAAATTCACAATAGCTTGGCATGTCCTTGTTTGAGACAGCCAGACAGTATATTAAGATTTTTAAAATATATATATATACAGTATATAGAAGACCTGAAATATAGTGAAGGATCGATCAAGATGTTTTACATGGAATATCTAAGGCCATCATACAGCTTTGTATCGCACTTGCACTGTTCCTTTAAATTGTAAAATGCATTTTTTTTTAAAAAAAACTTAATTGCTGAAAATGGGGGTATAATTAGTTTAAATCAATGCATAAATGTATAATGTAGGATATAAATTTGCATTGACTTCTCTTATTTTGTATACTATTTCTTCATCATGTGGATTCTTTGTGTGATTTGTAAATAGTGCACCTTTCACCGTGTTTATGGTGGACTGTAATCTCATTTCTTAATAAACTTGTAAATATTGTTTTTTGTTCTTGGGTTTTTGATGTACCATTTTGATCTTGTGTTTTAGTGAATCATTAATTTTCCAATTTTCAGGTGTGTGACTTTCCTGATTTTTTTTAAAGAATCCAGTATTCACAGAACATTACATTCAGTCAGATTGCTTAATATATCATTTGCATAATTCTCTTCCTGTCTGTGATTCAAAGAGGATTTATTGGGATCGTTAAAAGAGTCACAGCTGCGGTTACCACAGTTGAACTATACACTCAGTATGTTGCATAAAATTAAGTTGATTTAAATAACTTGCCTGTCTTTCTGAATGTTAAATGAAATTCTGTATTTACAAACTAATGATCTAAAATGGACTGACGTGACAAGGAAATTGCCCCTAGGAACAATGCACTTTCAGTTTTGCAGTGATGGTGTACAAAAAAGACACCAATAAAGAAGTTCAAAGCACATTTGCTTGTAGCACATATGTTCTTATGTCCAATTTCACCAGTTTAAATATTCCTATTTTGCAGTTTTTACAAGATTCATAATCGATTGTTTTACCAGCTACAAATTTAGCATTGCTGTTAAATTGCTAAAGGCAACTGACATTGAGGAAATTGAAAACGCATTGGCTATTTAGTGTTGAGACCTGTTTATACAGCACTCGGGCACATTTCAGCTAATCACAACACTACAAAGTTAAGATAAATCTGATTTTTATGAAGCTCAATGAAGTGATGCATGAGCACAACAATTTACATATCTTAACATGTAACACTAGACCATTTGGTGTGTGGCAGTTCCCAGCAGTGACATGAATATCCAATTGGAATGATCATTTAGTTCATGGAGGTTTTGCTGTGTTGCATAATCTTCGATTTATTCCGCAAGGGTTAAAAGTGCACATTTCCTTCACGCCAATATAATCTTTAATTTCCCCTATAATTTTTGCAATGTTTTACTACTTCCCTAATGCAAGGATGTTTCATCTTAATGCGCGCTCAAATTTAGCATACAATTAAAATGTTTTTATATTTTAAAAAAACATTTGCACTTAAATAGAACATCTAAAGTTTTCAATTCAAAGTTTTCTTAGCCTTATCAGATAATTTACATGTCATATTTATCAGGAAATTAAACCTACTTGTATTTAAATCCTTCATTAAATGACAATTGTAGGATACCTTTGCTCAGCAGGCAACAATTAAATTACACATCACTTAACCAGCTGCTCTGCACTGTTTGCCTGCATGTGGAAGTAACTGAGGTGTGTTTACCACAAATATTGGATTTATATAATTTTAGAATGCTTGAGTAAGAGTGCAACTGCATGACACAAGTATTGCATTTGGGTGTGAGGTAAATGATTGATGATCATCTTAATCCGTGGTGGGGTTTTTGAGATGAACGATTAGTTTCAGGGATGCAGCTTTTGAACTTTTCAAAATGTCTTCTGCATATTAATATTTACAGAAAATAACTGAGAAGAGAGAAATAACTACAGTAGTTTTCTTTACTTTTGGGGGCATTGCTTATTCTTCAACGCCTCCTCCGCGATATTCATAAGATGTCTCCATGTGATGACCCTGTATGGGCACCTTTGTGGTCCCAGTTGACTTGCTGACTGCCTCCTTCACATGCAACCACCTCAAATCGCCGCAGAGTTTAAATTCAGAATATTACTTTCTAAGGATGTGATTCTAAAGCCTTGGTTCTGCTTCTCTGTGCATTGTAAACATTCTATGTTGCTGGTATTCAAGGTTTATTTTTGAGATAATCTCTGTCCAAACACTTTCCTAAAATATTTTAATTTGACAGCACAATTCTAATGTTATTCTGTAAATATACTATCACCCTACTGTCCAATGCTCATCTTGTCCACTGACACTAACTGGAGCCACAGTGACATCTGCTGTATGGCCACATGTTAAGGGATGTGCAATCCTGAAGAGCGATTTGAAAAGTTAGTCTATTTTCACAAGAGCTGAGAAGGTTAAGGAGTGAGCTGATTGATGATCAATGTTTAAGATTATGAATAGAAATGCATTTCCGCAGGTAGCAAGTCAGTAACTAAAGGGCACAAATTTATGATCACAAAAAGAATTAGAGGTTAGAAAATGTGTACAGTGAGAATGTGGAATTCTCTGCCACAAATTAGTCTGAGCTGGAGTCCTTTGACTTTTTTAAAAGGGAACCAGACAGTTTGAAGAGGGGAAACGTTAATGAGTATGTGGGACAACCAAGAGGATGAAATTAAATGGATTTATAGTGGAGCTGCTAAAATGCTACCCAGAATTATTTTTTAAAGATGTTTTGCTAACTAAATACATACTTTCAAGGTATGCTCACGAGTGCAGTTTTTATTCCCCATTCCCTGAGTTTGCTTTGGTCATTTCATATACTGTATATTTTTTTAAAAGACAGATTATTAAGTTAGTGCTGCCTGTATTTATACTAATCAACCAACTGACAACACTCCTATAGATACGAATGAGTTGGTATTTCAAATGTTTCAAACTAATTTGATATTATATTAGTAAAAGATTAAATAGATTTGCATTCATAAATAATGATTTGGTTTGCATATATTGTTGGAGACTGGAGGCAAATAGATAATCAGTGAATGATTGAATAATGATTCAAAAAAAGTAATTCCACCTTACTCTTTAATTTAACTCAAATAAAGGAAACAAATTATCACTATTTGGTTTAATTAATTCTTCACCTCAAGCACTTAATTGTGTTCCTCAACTCTTTGTTCAGGTCAGATTCAAGAAAATGTATTTTTTTTAACACAGTGGCTAATCGACGGCCTAAATAACAGCAACAACAACATATTTATAGAACCCTTACATGTCAGGAGGATGTCCCAAAGTGCTGAACATGTTGTCAGGAAATGTGTTGGAGGCTAGGACACCGGCCTTATTTAAGAAGCAGCTTGAGGCAATATAAGTGGGGGGGAGTTGTTCTGGAGGGATGAGGTTGAATGGGCTAAAGGACCTTCTTCACCAGACCAATCTTGTGATTTTCTTTGCCGTGATTAGTAAGTGTTCTATGAATGTGCATCAGTCAGTTCCAATCGAATGTCTAAGGCAGTGGTTCCCAACCTTTTTTTGCTGCGACCCTAAATTGGCCACCAATAGGACCTCCCAACCCACTCTTTCCTTTCAAATCACTCACTTCTTGAACCCCTTCAATCAGGTTTCCGCCCTATCCACAGTACAGTACAGTACAGAAACTGCCCTGGTTAAGGTCACAAATGACCAGGCGGTTAGGATGTCATTTGTGACCTCTGCCTCCTCGTCCTCCTTGACCTGTCTGCTGCGTTCGACACAGTCGATCACACCATCCTCCTTCAACGTCTTTCCTCCCACCTCAACCTTCAAGGCACAGTCCTCGAATGGTTCCATTCTTATTTGACCCACCGTTTAGATTTTGTTTCTTCTAATGGCTTTTCTTCAAACCCCCGCACAGTTTCCCACGGAGTCTCTCAGGGCTCTGTCCTCGGTCCCCTTCTTTTCACCCTTTACACGCTCCCTCTGGGCGACGTCATCCGCAGACATGGGGTAAATTTCCACATGTATGCGGATGACACCCAGTTGTACCTTTCTGCCTCATCCCTCAACCCCCAGACGATTGATGTTCTGACAACATGTCTGTCCGACATCGAATCATGGACGAGGGACAACTTTTTGCAATTGAACGTGAATAAGACCGAGGCCCTCCTGATTGGCTCAAGCCAGCGCCTCCGCACATCGGGCGCTGCCAGCCTCAACATCCAAGGCTGCACTCTCCACCTCACAAAGCCAATCAGGAACCTCGGCATCATGTTCGATCAAAAACTTTCCTTCCTCCCCCACATCCGCGCCTTGACCGGCACCGCATATTTCCATCTGCGCAACATTGCCAGGCTCCGCAACTATCTTACTCCCCGCGCTGCCGAAACACTTGTGCACGCATACATCACCTCACGGCTGGATTATGGAAATTCTCTCCTAATCGGCCTCCCCAGTTCCTCCATTCATAGGCTGCAGGTCATCCAAAACTCTGCAGCCCGTGTACTATCCCGCACCCGCCTCCGTGACCACATAACGCCCACCCTCGCCCGTCTCCACTGGCTCCCCATCCTCCAGAGGATCGAGTTTAAGATCCTCGTCCTCACCTACAAGGCCTTACATGGCCTTGCCCCATCCTACCTAACCGATCTACTCTCCCCCTACACGCCCACCCGGACCCTCCGTTCAACAGGACTTGGCCTGCTCCAAGCCCCCCGCCCGAACCGCCCCACCATCGGAGGCCGGGCCTTCAGTTTCTCCGCTCCCACCTTATGGAATGCCATCCCTCAATCCCTCCGTTTCGCCTCTTCCCTTTCCTCTTTCAAGGCCATTTGAAGACTTTCCTCTTCGATCATGCCTTTTGTTCCACCCCGAACTCTTTTACCTCCCCTTCGTGTTTCACCCCTTCCCAAACACTCCCCTCCCAGCTCGGGTCACACGCCTCTTGTTCAGCGCCTTGGGACGTCCTCCCGACGTGAAAGGCGCTCTATAAATGTAAATTGTTGTTGTTGTTGTTAGTGGGCGACTGCGTGACTGAAGTGAAGCTCAGCCAAGATTATATCTCTTGTCTCTTTTGTAGACTTAATGCAACACGCTAGTACGGTCTTTCATACAAATTGGTCGGCGGTGTTGCCTCGGGCACTTTTCAGCATTAAAAAATCATTTTCAGCATTAAAAAAAAGCAACAACAAAAATTTCTGATGACCCTGAGGACCCCCGCGACCCTGATTTGGGTTGGGACTCAAGGTTGAGAACCACAGGTCTAAGGGCTGCAGTTAAAGTTTGGCGTGATTTGTCACCCACTCAGTGACAGCCTTCAGCTCTCTTGGATTCTGCAACTATCCAGTCCACTGTCATGAAGCTCCTTTGGCTCAGTGATTAGAGCACTTGCCTTACAAGCGAGAGCCCTGTGTTTGAATCTAGGCAGATCAGGGCGAAACCTTGGGCAAATTTCCTTACTCCACACACCAAATATTAATCCCTCCAAAAAACACATTAATAAAATTGGTAATTTCAATCCACGACTGTTTGTGTGCAATTGGCTGTCGCATTTTGCCCACAAATATACAGTCAATTCACTTTACAGTATATTCCGTGAAGCATTTAGAGACGTCGATAAGATGTGAAAACCCATATACCAAATGCAGGGATTATCGATATGCAAGGAATATTATTGACAGGACTGGAGTATTTTTAATCTTAATTTTCATGTCTTCTCTCTGTTGTATTTTACTAATTTATCAACAACATCACCAACTACAATTTTTCTTTGAGAGTTTTGGGTGAGTTGAATGGGAAGAGTGACAGCTTCCAACAACAACAACAGAATTACATTTATATAGTGCCTTTCGTGTCAAGAAAATGTCCCAAGGAGGTTGATGGAAAGCACAGTCGAAAAGGAGGGCCTTGCCTTGGGGTGGGTTTTGAAGGAGGCAAGGCAAGGGATGGAGAGAGGCGAAGGGACTTGCGGGATGGAGTTTCACAGGGTGGGGGCATAGTGGCTGAAGGTGGGGTGGGATGGATGAGGTGGAGGAATGTGAAGCGGCTATTTCTCTAGTCTATCAACATAATGCAACAATTTGAAACACAAGTCTCTAACCGTGACCTTTTCTAGAACCAGAAAACATCCTTGTGGCTCATAAGAACTGGTGATCAGTAGATCAAAGTCGACTAGAGTTTCCAACGATGGGTAACGCGTCTCTGATTACCGGATGAAATTGGTATTAGCAACTCCGGTTATGAATCTCCCTGTATTAGATTCAGACAAATCCCAGATTCGTTTTATGCAAGATGCTGATACCTAGCCCATAGCAAAACATAATTTGTCCATGTAATTGCAATTTAAATCTGGTATAAATTACGCTTATTAAATCATAAAAGCGAGCGTCACAATAAAACTGTCAGGTATATTTCATTTAGTGTGATTGGTTAATCAATAAGTCTAGTCAATCTTTCTTGTTTAAGAATAAATAAATATTTAAAAAATCAATAAGAGTTTAACAATACTGTACATATTGTCTTTCATAGTTGGCTGACTTTCCAGTCAATCAGAAGGCTTTTATTTGATAACTGGCCACTTCTACTTGTCTGGCACAAAACTCTGATCTGATCATTTGCCAGTTTTACAATCAGTTATTGATTATTGGAATCACGTATATTAATGAGAAAGTTTAGCAGAAAATCATACGTGAAACAAGCTGAACCGAAGCTGCTTAAAATGTAAACAGAGAGAAAGCCTGAAATTTCTTCTCTAATTGTTATATAGACATGTGATCGTTTTTGTTGGAGATGTGCTCAATTGGCTGCTGCGTTTTGTCCACATATATATAGTCAATTAACTTTACAACAACAACAACAACAATTTACATTTATATAGCGCCTTTCACCTCGGGAGGACGTCCCAAGGCGCTAAACAAGAGGCGTGTGACCCGAGCTGGGAGGGGAGTGTTTGGGAAGGGGTGAAACACGAAGGGGAGGTAAAAGAGTTCGGGGTGGAACAAAAGGCACGATCGAAGAGGAAAGTCTTCAAATCGGCCTTGAAAGAGGAAAGGGAAGAGACGAAACGGAGGGATTGAGGGACCCACACCTACAGTGGGTTAGAATCTTTGAAAGAACACTATGGTTAAAGAGAAAGCTCATGGTATGAAGGAAGGAGCTGCAGTCTGAAACTGAAGGCCCGGCCTCCGATGGTGGGGCGGTTCGGGCGGGGGGCTTGGAGCAGGCCAAGTCCTGTTGAACGGAGGGTCCGGGTGGGCATGTAGGGGGAGAGTAGATCGGCTAGGTAGGATGGGGCAAGGCCGTGCAAGGCCTCAGTATCTTCTGTGAAGTATAGTATATGCTAGAGATGTGAAGAGCGCTTTATCAAATGCAAGGATTATTATTATGATGATGCCACCAAAAACATGATTAAATTCTAAATATATAAGTGGGTGGTGTAACGGATATCATGTTTATTAAGCTTGTCGAATATAGAATTAGTCCCAAGAAAATTAAAAGTAATCCACGTAGCTTCAAATGGTTAGGAATGTCAGAAATATTCACAGTGTAATCCATGAAGCGCTTTGAGATGTCTAGAAGACGTGAAAAACGCTATATCAAACACAAGGAATATCAAATACAATTGTGAAAGTTACACACCTACAGTGGGTTAGAATCTTTGAAAGAACACTATGGTTAAAGAGAAAGCTCATGGTATGAAGGAAGGAGCTGCAGTCTGAATTATATGATGGGAGAGAGAGGCCAGAACCAATGGTAATACTTCACACAGATTTGATCAGTGCTGTCACTTGGAAGATAACACTCATTAATACATTTAATGGCTATTGGAAATACCTTAAATCTGAAATCATACCAAGCTGTTCAGAAACATGTGTGGGTCGCAGTTCGAAAGGCAAAATATTGAGAGAGTTCATGAAATTATAGACATTTATTTTTCATTGGTTCAGTTGCACGGAGATGTTCCAGAGGACACATACATTTCAGATAGAACATCCATCCTTCAGATCAGGCTTTAAACCAATGTCCCGTCTGCCTGTTCAGGTGGATGTTTCAGATCCCATGGCTCAATTTGAAAAGAGAAGGGAGTTTCTCCAGGTGTCCTGGCCAACAGTCCTGCAAATGAAGTGATCACTCACTTCATGGCTGTTTGTGGGACACTGTTGTCCACAGAATGGTTGATGGGTTTCGCTCATGAAATACAGTCAATTCACTTTGCAGCATTTTCAGTGAAGCCTTTCGAGATTTGTCAATAACCTTTATCAAGGTGCAATACCAAATGGAGGGATTATTACCATCAAGCAAGTGGGACATTGCACACCCAATAAAACTCAGGCATGCAAGGGCTGAATGAGAGGATAGTTAGAGATCTCACCAAGGCTCAAACACCTATCAACTAGTCCTGTGTTACCACATGCCTGCTACCAATAATAAGCTGTCACACAATAGTGCTGAACAATAGACAAACCCCAGAAAGATTACATAGTTTCATGGGGATCATTGGAATGTGCATAGATATAGGGCCACAGAGGCTCCTGATCATTAAACCTGCACATTTTCATTAGTGAAACACAATGGGAAAAAGAACTATCAAAGTTTATACAGTTTACAGGCATAAATGTAATACACAGTATATAATAATAATAATAATCCTTCCATTTGATATAACGTCTTACTGCGTCTTCGAGACATCTCAAAGCGCTTCACAGAATATTCTCTAAAATGAATTGACTATATTTTGTGAGTGAAATGCAGCAGCTAATCAAGCACAGGAGTGACCCACAAACTTTTAAAAAAATGTTTTTTGAAGGGAATATCACCCCCAGAAAAGTGATCTGCCAATCAACTGGCCGCTGGGTTCCTACGGCTGTTAGGTAAACAGAGGCGTGTGGAGTAAGAAAACTTGCCCAACGTTTCGCCCTGCCCGGGAATCAAACCCAGGTCTTCTCGCTTGCGAGGTGAGTACCGTGCTCTAACCACTGAGCTACAGAACTCAACCTATTCAGGAAGGGTGAGAAAAAAAGATTTAAAAAAAGGTCGACACATTACTTTGTAGCACCATTTATTTATTTGCAATTATGCAGCGTGTCAATCGAAGATATTACAGATACGGCCAATACAACAACAAACTGAGCAAGAACAGTAACATTTCTGAAACAGATCCATTCATCAGAGAAATACAACTATTAATCCAACAACTTTCTCCAGTACTACAGGCATTGGCACTTGTAGTGAATTATATTTTTGTCTGTGTGTCCCTAGATTTTGCTTCACAAAATATGGTCACCCTCCTCTAGGTCCGAGTCTAATTCCACATATCAGTCTTACTCAGCACAAGCTGCTTGATCCAGGTCCTCATGCAAGTAAATAGACTTGCCCACTGTGAAGCTGACATCACCTCCAAGGTGCTTTGTGACGGTTCAGTGTAAGCCGGTTGCAGTGTTTGGGTACATGTCTAAAACGCCAACCAGCCTATTTATGAGGTCCAATTAAAGGTTTTACAGTGCAGAAAACGGGCATCGGGATTTTGCTCAGATTTAGCACCACATGCATTATGTCACTCTCCATATTACACCACAAACTTGACAAATGCTTGGTCAGGAATTTTCCTCAGTATTCAGCTCACCTTCAAGACTGTGTTCTCAGTACATAAGCAGTAGCAGCAGCAGCATTGGCAGCACAGATTGTTTTAGGTGTAAAAAACTTGGAAAGTGTTCAGTTTCCCCTCCATTAACATATCTCACTGTGATAAATGGGGGAGAAAAATGAATCACGAATTCACCAACTTCAATTGATAACCTTATGACTTGGAGACACTATTAATAATATGGAGCCATTGAACAGCAATTAGGGTTCAGCATTGAGGTTAATTCAGACAGTGTGTTTATATTTGGCCTGAAAGGTCAAACATGATAGTCCTTCAGAACTTGAAATATCAGCTCAATTATGCGAGTCTCAATCCCACTTCTTCTTCTTGCCAATGTGTGTATGCGCAGGTGAAACGGTTGTTCAAGGTTGCATTTTGGCTGTAGGTTACGGAATATAGAAAGAGAACCTGGAAAAATATATCTTTAGATATGCTAAGGTAGAAGGACAAGAAGGCACAAGCTCAGAGGGGCAAGTTGAGAACAGACACCAGGAAGGTGAGGCTAACACTCCAGTGCAATGCTGGGCGAGCTCGGCATTTTCAGAGATGCCATCCTTTGGGTAAGACACCAAACTGAGCTTCTGTCTGCTTGTTCAGGTGGAGCAGAGAATCGGGGATGTGCAGAAGGCCTGAGCTGGTGGTGGAGCAAAGGAGGGGGTAGAGGAATGCAGTGCAGGCAGGTGGGAGAGGTAGGGCAGGAGGTGAAGGAGTGTGAGTCGGGTGAGAATCTCAAACGATTTGTACTGCGACAGGGAACTAATGGAGCCTGGCAAGGGCTGGAATGATGTATGTTTATGGAGTTTGGTACCTACAAACAATGTGAGACAGCAATAAACAAGGCAAACAGGATGCTGGGCTATATTACTAAATCAGTTGGGTTTAGAGCCCTAGATGTCATACTCAGGCTGCTCAATGCTCTGGTCAGATGTTTAGAACTGCACACAGTTCTGATCATCATCAGGACAGTGCAGGAGAAAGCAACAAGGAGAATCCCAGTGTTGGTGGAATGAGTAAAGTAATTAAATGAGCTCAGCCCATCAGCCCTGAGAGTAGATAACTCAGAGGAGACCTCATCGAGTATACAAATAGTATAGGATCTTAAACAGAATTGAAAAAGGAAAGCCCGGACAGTACTTTAGGATGCAGACAATTGCTTTGTCAGGCAGAGGGCACAGTACATAGTACAAGAGGACGCAGGTTTAGAGTTGCAAAAGACAATTTCAAGACAGCTTTTTTTATACTTAGAGTTGCGTGTTCCAACAGTGACCTGGCGGATGATTTAATCAGACCTGAGACTATTTCTAACCTCCCTCCCAGTGTCCCAGCTGAACATCGTTCCAAGACAGTGGCAGGAGCTGGCGGTTGAAAGGATGCAGAAATAATGCCGGCCGTTACTGCAGTTTGTCAGGAAACTGCTCCCGAGCTGAGAGAAGAGCTTTGGGAGGGAGTGTGAGATGGGAGCCCTTCCTTCCTCCCCTTTCAAGGCACACCAAGTCCGAACACTTTGTCCGTGCTTTCAGTCATTTCTCCTCTTCTCCTCCTCCCAGCAACCTTGGCACAACAAACACAACAAACAATGTATTTCACAATAAATGAGCAAAATTGTGCAATGCGTCAATAGATTACATATCAGAGAATTACTCTAATACAGCATCTAGAAGACATGAAAAGCGCCATCTCAAATGCAAGTATTATTATTATTATCTTTGATACGTCTCAAAGAGCTTCACAGAATATACTGTAAAGTAAATGGACTGTATATTTTGTGGACAAATCATGGCAGCCAATTGCACAAAGCTGTGATTGACAACATTTAAAAATATATATTTTTTTGATAGCAAACTGTCAATCAACCAGGTTCCTATGTATTGCTAGGTAGACAGAGGTGTGCGAAGTAAGGAAAATGCCCTGTTTCACCCTGCCTGGGAATCAAACCCGGGTCCTTTTGCTTGTGATGCGAGCGATCTAATCATGAAGCTACAGGACTCCAGACTTTAAAACCTTTTTTTCAGTTAGGATTTTAGAAAATCATCTCCAAGATTTCAACTGTTGTGGTCAAGCAGAAATGAAACTATCCAACGCATGAATATTCATCGATAGCTGTTGTGTGCAAATTGTCCGCCTTGTTCACCTACAAATATACAGTCACCACACTTCATTGTAAAAATCCTGTGAAGTCCTTTGAGGCATTTTGATGACAAGACAAGATGCTATTATTATACAGTATATCACATGCTTTACTCTACTGCATTTCCTTTAGTGGTCGTTGTGAATTCGCTAAACTTTTTCTTCCAAATTGAAAGGCATCAGATCATTACAATATGGAAAGTGCAGAGAGGAAAGCAGTGGTTAGACTAAGTGGTTTACACGTCTGCTTTTGCAACATTTCTCCAGGATGATGTGTTGCAAATCATTAACAAACATGAGGGTTGGTCTCCATAGTTGGTTTACTGACGTGCTAAGGAATGACTGGTGCCATCCCCAGCAATGTTACTGCTATTCCCCAGGTATAGGGATACTTCAGCAAAATCAAGCCAGGAAACATAATGCTGAGATGCAGACAACAGCTGAAAAGCACTGGCCTCCCAGCTCATTACCTCAGCATGTGTAGAGAATCATTCCTCGCCCACCACATTAATGTCACAGAAGCCAGAATTCATTGCTTTCCACAGTGGGAATGCCAGGTTCCCAATACAGTTCTCCACAACCTAGGATAATTCTTCATACTTTCTGGAAGAAGAGGAGGGAGAAAGATTGGAACCACAGCTTAGTTTATATTAAACTCAGAAGTGATGTGGGTTTGGCTTTTTACTTCAAACTCATTTCCTTTGGGATGTCCCACTAGCTTGGGACATCCTCCCGGTGTGAAAGGTGCTCTATAAATATAATTTTGTTGTTGTTGTTTGACTCTGACTCTGCCTTTCAAACAGATGCTTTGACTGTGTATTTAAATAAAAGATCGCAACATGTTGGCGCCGTTGAGGTCAATTAGAAATAATCCTGAATATTTACTAGCTTTAACGCCAAACTTCTGGGGATGACGAGAGAGCAGGAGGGAGGAACGACCTTTCAAAACGGGACAAATCCCACGAGTTCAAAACGGCTATGGCTAAACTGTTGTAAATCTGATAGCCTCTGTCCCATCTTGGGTCTAAACTGCCTCATTCATGACATGTCTTGCTTGGCTGTGCTGCTCTGCATTTTCTAGGCTGGAGAATAATGCTCACATATTCACATACCAATCTGTTCCTCTTGAAGGCCAGGACACCAAACGCTTTATACCATTATTATGAGGCACCTGCAATAAATCAAGCGACTGCTGTTGGACATGAAATTGCAGCTAAGTCAAATGAAAGAGTCAATGGACTGATAATAGGGCTGACATGGACTCTTTTGGCCATCTGGAACTGTGCTGATGGTGATGAGTAAGTACAAAGCTTCCGATTAATTCGAATCGTAGAGGTGAAGGAAGACAGACTGTGTCTCTGACCCTCTGAGCTTCATTTATCTTCAATTTTTTTTTAATTGTGGTTCAAATAAGCACATGCAGCCACCTGCCTTTAATTGCCTAATTCAGTGATGAACCAGTTAGAGCAGATTTAATGATGTGCTCTCCTCTCTGCCACTTGAACCTTCGGTTTGCAGTCACATCACTGTTGGGCATTCTTTTCCTACTCCATCCTCTCTAACTCCTGGTTCAGGAAAGGTTTATAGATTATAGAAGAACATCTTCCCTACAGCACAGAAGCCTGAGGGGTGACCCGTTAGAAATCTTTAAAAATCTGAGAGGTTTTGATAGTCAATTGAGAGAAATTATTTCCACTGGTCAGTGAGTCAGTAACTAGAGGGCAGCTATTTAAAATAGTTAGCAAACAGGGAAATTTGGAGAATTGTTTTTACAGACAGTAACTAAGGAATGCCCTGTCAAGGGGCTGAGGCAAATTCCGCATTAGCTTTCAAAGGGAACTGGACAAATCTTGAAATCCTTTATATCTAGAAGACGTGAAAAGCGCTATATCAAATGCAAGGATTATTATTATTATTAAAAGTCAGTATGGAGAAAAGCAGGTAAACAGGATCGAAATGATTAGAGCTAGAACTGACATGATAGGTCAAATGAGCCTCCTCTGTGCTGTAAATTTCCTCTGGTTCTCTGAATACTTAGTATTGCACCCATGCATTATGTGTGTGATTAGATTTAGACAAACTAGTGCATTCCTTGTCCTTAGTTGAAGAGAAGGATTCATTTCACTACTTTGTCTAATTCATTCTCTAAGGTAATTCAGGACAAGTGTTTACGCCGTGAGTTCAGGATTTATGGCTATTTTACACCTCCATCTATCCTGTCAAAATAGTTCGTTTAGACAATGTTGGTCATTTCTGAACATTTCAGCCACAAAACATACAGTCAATTCATTTTACAGTATATTCTGTGAAGCGCTTTGAGACGTCTAGAAGACATGAAAAGCGCTATATCAAATGCAAGAATAATAATAATTATTATTATTATTAATCCAAAACACAATGTAAATTCACTTAGTCCTTTAATTTCAATTTTACAAATCAACTCCTTTCAAAATCTGTCCAGTCACTTTCCCAGAATCTTTTTATCCTACATCATCCATACTCAATCGCCGTTTCGGTCCTTAAAACTATAAGCAACTTGTGTGAGAGTTTCAGACAGAGAGAAAAAAATGCAAAGTAAAATGGACAGTATATGCCTGTCAATTCAACTCAACAACAACAACAACTTCGATTTATATAGCGCCCTCCACGCCGGACGGCGTCTCAGAGCGCTTAAAGTAGTTACCACGTTGCAGTCTGCAGTACATTTAGTTTTAGGAAGTGCCATAGCTATTCATCAGGAAGATTTAGAAGGACATTACAGTTACTAGGGTCAGGGAGTCATCCCACTCTGCGCCTGTTAACCCTGCAAGCCAATGCTTTAGTGGGTAGGTTAATCCTAGCTGGACAAACAGTGGGAAAGCTTGCCAGGTAGTGCCATCAATAGCAAAATGTGTGGTTTTTGTTGGTCAGACTCCAGCCGTTACCCCAACGCACTCTCTGGGGTCCCCAAATCTTGGCTTTTTCACATCGGGAGGATGTCACGTGGCGCTGAACAGTTAGGTTGGGACCCGAGCAGTGGGGGAAGAGTCGGGGTAGAGGAAGGGTCGGGGTAGGGGTAGGGGGAAAGAGGGTAGGAAAGGGGGAAGAGTTAGGAGGGGAGCAGAAGGCATAGTCGAAGAGGACGGTCTTGAGACCAGCCTTGAAGGAGGAAAGGGAGGAAGCGAGGCGAAGGGATTGTGCGATGGAGTTCCAGAGTGTGGGAGCAGAGAGGCTGAATGGCCGGCCAGGGCAGTTCGGGCGGTGGACATGGAGCAGGTCAAGGCCTGCTGAGCGGAGGGGACGGGCAGCCTGAATAGGGAGACAGCAGGTCGGAGAGATAGGCAGCGGCTAGGCTGTGAATGGCCATGAAAGTGAGGATGAGGATCTTGAATGTGATCCTCTGGGGGATGGGGAGCCAGTGGAGACTGGGGAGGTTGGGAGTGACGTGGTCGCGGAGCCTAGTGTGGGAGAGAACACAAGCTGCAGAGTTCTGAATAATCTGCAGTTTATGAAGGGAGGAGGGTGAAACCTTGTGCATATTGCCTTACACCCCTAATAATAAACCTACAAAAAAAATAATTTAGTCACTTCAATTCACAAATGTTTGTGGGACAATGCTCTGCACTGCTGTCCTAATTGCTGTTCTGTTGTCTACCAACTCTTCACAGATGTTGGATTGTACAAATGACTCGGGTGATTGCTGAATCCCTCAGGAAGGAGGTAGCAATTCGATCAGGTACAGTTCAGAACACAGAGTGTTCCTCTTACAAAGATCCTCTTACAAAGTACTGTACTCCGGAGCTCTCCTAGTTCACCACAGATCTCTCAGCCTCACGTAGCAGTTAGACAGCTCTGTGGGCGATAATAATCCTTGCATTTGATATAATGCCTTATCTCATCTGCAAGACACACTTCAAAGAGTTGAAAGTGTGATTCAAGACGTTTGAAATCACTTCACGTGTGTGAGAATAGCACATAGTATTGTAAAACAGTAGATTTAATTGCAACTATTGTTGCATCAGGATATTTGTGCATCAATTTGCTGTTAGCTTAACAAATTCCGCCATCCGTATCCTCACCATATGAAACTCTGCACCCCCATCACTCCAGTCCTGGCCAGCATCTCTCTGACATGCTCACACCCACTTCTTTACTTGCCTCTTTCTTTCACTAGGCCTTCTGCACATCCATCAATCCCTCCACTCCACCATTGGCTGCCATGCTTTGAGCCACTAACCCTGGATCTCCCTGCCTCAATCGCTCCACCATACCCCTCTTTGTCCGTCTTCAGATCACACAGGAAAACCGTGCCTACAGTCACCTGCCGTTTTTCTCTATCTTGGAGTCAAACTACGCCTTTCTTCAGCGCTCCCAGAACCTAACAAGTGAAGGGCGCTATACACTGTAAATGCACGTTATTGTTGTTCTTGTTGTAATGACTAGATGTGAAGTATACTCTTAACATACAGATGCTCAATAGCTGGAATGTTTGGCACAGGATTCTGGGAACCAAACTGCTCCACTGCCTTAATCTTCTATTCGTGCCTCAATTTAGAAGAAAACAATTGTGCGAATAATTGTGTATGTAAAGTAGAAACTCATCAACTGTTCAGATTCCAAAAAAATTGAGATGCAAAATGTAGCAGGAATGGTGATAATTCCTTCGGATGAGACATTAAACGGAAGTCCAGGCTGCCTGTTGAGGTGGAAATTGAAGACCTCCATGGCACCATTCGAAAAAACAGGGGAATTTCTCCCGAATAAAATTGGTTGCTCATTTCAATGGCTGTTTGTGGGAACTTACTGTGCGCAACTGGCTGCCGCGTTTCGTCCACAAAACGCACAGTCACTTCACATTACACTGTATTCTGCAAAGTGCTTTAAGACATCTCAATGACGTGATCAGGCAATATACAAAAATGCAAGAATTATTATTGTTGTTATTATAATTATCAGCGATGACAATTTTTATATTGTAGGACAATATAAGGTGATGTAGGACAAGCGATATGGTGATGCCTCAATGATAACTGCCACCGTGTCAGCCCCCAAACTGTTGATTTGCTTTCCTCAAAAAGCGTTTTCTACAGTTATTGAAGTTTAGTTAAGATGATACTCCACAAACTGGCAGTGAAATGCTAAGATCAGCACGGCTGCACCAAAAACATTGCCGGCCAGGTCAGCCCTTTTTACGTCAAGCGTGAGATAAAACTATTCTGACAAAAGGTCATAGACCTGAAACTTTAACTCATTTTCCTCTCTCTATGAATGCTGCCTGACCTGCTGAGTGTTCCCAGCCACTTCTGTGTTTATACCAGATTCCCAGCATCTGCAGTACTTTGCCTTTGGATAAAAAAAGTCAGTTGGTATTGTGGTCAATAGCTGCAACAACTGTTTTCCAGTGAAACCATTTGGGCAGCGTGTGTGTGTGTGTTTATGTGTGTGTGTGGGGGGGAGGGGGGCAGGGTTTTCCTCCACCACAATTATTATTGTCACAGTCTAGTGTGGGAAACGGAATCCTCAACACTACATTGGTTTCAGCCACATATGTACAGTCAATTCACTTTACTGTATATACTGTGAAGTGCTTTGAGATGACTGAATAAAGTAAATGCATTCCATCCACTGCAATCTTACATCTGTCTTGAATTGTTGTACATGCTCATAAATAGCAGTTTTAAGTTTCCCTTTTTTTCCCGCAAAAAAACGATTTGGAATTTCTGAAGTAACCAGGGACTGTCCCACCTAGCGATGTTCAGAGTTTGTTGCCTAGCTCAGAATTTGCTTACCTGTGTTTTGGAAAGTGCAAGTGAGCTATCCTGTGGCAATGCTCCAGAGGTTTAGTCTAACTAGCTTGCCAATTTATATTATGTATCGAGTACAGTTGCACTTGCCTTTAAAATTAATTAATCAATCAGAGAAGATGGAATTTATAGTGCAGAATTAAGAGACGACTTATGGCTAAAGGAATGTTTCAACAAAATTGGTGGGCAATGCGGTAAGAGGTGATGCACACAATGCTTGGAGAGTTAAGTGTTGCTTGGTTAAGAAGACAGAAGTGGAGAGGTGGTGTGGTCATGCTCTCTTGCCCCGATCAGGAACACAGACAGTTTCTCTCCGACAGGTAACTGATTGGATTAAGAGGCTTGCCTGACAGCATGTCTGTTCAGCCACAGAAGCTAATCAACCTTCTCATCCTGACTGGTAATAAATCCTCCATTGGGGACTGCTCTGCTTGATGATCTCTCCTTGGGGAGTTTTTAGGGCTTCACTCAGACAAAATTACTCCAAGTCCATTAAAAAGCAGTTCTAGAGCTGCCTGACAGGCCCAGGGAATGATGGGACGTGCTCGTCAGCTGCCACAGGTAAAGGTGACTTTTTCAGGTTAAAAGATACGATAAAAAGGGGTTAACAAGCAAATGATTTTACTGTTTAGGACCTCCCATTACATCCAGCCTTTGGCTCAGGAGCAACAGCAGGCAGTAAACTGGAGCACTGCACATCATATGGACTTTTTGAAGGTGCTGTCTGCGATTTTGTTAGAAATCTTTATACTTCAGTTTCTGTGAGCCATTGCACATCACAGTCAAGCTGACACAGTACACAGGTCAGGGTCTATGTGAATGATAAAACACAGCATCAGGGGCATTCAGAGAGACATGAGCTAAGCCAAGGTAGTTTACCAAGGAAATGTTAAAATGAAAATCTGCATACATTTCCATTCAGACTGATGCTGGCCATGAAATCACCTCTTCAAGGTGGTGGATGAGACGTCTCATTTCAATGCCGGGTTGGTGAGCCTTACTCTCTCCCTATGGATACATCACCCAACTGATATTCCCTTCTTCAGTTCAGCTCTCTGTCTCACTTCAAAGACAAAGCAACAGTCTGACAACTTGTGTGTACTTTTCTATCAACTTATATAAAGCCAATTGGTGTATACTGTACAAGTCTTGCTTTCTAACAAAAAACTACAATTCTCAGTAATTCCTGTGAAGTGCTTGACCACTACAACCTGACACAAAAGGCATTATATCAAAGGCTATGTGTTTGTTGTTATTGTTAAGCATAATAAAAATAGTAAGAATAATCCTTGTAGATTTGTGGGCAAAACGCGGCAGCCAATTGTGCACAATAGTGTTCCGTAAATAGTTGTGGATTAAAATGACCAATTTATTAACGTATATTAATATATATATAATTAATATATATAATTCTCCTGTTATTTCCAGTCCCTGAGTCAAGTGCCCAAATCTCTGCATCAGCCATAAAAAGTCAGAGTGTGATATAAATCTTTTCTGTGGCAAAAGCCCTGTATGGCAAACAGCCTTGTGAGACCTCAGCCCCAACCTATGATGAACTCTCAGCAAACGTGTGTGATGGGCAATGTTTCCCTGCAGAAAGCCTAGCTTACGTTGTAAGGCATTTTTCTGTCTGTGGCAAGACACTTTCCTAACGCAAAGGGTACTTCAAAAACTTCACTTGAGGCAATGGGGTCGAAAACATTATGATTTCAAACAGGATTCCTTAATTAAGGGATGTACATCCGGATTCGTTAATTAAAGTGCTTTGTCTATTAAAACGATGACAGTTCTCATCACTAGTGCTGTGGAGTTGTAATATATTCCAATAATTTAAGAGGAATCCTATAGATGACCCTTTGTATTTGTACAGCTATCTTTCTCCTTCCTCTCTATAATTTGGTACAAGGAGCATGCTTTGCATTATAAAGTAATAGTATTAATAATCCTTGCATTTGATATAGTGCTTTTCACATCTTATCGACGTCTCAAAGCGCTTCACAGAATTTACTGTAAAGTGAACTGACTGTATATCTGTATATTTACCATGCAGATTCAAAAGCTACAAACCACAGCTTTGAAACTTAGTTCATCACTACTCTATTTTAAAATGCATTTCCTTCAGCCATTCATTGATGGAAATACCTAGAAATATGAATTCAATTTACTTGAAAGGTTTCTAATTCTATAAATACAATGCAAATTGAAGCGTTTTACTTATTCAGATGTTTGCCTACAAAATATACAGTTTCTACACTTAACGGTGAATTCGGTAAAATGCTAGGAAATGTTCTCCCGACTTGAAAGGTTATTTGCATATCAAATGCAAGGATGATTATTGTTATTATTATTTATAATTCAACCAATTCATCCAAACGTCAAGGTGTTACAGACACCTGTACAAAGGTTACAGACTTCTCCAAAGTTTCCCCAGCCTCTCACTCGCAATTGTTCAGATTCTGTTTTTAGTCTCTCCCTCCTGCTTCCTCATCTCAAACCTAATAACAATGTCCAATTTCTGTCTTCCATTTGCCTGAGAGGTACACCAATCGGGCAAATAATAATTTGGAATCCTGTAGCTTAGTGGTTAGAGGACTCGACTTTTCGATTCTAGGCAGATCAGGGCGAAACCTTCGGCAAGTTTCCTTACTCCACATGCCTAATAATAATAAGTAAAAAATTGGTCATTTCAATCCACGACTTGCAATTGGATGCTACATTTCATCCACAAATATACAGTCAATTCACTTTGCAGTATATTCTGCGAAGCACTTTGAGATGTCTAGAAGACATGAAAAGCGCTATATCAAATGCAAGGATTATTGTTATTATTCATTTAAAAATTATTATTAATAATCCTTGCATTTGATATAGTGCTTTTCACGTCTTCTCGACGTCTCAAAGATGTCTCAAAGCATTTACAAATGTTTGTAAACCTACAGATCAGAGGAATTTCTCAACATTAAAGTCCACCCATTTGTCTATGAGTTCTAAACCACATTGATCCCATATCTCTATTATTATAATAGTTAAGTATTATAATAATTAATAATATTATTAATAATAATTACTTATTATTAATGGGATCATCCAGTCATGATGTTTAATCGTACTGGTGGTCAGAACCTCAAACGCTATCCTTCCATGTCTTAAAACTACATCTCATTGTCTCTTGTTTATCTCTGGAAGGAGATACTATGCTGCCTGAATCAGAGAAGCAGACAAACTGTTAGAGCCTAATGTTTTGTTTGCACTGTACTTTTCTAGAATGAGCAGGTCTGGATTGAATAACTTCAAATGAAGAAGTGATCTGTAAATTGCTTCTTTTTTTCACAGATTTTAATTGTGGATGTTTTATACAAGTCCTCATTTGGTAAAAAGCTCCACCAAAAGGATTAAGCTGATCCATTCATCTCAGTGCTATTCAAAGTGAAGGTGTCCACTCTTGTGCAGGCAATGACGTGTCGTGGAGCACTCGCCTTACAAGCGAGAGACCAGGGTTCAATTCTAGGCAGGTCAGGGCTGAACCTAAGATTCCTTACTCCATACACCTGATAATAATCCCCCCAAAAATTGGTCATTTCAATCCACGACTGTTTGTGGGACACTGTAGTGCACAATTGGCTGCCATATTTCGCCCACAAACATAGTCAATTCATTTTGTAGTATATTCTGTGAAGCGTTTTGAGACGTATAGAAGATGTGAAAAGCACTATATCAAATGCAAGGATTATTATTATTATTATTATTTGTGCTGCAAGCACATCAGGATTTTGCTGTAGGTTTCACTGTGTCTGCGTAGTTTTCCATTCGAAACAATAGAAATCATAAGAAAGGTTTAGATGGCCAAGTTAATCGCAACTTCCCATCGGACATCTTCCCATTACAGTGTCAGCTGCTTCTGAAATAGTGGTGTGCTGCCCTATGCCACCCTTTCTGTTCACGTGCTGTTGAAGTCTGTGCATATACAGTTCCATCTCTCCCCACCCCCTGACCCTCCTGTTCGACCGTGCCTTCAATCACCATCCTACCTCTCTGCCCTCCCTCATCCCAACCCTGCCCCCTATCCCTATGCTGATCCCTGACTGTTCAGCCCCTTGGGACATCTTCCCGAAGTGGATGGCGCTCTACAAATGTCATTTTGTTGTTCTTGTTATTGTTCCCGATCCTCCAGATCTTCTGTCCCTTACGTTTCAGTGATCAGAATTCCAGGTGCCTGCATCTGACTACTGCACAGCTTGTGAGTGACCTCTAGGGATCTGAACTCAACTGATTCAGCAATATAGCCCAGCATCCTGTTTGCCTTGTTTATTGCTGCTTCACACTGTTTGGACAAAGTGATTGATGAGTCTAGTCTACGCCTTTCTCAGCATCCCCCTTGACAAGTCGTGTCCTGCCTGTGGAGTACATGTGTGTCCTAGTTTTGTACTTCCTGAATGCTCATATCTTGAGTTCATCTGTATTGAAGTTCATTTGTCAGCTAATCAGCCCGATTGCGCACTGTCAAAATCTTATCTGTCAAGAGCCATTTCCTCACTAACTTGGTGTCATCTGTAATGCTATCAAATACTGCAAATACTGCCACCTCCTCCCCAGCGCTAGATGGATTTTCCTTTCCTCTTATCCATTGATAGTTAAACTAGTGTGTGTGTGTTTGTGTGTGTTTATGAAACAAATTAAGTGATCAGGTCTGCCTGATCGAACGATGCAGTGTACAGTCCTTTTTATACAGTCATCCCACAAGGGTGCTCTTGACTAACATTCAGGATTAACATCTAAGGATAAAACGTGTGATTATCACCATTCATGGTGTGTGAAGGTGAATGAGCATTTCCAGAGGAGAGGTGCCAAGATAAGGGTGGACCAGTGAGATGTAAATTCTGCCGGCACGTTTCAGCACTGACAACAGTGGGTGGCTCTTGGCCCCGCTGAAGGTGAAGAACTTTATCTGAAAGACAGCGTATGTGAGAGGGAGAAATGGCATATCACATGTTAAGGGCTGTAGTAGATGAGTGAGCTATCGTGTGACAGTTGCATCAGAAGAACAATTCAAGTGGAGGTGCAATCGTGGAGTTGCTGCCCTGATAACAACTGTACCTTCACTTTAGCAAAACTTTGTTTTTTTACATATGCTAATTAAATCCAGGTCCTAGCATGTGCTTAAAGAAGTCCTGTAGCTCAATGATTTAGAGCACCCACCCACCTTGCAAATGAGAGACTTGGGTTCGATTCCCGGCAGGGTGAAACGCAAATCAAGTTCCCTTACTCCACAAGCCGCTGTATCGCCAGCAGTTGGTAGGAACCTGGTTGTTAGTCGATTGGTAGTTTGCTTTTCCAGGGGCAATGATTGCTTCAAAAATAATAATAATTTGGTTACTCACTCCAAGACTGTTTGTGGGAAACTGCTGTAATTGGCTGTATCGCTTTGCCCACAGTCAATTTACTTTAGGTGAAGCACTTTGAGACGTCTTGAAGATGTGATAATGGGCCATATTAACTGCTAGGATTATTATTAGTAATAGTAGTAGGATTATTCGTACTACCTCCAATTGCCTATCTCTCTGCCTTCCATTGTCTCTCTCTTTCTTCTACTCTTTTCATTCTATAAGAAAATGTAAGCTGTTGTTGTTTTCCTTCATTTCCCTTTCTCCATATTCTTTTCATTTTAAAATTTCCTTTGCTTCCCTGTAAACTTAATATATAGTGTCCTGGCTAATATACATGCTTCTTCCAAATTTGAAAAATCTCTATTTTCATTGAATCATAGAATATGGCAGCACAGAAGAAGGCCATTCGGCCCATCATGCCTGTACCAGCTCTTGAGAGGAGCTACCCAATCAGTCCCAATTCCCCGCTCTTTCTTCATATCCTTGCAAATTTTTCCTGTTCATGTACCTATCCAATTCTCTTTTGAAAGTTGTTATTGAATCTGTTTCCACCACCCTTTCAGGCTGTGCATTCCAGTCCATAACAACTCTTTGTGTAAAAACATTTCCCCTCAACTCCCCTCTGGTTCTTTTGCCAATTATCTTGAATCTATGTCCCCTGGTTACCGACCCACCTGCCAGTGGAAACAGCTTCTCCCTATGTACTTTATCAAAACCCCTTATAATTTTGAACACCTCTATTAAATCTCCCCTAACCTTCTCTGCTCTAAGGAGAACAATCCCAGCTCCTCTAGCTACTTCACATAACTAAAGTCCCTCATCCCTGGTACCATTATTATTAGATTTTAATTGGCACCTCATCTCATTATTGTTTATGAGGTGTTGCCATTTTTTCACTGAGATGTTAAATGGAGGTCTAGTCTGCCTGTTCTTTGTGCAGATGTTAAAGATCTCATGGCACTATGTAGAAAAAAGGAAGTTTATCCTAGTGATCTAGCCAGCAATCTTGCAAATTAAATTGTCATTCACCGAATGGCTGTTTTTTGCGAATATTACAGGCTGCTGTATTTGTATCTTCAAAAGAAGTTATTACACTTGACAATGAGTACTCATGAAGCAATATGAGCTATTTCAGCTTCACAATATCAATGTAATTCAAAAAAGGCAAGTTGTTTCTTTGCAAGATGAGCTGACCATGTTTTGTTTACATAACAAACATAATAATAATAATCCTTGCATTTGATATAGCGCCTTTCACATCTTCTAGATGTCTCAAAGTGCTTCACAGAAGTGTCCAACAAACAGTCATGGATTGAAATGACCAATTAAATATTGTTTTCTAAGGGATCATTATTAGGCCTGTGGAACGAGGAAACGACCAAGGTTTCGCCCTGCTGGGAATTGAACCCAGGTCTCCTTACACTCAAACTGAGCTAGGGCAGTAGTTAGAATATGCAGTTTGCACTCTTGCCTCTGAATCACAAGACTGTGGATCAAACCACACATTGAGACCTATAGTCCATTATCTGGGCTGATATTCAAGTGTAGTGCTGGGGGATCGATGTAGTGTTGGAGATGTTGTCCTTTGATTGAGGTGTTATTCCTATCGTGCTCCTGATAAAGAGAAGGGAGTTTCTTCCTGTGTCCCTGATAATCATCCCCCAGGTTTAAAAAAAATGGTAAAATAATTTGTTGAATGGCAGTTTGTGTGACATTGCTGTGTGCAAAATTGGCAGTGTATTTGCCTACAAACACGCAGTCACTATGCTTCACAGAAAAAAATGTGAAGCACTTTGAGAAATTTCAGTGGGATAATAATAACAATAATCCTTGCATTTTGATATAGCGCTTTTCACGTCTTCTAGACTTCTCGACCTGACTGTTCAGCGCCTTGGGACGTCCTCCCAAAGTAAAATGCTCTCTATCAATGTAGTTTTGTTTTTGTATTGGTGTTGTCTCAAAGCACTTCGCAGAATATTCTGTAAAGTGAATTGACTGTACATGGGCGAAACGTGGCAGCCAATTGCGCACAGCAGTGTCCCATAAACAGTCAAGGATTGAAATGACTAATTAAAAAAAACTGAAGGATTATTATCAGGTGTGTGGAATAAGCAAACTTGTCCAAGGAACTATCTCAGGGGTTTTAGTTTTATGACCATATAAGATTAGGTAGAAATTTGGAAAACTCTTATATTCTCCCTTAATTTGAAAGCCAATTTTTCATAGTTTTTATCAATTTAAGAATGTTAGAAAATGTTCGGAATTGCAGGAACCCACGATATTCCAACTGAATATGAATTCTGAGGATTTCCCCAAACTTCGCATGTTGATCAAAGTTTCCAGCCTTAAATTCCTTGCCGGCGGCAGTATTGGAATTGCACCCACTTGATGGCATTGTGCATCATGCGTAGACTTCATTGTCTACATGTGATCTCATCCTGTTTGTCCTGTAGCTCAGTGGTTAGAGCACTCGCCTCACAAGCGAGAGACCTGGGTTCAATTCCAGGCAGGGTGAAACCTTGGGCAAGTTTCCTTATACGCCTAATAATAATCCCTAAAAACAATAATAAATTGATCATTTCAATCCACAACTGTTTGTGGGACACTACTGTGCGCAATCAGATGCCATGTTTTGCCCACAAATTTACAATCAATTCACTTTACAGTATATTCTGTGAAGCGCTTTGAGACGTCTAGATGACGTGAAAAGCGCTACATCAAATGCAAGGATTATTATTATTAGAAAGCATTGCCTTGTATTCAGCGTCAGTCATTTAGAAGCCAGGGATAATAATACCAGGAGATGGCGGCAGGCAGTGAGAGCAGGGCTGTTTTCTTAAAATAGTTTTACATATCTGAGGACAGGCCACGAAAGGACAGCACACCAGGGGGCAATGCACGAGCCAATCCCAAGACTTCTAATTGTCTTGTTGAAAGAGCTAACAGTGGGGGAACATGCAAATCATTGGCTTGGCTTCCCCAGCAAAGATTGATTGGCGGACTGGACAGTGGGGTGGTGGCCTCTGTCTCCTGGCAAAGCCTTGTGGGAGCCGCAGGGTATGATTGACAACCAATTTTCAAAATCTTTTTCTTTTACTTCCGCTGGGGAATCAAATCCCAGGGTTTCACTGAACACTGCTTACAAACCCTGAAGTTGTGGGTCTGGTATCTTGAGAAAATAGAGAAGTGTAAAGATTGTACATTGTCAGTAACTGGGATATAATATTAATACGTGATGTGTTATAGGATGAGAATCAGGTAACGCAAATAAACATTTCTAATAATAATGTTGCAGCCGATATAATTTTTAAATCATACCTTGCATATTCTGGCAAGGCAAAGTGCAAAGTCCTGTAGCTCAGTGGTTAGAGCACTCGCCATGCAAGCAAGAAACATGGTTTCGATTCCCGGTAGGGAGAAATCTTCAGCAAGTTTCCTTACTCCACATGCCTGATGATAATCCCACAAAAAATATAATCATTTGGTCACTCAAACCATGACTGTTTGTGGGACTCTGCTGTGTACAATTGGCTGCCGCGTTTAATCCACAAAATAAAATCAATTCACTTTACTGTATATTCTGTGAAACACTTTGAGACATCTAGTAGACGTGAAAAGTATTATATCAAATTCAATAAGCATGCAATAAATGCAAATGCAATATTAAGTCTGTGTCACAAACTATAATAATAACACTCTCGTTTGATATTGTGCTTTATCATGTCTTCAAGACGTCTCAAAGCGCTTCACAGAATATGCTATAGTGTGAATTGACTGTATATTGACTGTATAAACAATATTAATCCTTACAATTAATTTAGCACCTATAACATGGCAAAACATGAGAAGTTTTCTATAGAGTAGTGATTATTGTACTTGTATAGTACTGAAAGTGGACACGGCAGTGAATTTGCCCACAGCAATGTCTTGAAAAGTGGGCTTGTTGACCACGACCCTGGGAGGAACAGCTTCTCTTTCCCCAATTTCCTTTTACAGTACTTCCATTTCAAATATTTATCGAATTACTTTTGAAAGCTATTATGGATTTTGCTTCAAGCACTATTTTTGGCAGGGCATTCTATGCCCTAATAACCCTGCCTGTAAATTCTCATGTCCTCCCCTTTGTTGGTTTGTCAATGATCTCCAACTTATAATAATAATAATCCTTGCATTTGATATAGTGCTTTTCACATATTCTAGACATCTCAAAGCGCTTCACAGAATATATTGTAAAGTGAATTGATTGTATATTTGTGGGTGAAAAGTGGCAGCCAATTGCGCACAGCAGTGTCCTACAAACAGCCGTAGATTGAAATGACCAATTTATTATTGTTGTTTTTTTTGGGAGGGATTATTATCAGGCATGTGGAGTAAGGAAACTTGCCCAAAGTTTCACCCTGCCTGAAATTGAATTATATTATGCAATCTGGTTATCCATTCACCAACCACTGATAATGGTATTACTCTAAACGTGTAAGTTTGATCACCTCTGTTTGATGTGCTCTGTCTGTTTATTTGTTTGGATAATCGGTTCTCAACTGTACCTGATTGACTACCTACCATCACTGCCTGCTCTGCCTATCCGATCAATTGCTATATATTGCTATTGCTATATCTTACTGAAATGCTGTCTACCTCAATAACGCTCCTTGAATTGTTGAATGGCAGGCTGTGAAAATATTTAAATACTGTACTAGATACTAGAGATTGGGTGTGGGACACTGTTGTGCGCGATTAGATGTTGTATTTCACCCTGCCCAAAACTGAATCCAGGTCTCTCGCTTGTGAGGCGAGTGCTCTAATCACTGAGCGACAGGAGTTTATAATATATTCTGTGAAGCTCTTTCAGACGTCTCGAAGACGCGATAAGATGCTATATCAAATGCAAGGATTATTATTATGAGAACACAAGTTGCCTTGCGTTCTGAATCCCAAGTATTGTAAGTTGCATTTCTCCTGGAGCAAAGCATCTCAAGATACTTTGTTTGGTCATTTTGTAATTGAGATATGCTCTGAATACACAAATAGCAAGTTTTTCCTTTCTCGATCAATGATGGGATATATCTATCCAATTTGTGAAATGCTTCCTGCTTACCCTTACATGTGTGTGTGTTTTATTAAAGAGTAATAGAAGACTGACAAAATGCCAACGCCAATGTCAACCACAGGAGCAATCCATCTTCCTTGGCAGATTCTGCCTCTCTGTTTTGAACAACAAATAATAATAGCTAATAATACTCTTCCCATGTAATAAATAATAATCCTTGTTTTTGGTAAAGCGCAGTTCACATCAGGAGGATGTCCCAAAGAGTCTCAAAGGATATACTGTCAACTGTACTGATGTGTTATAAGCAACTGTCCATTTATGCACAGCTATATCCCACACACAGCCATGGAGTGAGTGACCAATTTTATGGGCCAGATGGGTCCTTCAGTTTAATATCTCATTTGATGCATATTTTACCTACATCATGCAACACCTTTCGGTCCAATTTCCTACCATTTTTATAACCTTCCTAATACCCTTTATTCATCAGCATTTCTCTATATCTCTTTCAAACCTAATGATTGATAAACATTTATAACCTTCTGCAATCTCCATTCCACAGTATTATCACACTGCAGGTGAAGACATGTTTTCTAAAGGGTTTCTCTTGAAATTTAAGATTATTTCACTTATTTTGGTTCTCTCCATCAAGTGTTTTAAATATGCAAATATCAATCTATCAATGAATCAAGAACTTCCCGTTTTATACTTTTGGATTCTGCCAGGACAGGTCATTTTGAATCTATGGTCCTAAAGCTTTCCACTGCTGTTGGGTTTTCCTCTCCTCGTGCCTGAGTCTAATCGATGGAGATTGATTGCCATGATTGCTAACATCTCCATTATTATTGTAACAAGCGACTATCAGGGAGGTAGAAGGTGAACTCGATGGATCTTGGGTCTTTTTTTGTGCAGCAATTCCTATGTTGCTATGTTCCAAAGTCTTGAAACAATTTCACAGTCTTGGATTCCAAACCCAAATGTATAAAGATGTATGTGTCTTATGAGCAAAGTGTTATTACGTAAAATTGCGTGGATCATTACAACACTGAAACAGGCCATTTGGTCCAACTAGTCCTCTCTATACTTCACATGAGCTTTATCCCTCCTGATTACCTCTCCTTATCCCTGCCTGTCTCCTGCTTATTCCTTCACCCTATGCTCTTTTCCCTCACATATTTTACTTTTATTATTTGCGTTTACAAACACATTTCCATTTTATAAATCCTTGTTTCATACCATAAAACTGGGAACATATTTAACATATTTAACATCCTTCTGACTTAAAAGGCAATATATCAATCGGAAGAATTATTATTTGTAAAATGAATGCCTAGTATTGTCAGTCCACTCTAACCTCCAAATAAGAATCTCTGACTAACACAGGTTTGATGTGTTGAAAGGCCTCCTCCTATGTTGCAATTTTTATGATGATAATAATAATCCTTGCATTTGATATAACACTTTACCATGCCTTTGAGACGTCTCAAAGAGCTTCACAGGATATACTGTAAAGTTAATTGACTGTTTATTTTGTGGGCTAAACACATTTTTAATTAATGTAATTCACTTTTAGAATTATATAATAAACACTTTGATTACTATATAATTAAAAAAGTGATGGTGTTGATAAATGGATTGCTTCCTATTGCGGTGTCTATTCCAATCTACGCAATAACATTTTATTGCAGATCTTTCAGACAAAACTGTAAAATAGTCAGTGGTGCTCTTTGTCTCCTTCCCATTTAATGATTTTCTATTTGTTCCTGTTGGCTGGTTGAGATTGTAGATTCAAACTGTTTAATTGTACACTAATGGAATATTCTACAGCTGCTAAACAACGTAACAGGCTTGGATCCCAACTCCAGCTGCAACAGTGGACATATCTGAGTCTCCTAAAAATTGTTTTTAAAAAAAATGTTTTAATAATCCGTCCAAAACCCCCCCAGCCCCCCCAATAATTAAAAATTGGTCATTTCAATCTATGACTGTTTGTGGGACACTGCTGTGCGCAATTGGCTGCCGCATTTCACCCACAAATGTACAGTCAATTCACTTTACAGCATATTCTATGAAGAGTCAATTATGTAAAAAACACTATATCAAATACAAGGATTATTATTATTTAAAAAAATTAAAAACTTGGATTCATTTCCAGGCAAGGTGAAACCTTGGGCAAGTTTCCTTACTCCTTACTTTCCTTTCCTTTCTTTCCTTACTCCTGATAATAATCGCTAAAAAAAAATAAAATGGTCATTTCAATCCATGGCTGTTTGTGGGATACTACTGTGTGAAATTGGCTGCCGTGTTTCGCCCACAAATATACAGTCAATTCACTTTATAGTATATTCTGTGAAGCGCTTTGAGACGTCTAGAAGATGTGAATGCAAGGATTATTATTATTAAAAATTCAAAATGTTATTACATTCTTCATTAAGTGACTACAGTAAAACCTCGATAAACCGACATTCCGAAAGCCGACAACTCCCTAAAATGGGCAAGATTTCAAAAGACAACAATATTACATTTTTTATTCGATATTAGCAAATCTCCCGAAGTTGGGAAGAGCTGATGGTAGTTCCCGGTGTGGCCACTCTGTTATGCAGCGCTGGCTGTGGTTTGAGCTCGGCCAGTGTTTGGCTTCAGTGCTGTGTTTACAGCTCATGTGGTGTATGGGGCAGGGCTTCTCCAGCCATTTTTAGGGCAGGTTCTAAATACTGGCAAACTCCAAAATCTGGGAGGTGAGTGGGCCCAACTGTGCTGGATTATCGAGGTTTTACTGTATTCACTTCCTCTCTTTGACAATCAGTGGTTCAGTCTCTGTGATATTGAGGTAAAAATGCACCAGTAGTCAGCATCACACCACAGGATATTCCACTCAAGTTGATGACTGTGAGATGACTGCCCTTAACACTCGCTGACGTCCAAAAGCTGAGTTGACCAGTGAGGCCTTTGATTCTTCTAGCCACATAGATCTAACATTCCAGGTATACTGGATTATTCCCTATGTTCTTATGTTTCTTATCAAGCTTTGAAAGTTGATAGTTATCACAGCAAATACCTCAGTTTTTACCCACTTTGCATCAGAACCTCTCACATTGAGGTTTCCCACAGTCTCACTAAACACTTCCCATCCACCATCACTAACATGGCATGTAGTTTCATACAAATATCCACATAACAAATAGACATCAAACAAATCACCCACAATATACAAGGTGACTACACTTTATAGTACATTCTGTGAAGCACTTTGAGACATCTTGAAGACATGATATATATTATATACAAGGATAATTATTATTAATATTATTTTATATTATATTGAAATTTGATGTTGTTTGTTTTTAAAGATATTCTATGTATTTTACATATTTTCTAATCAGAATAAGCTGTACTTTACTACAGAGGACATGATCAAGAAGCCCCAGTTCTGACGAAGGATCGTGGACCCAAAACGTTGACTCACTTTCCTTTCTCCATAGATGCTGCCTGATCTGCTGAGTGTTCTCAGTGATTTCTGTTTTTGTATCAAAAGCATCTTTCACAAAGCATTGGCTGACAGTCCAGATTAGTATTGCTAAGTGAGATTCAACTATCTATCCCCTCTAAAAGAGAACATCAGTTTTTTTATCCAGCTTGACACCGTTGGATAGACCAGTTTAGCCCATGGTTCCATTCCCTGCTATTTAACAATAGCTTCCCATTGATCTTTTTCTGAAAACATTGCCATGTTACTTATCGTTTGAAGATGTATTTGTCTCCAGTCTGTTGTTTCCATTGCCCACTAGTTTCTAACCAGAGCTAGCAGACCATGTGTTTTAATGAGCGATGCTTCTTGATGCACCTGAGCTATCATGGATCATCAACAGGCTTTCAAGTGCCTGAGTAAGTATTGTAACCTGCAACACAATGCAGCTGAAACCATTGTCCACCCCTTCGTTACTTCCTGGCTGGACTATTCCAATGCCCTCCTCGCCATTCTCCTCAGCTCCACCATACACAGAATTCAATGTATCCAAAACTCAGATACTCACCTGCACAAACCTCTGTACCCCCATCACACCAGGCCTTGCCAGGCTCCACTGGCTCATAATCACCAAATGGATCAATTTCAAGATCCTCTCACTCTTTTGAAATCCCTTCATGCCCTACTTCTCCGATTTGCTTATCCCCACTCCACCATAATAATAACCCTTGCATTTCATATAGTGCCTTATCATGTCTTCGAGATGTCTCAAAACGCTTCACAGAATATACTGTAAAGTCATAGAATCATAGAATTATACAGCACAGAAGGAGGCCATTTGACTCATTGTGTCTGTGCCAGCTCTTTGAAAAGAGTTGTCCAAATCAAACCCACTTCCCCGCGCTCTCCGCACAGCCCTGACAACTTGTCCAACCCAAATAATAATAAAAACATCAGTCATTGCATTTGATATAGCACTTCACATTTCTAGATATCTCAAAGAGCATCACAGAAATATAGTGTAAAGTATTTTTTGTTGGCGAAACACATAGATGAATAATTACTTCTCACTTAAAAGTTGTTATCAAATCGGCTTCCACCACCGTTTGGGTGAATTAATTGTATATTTTGTGAATGAAACGCAGCAGGCCAAACAATTAACAACCAGGTACCTACTTACTGCTAGGTAACCAGAGGTGTGTGGAGTACGGAGATGCCCTGCCCAGGAATCAAACCTGTGATCTCTTGCTTGCAAGGCGAGTGCTCAAATCACGGAGTTACAGGACTCCACAAATTTATTTGTTAGTCCCAGACAAAGAGAGAAAGCTTCCCGCAGGCTTCTTCCCCTCCTTTATGCAGACACCAACCCCATTACCCATTTCAGCACATTACGAAGTCCCATCCGAACTGACTGCCTCCCAACACTGCCAATTCTCAGAGTCTGCAACTGCAGGTAGCATTTTGTAGTGTGGTGCAGATTCCCTACATTGTGTTGGTTTAGTTTGACTGAAGATAGATGAGTTTTCTCATTTTAATTCCTCCAGCTTTCCTTCCATTTCCGTTTTCAGATGCAGGTAATCCATTTTCATCTCTAACTCATCCAATTCTATCTGCAGCTCATCTGTTTTTATCGTTAATTTGTCCAGATCTGTTCAAACATCCTTCCTAAGTCCAGGGCATTTATCTATTTTTATGCAGCTCTCAATTTATGCCCCCTGCAAGTTTCCATCTGGGATTATTACATTTTACTTCCTTGACTTACTGGATTCAATGTATTTTTTCTTTCGTTACAATCTGGATGTGATGTATTAGGTGTATTTACTGCTGCGTCTCTCTGGACTTGTTGGATTACTATTCTCTGTTAACTCTTGGCCTGGGCTTGTTAGATTTTCAGAGGCTCAGTTTTATTTTGTTCCGGTTCTGTGTCTCCTGCCATCACTCACTATCTGATTCATTTGTTCTACATTGACAAAGGTTGCACTTTTCCAACCTAAGGTGTAATAGTGACGGGATCTATTCAAGTTTCTGTAAGAAATAACGCAGTTTGCACTGCAGGGTTGTAAATAACGATGACTGTATTAGGTAAAGATTTACTCAAATTCACCAGAATTTTATTCTCAAGATAATCAGCAAATCTCTAACCCTCTAGATATCAATCATTTCTTGTTGTCACAACAAGAGGGTTTAGTATTTAGCCAATCATATAATGACTTTTGTTATCTCACGATTGAACTCCAGAATCGCTGATTTATTTACTACCATTAATGATTTCATTCTTCAGGCTCCCCTGGAAGTTTTGAGTTATTTACCTGAATCACCAGAGCTAACTAAGACTGCAATGATTTTAACCATTCTGTAACTGTAAAGAAGCTTTTTTTTTAATGATAGAGGAAATATACTCTGACATATTTATACTAATAATAATCATCCTTACAGTTGATATAGCACCTTATCACGTCTTTGAGACGTCTCAAAGTGAATAACAGAATATACTGTAAAGTGAACTGACTGTATTTTGTGAGTGAAATGCGGCAACCAATTGCACACAGCAATGTTCCACAAACAGCTATGGATTGAGTGACCAAATTGTTATTTAAAAAAATAATATATCTATTATTTTGAAGAGATTAAGTGATCTGTCAACCGATTCACTTCCAGGTTCCCGCTTACTGTTAGGTAAACAGAGGCATGTGGAGTAAGGAAACTTAACTAACGTTTTGCCCTGCCCAGGAACAGTAAAACACGCTGTTGGATAAACAACTATCCTATAATCAGCTGCATATCACGTCCTATAAGTCTTTGATGGTTAACTTGGTGATAACAATAAGTGACATGAAGTGAGGGTGAGAGGTCGGAGGAGAATTATGGAAATAGAAAAAGCTGCAAAAAAGTATAGGGCGTGTACCTGAGCTCGTCAGTGGCAAAGGTGATTGGTGATTTACTGAAATGTGAATTGAATGTATATTTTGTGGGTAAAATGCAGCAGCCAATTGTTGGTTTTGTTTTAGGAAATAACATTATGAAATATAACACTTGGGGAGTTCGGGACATATGTCCATGATACCACCAGGAAGGTGAAAGGCGAACTCCATAGATTTTGGTGTGTTTCTTCGTTTAACATTTCATATATTTTTTAATGTTCTTATAGTCTGAAATGAAATTATTTTTATTTTATCACCATGAACAGTTGCCAATCACCACATCAAACATCTCTGTATCTTATTTACCCCACATAAAAATCCCAAATAGTCGGAGTAACAAATCTGTTGAGGCCCATGCATATATATATTTTTTAATTCAAATTCATCTAATTTCAGGAGTTAGTTAATATTTGAAAATGTGGGCTGTAATGTCCCTCTCATCAGGAATCTGGAATGTCCCATGATTTTAGACTTAGTGTATTCAAACTTGTAGCTATATGGAACACTAGCGAAGTCTCAATTGCAGGCTTCATTTTAGAAGCAGGTCTTCTGCAGTACAGAGAATCAAATGTGAAAAACTATTTTTCAAAATTCTGCACAATCTTACAATTTAGGACAATTGTCTTAATTTTAACAACATTAGACATTTCGGTCTCCTGGTCTCTTCAAATAGGTTGGATTTGGCAACCGCTCTTTATTATTCTATATATGGGGTGTGTCAACATCTTTGGAACAGTGATATTTGTATTCACAAAGCAAAAGCATTAAATAAACCTTTTCCTGTTTATTCTGTTTTTCTCATGATATCTGGAATAATTGGACTCACCTGACTTATTTAAGCATATTTCGGTGTATTTGACAGCAACCAGATTCATATTTAAGACAATTTTCTAGTAAAACTGCAGTAGTGACCAATTTTACAGTTTCACTTTGTCCTATGTCCAATAATCTTGACTTTGAGTTAATTTTATAGTCATTCATTTTTTTACACACATGGGGAAGTAACACCCGGAGGTTTCTAAGAAGAAGCTTTTAATAATATTGTTTTTCTTTACATTATGAACTGACTGTCTTTTTTCAGTACAGTCTACCCTGGCGATTCTGAGCCTATCCTCTATGAACACAATCGGACTGCCTCAAGGGACGAGGAACCGCTTCCAGCAGTGGCCAGAACTGCCAGTTTTATCATGCATGCTAAGAGTGGAAATAATCAATTCCCCAGTCGACACTTTGCATCGAATGCCCACTTTTTCAGCCTGATAGTGGAGCTAAATTAGTGGCTTAGTGGCCAGGTTCTAATTTAGGGGAGAAAATGTACCGTGGAAAGAGGATTCCTTCCTTCAATCTGGAATGGGAAGCCGGTAAACCTGGGCAGGTGATAAATAGACAATTACAAAACAGATATGTTTTGCAAAAGCAACAAAGCTCTATGTGCTGTCAGGCTCACAAAGAAGCAGGCCTTCTTAAATTGGTGGGCAATGAAAACCAGCTGTACTGTCATCACTCCTACAGACACAAAGCCATATGTGGCCATTTACCGAACAACATGGAATAGACTGGACCAATAAGACCAGAAGAATCTAAAAATACCTGACAGAGACCACTGCTCTTTATTTAACAAGAATAAAATATCTAATCATGTTTAATGTACACAATCCATCAGCAAGCAGATTTTACATCAATTAACTCTTTGTGACCCAGGACAGAATTTTCTACCAAATGAAAACCTGGGTTTGTTACATTTGTATTCTGAATAATAATAATACATATTTGAAAAATATGTGTTAATGTTGAAAAATACAATATTTAACAAATTCTTAATAAAGGAATCAATGGATACTTAGATGTTAGATAATATTCTAAAATTTTATATAACATCTTAACACATCATCAAAATTCCTCAAAGTACTCCCGAGAATTTTACTGTGAAGTGCACTGAGACTGTATAATTGTAAGTGAATGCGGCAGCTGATTTGGTCACAGCAATAGCCAACAAACAGCCATAAAGTGAATGATCTCTCTTTGCTTTTCAAAAGTGCCACTGGATCCTTCACGTCCACTCGAAAGGCAGATAGGACCTTGGTTTAAAGTCACATCTGAAGAACGGCACCTCTGACAAGGCTGGTAATTTAGACTATGAATTCAAACTCCAGATATGAGGCTTGAATCTCAAATCTTTTGACTGAGAGACAAAAGTCAGAAAAGTAAGGAAAATTAATTGGTCCTGGACATGAAGCAAAGATTTAGCGAGTACTGTATATTCTAAATGTACCTTCAAAATCATGGCATAAGATGTGGCTTCACATGATGTGGCTCCAAAGCAATTGAGGAATATGTGTAAAGCTCCCATTGCTGTACGGTATTGAATGGTGACAGTGTAGGAATTAGTTCCACTTTGTTTTCTTGCATGGAAAGCAAAAACAACTTCTATCAGTTCTCCACCCAAACTGGGATCAATCCAGCGTCCATTCTATTGCCAAGCTAATTTAGAATCACAGAGCCTGTCAATTGTGCAGGATCTTCTCAACTAAAAGGAAATAGTTTCAAGTTGCTGCCAGACATTTCCCAACTGTTCGATTAGTTATAATGATCTACTGTTTGTTTAATATCGCTCTTGACAGAGATTGTGTGTCAGCCTGGCTCAGTTGCTCACACTCTCGCCTCTGTCTGAGTCAGATGTTGAGTCACAAAGGTGCAGTGACTTCCGTACTTTGAAGATGAACAACTTTTTAAAATAAAATGCAATCTGATCATCTATGTTTTTTACGTAGGATTTGGATAACCAGAGAAATACATTTTTCCAACAGGTTAATACAGTTCTTAGGCTCCCTAGACAATCCATTTCAACACTTAATATATGAGAATCCAATACACATATTTTGAACAATCTGCTCAACTCCCAATAATCTGGAAATCAATCCTTCATCGTTGTGTTACCTACCTACATGTTGTGATGTTAGGATAAAATCTGCCACAAAGCCTTTGCTGTCGTTGCAGTAAATTGCTCTTTCATTGGGGAAGTGACCCATAATCATTCGGGACCTACAAATATCTACTTGAAAAACTGCCCAATGTAATTTAGACCACGGATACAAGCTCCAAGAATGCTGAAGTCTGAATCTTGACCAATGATGCTTGATGTGCTGAGATGGTATTTTCGTCTGACTATATTGTTCACATTGCTCAAATCTATGTCATAGCCATGCCTATCCAGCAGTCTTCTCCGTAATTTCCTTTTGCATCCTACTGGCCATACAGGTATTTGAATTCTTTCTTATTCCCTCCAGGCAATAGTATCACTTGGCGTTTAAATCTTCAGTTATACTTGTCAGTGGAAACCATGATAGAAGTCATCTGAATCCCAGTGTAAGAGAACTCACAGGATACCAACCGGCTCAGATTTCCTCTGGTCCGGAAACTTTACCTTAATTCAAGATGAAATTAGACTCTTGGGTTCTGGGGTCCTTTCAACATCAACAACAACAAATTGGATTTATATAGTGCCTTTCACATGAGGTAGTGTCCTCCTGGAATGCTTTCATTTCCATCCCTTTACTACAGTATTGCAGGAAATGTTATTTTCTCCCGAAACCTCTACTTACTGTAAGTTTCAATGCTAACTGCTGTTTCTGCAAGACAATTCGGATTGGATTTAAAAACATACCTGACTTTTTTCCAAGTTCCTTCATTGCATTCCAATTGTGAATATTCAGAAAAATATTGCAGATAAATTGATTGTATAATGCATGATACAACCTCAAAGTGTTTGGCAACCCATTCAAATTCATCCATGCACAAATTGGATGATAATAATAATGATAATCCTCGCATTTGCTATAGTGCCTTATCACTTCTTGAATGAACTTTCTCTTCAAATTTCTACACCGCCCACTACTCTTTAAAACAAATTACCAAGAGATTGCCTTCCACTGAGATCCTTATTTTAATTCTGCAAATTGACTGTTGTGGAGAATGCTATTTGAGGTCTTTTCTCCCCCTCCTCTGATCTCTGTCTCTGTGAAGCACTTGTTGCTCTGTACTGAGTGAACGATTTTACGTAAGTGTATGTTGTCATTGCTTCATTTCCATTGCTTATAGGAATAGCCTGTATGTCTGCAGCAAAACCCATAAACTGCAATAGTATCCATCACTTCACAATGTACAACACACTGTTGACCATGTGAAAAACACAACAGATTGACTCCTCTCCAGAAATCACTCATCACCTCCACCATTTCCTTCTCTGTTGAATGATTGCTGATTGAAATTCACAGTGATACAAGCACTCACTATCACAGTGACACAAGACCTCACTATCACAGCTCTCACAATAACAGTACCATTTTCCCTCATTGTTACAGTGACGCAATCCCTCACAACTACAGTGACATTTGCCCTCACTGTTGCAGTGACACAACAGCAACAACAACAAAATTACATTGATAGAGTGCCTTTCACGTCGGGAGGACGTCCCAATGTGCTGAACAGCTAGGTCGAGACCTGAGTGGGTGGGTGGGGGGGGGTAGGGGAAAGGATTGGGGTAGGGTCGGGAGGAAGGAGAGCAGGAAGGGGGGGAGAGCCAGGAGAGGAGCAGAAGGCACAGTCAAAGAGGAAGGTCTTGAGACCAGCCTTGAAGGAGGAAAGGGAGGAAGCAAGGCAAAGGGACTGCAGGATGAACGAGGACGAGGATCTTGAATTCCGATCCTCTGGGGGATGGGGAGCAGTGGAGACTGGTGAGGGTGGGAGTGATGTGGTTGGGGAGCCTAGTGTGGGACGGTACACGAGCTGCAGAGCTCTGAATAATCTGCAGCTTGTGAAGGAAGGAGCTGGGAAGGCTGACGAGGAGAGAATTCCCGTAGTCGAGCCTAGATGTAATGAATCCATGTGTTTCGGCAGCATGGGGGGGTGAGGTAGTGGCGGAGTCTGGCAATATTGCGAAGGTGGTGGAAGGCAATACAGATCATGGCACAGATTTGGGGGAGGAAGGACAGTTCAGGGGCGAACAAGACACCCAGATTCCTGACTGGCTTTGAGAGGTGGAATGTACAACTTTGAATGCTGATGTTGCCAGCGCCTGAGGTGCGGAGGTGATGACGCGAGCCAATCAGGAGGGCTTCCGTCTTGCTGAAGTTTAATTGGAGGAAGTTGTCTCTCGTCCAGGACTCAATGTCGGACAGACTTGTAGTCAGAACGCTAGTAGGCCTGGAGTCGAGAGTGGAAGCGGAAAGGTAGGGTTGGGTGTCATCTGCATACATGTGGAAAGTTACCCCATGTCTGCGGATGATGTCACTGAGGGGGAGCATGTAGAGGGTGAAGAGCAGGGGGCCAACGACAGAGCCCTGGGGAACGCCAGATGAGACTGTGAGGGCTGGAGGAGACAAAGTGGTATGACCGGAACCGAACAAGCCCTCACTATCATAATGCCACAGGTTCTCACTATTACAGTGACACATGCCCTTACTGTTACAATAACACATGCCCTGGCTATTACAATGACACAAGTTCTCACTATTACAGTGGGAAGTAGACAGAAGCTGTAAGTTCAACAGAAGTTGGTACTGGGACTCCTCAATTAACATTGGGATGTGTTCTTGAAAAGCGCGACTTTAATTGAAATGACGTACAGCGAAACCTAAATTACCATAGGCCCAAAATGATATAAATAGGGGTTACGTTCCTTCAGTACATTTCTGGTCTAAAAAACAACACTACTAGTATTGAAAATTAAAATAAATGTTTAATGAATATATAAATAAGGTAAAAATACAAATAAGAGAACACTTACTGTAGATGGTTGATGTGGTCAGTGGACGGAGTGGCGGGAGGTGACAGAGTCATTCAGATGAAGGGGCAGGATTACCAGAGAGGCCTCTCCCTCCAAACAGCTGATCGCTGGCACGTATTTGCGCCTTTGTACATTTTTTCTAAAGAACATACGAATTAGGAGCAGGAGTAGGCCATTCAGCCCCTCGAGCCTGCCCCGCCATTCAATAAGATCATGGCTGATCTTCTAGTCTAACGCCAACTGCCTGCCTTATCCCCACATCCCTTAATCCCTTTATCCACAAGAAATCTATCAATCTCAGTCTTGAATATGTTCAAGGACTGAGCATCTACAGCCCTTTGGGGTAGAGAATTCCATAAATTCACTAACTTCTGAGTGAGGAAGTTTTTCCTCAACTCAGTGTGAAAGGGCTGACCCCTAATTTTATGACTGTGACCCCTGGTTATAGTTTCTCCAACAAGGGGAAACAGTCTTCCACTATCTACTCTGTCATTCCCCTTAATAATCTTATAGGTTTCTATAAGATCGCCTCTGATTCTTCTGTATTCTGGAGAATACAGGCCTAGATTGCAAAAGCTATCCTCATGGCTCATCCTCTTCATCCCAGGTACCAACCTAGTGAATCTACATTGTACCCCCTCCAAGGCGAGTACTGTACATCCTTTCTTAAATAAGGAGACCAAAACTGAACACAATATTCTAGGTGCATTCTCACCAGGGCCTATACAGTTGCAGCAAGACATCCCTACATTTATATTCTAACCCTATTGTAATGAATGCCAACATACCCTTAGCCTTCCTAATTGCTTGCTGTAATTGCAAACTTTTGTGACTGGTGTACAAGGACACCCAAGTCCCTCTGAACGCTAACACTATCTAGTCTCACCCCTTCTAAAAAATCTGCTCTACTGTTTTTACCACCTAGGCGGATGACTTCACACTTCCCTACATTATATTTTGTCTGCCACCTACTTGCTTACTCACCTAGTCTATCTATATCACGCTGCATTTTTTATATGTTATCCTCGGTGCTTACTCTCCCTCCTAGTTTGGTATCATCTGCGAATTTGGAGATTTTAAGTTCGATGTCCTCATCTAGATTGTTGATAAAGATTGTAAGTAGTTGAGGCCCAAGTACTGATTCTTGTGGTGCTCCACTAGTCACATCCTGCCAATCTGAGAAGGACCCGTTTATCCCTACTCTCTGTTTTCTCCTGTTAGCCATTGTTCAATAAAGTTGTCGAAATGTACGAAGGAGCAAACGCATGCCAGCAATCAGCTGTTTGGTGACACAGCATGATGCAGGAATCTGATAATCCCACCCCTTCATCTGAATCCCACCCCTTCATCCACCACTTCCACCACTCCGCCCCCTCCCGCCCACTGACCACATCAACCATCTCCAGTAAGTATTCTCTTAATTGTATTTATTATCTTATTGATATATTTACTAAACAACTGATATAAAATGTATTCAGCTAATATCTCTTCAATTAATCCAATCTTCTAATTTCTTTTCTAACTATTTATTAATTAATCAACAATGCATAATCGAAACAATGTATATCGGAGCAATGTATAGCGAGGCATTCCAGTATTTATTACCCTGTCAGACTAATAAAATTATTGGTGTATCAGTTGACTCAGTTGTTAGCTGTAACCCCCATGAACAATCTGATGCCTTATTAAGGTCAGGAAAGTAATAATTAATTTACCAAAGATCTTGTTGTACTGGTCGAGGAGGTCAAGAAACATCCGGTGGAATAGAGAGTTAGGAAATGAGGCATTCAAAAAGATAAATGTTCATGATTTGGTAAGTAAAGGATTATTGCCAAAATAAAAAGAGGACGTTGATTTGCTTAACGTTGAGAGTTGAGTAAGGATCAGTCCATATGAAGATCTCCTGAAGTTGAATCTATAAAAGGAAGCTAGATTAATATTTGAGGCAAAATTAAATTGAAGTTTAGGAGGAGCAGAAGTAGAGGATTGGAGTGGATAGCTCCAGGGGTTGGTGGGACCAGTACAGACATAATGAGCCAAAATGACCTTCTTTTGTGTTATCATTCTATGATTCTAACACACGTCGGTGAGTGTGGTTTCGAGTTGGGCATAATAAGCAGCAAATTGACTTCTTCAATAGCAGTATTGTACTAAATAAGATGACTGTACTTACCAATCTACATCACTAAATTTAGGCTAAAACCCCCAAGAGAAGGGTGATATTCATGAGAAAGATTAGGATTCATTACGATTATAAGGGTTTAAAAGTAATCTGAACATTTTCTCCGACTGATTTAAAACACAAAGATTATATTTCAAACCAGACTTCCATATGTTCCCATTGACCATGACTAAAAATACCTTCACTGTTATAGTCTCAAACCACCTGGACAAACTCTTGTTTGAAAACTGCTTTTTTTGTTGTTGAAGAATTACATTATATCATCTGTGATTCTTTTCTTAGACCCAAGAAATTGCACTGTAAACAGAAACCATTCATTTATTTTAATTTAACTGCACAGTGCATGCCATCCCTCTGTCTCAATCATCAGTTGTAAATTAATTGACACAGAACGAGCGGACAGAATTCAGATCAAAGGACAAATGTAGACGGCTAAGATGAACAATTACAGGAAACAAAGAGTGAAAATGGCAACTAAAGATTTTTCATTATGGCCAGCTAATTATCATGAATTCTGGACTTAACTATTCAGGCATAGAATTAAAAACCTTAATTATATTGTCACCTTTATCCCTCGGTTCTCAAGTCTACAGACGAATCCATTTACTCTAATTGCTACTGATGAGGAGAAATTGATGGCAGTCCCTGTGAAGTGGAAAAGCTGTACACAGTCAAGATACCGAATGGTGACACTTTCTCTGATGCTTACCTCGGGAGCATCCACAGTCCAGAACAATGGAAATATTTTAATGGGACAAATGCCCGCTTGAGGGCTTGTACATCTGACATTACTGAGATCCATCAATGAGAGCCACTGGGTCAGACATTCTGGGGGTGATGGGGGATAGAATTTGGATGAAATCTTGTTCTGTTAAATTTTACCGTTTTCCTGGCTTATTGCTCTGAAATTAGAACCTTTTTATTCACCCAACACAAAAATAAATGAAAGATAGGGAAGAATACACAACCACAGCCAGAATCTGCAGTGCAGATCTATTTTACATTGTACCCTCCTATCATTATGTGGGTGGGTGAGTGGGGGGAATTCATCCAGCTGGGAAAGAATGTTTGGGCAGGGCCCCTCTAGTCTGTGGCTACTTATTTCCCTTCCAGCTTAGTGTGGGGTTGTGTAAAGTCACTCAGTTTGGAATTTGTATGTGTGAATTGGATCAGTTTTTGAGAAACAGAAGCTCAAACCTCTGCCTTTAAGATATGACTGTAAGGACACACTATATTTAAATGATTTGAAAGCAAAGGGAATTTCTCGCAATGTGGTCGAGAATCCTCCAGATAAATCTATCATTCACCTCTCGCTCTTTATGTGGCCTTGGTGCACATAACCTCTTGAGTTTCTCCAACAAAATACGCAGTCACTTTACAAAAATAACCTGTGAAGAGTTTTGAGACATTTCAAAATTAGAGAACTCTTACGTCAAGTGTAAGGATTATTGACAGTGACAGTGGGTATGGCCAGGATGTGCATTGCTAGCACAGCAAACTGGAACAGAAATAGGAGTTTCAGTGTTCGAGGGAAACCTGCTGATAATCTGAGGAAGGGTATGGTAAGAGAGTAGAGTAGAATTCCCATGGCTCAAGGGAGTGAGGCTTTGGCCTTCACTGACCTGTATGGTAAGAGATCAACAGTGTTTCCATGTCACTTGGGAGGTAAGAGAAATATTACCGTCTTAAAAAGTATGTTAAAGTAAGGAAATTGGCTCATTATGATTTAACAAGGAACCATTATTAGAAGTGTATCTTGCATATCACGCTAAATTCCTCTCTGAAAGTTAGCTCTCTCCGGAGTAGAATTCCCATGGCTCAATGCAAAGTACTTCCTGTTCTCTTATGAAGGAATCCATTAGAATTTCCAGCATATTAAGACCTCATTGTCAGTATTTTTCCTGCCAGTTTCACTAGTCTGAATACTGTTGAAATAGCATACACTGAACACTGAATGAATGTTGGTGTGACTGATTAATGTGGTTTTACACAAGCTTGAGCAAGGTGTGATGTGGATGTTGTGCCTTGTAAGACCTGTGTGTAAACTCCTTAATGGATCTGAGCTCCTGGGGATACACGGCAGAGAAGCTTCCTCTGACCCATTCGCAAAGTCCAGGATCAAGCAGTAAGGTGGATTTGCGGCAAAGACAGAAAGAGGTTGCAGGAAGTGAGGCTTTGGCCTTCACTGACCTGTCGCTGAGCACCCTGAGACGGCTTCATAGCTGGTATGTCTATTCACCAAGGCACCTCACGTGAGGACCTGCATTAAGCCTTTGGTGGTGAGGAGGCCTGGTCTTTGGCATTGGACTTGGATCTAGAGAACATCAAGTGTCTGGTACGTCACAAACTGGAGCTCAGTGATTAGAGCACTTGCCTTACAAGAACCTGTGTTCGAATCCAAACAGATCAGGGCAAAACCTTGGGCAAGTATCTGTACTCCACACACCTAATAATAATCCATCCAAAAACCCACAATAATAAAATTGGTCATTTCAATCCACAACTGTTTGTGGGACACTGCTGTGCGCAATTGGCTGCCACGTTTTGCCCACAAATATACAGTCAATTAATTTTACAGTGTATTCTGTGAAGCGCTTTGAGATGTCTATGGCAGTCTCAGGAGTGTAGTTCCTGAGCCAGGCTAGTCCACAGTATTCCAGAGCGCTGCTGATAACAGGACATCCCAGCTTGGTTCATTGACAGGATCTGGAAGGGCAGACCAGTTGCTGGGGCCATGGAATCCTTCCACTCAGCTCCTGTTAACTCTGTCAGCCAAAGCCCAAATGGGTAGAGTGGTCCTAGCTGGACAAACAATGGGAAAGCTTGCCAGAGACTGCTATCAATAACAAGCTATATGGTTTTAATTGGTTAGACTCCAGCAGTTACCCCAACACACACTCTGGTTCCCAAGCCTTGGCTTTTGTCAACCTCAGTTTGTAAACTACTCTTAGTTACACGTGGTGATGGGTTTCCACGTGTGTCAGACACTCGGCTGACTCTAAAAAAAGTTATCTAAATTTACAACGTGTGACTGACACCGTTTAATATTTACCATCTATATATGTGAGGAAAAGTGACATTCAACAGAAATGAACAATGTGTGGGTGGCACATCCCTACCCAGGAGATAATTGTCATCCCTTGAAGTTGTCCCTTGCAGTTGGACAATTAACTGGAAAGAATCCCATGAAAGATACAAACTGCTGTAAAAGACTTGCAATAACCCCCTCTTGGTGAAATCTTCACAGGAGGATAAGAGGGAAAATGAGGTATGTCTTCATTACAGTGGAGTCCTGTAGCCCAGTGGTTAGAGTACTCATGGGAGACCTGGGTTCAATTCCAGGCAGGGTAAAACTCTAGGCAAATTTCCTTACTCCACACACCTAATAATAATCTTGCAAAAAAAACAACAATAAAGTGGTCACTTCAAACCACGACTGTTCGTGGAACACTGCTTTGCACAATTGGCTGCTGCATTTCGCCCACAAATATACAATTAATTCACTTTATAGTATATTCTGTGAAGCGCTTGTGATGTCTAGAAGACGTGAAAAAAGCTATATCAAATGCAAGGATTATTATTATTATCACCAGCAATGATTACCATATCACATTGTTCCCTCCAATTTACGGCTTTGGAAAATATTATCTACTGTTACATATGTTCTTCACAATCATTCTGAAAACATTTGGCATCATGGTACTACTGTGCCCTGTAATAAGGTGGATATGGAGGAGGCTGCATAATCATGTTGCTCTGGAATTTAATATAATGTGGATATGGAATGGGTTAGTTATTTTTCTGTTTCCTGGCACAAATCAGGAGCTCTTGTTGGCCCATCTGACTCTCAGATGGACCAGAATCACAGACAGAAGAACCCAAGAGTGCAGAGGATAGACATAGAGTACAGGGCTATTGAGAGGGAACAGTGAATTCAAGATGACAAAGGAATACTGTAGCATCTTTCACATCCAGACGTATCATGGAGCAGGCTGAGAAAGGGCAAATTTGCCAGGAGAGAAGGGAATGCAGATCAAGGTGACAGTGTGTGTGAACAGGGTAATGGAACAGCACAAATAGGCAACAGGGAAACTCTGGCCATATTAAGGATGTAGCGTTGGGGTCAATCTCAAGTTCATTTGGTACTATTTCAAAATATGATATTCTAGACAGATTCTATAATTCTTTGGATTTTATATTACAAGATAATAATAGTAACAAGATCACGAGATTGGTCCTTTATCCCATTCAATCTCATCCCTTCAGAATACCCACCCTACTGTCCTCCCATCACAGCATTAAGCTGCTTTGTAAATGAGTCCAGCTCCCTGGTCTCAACCACCTTCCCTGACAACCTGGTCCAGGTGTTGATTACCTTCTGGGTAAAGAAAATCTTCCCGGTCTCTGTTCTGAAATTACCCTTTGCAATCTATGTCTTCTTGTTCTACTGTCTCAGTGCATCATAAAATGTTGATCTGGGTTTTATTTTTTCAATCCTATTTCAAATTTTATACTACTCTATAAGGCCCTCTGCTCTCAAGACTCAAGAGTCCGAGCTTGTCTATTAAAACATGGAAGTTGCAGTTCTGGAAACATTGCACTGGTGGGCGAAATTCTGCCGTTCAGCAGACTTCCTGATGATGTCTAGATACCATTGAGTCTCACATGAAGAGACACTACTTGGGCTGGCCAACTGCTAACAGAAAAGCAAGGCATTTTACAAGTATATTCTGCCAAAGTCAATTAGCTTGGCTCATTGCTGGCACTCTTATCCCCTGGGTCACAGGTTCAGAGTTTAGGTGATAACTTTCTAACCCACTGCACTGAGCTCTGAATTGAGATATTTCAGCTCATAGGCTCAGCTGACACACCAATGCATTGTCAAAACTGGTTGTTCTGGGTGAGATGTTAACCAAGGTGCTGTATAGATGTTTAGTGCTTCTTAGATGACACTAGTTAAAAAGAGGAGTTTTTTCTTAGTGTCCTGACCAAATATCCTACAGATAAATTGATCATTCACCTCTTTGCTGTTCATGGGACAATGATGTGTGCAAATCAACTGTGGTGTCAAGTTCACCTATAAATTCATTTAATTACTGTGAAGCCTTTGAGACATTTGAACATTATAATATAATAATTATCCTTGCTTGTGATATAGTGCTTTTCACATCTTCTAGATGTCACAAAGTGCTTCACGAAATATACTGTAAAAATGAATTGACTATATATTTGTGGGCAAAATGCGGCAGCCAATTGCGCACAGCAATGTCCCACAAACAGTCGTGGATTGAAATGACCAATTTATTACAGTTTTTTTTTGGTGGGGACAGATTATTAGTAGTGTGGATTAAGGAAACCTGCCCAAGGTTTCGTCCTACCTGGATTCGAAACACAGGTCTCACGCTTGTAAGGTGAGCGTTCTAACCAATGAGCTCCATTATATCGAATGTAAGGATAATTATTGACTGTCAAGTGGAATTTTATCTCATGGATACATTTAGAGGAGGGTTACTATGATGACCGCAATGCACACTGGAGTATTTTCTTCCAGATTATGGAGCCACGCAATTTAAAGGAAGTGTCCCTCCTGCCCAAGGCTGCCCTCCTCAGATTTATTTTTCATAAGAAGCAGCTCTTATTCATAGAGATTCACCACAGCATCGTCATATCTTACAAGTATTTATTGCAAGGTATGTGTTTTCCACACCAATTCAACATGACATTCTCATTTCTCACAAGGTTTTGCTTCAATGCAACCATTTCTCACACTTTTCATCATAGAACAGCATTTCATCAGGGTGATTTGCTGTAATTTTATCAATATGCACAACAATACTCTCATCTTGTGCTTAGATTTTTTTCTAGTGGGGATACAATCCCAAACACGTCTGTTGACAGAGAGGTTCATTTCATTGCCCTCATTTATAAACGGTGCACTGGCTTCTTGTATAACAATACCATTGTTTATCACATCAAATCACTGAGACTCAATTCCCTGGCCTCCTTCAAGTCTCTCCTCAAGACTCTCCTCTTCAATGGTCCCATCGTCAATTCCTAATCCCCTCCCCCACCACCGTCCCAAGCTTGGGTCTGACACAGTGACTGTCCAGTGCCTTGGGAAGTCCTCCTAACATGAAAGTTGCTATATAAATGTAATTTTGTTGTTGGTGGTGGTGGTAGTGAAACACTGCTATTTTCCCTGGGATGTATCACGACCCTTCAGTAGACAAGATGAATACAGCCAACAATATAAATTTGGATTTTATGAAAGCCCTTAACAAGGTTTTAGACATGAGTTCATGGTTATGCTAATAGAAACAATATTTGTTAAAATTCACTTTTACAGCTGCTAAACATAACTTTATCGAAAGTATCATCAACTGATTTCTTGCTTATCAGGTTCTTAAATCTTGAGTGAATTCTCCCCTCCCATTGCTGTTTTGCCCTGGCAAAAAATATCCTGCACAGGTAGCTCAGTTGGTAACTCCTTTGAGCAGGAAGGGAACCTTTTTAGATGGCTTTACTCTTTTAGCCCTACCCTGGGTAGCATACATCCATTCTAATCTAACATTGCTCCTATCATCAGGTTTTACTGCTATTAGATCTGTTGGTGTGTTAGTTAATAATAATAATAATAATAATAATAATACTAGTACTACTACTAATAATAACAATAATCCTTGCATTTGATATAGCGCTTTCCACATCTTATCGACGTCCCAAAGCGCTTCACAGAATATACTGTAAAGTGAATTGACTGTATATATTTGTGGGCGAATCGCGGCAGCCAATTGTGCACAGCAGTGTCCCACACACAGTTGTGGATTGAAATTACCAATTTTATTATTGTGTTTTTTTTGGAGGGATTATTATTAGGCGTGTGGAGTAAGGAAATTTGCCCAAGGTTTCGCCCTGACCTGCCTGGATTCGAACACAGGTCTCCCCAGCTTGGTCTCCCCAGCTTGCAAGACAAGTGCTCTAACCACTGAGCCACAGGAGCTCTCTCTGTGTAGTCGTATCAGTCTTTTGTTTCACTAGCTTGCCTTTCACTTTCTTTAGACGTTGACTGTCTAAGATGTGTCAATTGTGAAATATGGGACAAAAAGACAGTACCGGTAACTAGGGTCCGTCGATATGGAAATTTTCCGATTTAGATATATCGATGGGCTCATATCGAGATATACCGAAATATCTATATTTTCGGGTTCTAAGTATTGTGCATGCGCGCGCAGCGCGCACATTCGGAGTGCGCGCACATTCAGGGTGCGTGCGCGTTCCGGGTGTGCGCGCATTCCGGGTGCGCGCGCATTTGGGCCCATCTCCTCAGGAGATAAATATCTTTCTCTCTCTTTGTCTCTCACTCTCTCCATCTCTGTGTTTTTCTGTCTGTGTCTCTCTCACATCCCCCCCATCTCTATCTATCTGCATATTATCACATTCACCCCGTCTCTCCCCACCCCCCACAGCCGTCTCTCTCCCCCACCCCCCCCACCCCCAGCCGTCTCTCCCCCGCCACCCCACCCCCAGCCGTCTTTCTCCCCACCACCCTCCCCCAGCCGTCTCTCTCCCCCCCACCACCCCCCAGCCATCACACTCCCCCACCCCACCCCCCCACCAGCCGTCTCTCTCTCCCCCCCAGCCATCTCTCTCCCCCCACACCCACCCCCCAAGCCATCTCTCTCCCCCCCCACCCCCCCCAGCCATCTCTCTACCCCCCACCCCACCCCCAGTCGTCTCTCTCCCCCCCCCCCGCCATCTCTCTCCCTCCCCCCCCAGCCGTCTCTCTCCCCTCACACCCCCCCAGCCATCTCTCTCCCCCTCCCCCCTCCCCCCAGGCCCAGCCTTCTCTCCCCACTCCCCCCCCCCCCCCCCCCCCACCCCCCACAGCCGTCTCTCTCCCCCCACCCCTTGCATACCTGTATATTGTATTCGAGGACTATGAATACAATATGGCGGCTTTGCACCTCGGTCTGTGCATTGTGTATAGAGATGAGCATTCTGGGTCTTGTAGTTCAGTGTGCGCGCGTTCCGATTTTTTACCTCGATATATTGATTTTTCGATATATCGATATTTTTTAAATGCCTATATCGGCGTATCGATATGAAAATTATATCGGGTTTTAGTGATATATCGATATATCGCCGGACCCTACCAGTAACCTAGATTTGTAATTATTGAAAGTAAGACAGACCCAATCTACTTCTAATGGTACTTGAAAAATCTTCTCATGTGAAGTTTGATGGAATCGAATTGCTAACAGGATTCAAAATTGACAAATCCTGTGTCATATAGCTGGTTGCTAATATATTGATTTTGACCCCCTTGTAAATTATTGAGTTTGAACAGTGATGACAAATTAATGGAGAATGATTACATAAGTTAATAACCTTCAGGGAAGATGATTGACCAGAAGAATCTTACCTTTCCTACAAAAGGTGTCTACAAAATAGATACAAGGAATAGATCTCATCAAGAGCAAGCAATAGTGGTTGATTAGCTCTTTATCCAAGAGCTGATGAATTTCAGGTTATTGCCAATCACGCCCTACCTCCCACTCCAGCCTCCTCTAACTGTCTCTAACTATCACTTCATCTCCAACCTTCCTTTCATTTCCAAGGTCCTGGAATGAGCTGTTGCTTCTCATCTTAGCTCCTCCCTCTCCTGCCACTCCTGGTATGAAGGCCTCCAACCAGCACAGACACAATGACCAAATGGCCTCCATCTCTGACTCTGATTTTGTGTGATCTGGTTTTCAGTACACAGATTGCCTTAGTCCTATACAAGCAATTCCAGCACCAAGAACATGTCCTGAATTATCTTACGTACATCCAACTCTGCCCTAACATCATCAGTGCACCATCACCCATTCATAGTAATCTGTGAGCATGCTATTTGTGGAGGAGCTCATTTGAAAAGACAAACAAATTGGGCTTTTGGAGAAAATCATTTTTTAACCGATCAATAAGAACATAAGAAATGCTAAGACAAAAATAGACCAGGTCCATCTAGTTTGCCTTCCACCTTTGTGACGGTCGCATGTACATATGTCCCAAACTACTTATGTACTATATCTCATAATGGTATCTCCTAAAAAAAACTATCTCATCTGTTTTTGAAGGAATCAACACTTCCTGCTTCAACTGTCTCCCTACGGGAGTCTGTTCTACAGGTTCACTATTCACTCACTGAAATAGTGTTTGCATAGATTCGTTCTGAATTAACCCTCCTTCGATTGCAGGTTGCGTCTATTCTAGATAGTATTAAATAGTTAACTATACTATAGGGATTAATTATTCTACTATTCTGGACAAGTGGAAACAGCCTGTCATTGTGAACAAAACACAAAATACTACAGATGCTGGAAATCTGAAACAAAAACAGAAGTTGCTGGGAAAACTCAGCAGGTCAGGCAGCATCCTTGGAGAAAGGAAAGTGAGTCAACATTTCGGGTCCACAACCCTTCGTCAGAACTCTCCTAATGATCTATATTGTGTTGCCCTTTTAGAATCTTGAAGACAGCAACAACAACAAAATTACATTCGTATAGCAATCATGCTGCCTCTGAATATTCTCTTTTCCAGCACGAACATGCCCAATTTACTTAGTCGCTCCTCATAGTCCAATGCTTCTATTGCCTCAATCACTTGGGTTGCCCTCCTTTGTAGCTATTTTATTATTGTCACTGTGCTTGCAGCTCCTAGTTCCAGATCATTTATAAACATTTTAAACAAAAGAAGTCCCGAAATAGACCCTTGTGGAACTTCATTGGAAACATTTTCCCCGTCTGATGACATTCCTTGTACCACCACTTTTCCGGTCAACCAATTTCATATCGACTTCCATCAAATATCCAGGTGTTTAAAATACAAATCAGTAAGAACTGAATTAAAGGTCCATATCTATCTAGTTCAGCACTGTTTATTGTATGTTGATGAATCGTGCCTGAGTGTATCCAAACAGTAAAAGGTTCACATACATGGTTTACACAAGGGTCACATACACTAGCACTTTGATGCACTGAAGTTCAAAATAAAATGTGTAATGGTTAAAGAATAAATGTTTGCACTATTTAACTAGTCCACTCCCATTCAAAAGATTAATAGCTTACGTGCTCTCATAAGCATGGTTCATTTTCCTTCCATTAATTTGGAGATCTGAGTCTAAATAGTTTTATGCGCCATCCATTTTCTTGGCTACATATGTTTCGCTCACAAAGTATACAGTCAATTCACTTTACAGTATATTCTGTGAAACACTTTGAGATGTCTAGAAGATGTGGAAAGCGCTATATCAAATGCCAGGGTTACTATTAAGTTTATTTGCGTGCCCTGGAGCTGATCTGGTTTTCTTACTACAAAAAATCCCGTCGATAAATATACGGCAGGTTGGGAGAATCTCGTGAAGATTTGTGCAATACATCCATGTATAAATTTCACAAAGAAGCTGAGGTTAACATCAAGCTTCCCTTGTAATTCACACAGACATAAGCAGTGACTTTATAATTGAAGGTCACAGACAAATATAAGTGACCTTCAGGAGTTTCAAAGGTCCACAGATTTGTTGAGGTCCTAATTAAAATCGAGATAGTTTAAGAGCCTGCTGTATGAAGCAAGCAAGCAGCTGTAACACCTAATATTAACCAGGACTGCTCAGAGCTGACAGAAACCTAAGAAAAAACTTTCAGCCTTAACTTACAGTGAAGGAAAATCTATGGGCACTCGCTCAAGCTGAAAAAGAAAAACACTTTACTGCATTAAAGACTAGGCCAATGACAGGTGAGGCTTAGGAGAAAAATGAACTATTGACATTCTCTAAAATGTTCTAGCAAGTAACATTAGCTGTTTGATCAGAAGTGTAGGTATCTGGGAAAGTATTTGAAAATCCAAAAACTGTTGTCGAAATGATCTGGAAGTGCTTTGAATCACAGTCCGCTTTGCATAAAAAGGGATATCACGCTATTCTAATGAGTCAATGTAATGTGCTATTTCATAACCATGATGTGGTGATAATTAGTGGAGGAGAGACAGTATTGTAATAAAGAGGGATGCAGTTAGTTTGGTGATCATGAGAGATCAGCAGGAAAAGTAATCATTCATTTGAGATTTTCTAACGTAACGTGAGCTTTTTATTTCACATTTAAAGATACCTTTTCTTGCACTGCATTGTCAGTTTAGATCATTTCGTTTGCACACTTGCCCCAATGTCAGAAGGTAGTAGGATCAATTCCTATGTAGGGACTAAAGTTCACAGTGTAGTTTGAAACCCCAGTATAATGGAATACTGTAGTGTCGACACTTCAGATGAAATGTTAAATTAAAATCCTGACTGATTACTAAGGTGGATGTTGATGATCACATGACAACATTTGTAAAAAGAAGACAGATTTATCCTGTTTTTTTTGGCAAGCAATTCTCCAGATAAATTGGTCATTCACCTTGTTTCAAATTTTCCCCCGAAATAATTATAATAATAATCCTTGCAATTGATATAGCTTTTACTGCTAGACATCTCAATGCACTTCACAGAATATACTGTAAATAATAATAATCCTTGCATTTGATATTGCGCTTTTTACATTTACTAGACGTCTCAAAACGCTTCATAGAATATTCTGTAAAGTACATTGACTGTATATTTGTTGACAAAACGTGGCAGCCAATTGCATGCAGCAGTATCTCACAAAGTCATGGATTGAATTGACCAATTTATTTTTGTTTTTTGAGGAATTATTATTAGGTGTGTGGAGTAAGGAAACTTGGTCAAGGTTTCATCCTGACCAAAAAATGCTCAGTGACTTGCTCGCAAATACCTGTACAGGCCTTTATGATGTCAGGCTCTGCACCAAATACAGCAACAGCAAGAAATTGCATAAATTCAATGCCTTACACATCAGAGAGAACATCCCAATACACTGGACAGTGTAATATTACTTAGATTAAGTAGATTACAGTGTACTTGAGCTAGGATTGGATTCGGGAGGGGTGGGGACCAAGAGAGGTGGTGGTAGGAAAGATTGAAGCACCGCTTGCCAAACTACCCACTGCGTGTCCAGCTAGGAACACCCTAACAATTAGGACTTTAGTTTACAGGCTTTAATAGGGGTTGATTGTGAAGAATTATCACTCCTGGTAATTGCTTTGCCCATCCAATTCCTGCTGATTAGCCAGGCTGCTTGGTGTGTCATTTTGGCTCAATTGGAAGCAGTCTCGGTCTGTGAGAAAGGGAAGGTTGTGAGTTCAAGCCCCATGCCTGTAATAAGAACTTTATTTGGAAGTGAAACCATTTGAACATGATCATTGTCATTTGAAAATGTCATCAGCAGCAGTTTGACCTGTTAACAACTTTCCTTAGTAACAGGAGAAACATTATTTTACAATAAATACAGAAAGTCTGACTCAAACAGGCAATTCTATGCAGGTCCACAACTGTAATAACTGTAGGACAGGAATATAAAACAGAGCCACTCTTTGGATGGTTTGAACAATGTGTTGGTTATTGGCAGAAACATCAACTTGAAGTAATATCTTCAAAGGTTTGTGTTGGGAGTCAACAACAACAACAACAACAACAATTTACATTTATAGAGCGCCTTTCACGTCGGGAGGACGTCCCAAGGCGCTGAACAGGAGGCGTGTGATCCGAGCTGGGAGGGGAGTGTTTGGGAAGGGGTGAAACACGAAGGGGAGGTAAAAGAGTTCGGGGTGGAACAAAAGGCACGATCGAAGAGGAAAGTCTTCAAACCGGCCTTGAAAGAGGAAAGGGAAGAGATGAAACGGAGGGATTGAGGGATGGCATTCCATAAGGTGGGAGCGGAGAAACTGAAGGCCCGGCCTCCGATGGTGGGGCGGTCCGGGCGGGGGGCTTGGGCGGAGTCAAAGCAAGACCGCTGCTCAAGGTAATGTAAAGCAGTCTATTCTGCTCTGGAGCTGTGTATTGCCCTTTGACAGGGTTCCCGTCTGCCTGTTGAGGTGGTTGTCAAAGATCCAATGGCACTAATTGAAAAGATTGTTTCTCATGGTGTCCTGGCCAATAAACCCCTCCAAATCAAATTGGTCATGATTGTTTATGCTACAGTTTATGTTACAAATTGGCTGTCATGTTTGCCAACGGAGACTCAGTCACTACACGTAAATCCTGTGAGTCCCTTTGAGACATTTTGGTGATGTAATGAGGTGCTAAATCAAATGCAAGCATTATTATAATAATTATTATTAATATTATTATTATTATTGTCTTGACTGTACTGGCTGTAGTTGATAACTACTGGCTGTAGTTGATAAATGACTCCACGGTGCACGGGACTATGAGAAAATGAGATTGGATGAGTTGTCTCAAATGAAAGAAAACATCAGCAAAGACTCTTTAGGCCATTGGGCTCACTGGTTTGTGAGCTGAAATTCTCTTGTAAGCCTGTGAAAAGTAATGATTTCCAGAGACAGGAATGAATGGAATCTGGGATTGAGGCTTATCATTCCCTTGGACTTAAGGCGAGTGTTTTAAGATATATAACCGTGTGAAATTATGGAAAGAATAAATTCAGTCTTAGGGTAGAAGATGGCTTTCTTAAAAATAAAGAACTACGGAAAATCAGGATCCAAATTAAGATTTCATTTTAAGGCTTTTTTTTTGCAAAATTCTGCAGGTCCTAATATGTTCAAATAACCAGCATAAGTATAAGACTATGAGAAATCTTGGTTCTCTGAACAATGTAGAAGATTATGATGACTGGCTTATTGCTCCTGACAGACATGAAGCACCCGTGGGAGAATGTGGACAACCAAGGGAAACTGGCATGTGGGGGGATGGCCACTAATGGGCTCTAAGCTCACTGCCATCTTCATCATACTCCCATAAGTTCCAGAGCAAAAATCCAACTCCAGCACTAAGTCTCGCTGCAAAATCCAGCTCATTATCTCCATGGAACAAAAGGTTAAGAGTTTAATTGAAGAACAGTCAGTGGAAAAGGCATTATCCAATGAGTTATGACGTTTTGCTGAGAAGATATTTCTTGGTACCTTACCATTCATAACATTGTCACGGAAAGAATTATGCTGCAGCCACTATTTTGTCCTGTGGTGACAGTATATGAATAGCTTAAAAATTCAAACATTCACTAAGCAACCTAACAATGTTAAGGTCACGAGCAACATAATAATAACTGCGTTTGGCCAATCGAAAGCTTTTTTGGGATAAATTGGGATAATTTCAGTAATTATTTGTGGTTCTCTGAGTTTAACCGATAGAAAGCCACCACAGTGGTGATTGTTGCTGTCACAGTTCATCTTCAGGATAAAGCCAGCAATCTGATGATCCCAGGAAAAAAGGTATCCAAACATGTCTTGTGCCATATCTCACATGCCTGCATTTTACATCATCATCAACATTTCAGCCCACAGCTTGTCTAATTAATGGAGAGTAATTGTCAATCTTACACAACAACAGCAATTTGCATTTGTATGGTTCCCTTGACATGGGGTAGAATCTCAGAGGGCATAAGTACAGTGGGCCTGGCTTTCTTCTCTCAAACCTCCTTTCAAATTGGACCTTAGACTGATAGGAGGAAAGTGGTTACATTTAGTTTTAACTAGTGGATTACAAATGTAATGTGATTAACACACATATGGCCAAAACTCTATCTTGGACATTTACTGATGGAATTTGGAGTGACAATTGATGCAACTCAGTATTAAAATCTAAGAGAAATTACATTGCCCTTTTTATGGTGTGTTTAAAAAAAAGTATTTAAAAAAATCTATATTATTAGTGTAAAAATCTCAATTTGTTCTCATTAATGGATGAGGTTCAGGCCACTGTTATTTTACTCTATAAATTCTATAATTTGTGACTGTTTTACGACCAGTGCTGATTTACAGTTTGTATATGTTGTCATAAACATACTACCCACCGCCCTGGCCTCCTTCAAATCGTGCCTCAAGACCCTCCTCTTCGACGTCCCATCGGTCACCCCAAATCCCCCCCTTCTCTCCACCCTCCCCATCCCTAACTCCAGCTCAGTCTGAAACAATGACTGTCCAGCACCTTGGGACATCCTCCTGATGTGAAAGGCACTATACAAGTGTAATTTTGTTGTTGTTGTTGTTGTACAGGTTCCGATAGAAAGGACCAACAAAGTGGGGGTGGGGAACATATCCTTTCAAGTAAAACATTATTTTATTTTGTGATTTATGATTTTGTGCTGTGTCTTCAACTAGTGAACCCCAAAACTCTGGAACTCTCCACCACAATCGTTCCACCTTGCCCCCTCCCTCTTTCCCTACCTCTCTCCCTCCCTCCCTCCCTATTTTGAAATCCTACCCAAAGACCTTCCTTTTTGAATTGTGCTTATGGTCACCTCTCCCAGGCTCATTGTCAGACACTGCCTCTGTAAAGTGCTCCTGGATGCTACCCTGTGTGAAAGATGCTATAAAAATCCAAGTTGTTGTTGTTCAGCAATACATATCTGTCTTAGACAAGGCTGACCTGCATGGTCTTACCAAATCTTCCTCTGCCTGGACAGCTTACTCCACACAGTGTGCAGATCATACACTTACTTCAGTGGCCTTGAAGCGGAATGCAATTCAGTACAATTTACAGTTATACACCCACTTTCACATCAAGAGGACGGCGCAAAGCAGTTGACAAAACTAGGCGAGAGCCGAGGGAGGTGGGGAGGGGAATCCCCATTGCTAATAATGATAAGAAAGCTACTGTTCTGAAGAAGTTATAACTTGCAGCATTATAACACACAGGTTCCCATTTACCAGACCGTAAAAATGTAGCGGGTATTCTTCATTATAGCACACAGCTTCCACAGGAGGCCATTTATAACGATATACTTTCAGAGATGGCCAGTTCATCTGCTTACACGTTAAGAGAGGTGATCTGTCAGCAAGCGGGCTGAATCACTGGCCAAGCTTGAGTTAATTCCTCCCTTTTGATGGTGACGGTTACAATGTTATAATGTTACAACAGCAACAACGAGTTGCATTTATATAGTACCCTTCACGCTGGACGGCAAATATAATAATGCACACATTGTTTAACTCACTTCAAAGGACTGTAAGAGAGGCCATCACATTTCGGACTGTTATTGGCTGTACTTATTATCGCTAGTAACACCAATGTCTGGCTCCGTGTAATATCTGACCAGCATAAAACCATGCACTGATATTATTCCTTTCAGGGTTTAGCATCCACAATTTTGAGCCGTTAATGTCTTATAAAACATAACATCCCTCTATCTTCACTTTCTTTGTCGGCCTTCAGAAGGCTTTGTCAATGGAGAGTCACCCCTCATACTGCAGGCTGCAGTTAAGAAGCTGTGAAAGGTTACTTCTGTGGACCTCTGTCAAGAAGGCAGTGATAGACACCATAGCTGGGTATCCAGGCTGCTGCCTACCTGCCATTTCAATTGAAGCCTGTCCATTTTAAGTGTCATTGTTCAAAGTAACCTTGATGCTACAGGAGGATTGGAGGAAACAGTTCCAACCTCCTGGAGGCTGGAAGCTCTCTGGGAAGCTATAGTGCATGAGGGGCACTGTATAAATGTAAATTGTTGTTGTTATTGTAGATGAGCTGAAGAATCTGGATCAGATTCAAAATGAAGAGGAACAAAGACACCCTCGGAATATGCATGTTGATCAACCAAGAGATGATGGGGTCATTCAATGTGATAGGATCAGATGTGATAACTGGGATTATAATGTACCCATCATCAGCCAAGTGATACATATTTTGAAGGATGTTCTCAATCTGTTGCAGAGATCCAAAGATTATTTCTGATGATTCTAATTTTAAATTAGAGTCACCTAATCCAGAATTAAGATCTCACAGGTTTGTTGCTTTTGTGTTGAAACAGATTATATCTGATGGTTTTTCCTGAAATTGGTGAGCTGATGTTTTAGCAATGCAGCTATTCTTCTGCCATGGAGGATGTCTCAAAGTGCTTAACAATTGCCTGTGAAGAGGAAGTCCATTACCAACTGTGGGATGGAGTGCACATTGTGATTCTTCCAGGGCAAAAACATTTTGAAGGCCAACAAAGAAAGTGAAGCTTAGAGGGATTTCATAGGAGTTACTGTACCTCACTGCACAATGAATTAACTTTGTCTAAGAGACAAATATTTATTATTGAAAGCATCATTAGCTGAAAATATAGTTACATTTAACAAAACACTTTCCGCTATTCTACCTGATGTCCAATCAGTTATGTGCTCCAAAATGCAAAAACCATGGCAAACGTTAAGATGGAAATCCCAATTTTCTGGAATGATATCCCTTATTCAACAAAGTTATATAAAAATAAACCTGAGCCAACATTTCCTCCCTCTCCTGATTATAAGTCAGTCATAAACATTCCCAATCATTGGCTCCCCTGGGGAAAGGAGGAAAGCATGTTTTTGAATGGTTCTTGGTGACAAGTAAATCTGAACACACGGTACATTGCTTTGCCTCTAAATGGCATCATCATTCACAGACAGGGTAAGTAGAAATGTTTGCCAGACACCATTTCTATGGAATCATGGTATAGCAATCAGTAGCTGAGGCTCATCTTTAAATCCCAGGAATTGTACATGGATTGAATAGCCATGCAGTAGGGGGAGCTCCAATGGTTGTGTTTGAAATATATTATCAGCACAAACATGCATTTTTCCAAATCTGAACTAAAAGTTAAATGGACAAGGTAAGTAGATTTAGTTCAACCTAACATTATGATAGAGAGGTGTACACGTAGAGCGGTGAATAAAATTCATGAGTAGTTTTGAGTTTACCGGTAACTAATAATCACTGTAGTTCAGTGGGTTCCAAACTGTGGGGCCACCATCCTTGGGGGCGCGCATACCGTTGGCCGGCGGGTGGGGGGGGGGGGGGTCGGGGAGGAGGCGCAGAGCTTTAGAGTCTCGAGCCCCCAAGTGTGTGGAGATGAGGACCCGAGTGCGTGTAGGGCTGAGTGTGAAGGAGGGGGGGGGGGTGGGGGGGTGTGCAACAAAAACTTTGCTGTGGCAGGTGGGGGGAGCTCAGCTATTTAAAGTCTGGAAGCCACTGCTGTAGTTGATGTCTGAAAGCGTTTCACAGGATTTACTGAAAAGTGTAGTGACTATGCATATGGTAGGCAAAAGCTTGGGTGGGTGAGTGGGGGGAATGGGTTTGAAAATATAAATATCTATTTTTGATCGGAAGATCTTAGTACTCATATTCCCTCATTTTCAAATGTACAATTATCTGAGCAACCAAAATTGCACTGGCACAGAGCATAAATAACTCAAAGTTTGATTGGAATAATAGTGAAAGTAAAATCGGTGGAATAGAGCAGGTTAGAAATAAGTTTTAGGGGAAAATATGAACAATGATGGTAGAGTAGCTTGCTAATACTCACTGTTGTGTGTTCCATTAATACTCCTCGTCCTCATTTTCAAGGCCATTCACGGCCTTTCCCCCACCTATCTCTCCGACCTGCTGTCTCTCTATCAGCCTGCCCTTCCCCTCTGTTCAGCAGGCTCTGGCCTGCTCCACGTCCTCCACCCGAACCGCCCTCGGTGGCCGGGCGTTCAGCCTCTCTGCTCCCACATTCTGCAACTCCATCTCGCAATCCCTGTGCCTCACTTCCTCCTTCAAGGCTTATCTCGAGACCTTCCTCTTCGACCATGCCTTCTGCCCCACCTAGCTCTCCGCCCTCTTCTACTCTCCTTCCCCCTACCCAGACCCCCCCCCCCCCACCACACCCACCCTGCTTTGGTCCCAACCTAATTGTTCAGCGCCTTGGGACGTCCTCACACGTATAGAACGCATGAAAGGCGCTCTATAAGTGTAATTGTATTGTTGCTGTTGAGCTTGTGGTGTAGGTTGACAGCACTGCAGTACAGTATACTACTGGGGGAGCGCAGCATTGTCGGAGGTGCCGTACTTCAGATACTGTTCTGCTTCTTTTCAGGTAGATGTTAAAGGGGTCATGGCAGATTCAAAGAAGAGATGGGAGATTCTGGCCACATTCCTCCTAGTTATTTTGTTAATGATCCCATTGCTGTTTGCAGGTCCTTGCTGGTGCAAATAGCTGAAACTTTTGTCAATGGAAACATTCACTAGACTTACCAGTTATTTCTGTGAAGCACTTTTAAATATTCCAGCACAAAAAAAAAGATGATATAAAACTGAAAACCATTTCAGGAGAGGGGAAGTGAGGCATATTTTGGCCTGGAACAAAAAGGAGTGAGGATTGAGGGAAGAAAGCAGACCAGACTGGTAGGTGGTGGATTCCCCCAACTGCTAATCGTGTAAGGAAGCAACATGGACATTGTTTAGTCAGAAAGGTTTTGTATCCTCTCAAAGGCTCAATCCATTCATATGGAATGATTCAAGTACTATAGTTATACACCTAAATACTAGAGATAGATTGTTGGAATGGAGTGCACGCATCCTGCTTACCTAATTCCAGAAAGTGGTGTAGCTCAGTGATTATAGCACTTGTCTCGCAAGCGAGAGATCTGGGTTTGATTCCAGGCAGGGCGAAACCTTGGCCAATGTTTCTTGCTTCACACGCCTGATAATAATACCTCAAGAAAAAAAACAAAAAAAAATTGGTCACTTCAATCCACAACTGTTTGTGGGACGATGTTGTGTGCAATTGGCTACTGAGTTTCACCCACAAATCAATTCACTCTACAGCATATTGTGTAAAGCACTTTGAGACGTCTAGAAGACGTGACATGCACTATATCAAATGCAAGGATTATTATTATTAGGTGAAGTTGGCAAGAGCCAAGGCTTGGGGGAACTCAGAGTATGCAATGGGGGTAACCACTAGAATCTAACCAACTAAAATTGCGTACCAGTAATACCCCTGGAAAATTGATCTGCAAATCGACTAACAACTGGCCTTGGGATATCCTCTCGACGTGAAAGGCACTCTACAAATTTTGTTATTATTGTTGTTACTACAGTAAAAGCCTGTTTATCCGTGACCCAATCAACCGTAACTTCCGTACAACTGGCACCTCCAAAAAAAGGTCCCCATTCAAATAACCGGATCTTATCCGGCACAATCGTGGTGGTGCATTTAATGAGTCAATTGTTGCAGGAGAGTATTGTACGATTAGCTCTGAATGCTACCGGTAGTGGCAATTCCGGGTTTTCATCTTAAAGGTACACTGTTTTTTCTCTCCCTCTCTCCTATTTCTCTCTCTCCCTCTTTTTCTTTTTCTTTCTGCTGCAACTGTATAGGGTCTTGGTGAGACTGCACCTAGAGTATTGTGTACAGTTTTGGTCTCCTTATTTAATAAAGGGCATACTTGCCTTAGAGGGGGTGCAGCACAGATTCACTAAGTTAGTTCCTGGGATGAGGGGACTGACCTATGATGATAGGTTGAATAAACTAGGGCTGTATCCTCTAGAGTACAGAAGAATTAGGGGAGGTCTTATTGAAACATATAAAGTAGATAGTGAGGGACTATTTCCCTTGTTAGGAGAATCTATAACCAAGGGTCATAATCTTAAAATTAAGGGTCAGCCTTTTAAAACAGAGTTGAGGAAGATTTCTTCACTCAGAAGGTTGCCCCAGAAGGTTGCAGATGCTCAGTCCTTGAACATTTTGAAGGCTGAGACAGATAGATTTTTTTTTTAAATAGAGGGATTAGGGGATATGGGGATAGGGCAGGTAATTAGAGTTAGGTCAGAAGATCAGCGATGATCTTATCAAATGGCGGGGCAGGCTCAAGGGCCTACTAATGGCCTACTCCTGCTCCTAATTCTTATGTTCTTATGTTTCTCTCTCCCTCTCCTTCCTTCCTCTCTATCTCTCCCTTTCTCTTCCCCCTTTCTTTCTCTCTCTCTCTGATGGAAACTACGTATTGCCTGACTGTATTGTGGGTTTAAACACTGTTTTGGTGGGGGTGGGGCGTGGGAGAAGGAGAGAGAAGCAGGGAGAGAGGGTGGGAGGGGAAAGAAAGGGAAAGAGGGGTGGGGGGGGAGAAAGAGAGAGGAATGGGAGGGGGAGAGAGAGGCTGGGGAGAGAGAGGTGGGGAGAGGAGGGGAGAGAGAGAGGAGGTGAGTTGCTTAATTTAGATGGAAAATGAGAGGAGTGGAGGGGGGTTGGGTTTGGAGCCGTTGAGATGCCAGACTGACTGAGTGTGTGTGTACCCTTTTAAAAAGTTAAAAAAAACCTCTTCCATCTGCCATTGTAGAAGTTTGCTTTGTGATTGTGTGCTGTGTTTATAGACTTTAATCAATATTTATTGCTTTATTGGTATGTATCCATACAATATTCGGTTATTATTTAGTCTATTATTAATATGGTATGTTCAAACACTTTTTATTAAAAAAGTAAAGTTTTTTTTGTGTTGGGTTTTTGGGAGCTGGCCGCCTGAATATCCGGCACGCGGTTTGATCGGCATTGGCCAGGTCCCGAGGGTGCCGGACAAACTGGCTTTTACTGTACTAGGTAAACAGAGGCATATGGAGGAAGGAAACTTGACTACCATTTCACCCAGCCTGGGAATTGAATACAACAACAACAAAATTACATTTATAAAGCACCTTTCATATCAGGAGGATGTCCCAAGGCACTGAAAACAGATTACAGATCATTTAGATTTCGAGGAAAGTGGGCTAACCACTGAGCAGCCACAGGGACACACCCATGTGCATCTAGCAGCCATTTGGCAATACTCGCTTTCCACATTGTAACATGCACTACATACCATGTATGTTGTGTGCCATAGGAGAATGTGTTGGGGCCTGCAAACATTCGTAAAATAAACAAAACCAACACAGATTCATAGAAAAAACTTAAAGTGATTCCAAATTGGACGTTCGTCAATGCTGCAAAGGTTTGTGTTACATGGAAACAAGCAACATAATAAAAAATGGCAACTTGTTATTCCACCATTGTTACACCAACGTATACAAAGGATACGGACAAACTAATGGAGCTTGAAGGTTACAAAGGAAAATAAATCATTTGCCAGAGAACCGGTTAAAGCCTGTGGATGGACAGGAGAGCCTTACTGCGGGCTTTGAACCCTTAGAAGGGTTAGGAAAAATAGCTCGGGGGAGAGGGAACACCACTAATAAGAGAGGATATGACAGTAATCAAAAGACATGATTTAACTCCAGGTGATGGGAGACTAAGTCTATCTGGGTGGAAACCAGTGATGCCAAGGGGAAACAATTAATAATTGGGAATTGCTAATAGATCACCAGGGAAAAGGAAAGAAATTGATATGGAATTATTCAAGCAACTAAGGAGAGCGTCAGAGAAAGGGAGGATACTAATACTGGGAGCTTTTAATTACCCAGAAATTAAGCAGAATGATAATGGCAATCTTTCTAAAAGAGGAGGTAAATTCATGGAGGTAGCACAGGATAGCTTCTTGACGCAGTGTGTTAGAAAGGGTTCAGGGAAAAGGCCATATCTAATCTTGTATTTAATGTAAGAGCCTGAGATGGCAGAAAATTTGAGAGGATGGGGTGCACTTGAACAGCAGTAATCCTAATGCATTTAGATTTACATTGTGGCATCAATTGAAGCAAGGGATAATAAAAATTAATGTACCAGATTTCACCAGAGCTGATTTATCACAGTGAGGAAAGTACTGGGGAAGATAAATTGCGAAATAAAACCAGTGCGGGAGGAACAGTAAGCAAAAATTGAATTTTTGAGGATATACTGGAGAGAGTGCAAATGAGATATATGTATAGGATAATATCAAAAACTGGGCCTTGGTGATTAAGTATGGAGATTAGAGGAAGCATAAAGCAAACCAAAAATGTTCAGAATTATTCAAATGAAATGAGATGGGGAAGAGAGTCCTGCACAGTAAAACATGATGAGGTGCTAAAACAAAAACAGCGCTAAAAGGGAAATTTGAAAGAAGCAAATCACCAGACACATTTAGGGATGAAAAGAAAATCTGCAAACATGATCATAAAAAAATAATTTAAAAATGGGCTCTTAAGAAACAATAAGGTGAGAATGAGAATTGTTTTTTTCACAACTGACTAGTAATATTCCCAGAGTGGTAAATAAAGCCCATAGTATCATAGAAATATAGCACAATAGGAGGCCATTCAGCCCACTTTCCCATGTTGTCTGTGCCTCCAAGAAGCAATCCACCCTAATCCCAGTTTTTGCTCTTTCCCTTCATCCGATAATACTCTTCCTCTGCTTGTGTTTAATTTGCTCTTATCTGCCCCCAACTGACTCTGCTCTACAGTCACCTTCCAGCTACTCCCCTTCCAACCCACCCTTAGTTAGCATCTGACTCCACCATTGTGAAGGACTTCAAAATGTTGTTCTACGTCAAGGCGCTACATAACAGTGCCCACTGGCAACTCATTCTATACTCTGGATTGGTAATGAAATTGATCGGAAAGAAGGAAAATGGAGCAGCTGAAAATTCATAAGACACCAGCTACAAATGCATTCATTCAAATATCGTAATAGAAATGAAGGGAAAGGAAAAGGCTGCAGTTTCTGGATATCTTAGAAACTTCAATGGATTTAGAGATGAGCCCAGAGAGGACAACAATGACCAATTACTGTAATGTTCACAGCATAATCCTGGATTTATTTGAAAACCTGGGGCAAGAAAGCTTGAAGGAATGAATTGAATAATAATAATAATCCTAGCATTTGATATAGTGCTTTTCTCTTCTTCTAGACATCTCAAAGCACTTCACAGAATATACTGTAAAGGGATTTGACTGTATATTGGTGGGTGAAATGCGGCAGCCAAATGCACACAGCAGTGTCCCACAAACAATCATGGATTGAAATGACCATTGTGGTTTTTTTTGGAGGGATTATTATTAGGCATGTGGACTAAGCAAGGAAACTTGTCCAAGGTTTCGCCCTGACCTGCCTGGATTCGAACACAGGTCTCATGCTTGTAAGGCATGTGCTATAACTGTTGAACTACAAGAGTCATTGAACAAGAATAAACCCAAGCCAATATGTATTTATTCAAGGTTTCTGTACTACTCTATGCTACTACACTACTTCAATATTACTTTTTCGCCCACACAAAACAATATACAATCAATTCACTTCACAGTATGTTTGTGAAGTACTTTGGGAAGTCCCAAAGATGTGATAAGTTTACTGTATCAAATGCCAGGATTATTGTTGTTATTATTATTATTTATTACTCTAGTACTACATGAATAACTGGAGGTAACTCTAATCCCTTGAAAACTTTTATGACAGATATTTAAGCATCTCCTTGTTTTAGTTGACACAGAATTAACTACAGTATTTCACAAGTTAGGTGGCTCCATTTAACTAGCACTCTGCAGAGAAACTAATTATTTTCACCTCCACATTAGCTCCAGGTATCTGAGTTTTGTGTTTGTGTCCTCTACTCCAACTTTCATTGACCAAAATCTCCTCTTTATCTTTCATTAGTTCGCATTCCTGAAAGATGATATCTTTGACAATGCAGCACTCATTCCCACTGCACTGCAGAATCAGTAAGATCAAACACATCTCTGACTCATGCTACCAACTGAGCAAGTCTGAGATGATTAATGAAATATAACTACAGATATTATCCAACAAAAATCTGAATTAAAAGAAATTAATTTCCATCAATTCTAAATATATAATAATAAAATAATAATCCTTATATTTGATATAGTGCAATATGCCTCAAAGCACTTCACAGAATATACTGTAACTTGAACTGACTGTGTGTTTTGGGGGCAAAACATGGCAGCCAATTGCACATAGCAGTATCCCACAAACAGTTGTGGATTGAAGTGACCCATTTATTATTTTTTCAAGGAAGTATTACCCCCAGAAAAGTGATCCGCAAATCAACTAACAACCAGGTTCCTACTTACCGCTCAGTAAACAGGAATGTGGGGTAAGGAAACTTGCCCACTGTTTCATCCTGCTGAGAATCAAACCCAAGTCTCTCTCTTGCGAGGCGAGTGCGCTAATCACTGAGCTACAGGATTCCACAGTATATATGCTGAATGTACGAGGCATACATTCAACGCCTGGTGTTTGTCAGAAACAGTAAATCATAGACACTTACAGCATAGAAGAAAGCCATTCAGCTTATTGTGTCAGTGCTGTGAAATACGCCCCTTTTATCTGCTTTTCCCCAAGCACCCTGTAAAGGATGCCTTCGATTTACAAGTTTCTTCACCGTTATTTCCACTCCCCATTTTGTATCATCGGCAAGTTTAGAAATTGTGCCCTTTTTTTTTAACCAGAACACAAATCATTTATATAAATGCAGGGTATCAATATCCCAATGGACCCACCTGTGTTAGAGTCACTTCTTTCTCCCAGCATGTATGAGGCCAAAATTACTGACTTGATATCCTGGGTTAACCGTACAAGGTGGTTTTGACTTCCTAGACTCCAGGTGGCACTGGGAAGTGTCGATTGAGCCAAGATGTGCAGATAGATTTTGTGGATAAGTAACTTTTGGGGCTGTCTGTAAGCAAACCCATATTATGACAAAGTGCAGTGGAATGGGGTTCTACTATAATAACCAGGTACTTCCTGTTTCTTATTCCGTAACCAATTTTCTATTCCTGTCGCCACCATTCTATTATTATAATTCACCTTAAGTTTTTTAAACAAGCTTCTTAAGGGCCACCTTATCAAAAAATGCTCCCGAAAATGTATACACGCCACGATGACAATATCTTTATCTTTGAGTTATTTCACCAAGAAAATTGCTACATTTGTCAAGCAAACCTTGTCTTTAACAAACCCGTTCTGACTGTCTTTAATCAACCCATGCCATTCTGAGTGATTATGAACATCACCGTGAACTATTGTCTCTAAAGGTTTGCCCACTATAGATTTTAGGCTGACTGGTCTTTAATTACTCAACAGGTCTCATTTTCCCTCTTTGAATAGAGGTGGTATGTTTGCATTCCTTTAGTTTTGGTGTAAACGTTTTTGAATCCAGGGATACAGAAAGAGCATTCACTTTTTCTTCCCTGAATTTAAAATAAACAAGGATCAATCAGTGTTTGAGCAAATATAGATAACTTTGGTGGCGATTGTGAAAAATATGCATCAAAAAGCCCTGGCCACGTGTCTTCTCTGTATTCTTGCATAATAATTTACCACTTGTCGTGGAAAATTTAAGGAATCCATGAATCAGCGAAGTTTTGAAATGAGAAATGAACCACTTACCCTTTGTAAATGGGTACAATTAATTGTACTTTGGGAATAAATTAAAAATACCCTGTTTTCCCAACTTTATTCAGAAGCTAAAATAAAGACAGAAGTCGCTAGATCAGGCAGAAGCTAAGAAGAAAGCGAATCAATGTTTCAGGTTGATAAGCTTTTGTCTCTGACCTGCTGAGTGTTCCCAGCGACTTCTGTTTTTATTTCAGATTTCCAGCTTCTGAGGTATTATAATAATAATAATAATAATCCTTGCATTTGATATAGCGCTTTTCACATTTTATCGACATCTCAAAGTGCTTCACAGAATATACTGTAAAGTGAATTGACTGGATATTTGTGGATGAAACAAGGCAGCCAATTGCGCACAGCAGTATCCCACAAACAGTCGTGGATTGAAATGACCAATTTTTATTATTGTGCTTTTTTTGGATGGATTATCATTAGGCATGTGAAGTAAGGAAACTTGCCCTGACCTGCCTGGATTCGAACACAGGTCTCACACTTGTAAGGCGACTGCTATAACCACTGAGATATTTTGCCTTTTATTTATTCACAAGCCACTGTGTGTTGCAGAGAGAAAAAACTTTATATATTTATTAAACAGTCTATAAAAAGTAGTCTTTCTCAACAAAGTATGAGCAATTAGAGGCTGTGAATGTGGGGGTGGGGGGGAGCCTGGAAAATAAATGCAGAAATCGCAATTAATAAGAATCTAAAAGAATGGGTGGAAATTATGGATCTATTAAAAGCACCCCGTTGAAGAAAGGACAGAATAAAGATGTGCAATTAGAGAAGAATAGCTGACGGCAGCTGGAGGAAAAATGCCCCTAATGTTCTTATATTACAAGGGCAAGGGAGATCACATTAACTGACTTCACAGATTCTGGAAAGATAGCTTTATAAGATTACATAATTCACTGTTCAAATACCAACTGCGTGATCTGTCAGTGAACATGAAATTATGCCAACAGCACTTCAAAGAGTAATGCAGTACCTATATAATGTTCATTGTTCACTTGTACCTACACTTCGCTCTAGAAACTGTTGAGCAGTTACAGCGCAGTGCTTTATGCAATAGCCAGATGATGCACATACTGAAGTCACTTATTCATATATCCAGATTCATATCTTTCGCCATGATTCACATCCCAAACGCTGCCTGAACATAGGAACATATGGTGATGGGGTAGTTAAGTTACCCCACAGGGAGCAGTCCTGGTACCTGTGCGGCTGATAACATTTATAAATAATATTATGATGTTATTTTAAATCAGAATGCTAAATTTCCAGGTGATGTGTAGGGATTCAAAGAAATGAACAGAGAATAAGCACCTGGATCACAATTGTCATTTAAAGCTGAGAAATGGAAGGTAATCCATATTGAGGTGAAACATATGACCTGTGATGTGCTAATTAACACACTGTTGAAAAACACGGCCAGTCGATGTCTTAATTATCAACTGGTCTACTGCTATTTTCCTTTTGCCTGTTTCGACTTCAAGATCTTCTCACTTGTGCGCAAATCCCATCACTCTCCGGCCTCCTCACTCCCCAATCCTCCAATCAGAGGTCGTGTTTTCAGCCACCACTAAAACTCTGGAGCACTTTTCCTCAATCTCTCCGCCACTCTCCCCCTTTTTCATGTCCCACCTGAAAAGCATCCTCTTCGACCGTGCTTTAGGGATCTGGACAACAGTGGATACAGACTACACTGGAGAGATCTAGACTACAGTGAGTACTGACGACAATGGAGCGAGCTGGAGGACAGAATACCCATGTCTTGCATTTGTCTGTTCCGATGTCTGATAAAATCCTTTTACTGATAAAGCAGTTTTTTTCGATGACTAGTGGCATAGCACTCAATGCTGAAAGCCAGTCAGGATTTCAAGTGTTCTAGTAATTGTGGTATATCTTTACCATCTTGGTGCTCATTTTCCTAATGTACATGGTTACAGGCTTGAATTTGGTTACTGTAATGGGCTACTAGTAAAACCTCCATGTTGGACTCCAGCTTTACAATGTTGAGATGAATTATCTTTAAACCCCCTGATATGTTCATAAACAACTATTAACCCAATATTTAAAGTAAATCCACTTCAGTGAACATCCCCTCGTTATAGCCAATCATCTCCCACAGCTATTGACACTATGTTCTTACTGATATCAATTATTGAGACGTAAACAGAGTAAATGGAATCAATCTCAGACACGGGGAGGGAACGAATGTGAAGCGATTTATTTCCCAGTTGTTTTGACAATGTTAAAGGCAACATTATGGATGTGCCAGTCGTTTCCATTCACTTTTGTTCAATAACAATATTACCACTTACATTATAAGGTCCAGTAATCTTGTTATACTTCACAAGTTTAGCTGAACAAATTTTGACATGATAAATTTATATTCATTGAGTTCCTTGCTCAAAATCAAGCCCGCAAGTGCTTTGCCAGTCTTCTTGACTGGGAGATATGAAAGTTCCCTCAGGGTTTTGTAGCATGAAGCATACGGAAGTACAATATGTTTTTAATGGATGCAGCAAAATTGGATACGCAGTCAGAACAGAAATGTTGTACTCTTCATTTCTTGATATCACTTTACAAGCTGACAAGTTACAAGCCATGTCTGACTAACCCACAGGGAACTTTCAAACTCGCGCTACAGTTTCTACTTATTGACTGCAATTAGCATTTTTCGAAAGCCTTCTAGTTTGGAAATAAAAACCCAGCTCACTGAGGAACTCTTTCTCATCTCACCCACAGGCCCCCTCCCCCACCCACTGGAACATCTTATCGAGGCACTATGTACAAATTGCTGTAAACTTGTGTTTATGGACGGATACATGACAGGATTCGATGGGTTATGTAAAATAAACTATCAAGGGACGCAGGTTTGCGGAACTCATGAGTGACTGATTTGCCCGTGAGTTAGGATGTTCAGCATCGTGAGCAGTTTATTCATTTCTATCCCTTTTGTTAAAAGCCTTCTTTTTAAATTTGCTATCAAATTATGTTTGCGGCAGATGCACAAATAAATAATAATAATTCTTGCGTTTGATGTAGCGCCTGATCACATCACCTGGAGGTCTCAAAGGGCTTCAAAGAATATATTGTAAAGTGTTGTGATTGTGTGTTATATGGATGAATTACATTGTCACAATTGTGAAATGATTCTCATAAAAATGGTCAAATTAATTGTTTTCCAGGAAAAAACATGACTCTACTTATTGTCCTTGAATGTAACGAATGTAACGCATTTAGTTTGAATGAACTTGCACGCGTAAGTCAATGAAGAGTTAACAAAATCTAAGAATTATCTTACAATACACAGTGACACTACACTTTACAGAATATTCTGTGAAGCACTTTGAGACATCTCAAAGCTGTGATAAGGTGCTACATCCAAACTGAAGGATTATTATTATATTTAGTCCATTGACTCCGTGTTGCTGTTACCTCACATCTTGAGCTATCTTTCCTTATCCCATTTAACTTCCTCATGTGCTATACCTTTACTCTAATTTTTTGTAAAGTAGTTATCCCATTTTAAGAAAAATTCTCTTTATGGACTCAGCTACAACAGCCATGTACAATAAATCATTTAGCATTTTATCATTTTAACCCTATGAAAGGGGTTATTTCCATATATTTCCCCTCCATATTTTCATCCGCATTTTTCATCTGATTTTTTGCTGTTTCAACCAGGAGTCTGAGGCATGAGGATATGATAGTTGCGAGAAAAAAAAAGGATGTGGTCCATAGGATGTGTAGGCAGGAATTGTATAGAATTCTTACAAATCCCTGTTGTAATAAACCCTGTTAGAATGAATATTTTGTAATGAACCCTTTATAATTTACCCAGATATTAAGAACCCTATCACAATTAACCCTGTTATAATGAAACCATATACTGTACAATAAGCCCTGGTACAATGAGCTTTCTTATAATGAACCCGAATATATTAGCCCCCGTTATAATGAACTCAGGTACAGTTATAATGAACCATATGCATCAAAACACTAGTTTGCACAAACTAAATACAATGTGGCCAATCTCATTTCAAAAAAGACTCACTTCTTTTGCCATTAATGTAAGCGACAGTTAATGTGATGTGATTCTTCCACTCCCACTTCCACCTCTACCCCCACCACACACAAATGAGCCAGATTCACTTTAGTTAAAATTGCAAACAGAAGTTTTAAACTGGTAAAGTTAATGTGTTGTTGATGTAAACGATTGTGGGGTCATTATTTTGTTGATGTGTGGCTGCTCATAAACTACTGCTAATGTCAGCCATGGCCTGATTATGCTCCCACACTCTGCAACTCCATTTTGCAATCCCTTCGCCTCACTTACCGCCTTTCCTTCTTCAAGGCCAGTCTCAAGACCTTCCTCTTCACTTTCACTTTCAAGGCCATTCACGGCCTTGCCCCCGCCTATCTCTCTGACCTGCTGTCTCTCTATCAGCCCACCCGTCCCCTCCATTCAGCAGACTCAGGCCTGCTCCGCGTCCACCGCCCTAACTGCCCAACCATCGACATCCGTGCTTTCAGCCTCTCTGCTCCCACACTTTGGAACTCCATCGCACAGCCCCTCCACCTTGCTTCCTCCCTTTCCTACTTCAAGGCCGGTTTCAAGACCTTCCTCTTCGACCGCTCCTTCGGCTACCCCATTAACTCTTCCCCCTCTCCCACTCTCCTCCCCATTCCACCCCCCCCCACCCCCCCCCCCCCCCCCGCTCGGATTCCGAGCCAACTGTTCAGTGCTTTGGGAGCAATTTTGTTGTTGTTGTTGTTCGACGGTGCCTTCTGCTCCCTCCTAACTCTCTTCTCTCTCCTACTCTCCTTTTCCCTACCCCGATCCACATGGGAAGTCTGAGAATTGTTGATAAACTTCTGATTTGTCAAAAAACTACAATTTTGCAGTGTAAAATTTGCGCAATTTTACACTGCAGGTACTTTCTTGCAAATTGCATGGACTGGTCTGACGAAGGGTCGTGGACCCGAAACGTTGACTCACTTTCCTTTCTCCATAGATGCTGCTGAGTGTTCCCAGCAACTTCTGTTTTTGTTTTAAACTATTACAATGTTGGTTTACACTTGGCTGGACATTCCAGCTCGCCAGATCAGGCCTCATTCCCCCACCATTTATAAGGCCAACAGGGTTGAAGTGTATTATTGGGAGTGTTGTTAATTAGATGAGATTTTAAACCACGTCTTTTCAAGTGGGCATCAAAGATCTGTATATGTAGTAGAGTGAAATCACTGGTTTTACTATTTTCCTGAGATGTATATATGTATATATTATATGTGTGATACAGTACTGTAAATCTTTACATAACTTAGAACGTAAAAAGAGTCCCAGCTTGCTATCCATTCCTAAAGACTGGCCATAGAACTAACACTTGCTGTCTTCAGGAACAATAGTTTGCTCCAATATCTTTTCCAATGCTGGTGACAGCATTTGAGTTGTTGCTTCACAGGATACCATTGAATTAAGTCAGTTATCCTGTTTTTTGCTGCATTCAAATGTCAATCTTCAACATCAGAGGCAATGACAGAATAGAGGACTAAGGAAAACTATTGGTCAGCAACCTCAACAACAAAATTACATTTGTATTGCATATGCAAACTACAAAATAGCATAACAACAATAATAATAATCCTTACATTTGATATCGCATATTTCACGTTGCCTAGATGTCTCAAAGCATTTCAGAGAATATACTGTAAAGTGAATTGACTGTATATTTGTGGACGAAATGCAGCAGCCAATTGCACACAGCTGGCCCACAAAACAGGCGTGGATTGAAAATGACCATTTTTTTGGAGGGATTATTATTAGGTGTGTGGAGTAAGGAAAGTTGCCCAAAGTTTCTCACTGCCGGGAATTGAACCCAGGTTTCTCATTTGTAAGGCGAGTGCTGTAACCATTGAGCTACAGGACTCCACAACAACAACAACAACCAAGCTAGGAGGAGGGGAAACGTGAATGCGGACATGGTCAATGAGGAAGATCTTCATAATCTGAAGATGGGGAAAGAATGCGCATGGTGGAGGAATAGAGAAACAGTTTCAGGACATCGTGGTTGAAAGCATGGCCACTGATGGTGGGACGGAGGGGAGGAGGGACATGCAGGAGGCCAGAGCAAGTCGAGTGGAGCCAACGGGTTGTGGGTTGGGGAATAAGCAGTTTGGAGAGATAGGGAGGTGCCAGGGCATGAATGGATTTGAAAACAGGTGTGAGGATCTTGAAATCGATTCATTTGTCGATATGGAGGCAGTGGAGCCTGGGCTAGAACTAGTGTGATCTGTCTCAATATTTACCTCACCCATACTAAACTATGTTATGGCCTTCCACAGTTACAGGATTTATGCTAATAATAAACTTTGCATTTGATATAGTTCCTTATCACTTCTGAATCAAAGTTAAAATGCTGCATAGAAGTGTACCAAAGTAGAGACTGTATATTTATACACAATTTCTTCTGGAGACTCACAGAAGAGAGGTAACAAATGACATCCTAACCACCTGTGACCAGGGCTCCCTCTGCCTCCTCGTCCTCCTTGACCTGTCTGCTGCGTTCGACACAGTCGATCACACCATCCTCCTCCAATGTCTTTCCTCCCACCTCAACCTTCAAGGCACAGTCCTTGACTGGTTCCATTCTTATTTGACCCACCGTTTACATTTTGTTTCTTCCAACGGTTTTTCTTCAAACCCCCGCACAGTTTCTCACGGCGTTCCTCAGAGCTCTGTTTTAGGCCCCCTCCTTTTCACCCTTTACACGCTCCCTCTGGGCGACGTCGTCCGCAAACATGGGGTAAATTTCCACATGTATGCGGATGACACCCAGTTGTACCTTTCTGCCTCATCCCTCAACCCCCAGACCATCGATGTTCCGACAGCATGTCTGTCCGACATCGAGTCCTGGACGAGGGACAACTTTTTGCAATTGAACGTGAGTAAGACCAAGGCCCTCCTGATTGGCTCAAGCCAGCGCCTCCGCACATCGGGCGCTGCCAGCCTCAATATCCAAGGCTCCACCTCACAAAGCCAATCAGGAACCTCGGCATCATGTTCGATCAAAAACTTTCCTTCCTCCCCCACATCCGCGCCTTGACCGGCACCGCTTATTTCCACCTGCGCAACATTGCCAGGCTCCGCAACTATCTTACCCCCCACGCTGCCGAAACACTCGTGCACGCATACATCACCTCATGGCTGGACTACGGAAACTCTCCTCGTCGGCCTCCCCAGTTCCTCCATTCACAGGCTGCAGGTCATCCCAAACTCTGCAGCCCGTGTACTATCCCGCACCCGCCTCCGTGACCACATAACCCCCACCCTCGCCCGTCTCCACTGGCTCCCCATCCTCCAGAGGATTGAGTTCAAGATCCTCGTCCTCACCTACTAGGCCTTACACGGCCTTGCCCCACCTTATTTAACCGATCTACTCTCCCCCGACACGCCCACCTGGACCCTCCGTTCAGCAGGACTTGGCCTGCTCCAATCCCCCCGCCCGAACCGCCCCACCATTGGAGGCCGGGCCTTCAGTTTCTCCGCTCCCACCCTATGGAATGCCATCCCTCAATCCCTCCGTTTCGTTTCTTCCCTTTCCTCTTTCAAGGCCGGTTTGAAGACTTTCCTCTTCGATCATGCCTTTTGTTCCACTCCAAACGCTTTTACCTCCCCTTCGTGTTTCACCCCTTCCCAAACACTCCCCTCTCAGCTCGGGTCACACGCCTCCTGTGCAGCGCCTTGGGACGTCCTCCCGACGTGAAAGGCGCTCTATAAATGTAATTTGTTGTTGTTGTTTGTTGTAAAGTCTGGCATCATTCAATAGGCGAGATATGCCCCTCACATCCATTCATCCATCTATCCCCCTACAACTTGTCTCACAAATAAACATTTTCGTAACTGAATGCAATGACAATTAACTTCTGTGTGGGTCTCTTGGCAGGAGTGCGCTGTGATTGATGTACAAGGTGCAATTGTTCCTCTGTCAACTCTCTGATGAAATGTTATTAACAATGAACCAACCGAGGCAGTGGCAGGCGGCAGAGGCACTTACTGCTACACTGCACATGCTGCACTAGTGCTCGTTTTCATTCGTTCATAGTAGTCAAAGCTACGGTGATATCATTGAACTGAGTAGGAAGCTAGTTTGTCACCAAGCTGTTTGATATTTCATGGGCAGAGTGCGGCATCTGATTCAAGCATCCGTTTCATTTAAAATTTATGTGAGTAGTCTTAGAACTCGAGATGGTAACTCAACTCGGAGCATTGATCAATTGAAACTATTAAAATTCATGTAAATAAAAAAAACACAACACACGCATTTGCCACTTTGTTTTTCCTTTATTGTCACACACATTCTCCACTCCTCTCCTCTCCCAGCCCCATCTTCCATCTTCATTTCTTGCCTCCTGCAAGGATCCCTTCTGGAGAAAGGGGACACCAGTAGGTTACAATTCCCAAACTTCTGTAGTGACCACACTACTGCAGAAATATTGCCAATTCAAAGCTTCGGGGGTTCTGTTTTAGTGCTTCCCCTGAACACCCGCTCCCCCTCCCCTGGCTCACACTCCTGAAGAAGAGGCTTTCAGGAGCGTTTCCTAAGTCAAGGCCCCTTTTCCCACTGCACAACAATAGGGACAAAAAAGGGATTGAGAGGATTTTCTTTAGGCTCAATGCCTGCTTTGCTGGGTGTCCTTCAACACAAATCCCCCCCCACCCCACCCCCATCACCACCCCCAACTTTAACAATATCTCCCACAAAGACAGACACAAGATTCTATTTTGAAAGCGAAACTTTTTTCTGTTCGTCTGCAGCTGGCCTGAGTAGGCGCTGACAGGAGGGGCTGCCTGACAGTGCCTGTGAGAAGTACTCCAATCCCCCGTTGTATCTGATAATTAATAAATGAAACACCCAGGGACTCCGCTAAAGCTTCCTCAGATGACATATCTGTCGTGAGCTCGGCAAAGCATTAAATGGCCATTTTCTGACAGAATGACTTCACCGCCTTGGAGCTTCCTTGACTTTGTGTGGAATTTTTTCTTGTTGACGGCTCTAGTTCATTTCTGCCTGTTTAATTGGGCCCCGGATGAATTTGCTCGACAGGGCCATTCATCATGTGGCAGAAGTGGTGGACGAGCCCGGGGGGAGTCTGCTGACAGCTCTGCCAGCACTGATGCTGAATGCACTGGAAGTTCACATATTTGGGCATTAGTGCAGCTATTAGTTTAACAAGCTTCGTTTATCCTTGTCACTACCACTTCAGCTTCCCATGTAATCATTTGAAATGTAGATTACTAGTAGACAAATGGGACAGAGCAAGAGCATGCAGCAAAGTGACATAGATAGCTTGTTAACCACTGGTTTTTCCATGAGAACACTTTGATTAGCTTAATATTCGCATTATTTCGACGGCAAGTGTTTTGTCACCTGTGTGCAACCTTCTGGAAACACTTGGCAAAGGTTTGCTGACCCACACTAGAAATTAAAATAATTATATGAAGTGTGATTGGAGTGTGGTTGGAGGTGGGGGGGACGTGGGGAGAGCGAGAGGGGCTGGAGGCAGAGCAAATCAGAATGATGACAACCTTCTCTGTGGTGAGGGTGAATATAATACTGGGGTGGAAGGACCGGTAGAAGGGTAAAAGTGTCAATATAAGGGTCAAAGGGCCTGGGTCAGTGGGTGGCAGGATGCGGGTAACAATTATTGTCATGTTCAGGAGCTGCAGAAGGACTCTTCAGACACTTCCTGGAATCACAACCGTTCCCAGGCCAAGTGTCCAAAATTGTAACAGTTTTCTGTTTTGAAACTAGATTGACAATCCAGCAGTTTGTTTGTGATCATTAGTTGGTTATGAGCTGAACAGTCATTCCTTATTTCATTCACTCGCTCCCTCACTCAACCACTCATTCATTTCTACTTTGATGTTTATGAGAATGCAAATTGGCAAGTCTGGGTATAATACAACCCAGGATTGGAGTTGAGAATTGTTTGGGACTGGAAAAGGCCATTGGACCAAACAAACCAGTGCTCTTTAGGATCTCTACCCCCCGTAGTAGATTCCACAATCGTTTCTGACAAGATTCTCTAGGGGAGAGGGAGGGAGGTGTAATTCTCTGGGGATGGTGCGGGGCAGTTGTAATATGATTGTGAACTTGCCTGGCCTTCGTATAACAAAGCTTTGACATAACAAAACCAAGCAGGTCCACAATAATATTGGTTAACTGGCTCGTCAATAGACTTGGCGATGTGGGCATGTCCTACCTCCTGTAACCCACAGCTTGATCACATGGTTGGAAAAGTGCCAGAGTGCACAGTAAATCTTTTCTCTTCCATTCTCTTTACAAAAAAAACCTTTAGATTACTCTTAAAACAACAACAACAAAAATTACATTTGTATAGCAGTCACCACAAATCCTCCCCTTTCCCTCCATGCTCCCTGTCCTCAGCCCAGGTCTGAAACAATTACTGTCCAGCACCTTGGGACGTTCTCTTGACGTGAAAGATGCTATATAAGTATAATTTTGTTCTTGTTGTTGTAATTTATTTCGGTGGCCTTGCCTAGTTATTTATTCCACAAGTCTATTATCTCCAAAATTTATTTGCAAGAATATACTTAGTTCTAGCTTCCCGTTTTGAATTTGTGCGTCCTTATATTTAAGCCAGTCACTTTAGCGATGAATTTACCAGGCTCAATTCATTTAAAGCTTTCAAGTACTGTAGTTGCTTCAAAAACTCTGTTTGTCAAACACTTCCTCAGAATTTCAATAGCTGAAAACTGCTTCACGTTAATTCAAATGCTTCCAGCTTGAAATCCATGGTTCATTTTGAGCAAAGCTTTCTGACCTGACCTGACTGGTTATCTAATAAGTGGTTATTAGTAAGAGAGTCCTCAATCGCAACTCTGCGTTACAAATAGTGAAACCTAATGGTTTCATGAAGTGTATCAGGTTAACATCCTGTCAGTTTGCAAATAGATTGTGTTGCAACAGTATTTCCATGGTTACATGAAAAATGTACAAATTTTTGGTCAGTTTAAGTGTCTGATACAAGTGAAAACCTAGCACAATAATTAAGGTTATCCAAACCAGACTGTCAGTTCCAACACTACAGCATGGAAATTCCCCTTTGTCTAACATGGAATGCGCACTGTCACCCCACCTTGCTAATTTTAGAAAGTATTAGGTGCTGGTTAGCGAGAGCCATAGTTTGGGGACCCCAGAGTACGTGTTGGAGTCGTACCAGCTAAGACAACACAGTTTGCCATGAAAGCACTGATGGCAAGCTTGTCCATCTTGGACCTGGCTTCCAGGGTTAGGAAGAGTAGAGTGGGAAGAATCCATGTCCCCAGTATCACTATTTTATGACATATATATTCTTAGTTAAATGACCATGGCTCATGTGGTCTCCAGTGATGTCACATGTTGTTGCGGAATTCAGTCAGTCAGGTGATGGATTGCAATGTCCTGGAAACAACTTCTATACAGACATGGACATATATTCACATGGCTGGACTGCACTGCCTGAAAGGACAACGGAAACATATTCTACAACAATAAAGGGAATTGGCTGTGCACTTGAAAAGGAAAAAAATTGCAAGGATATGGCGAAAGAGCAGGGTAATGGGACTGATTGGGTAGCTCTTCCAAAGAGCCAACGGAGCCACAAATGGGTTGAATCGCCTCTCTCTGTGCTGTTATATTCTACGATTATTTGATCCTATATACTGACCAACCCAGTATCATTCCATTATTCAAATGGTGGCATCTGTAATAGAAGAGGAAACAAGTGACTGCTTCGCAAACTGAATTTCCACTCCACTTATATGAAGATGAGCTCATTCTTTTCTGAAGTGTGCTACAAACTGTGAACAGTTTGCCACCCTGTGAGAATGCCAACAGCAATTCTAGAAACGATTAGATGTCTAATTTGTTCAAAGCATCCGCTGTAAGTTAAAGGCACGCTGCCTTCGTATGAAACAAGAACAAGAACTTTGGCAAACCCACCTTTATGTGATTTGAGTCTCAACCCTAGGCAAAGCGATAGTTGGCAAAGGATAATGTGGAGTCCAGTAGCTCAGTGTTTGGAGCGCTCGCGTTGTAAACGAGAGACTTGGGTTCAATTCCAGGAAGGGCAAAACTTCGGGCATGTTTCATTACTCCACACGCCTGATAATAATCCCTCCGAAAAAAACAGTAATAAATTGGTTATTTCCATGCATGACTGTTCATGGGAAACTGCTGTGCGCAATTGGTTGCCGCTTTTTACCCACATGTATACAGTCAATTAACTTTACAGTACATTCTGTGAAGTGCTTTGAGACGTCTTGAGGATGTGAAAAGCTCTGCATCAAATGCAAGGATTATCATCATTATTATTATTATTATTATTGTGAGATCATGAGAACTGTCTGTAATATCTTCCGGATGAAAAAGCACAAGAAGCTCCTCTTCTTTTCCCATTTCATACACTCAAAGGTGTAATTTTGGTATCCCTTCAACCCTTGGTGATGGCTCTGATGCCTCAGACATACTCTGGGAGAACCACATAGTCAGAAAGTGTTGTCCATTCAGTGAGAGGTTAAATCAAGATCCCGTTTGTTTGTCAAGTGGGTATTAAAGAACTTAACACATTGTTCAGTAAGAAAAGGGAGTTTCTCCATGTCCTGGGCAAGAGTCCCCAAATAAATTGGTCATTCACTGCTTGGCTGTTTGTACTACACTGTTGTGTGCAAACTGGCTTCCAATTTGTACAAATACACATTCGCTAGACATACCGCTTAACGGTAAAGCACGTTGAGATGTTTTTAAATAATAATCCTTGCATTCACCCTATCAAGTCACCAAAAATATTTCAAAGCATTTCACTGCAATTTACGGTAAATTGCAGTGACTGTGTATTTGCAAATGAAGGCAGTAGCCAATTAGCGTGCAACAATTTCCCACAAAGAGCCATGGAGTGACTGACCAATTTCATAACGATATTATACATCAAATGCGAGGATTATTATTAATTTTAATGACATGTTTTTGTTCAGTTTGAGTGGGATGCTGGATATATTGCTTTCTTTTGTTAAAGGATAATCAGCCTGCATGCGGTGCGTAAAACTCTCCTGTTTAAAGCACGAATGGATTGCTTTTCACTGTCTCATAGTGTTTCACATGCTGGTAACTGACAGTGTTACAGAAATAGCAATGGACTGGTTGTGTTACTGCTTCTTGTTATGTGGGAAGAAATTTAGTACAGTATTTCCGACTTTGTGAAATTCTCCTCCTCACCATATTTAAAATGTGATGCAAACCGTCTCTTTTGCAGATTTGGAGTTCCATAGCACAATGCATTGCAAGCGAGAGACCTGGGTTCGATTCCCGAGCAGGGAAAACATCAGAAAAGCTTCCTTACTCCACACGTCTCTGTTTACCTAGTGGTAAGTAGGAATCTGTCTGTTAAGTCCATTGGTGGATCGCTTTTACGAGGTAATAATTCCTTCCAAATACAATAAAAGCTTGTTTATCCAGCACGCTCAGCACCTGACCAGTGCCGGTTAATTAAATATGCCGGATATTTGAGCAGCAAGTTGCCGAAAATCCTACACAAAAAAAATTAACTTATTTTAAACCATACCATATTACAGTAATACTTAATAGACTAAATAATAACAGAATATTCTATGGATACTTACCAATAAAGCATTCCAGCACACTCGGTAAAATGATCGGTAAAATAAAAATGCCAGGGTTCACTAAGTTTAATAGGTGCGCATGCGCAAAGTGAGCATACTCGCAAGTGTGCCGGATGGCTCCGGTTGTGATCCGGTTGCTTGAATGGTGAATTGTATTGGGAGATACTGGTTGATTGAGCATTCCAGTTGGTTGGGTGCCAGATAAACAAGCTTATACTGAAATTATATAATAAACTGGTCACTTTAATCCATGACTGTTGGTGGGACAGTGTTGTGTGAAATTGGCAACCACAGAGCACGAGAAAGCAACACATCTGACTTTATCTACTGAGTGCACTGTGTTTCTATATTGTTTGTTCATTGCAGCGATATTATGCTTCTGTTATTCCCGCCACCCCCCACCCCACCCCACTCCATTCATCATCAGGGAAGTGCCATTGCCTTTGTCTTGGAGCAATGCATTCTGAGAAGGATCACATCACAGCAGCCAACCTGTGACTCTATGGACTATGGTCTCCAGAGGAAGATCTATATATATATCCACCGGACTTGGCCTCAGGGGTGAACCCAAACAGGATAAACATACCTGCCAGTTTTTTTTTCTTTTAGATTTGTTTCAACTCTTTGCCAATTTTTGTTTATCAATTGATTGGCCTTCTGGCTTTCTTCTTCTGCTACAAGCTTGTGCTGTGGGAGCCGTCCTTTGGGTCAGATGCCGAACTGAGTTCCTCTCTGCCTGTCCAAGAGGATGGTAAAGGTCTTATGGCAGTATTTGAAACAAGAAGGAAGGTTTTCCTAGTGTCCCTGGAAACAGTTCTCCAGATATCAATCACTCAAATAAAACTGGCTGCCATTATCACCTACAAATACAGTTAATACACTTTAAAGTATATCCTGTGAACAACAATATGCATTTGTATAGTGCCCTCCATGTCAGGTGGCATCTCGGAATGTTTATCAATGTCGGAGCCCGAGCCAAGGGAGGTGATCATAAGTGCGGTCGAAGACAAAGTTCTTCAGGATGCGACTTGAAAATGGGGAAAGAAGGGGCGAGGTGAAGGGGTTGAGGGAGAGCGTTCCAAAGTTTCAGGGCGCATTGGCCACCATTGGTGGAGTGGAGGATTCGGGGGACAAGGAGGGGGTTGGATCCATTAGAGCGGAAGCAGCAGGTACTGCTGTGAGAAGAGAGGAGGTTAGAGAGGGAAGCTGTGCCAAGGAGTGGAGGGATTTAAATACAAGAGTGAGGATTTTAAGTTGATCCACTCTGTGACCAGGAGCCGGTCGAGTTTGGCAAGGCCTGAGGTAATCGGGGTACGAAGTTTGGTGCGGGTGAGAATGCGGGCATCAGGGTACTCAGTTTTTGGATGAGCTGAATTTTCTGAATGGTGGAGGAGGGGAGACCAGCGAGGAGGGTGTTAGAGTAATCCAGCTGAGAGATGACAAAGGCATGGACCAGGGTTTTGGCAGCTGTTGGACTGAGGTATTGACGGAGATGGGCAATGTGGTGGAGATGGAAGAAAACAGTGCTGATGAGTGACCAGATGTGGGGAAGGAAACCTGATGCCTAAGTTGAACACAGGTTCGGAGAATTTGGAATTGAACCCAGGTATTCCGCTTTCAAGGCAAGTGCTCTAACCACTGAGCTGCTGGTGGAAGGCCAGAAGGATAGGCAGTCTGAGGATAGGAGGGCCTTTGTGAGGGTCTCAGGGAGAAACGTTTCCCAGGGTGGAAAAGTATGGTTGAGGGCTTGACGGAGGAAAGAGGGATGCGAGAGGAGAAGGAGATGAGGAAGTACTTGAGTTATCTCAATGACATGGTTATATCAAATACAAGGCTCATTATTAATTTTTATGTTGCCTTCAGACCAGCTATGAAAGGAAAGAACACAATTTTAAAATTTGTTTTGATGATCTTCAATTGATTTGGTTTGATTTTTTTCATTTTACAATATATTCTGTGAAGCGCTTTGAGACGTTTTGAACATGTGATAATAAGATAATGATAACATTCCATGTATTTGATATTGCGTCTTCTTCAAGATGTCTCAAAGTGCTTCACATAATATACTACTAAGTGAACTAACTGTATATTTTGTGGGCGAAACGTGGCAGCCAATTTCACACAGCAGCATCCCACAAACTGGATTGAAGTGACCAATTTTTTTAAAAGGGAGTATTACTCCCAGAAAAGCAATCTGCCAGTCAACTAACCACTGGGTTCCTACTTACTGCTAGGTAAACACAGGCATTTGGAGTAAGGAAATTTGCCCAACATTTCATCCTGCCAGGAATTGAATCCAGAATTGAATCTCTTACTCATGAGGCGTGTGCTCTAACCACTGAGCTACAACCACAAGGATTATTATTATAATATAAATATACACATGTCAATGGCACAGTCTCAGACTGTGTTCAAGCGGCCATTTTTCCATGCTTGAGCAGTCAATGTCAATAGAGGATAGGACAGTGAGAGAGGGGGAGAATCATCACACATTACTAACACAGATCTTGTCCTCATCTATAAGGACATTTTCCCACAGGAGTCACCAGATAACTTGAAATACCTCACAGTCTTAGCCTTAGAATGTAAGGCTGTGTGGACATGCGACACGTGTGCTGCTTCATACCAGGAGCAAGAATGGTCATTGATTCAATGAGTCAGGGATGAGTGACAGCTCTTTAAGGGTCAACAGTGTCTGTGGGGAGAGAGCAATTCTTCCTTTAAATAACAGAATCCACTGCAAAGAAGCGAAACTCATGGGAAATAAGCAATAATATAATTTTTTTAAATCAAACTTTAGCTGGCCAGTGAATTCAAACAGCATCAAATAATATGCTTTCCTTTCATTTGCAGCTACTCTGAAGGCTGTTTAAAATACTATTCATAATAATAATAATAATAAGCTTGCATTTCAGATAAACCTTTCACAATGGGAGGACGTCCCAAAGCCCTTCATAGTAATTACTGCAAAATGTAGAGTTCTGTATTTTTAGACAAATACTGGATGAACCAATAAGATTAATTATGGTTCCTTTAAAACCACACCTTATGTTGAATTGGGGAAAGGCAAACATTAATCCTGCCTTTGTTTGGTTCTGCAAACACTCCAGAAAAGACGTTGTGAGCCCTGCTTCTTTTTTTTGTGTGTAGTCAAGCATAAGGAAACATTTTGTGGACTCTCATCCATGGTATCTCTAGAGAAGAAGCCAGGTTATGACACAGTGCTAGGCATGCCGCACTGTTTCTTTTGTAGCAGATGAGCACAACCCATGTCTACCACCTTGACCTCAATGCTACTGGATTGTTTCATCTGCAACAGTTCTCTGCATGAGTGGAAAGAAAGGGGAGGAGGAGGAGCTCCGTCTTGCCTTTGTTAGAATGATCCTGACCCTGTTATCAGACAGGCCTGTTGTGCTGAATCTTAAATCCAGCAGTCCTAAAGGACCTTTGAGAGACCATGCTGTGGTTGGCTCCATCAGCCAATTTCGAGGGTTCTTTCAGTGTGGCATCCTTCGTGCTCTCGTCACTGTCATTATTCTCTCCACTTTCAAATAAAACACCCTGAAGGTACCAAGGGTGGGCATTTTAATGTTAAATTTCAAAGCTGATGTAACTACGCTGGCATCAAATGCTATGCTTATATCAGACACTACAAATTAAAGAAACCAAATGATTGTTTTGTACTGCTGGGTCTTTAATCATTCCTTAGGCATCAGGTTTGATCTGTGTCTCCTGGATTCTCAGTGAATAAATGTACTGAACTGCACTGAACTGACTGATTTCACCATAAAATCATACAATCTTAAGGGCACAGGAGGCAACTTGAACCATCTTGGCCCAAATGCGTGAATAAAACCTGTTAATCTTCAGCACTTTGGGGTTTCCTCCCAATGTGAAAGGTCGCTATACAAATGTAATTTTGTTGTAATCGTATTCCCATGTCCTTCCCTACACCCCTTTATATACTTCTTTAAAAATATATTTCCCATTTTTAAATAGTGATTAGGGATTCTGCTTTAAGCACAAGATCACAAGGTTGGTCTGGATGAAGAAGACCTTGGGTCCCATCCAACCTCATCCCTTCAGAAAATCCACCCTCCCATCCCCAGATTACTGCACTAAACAACTTTTTAAATAAGTGTCCTGGCCTCGATCACCTATCCTTCCCCTTGGCCAGCTCAATTCCATTCATAGAGTAGTTGTATTTCCTATCCTTGGATTCCATATTTAGTACCATGTGTTTATTCGTATTAAACTTCATTTGCCAGACCCTATCAAGCTCTCTTTGTAGCACGACCTTTGTTGCCTCCTATGATTGCAGTATCCCCACACCAACCTGACATCATATTGAATTGAATTGAATTATCTTACATTGGGTCTGCAATTCCAGGTTATTAACATAAACGGAGAAGAAACGGAGTACCAATCACAATTTTTATAGGGAATTCCATGTCCAAAATTAACTCCCTATGTACAATGCCATACAAATTACATTTGCACAGTGCCTTTCACGTCGGGAGGATGTTCCAAGGTGCAGGATTTGGTTCCAAACGGGGTGAGGTGGGGTGGGGGGATTGGGGAACGGATGGGTGGAGGGCATGAAGAGTAGGAGGGTGCTGAAGGTACGGTCAAAGAGTAGTGTCCTGAGACGTGCCTTGAAGTGGGTTAAGGGAATGTGGGATGGAGTTCTAAGTAAAATAACTTCTCCTAATCACCTCCCCTTTGTTTTTTGGTCTTGAATTTATAGCGTCTGGTTACCAACTAGTGGATATAGCTTCTCTCAAGTTATTTTATAAACATTTTTTATATCTTTCTTGGAACTCTTATCAGTCTTTCATCTATTCTGGTGAAAAGAAAAACAATTTCAGTTTCTCTAGCATCTCGTCATTATTAAAACTTTTCATCCCCGGATAACATTCTAGTAAATTCTTTATACCTTCTTCATGGTGTTGATATTTATATCTCACTACTGTACTAAGAAGGTTTTTTTTTAACCATGTTGCTGCCACAATGCTCTGTACATTGGGAGTGTGTAGCTTATTGTTTGGTTCATTGGAATAATGCCTTTGGATCAGGGTTGTGTTGCAGGGTGACATATTTTGATGACTGTGCCCCCAAATAGTGGAAAGAAACAGCATCCCTTTGTTATTGTGGTTTTTATTTATTTTTTAACCGTCTCCCATTCCCGATCATCACCATTGTACACATCTCACCTCCGTTCCCTCAAAAGCCAAGTGAGAGCAGTTGAACGCACCTGGCTCAAATCTGGCCTCACGGTCCACCGGCAAATCTGGCTGGACCGCATCAAAAATTACCGCTCCGCCCTAGCCACCGCCAAATCAGCCTTCTACTCCAGGATAATCCTGGAAGCGAAGGACAACCACCGCCTCCTCTTCGCCACCACCAACCAGCTCCTCCGCCCCCCCCCGCCTCACCTCACAGATCCTCTCCTCAAACGTTCGTTGTGAGGAGATGCTGGATTTCCTCGAATCCAAAATCGAGAAAATCCGCTCTGCGGTTTCCTCCCCCCACCACTCCTCCACCTCAGCGCCCTCATCAGTTACCTCAACCCCTACTCACCCCCCATTTCACACTTTCAACCCCACCACCCCGCTTTCAATCACAAAAACAATCACCTCCATGAAACCCACCACGTGCTCATTGGACCCCATCCCCACCCCCCTCCTCCGCACCCAGCTCCATTTGTTAGCCCCACTCATTTCTGACACCATTAACCTTTCCCTCTCCTCAGGAACCGTCCCTACCTCCCTTAAAACAGCCACCATCACCCCTATCCTGAAGAAACCCTCCCTTGATGCGTCGCAACCATCAAGTTATCGACCCATCTCCAACCTCCCGTTTCTATCCAAGGTCCTTGAAAGAGTGGTTGCCTCCCAGCTCCGCTCTTTCCTTTCAACTCATTCACTTTTTGAACCCCTCCAATCAGGTTTCCGCCCTATCCACAGCACAGAAACTGCCCTGGTCAAGGTCACAAATGACATCCTAACCGCCTGTGACCAGGGCTCCCTCTGCCTCCTCGTCCTCCTTGACCTGTCTGCTGCGTTCGACACAGTCGATCACACCATCCTCCTTCAACGTCTTTCCTCCCACCTCAACCTTCAAGGCACAGTCCTTGACTGGTTCCACTCTTATTTGACCCATCGTTTACATTTTGTTTCTTCCAATGGCTTTTCATCAAACCCCCGCACAGTTTCCCACGGCGTCCCTCAAGGCTCTGTCCTTGGTCCCCTTCTTTTCACCCTTTACACGCTCCCTCTGGGCGACGTCATCCGCAAACATGGGGTAAATTTCCACATGTATGCGGATGACACCCAGTTGTACCTTTCTGCCTCATCCCTCAACCCCCAGACGATCGATGTTCTGACAGCATGTCTGTCCGACATCGAATCGTGGACGAGGGACAACTTTTTGCAATTGAACGTGAGTAAGACCGAGGCCCTCCTGATTGGCTCAAGCCAGCGCCTCCGCACATCAGGCACTGCCAGCCTCAACATCCAAGGCTGCACTCTCCACCTCACAAAGCCAATCAGGAACCTCGGCATCATGTTCGATCAAAAACTTTCCTTCCTCCCCCACATCCGTGCCTTGACCGGCACCACTTATTTCCATCTGCGCAACATTGCCAGGCTCCGCAACTATCTTACCCCCCGCGCTGCCGAAACACTCGTGCATGCGTACATCACCTCACGGCTGGACTACGGAAACTCTCTCCTAGTCGGCCTCCCCAGCTCCTCCATTCATAGGCTGCAGGCCATCCAAAACTCTGCAGCCTGTGTATTATCCCGCACCCGCCTCCGTGACCACATAACCCCCACCCTCGCCCATCTCCACTGGCTCCCCATCCTCCAGAGGATCGAGTTTAAGATCCTCGTCCTCACCTACAAGGCCTTACACGGCCTTGCCCCATCCTACCTAGCCGATCTACTCTCCCCCTACATGCCCACCCGGGCCCTCCGTTCAACAGGACTTGGCCTACTCCAAGCCCCCCGCCTGAACCGCCCCACCATCGGAGGCCAGGCCTTCAGTTTCTCTGCTCCCACCCTATGGAATGCCATCCCTCAATCCCTCCGTTTCACCTCTTCCCTTTCCTCTTTCAACGCCGATTTGAAGACTTTCCTCTTCGATCGTGCCTTTTGTTCCACGCCGAACTCTTTTACCTCCCCTTCGTGTTTCACCCCTTCCCAAACACTCCCCTCCCAGCTCGGGTCACACACCTCTTGTTTAGCGCCTTGGGACGTCCTCCCGACGTGAAAGGCGCTATATAAATGTAAATTGTTGTTGTTGTTGTTGTTGTTATTGAGTCGAAAATATGAGGGAAGTGACAGTAGGTATGAAAGGCTTGGTCTCTGGTGCTGGGGCTCTCAGAGAAGGCAAGAAAAGATCCGAAAACCCAATTTGACCAAGTACAGAGGGCATGAGCAGGAGTATAGCTGGCGGGGATCAAATTGGGAGGGTTGGGAGGGGTGAAGTTGTGTAGGGATTTGTAAGTGAGAGTGTGGACCTTGAGATCAATCTGCTGGGGGGACAAAATACAGTGAAGGCTTTTGGACTATAAGTTCTCTATGTTATTTTAAGGCACAATTGCCTTTCGTGTTTTGCCCACAAAGTATACAGTCAATTCACTTTACAATATATTCTGTGAAGTTCTTTGAGGTGTCTTGACGATGTGATAAGGTGTTATATGAGTCCTGAATGAGAGCTAACTTTCCCATTTGCATGTCAACAAGACCAAGGCCCTATTGATTGGCTCGCACCAGCACCTTCTTGCACCTGATGCTGGCTGTATCAACTTCCATGGTTCCATACTCCACCTCACCAAGCCAGTCAGGAACCAAGGTGTCTTGTTTGACCCTCAACTGTCTTTCCTCCCTCACATCCATGCAATGACTCGCTCTGCCTTTCCCCATCTCCGCAACATTTCCAGACTCCGCCATTACCTCACCCCTAAAGCCGCTGAAACCCTCATCCATGCCTTCATTACAACCCAGCTCGATTACGCAAATGCTATGCTGGTCGGCCTTCCCAAATTCCTCCCTCCACAGGTTGCAGATAATCCAGAACTCTGTGGCCCCTGTCCTCTACTGTTCCAAACTCTGTGATCCCATCTCACCCATCCTTGCCTAAATCCATTGGCTCCCCATCATCCAAAGGATCCAATTCAAGACCCTCGTCCTCACATTTAAAGCCCTCCATGACCTCACCCCACTCTACATCTGTGACCTCCTATCCCCTTACCAACCTGCCCACCCCATCTATTCAGCAGGCTCTGGCCTGCTCCACGTCCCCCGACCCACCTGCCCAACCATTGGCGGGCGAGCCTTCGACCACTCTGCCCCCAACCACTGAAACTCCATCCCAAGGTCTCTCCGCCTCGCCCCCTCCCTCGCCTCCTTCAAGTCTTGCTTCAAGACTCTCCTCTTCAATGGACCCATCAGCAACTCCTTCCCCCCGCCCCCTGTCCTCAGCTCAGGTCTGATTCAATAACTGTCCAGCACCTTGGGACGTCCTCCTGACATGAAAGGCGCTATACAAATGTAATTTTGTTGTTGTTATTGTTGTTGTTATCTTGCAGCTCATTGTCATAGATGGACCAATGGATACTTGGTATTCTTCTGCTGAATTTCTATCTTGCAAAGAAAATGTCATTAACACTTGTTGAATTTCCTTTGAATAATTTTGTTTGAAATAATTATTTGTACAATTTATTTTTGCTGAGTTTTGTTGTTAAATCTGACAGAAGACACCTCCAATTTTGAATGGTCTTTCTAAGCATTCTGTCGTTATCTATCCACCCATCAGAGTATGAGGTGGACAGGTAATGTGCGGAAATAGATGTCACAAACTGTGGCGGGATGGTGACTGCATTCCTGCTGACAAATCATGGAACTTTGAAGATAGCGCAGGTGTGCCAACCATTCAATGAACCAATCTGCTACTGCCAGAAATACTCTCTGAATACCTGAGAAGGATAAACATAAATATATATTGTGTTTGCAAACTGTGTAGTGGATGAGGCCTTAGACGGCAGATGTAAATGATAAACTGCAGTTCTTGATCTCCTGGTATCACCTGGAGGGCTCTCTAGAATGTTATAAAAAAAAACTCAATGAGTTAGATTAGAACGCCAATATAGACAGCATTGATGAAGATATAATTTGCTAGCATGGGGTCACTTTCACATGTATGCAGTGACACCCAATTTTATCTCTCTGCCTCCACCCTCGATTCCAGGACCACTGCTGTCAGACATCAAGTCCTGGATGAGCTCTCACTTTCTCCAGTTCAATGTTGACTTAACCAGTCGCTCTTGCTTGGCTCTTCTCGGTACCAGATCTGAAAACTTGCTTGTGGCAGTAATGGTGAACTTATTCAGGAGATAGAGTTTACAAGATATTGGGTTTCAGGATAATTCAGGGAAAGATATCATAGCAAACTGATTGTGTTAATTTGCCAATATATAGGGTTGGAGAATCTCCATTTATCTTTTTGATTTTTAATGATATTTTTATACACTTTGTTCACTTGTGAGACAGAAAACACAGACAAATCAGCACTTGAAATAACAAGTTCTGACAGCATTTATCTACAAAGATGTACTGTTCACCTCATAGAGCCAGTGCGGAATCTTGGTGTCTTGTTCATCTTCCAACTATCCATTAAACTCCATATCCATGCTTTGCTATGCTCAGCTTTCCCCCACCTCCACAACAGTGTCCACCTCCGCCACTACCTTTCCCTTGGGCAGCCAAGATTCAAATTCACACATTTATCATGTCTAGGCTTGATCGCACCAATACTCTGATCACCTGAATTCCCAACTCTTCCCTACATAAGATGCAGATTATCCAGAAATCTGCAACCCATGTCCTTTCCTGCACATTTGTCCTCTGTGAGAGTATCACCCTAATTTTTGCCCGGTTCCATTGGCTCCCCATCTGACATCAGATCAAGTTGAAGACCCTAATCCTCACCTTCAAATCCCTCTACAGTCTCGCTTCACCCACCTTACCTCTGCAACCTCCTCAAGCCATACTAACCTAGCCCTTCACTTTGTTCAGTGGGCTCAAGCCTGCTTAAGTTCCCCTGCCTACCCACCCCACCATCGGTGGTTGCTTTCAACCCATCTGCTCCCATTCTCTGGAACTCCTTTCCGGAATCCCTCCAGCTTGCTCCCTCCCTCATATCATAGAATCATAGAATCATAGAACGTTATGGCACAGAAGGATGCCATTCAGCCCATTGAGTCTGTGCCGGCTCTTTGACTGAGCAAGTCACTTTCATTAACCCCAATCACCAGTGTAAACTGAGAAGCATTTTGAGATATTGCCCCTGATGTGAAAGGCACAAAAGCAAATAGAACGACTTTGGAAAAACTGTGGAAAATTCTTAAATTCGGCCTCAATTTGAAAGCCAGTTATTTTTATGAATTGTGGAAAACCGGCTTTCAGGTTATCACAATTTAAGAATTTTCCACAATTCGGTGCAATTTAAATTACAGAATGAAACAAAATGATCAGCCACTCTAAGACTAGGTGGAATTTCCTATACCACATGCAGGGATTGTAACCTCAGATTCTCACATAATAATGGCACTATTGGAAGCATTTACCTATTCCAAACAGGGAGCATAATACATGAAATTAGAACCTACTCAAATTTCCTTCAATGAGTTTTATTGGCTGTTTGAGAGTGACCTACATAAACATAAAACATATGTGTGCACCGGTTTAGGAAACTGCACAGAGAGTTGAGACTTGTGTTAAGGTGGGAGGTATGGGAAAACCCCAACAGCAGCCAATCTAATCGATCTTGTCTGTGTTGATGTTCCATTTCCCAATGGTGCTGTCTGCTCTAATCCCATTTCCCTGCTCTTTACCCACTTGTGGTAAAGCGTTGCCCATCCTAACAACCTCCCGTATAAGTAAATTCTTCTCACCGCTTTCTTTTTTCTTCTTCTGTGATAATCCTTATGTGCTGCTGCAAAGTCCCTTTTGAGACCTTGCTTTTCTAGGCTTAAGAGGCTTGGTTTAACGGATTAATCCTCCTAGCTCATCCCTCCAACACTAGGGATTGACCTTGTTGCTCTCCTCTGCAGTGTTCTAAGGCCTAGACAGCGAAGCCAGTGCAAAGGTTTAGACTGGATTCAGCTGAACATCCTACTTCTGCAACCCTTCCAGCCCACTCTCTCACCCACTCTATTCATTCTGCACACTTAACCCAGCACCCCTCCTTCTCCCTCCACCTACCAATGGCAGCTGAGTTTTCAGCTACGCTCATTCTCTGGAACTTCATCTGAAAATCCCTGTTCCTCACATGTGCTCTACCTGTTATCAAAGCCTCCCTCTTCGGTCATGCTGTCTCCCAAGCAGTCCCCTTCTCACCCTCTGCTCAATGATCCAGATCATCTCTGTGAGACGTCACCTACATGAAAGGTGCCACTTAGATACTGTGTTGTTGCTGTGTTTGATGTTGGCAATGACACAAAGACCCTCTCTCACCACCTGCCAAGCTCTGTTTTGATGCTGGTGAGAGAGAGAGCCGGTGATGAGGCTTTCCATGCGATGACTTTCGGAATCTGCTTGGGAAACCTTCGAATGCAATCCACCAATTCCTCCATCGAATGCTGATGGTAGTTTCTGTGAAAGAGAGCTCTTTGTTTGTGCTCATAGGTGGCTTTTCCAACCCAAAGTTATATTCCTGAGGAAAAAGTGAGTTTGAGTTCTGCTGTGGTTAGGGTAGAACAGATACTTTAGGGAAGTGAAGCTGCAAGATCTTGTCATTGGGTACTCAACCTCTGGACTCACCTTTCCTACCTGGCTGGAACCTTGAAGCCAGTGATGTGAGAAGCAATTTAGGTGTGATCCTCCCATTACCAGGGGATTGTGTTCAGTGATATACCACAGCTCATCATTCTGACCCTTAAACCTCAAGTGTAAACTAGCATCAAATAATGTGGGACAAAGGGTGGCGTGGAGAGGGAGTAGGGGGGAAATGAATGATTCCAAAGTAAATGAAGCTTATAATAAAAGCTAAATGTGATTTATCAGAGACACGATAGTGAAAAATGAACAGCGACAGAGATGGACAAATTATTTCAGCAAATTCAGTGATCAGAGACCCACCTGGATTCCACCAAACGAGTGGGGCGCAGAGATAACCCCCAGAGAGAAACAGGACTCATGTCATTATCTGCTCATTTTTGTTGACTCATTTACCCAATTCATTGAAAAGAATACAACTGAAATTAGCTCCCTTTTACACAAGGTGTATCCAATTTCTTGAAGACGTGGTTCTCATCTTCTCTGCATTGACCTTAGTTATCTTCTACTGACTACAAGATACTGACTTGTAAGCTACTACTTGCTTGAGAAACAATTACTCTACTCCCAACCTCTGGAACTCCATCCCGCAGTCCGTCCACCTTGTCCCCTCCCCGGCCTTCTTTAAGTCCCGCCTGAAGACACTCCTCTTCGATGAACCTATTAGCACCGCCTAATCCCCCCTCCCACCCCGCCCTGTCCTAAGCTTGGGTATAAAGCAGTAACTGTCCAGCACCTTGGGACGTCCTCCTGATGTGAAAGCCGCTATACAAGTGTCATTTTGTTATTGTTGTTGTTGTTAATATTCCTGAAGTACAATGAGCCTATAGCACAAGGCAACTAAGGGAGTCGTCACTGAATCAGTCAGAGGCACTGCTGCCTCATGGTCATCAGGAAAGGAACAGTAATTAATAATAATACTATTGATAATAATTACTCTACATATCACACAGTGTTATACAGGAATGGGGGATCTGAAACAAGTCATGGGTTTAAAAGTAAGCACAGTAATCTTCTAGTAATCTGCCTGAAGAACTGTGTGCATGGTGTCAAAGCTCTTGTGCCTCTTTCCCCAATGTTTCTGAGCACAGTCCCATAGGTGTACAGCATAGTATATGCTATTAAGTACACAGAAATGCAACCCAAACAAAGTTTCTGCTGACATTTTCTTTCAGTAATCCTAAATTTTCCATTAGTTTTACAAAGAGGAATGCATCCAGTTTCTAATGTTTTTCCCAGTGATTATAATAAAATAATCCTTGCATATGATTTAGTGCCATGCCTTTACAGTATATTCTGTGAAGCACTTTGAGACTTCTCAATGACGTAATAAGGCATTATATCGAATCCAAGGATTATTATCAATAATTGCTCTGGATTTCTCAACAAAATAAATCCATTTGAAGAACCAACTTGTATCAGTCCAGGAAGACCAAATGTATTCAAGAATCATTGTGCAGCTTGGGTTCACTGACACTTTGAATATACTGAACGTAATCAAAAGCGAAAGCAAGGTGATGGCTCTTCATGTGATATGTGCAGATTTAAGTACCTTGGGACGTCCTCCCGATGTGAAATGCGCTCTATAAATGTAATTTTGTTGTTGTTTGTTGTTGTTGTTAAGCAATGACTGTATGTTTTTGTAAACAAAGCATAAAAGTTCAGCCACCAGAAAGCAGACCACATTTGAAAATATCATTGAACTTAAAAAAAGTTTTACTTATATTCTTATGTATGAACCAATAAAATTATAGTAAATATTTACAAATAATTATTCTTATATTAAGATTACATACATCAACAGAGTCACAAACAATCATCCTTGTGAACACACATACATTGATTCTACACCCATCTTATTGCATGGTACTTTTAGCTAAATCTAATATCAGAGAAACTCAGGTTGCATTCGACAATTTACTTGGAACAGAAAGCACAAATCCCAGTATTGCAAAAATTATAAAGAAAAAAATATCTGATATCTTTGGCAAATTGGCACTGCAGTAATTACATTCAAATGTTAATTACACAAGAAAGCAACACACAGCACTAAATAAAAACACCAAGACTTCATTTTAGTCTGTAAATTACATACTACAAAAACAGATAGAAAAAACAGAGTTTAGAGAAGCATTTCCTGTTGGAAACAACTTTATTTTTCGTTGTCTCCACCCTTCAAAGGCAGTCGTTTCACAAGACGCACTTAATATCTGTATGTTACTGTACAGGTTTCTATGCAGGCCTCGTCACCTTTGGTGAATGCAGTGTAGATGCATTTCACAAGAGAAGAATGTTGCTTGTGTGATTGCAAGCCTACTTATTTCATTGCCCTTTTTTCTTTGTTACTCTTTAAAAATGTATTTGACATTTGCCTACGGGCCATGTATTATGAAGGCTCATCCCCATGTTTGTGCAACTATCCTGGTTTCGGAAGGCAGGAGATAGTGATGAGACATTGGGGATGTCACCAATCGCGAAAGCCTAATAGAGAAGGCCATAGAGGCATAATGAATTGGCATATTTATAAATGAGATGGGGGAGATACTTGGAAAATAAAGGTATTAAGGGGTATAGAGAAAAAGGCAAGAAAACAGGATTAAAAGATCTGCCATGATCTAATAAACTAGCAGAACAGACTTGATGGGTCCTCCAGTACCTATGTTTCTAAAGGAGCCCCTTGGTGATGTGTTATGTTTGAGTACCTCCACCCACAAACACTGTGTGGAGAGGTAGGAAATGAGTATGTGCTCAGGATTCCTCGTGTCTCGAGGTCCCTCTTGGCTGAGTCATTGGAAAGAACGTGGGAAGAGAGAGGCAGTGACCAGAGCTGAGTCATGCTTCCAAACGGAGTGACTGAAAAGAGAAGGAGGGAGAGTTAATTTGCCACTCTCAATGTCTCAGGGAGTGGCACTGTAAGTTAACCTTAATGGACCTTAATGGTTAACATAAATAACCGGTTATTAAATGCATATTTTAATACCAGGAGCAGGTTAAACTCTCCAAACCACATTTGATATCTCATTGCTGCTGGACAGGAGGAGATAATTCATATTTGGGGGGAGGCAAATATGTGACGTATTAATTCTACCCACTGTGGCTCAATCAAACAACTAAAGACTGCAGGGAGCAAAAACATTGTCAAGCACTACATGAGTGGAAGTAGGGTTGGAGATGCTTTCTTTTTTGATAATAATGACAGTAATAATACCATGTTTTGAAGTTACAACATTGTTTGAGATTATGATTAATACCATAAGATTCCGCCATCCTTTTTCCGACCCGGTAAAATGAGAGAGTGACCGTACATGTCATTCACAAGCATTGTGAGGCTGAACTTTTCTACAGTCTTTAAGTCTTTAGGGGATGTACTGTACTGAACCATATGAGTGGTCAGTTGTAGATGACACTGGAAACTTTCCAGTTTCTATCAAACCTGTGTGGGATTTAGGAAATATTGATACGTTCACCAGACACTTCATCAAATATGACCATGTTTCTTGTTTGTAAATCACAGGCCTGCTCTCAGATTGCGTGAGTTCAATCGTTTGTTATTCCACTATAATGGGATAATATCAGTGGGGTAACACTTCACTATTGCCACAATGGATTTCTGTTGTGATGGATTCTTTTTGGGTGCGTACATGCTTCCATGCAATCAGAAGCAAGATTTTAACATGTCATACAGCAGATTGTTAGCTGTGGCATAAACATGGGGAACACCACTTCTATATTTAAACCCTTCTACTTTCCCCACCTCACTCTCCCCTCCTTGTTTAACACCCAAGAATAAGACAATCTAATATCTGTGGAATAATCTGAAGTAGCCCACTGTACTCCAAGATCAAAAAAATTGTCTGGATGAAAAAGACCCATTGGCCCATCCAATCTCATCTCTCCAGAACACTAACCCCACCATCCTTCCTATCATTGCATCCAGCTGCTTTTTAATTGAGTCCATTCCCATTAATCTGTTCCAGTTGTTGATTGCCCTTTAAAGACATAGCAATAGATCCCGTCCTGCCTGCTCCTGGGTCCATCATACTATACCAAAATGATCCAAATCTGAACCCAAATCTGAATCCAAATCTTTCCATATAAGCATTCGGCAATGGGGAAAAGTCTTCTTTGCTGGGAACAAGAATTGCTCAAGGACACACACGGTCCATTTAAAAATAAACAAAAAAGCACGGCAGTGTTAAATCTCATGCTTTGTAGGAATTGGTGACGTTCTGCTGTGACTGCTTTTTTTTGTGCATACAAGCAATGCAAGAGCTGAATGAAAATCTATTCAGGGAAGGTATGAAAATGTGGTTACAATGAGCTGTGGCATGCCAAGTAAAACGGTGGTGAGGGCACTACAATACTAGTAAGAATCAAACAACAACCTCAGCTAACAGAAGTGGAGGTTACAAAACATGAGAAGGTGTCAAGGCTTAAACTACAAGACTGTTATTCGCATTACAACATATGGGTGAAGTGAGGCACTGTATGTACAGTCTCAGCAAATAAATAATAATTCCATGTGCTGCTCACAATTGACAAGAGTATAATTGTACAGTCACTGTTTAGATGCTACTTAAGAGTTTTCTGGAAATATCTGCATCACTTGTTTGCCTCAATCCAACTGGTATTGAGTGAGGCCTTTGCCTGGGCTGGAAACGGGCTAGTGTCATTTGTAAATGGCTGATGCTGTCGTTTTTTGTAATCGTCAATTGCAAGCTGTTCCAGCTTATTATCTGGAAGGGAGGGAACATCAAAGTTAGATCGTCCACCCACGGCACTTCCGCTCAGTTAGTGTGAAAGCTTCCTACCCTGCGCCCAGGCTAATCCAGCCCAGATCCCAGGCTAATCCATCCCAGATCCCAGGCTAATCCAGCCCAGATCCAGACCTCTTGTAATGGTTAGTGAAAACAACATGTTTTTACTATTCTGGTAAACTTAAGCCTTTCGTTTAAGATTCTCTTCCCCTTCCTTCCCTCATCCATCCTTCCCACTCCCCGAGCTGTGTATGTTACATATAGGAGGAATCTTTTAAGAGTTTCCGTTCCTTCAATATCCCGCATTCTGTCACACGTGTATTTTTTTTAATGAAAGACTTTCTTACAAAACAAAACTCAGTATACAATAGAGTTAATGTGAGGGTCTGAGGCACATTTTTGGGGGGTAGATGCTAAAGATAACAGTAGGTTTAAAGCAATATCGTTGAGGTTTACAGAGCTGTTTTACCCCACAAGTACTCTGCAGATTTATAGTAGACGAATCCAACAACAACTTTCATTTATATCGCACCCTTCAAGTATGCAGTGTCTTGGTAGAGCTTAACAGCAGTGTGGTTTGATGCTGAGCTGAAAAGAGAGGGGAGGTGACCAAAGGCACATTCGAAGAAGAAAGTCTTCAGGTGTGATTTCAATATGGGCAAAGAGGGGGCAAAATGGAGTGATTGAGGCAGGGAGTTCCAGAGACTCAGGGCATAGTGGCCGAAAGCACGGCCACCAATAGTGGAGTGGACAAGGGGAACGCAGAAGACCTGAGCCCATTCATGGTCTGACAGTCAGGTCAGTTAACAAATGTTTCCTGTGCCTCGAAGGCTGGAAACCTCCAAATTCATGCAAATGAAATGCAGAATGTTTGATTCAGAGAATCCTTGAATAACTAAAACCCTTGACAAGTGAAGTATATTTCAGTGAATAATTGATACTACCATAGTCACAAAGAGTTAGAATGATCATCCCCTACCCTCTTCCCTCCTCCATGCAGCCAGGTGATAATGAAATAACAGCGGTGGTTAATTGCATTGTCCCTCAATTCACCAGTTTAATGATATAAAATGGGTCACTTTTACTCCTACCCAGTCACTCTCTTCAAAGGCTGTACCTTGATTCTAATTATTAATGAGCAGTATAGAAGACTAGCAACAACAGACCAGTGTGATCCACTTTCCTATTTCTTTGAGCACAAAACCTGTTATGCAGCTCACCAGAATCTCCCACAATGTTATTCCTCAAGGGTTTACAATCCCAAGCAGTGTCTTGCTCAAAAGTCACTCTCAGAAAATTTTGGCACCACCACAGAGTGATAGGGAGTGGGTGAAATCCTTCACGCTAAGGTGCTGATGTTCACCAGTCCACAGTTGGAGGTTGCCAAGTGGTAGCCAGATACATAGAATACATAGATACATAGAATGTATACGCCACATAAATAGACCATTTGGCCCAACTAGTCCATGTTGGTAACAGTAAAGGGTTGTCTCTGTCTTTCAATGTTGCACTTTGACTTGACCTAAGGATGTTGGGATAAGCCTACCTCATTATAACATTCCTTATTACTCTCTTGCAGGTCAAGAACAGAAGCTGAGAATCATATGGAACAAGCCTGATGAGAGCTACGGGTGAAGGGGAGAAGGCCCGTCAATTGACTGTTGCTTTCAATTGTACAAACCTCACTGGTCCACCACAGTACTGATACAGCAAGGATTAGTTTTGTCCATACGTTATACTCAGGAATTTGGAAACGTAATCGAACTAGGAACACTTTGATATTCGCCATGTTATGTCCACTTTTCAAGGAACTGGGGAGGGAAGAAATTCCTCTTGTCACTCAGTGCAGATTCTAACGATACAATAATAATAATAATCCTTGCATTTGATATAGCGCTTTTCACATCTTCTAGACGTCTCAAAGCGCTTTATGGAATATACTGTAAAGTGAATTGACTGTATATTTATGGGCTAAATGTGGCAACTAATTGTGCACAGCAGTGTCCAACAAACAATCGTGGATTGAAGTGACCAGGTTATTGTTGTTTTTCTTGAGGGATTATTATCAGGCGCGTGGAGTAAGGAAACTTGCCCGAGGTTTCGCCTTGCCGGGAATCAAATCCAGGTCTCTCGCTTATGTGGTCCCAGGAGAACTTCAAAGCATCTGCACTTACCCGGAAGAGAAATTTCTCACCCTCTGTATGTTTTATTTCATAAAAATGCTGGCCTGGTGCTTGCAAGGTTACTATCAGTGTGGGAGATGTGGTTAAACGTGTACATGTCCTGCAAGGTTACCCTTTGCTAAGTGGGTGCAGATCTCCAAATACTCTTTAAGTGCAGTGATTCAATTATCAAGATCACAGTTTTTTAAGTATAGACGGCATTGTGCTACTCTTCATTTTAAAATTTGTTCCCAGAAAAAGAACTGTATAAAATAAAGCTACTGTACCTATAGTAAATGATACTTCTCTTAAAATATTTTTTTAAATTTCGAACAGTCTTTCTTTACCAATATATGGACACATTGCCTGGGTTGCTAAAGATGTGGATTAAAGGTCAGCGGGTTCTGTTGTTCTACAGTTTAAAAAAACAGCAAAGGATTTGCAGTAGCCATTCATTCCACTGAAACTCTGCCGGAAATTTACATTGGATCTTCTGAGCTTCACACATTTCCTGTTCTCTCAGACCCGATTGATAGGTGTTGTAAGTGCACAAATTCTTCGTACCTGGAGCCTGGGCCACAGCTAGTGACGGTCATAGGCTGTGGCAGGGGTGGCTGGCTGTGTGCCCCGGGGCGCGGCACTATAATAATATGGGGAACCTGAAAGATAACAAGATGAGTAGTTATAATAATAATTAATAATAATAATAATTAGATAACTTCATGAAGTAAGAAGCAAAATATTGCACATGCTGGAAATCTGAAATAAAAACAGAAGTCGCTGGGAAGATTCACCAGGTCAGGCAGCTTCTATGGAGAGAGGAAAGTGAATGAACATTTCAGATCGATGGTCTCTCTCTCTCTCCATGTTTTGTGGGTGAACAGAATAGCCAATTTGCACAGAGCAGTGTCCCGCAAATAGCCATGAAGTGAATGATCAATATTATTTGTGTATTGCTACCCTGGATAACGGGGGAAAACTCCCTTCTCTTTTCAAATAGTACCATGGGATTCTTAACACGTGATCACTGTGCGATTCTATGTCCTAATGTGGGGCTTGAACCCACAACCTTGAAGATCGATTGGCAGCCTGTGGTAAAATTGCAAAGTGAACTGAGTGTTTCAAACAATGCAACAAGAACACAATGAATACAGTGTGAAACGTATCATTTGTTTTCAAATACTGGTGTAGGTAGTACTGGCATTATGACTGTTGAATTAGTCCAGCAGTATCAGCTCTGAAATTAATAATTCAGAGCATAAATCACGTTCATCGTTCTTTCGCCATCTCATGAACTCTGCTTTCATACAATGAGATGACTCAAAAGGGCATGACCTCTGTACTGGAACGACCTCATTGTTTAGCAGTCAAGAGCGTTCACTTGTACACAGTAATCTCATGTTCTTGTGAAACACAAGGAAAGCTGAAATAGTCGAGGTGTATTAGAGTGGGAATTCTGTCAGCTTGTGTTAAATTCTTCAATATACACATATCGTGTCAGTGAGGAAACAGGAACAATGCATCAAAAGAAATTTATCTTGATCTATGTCAAGTTGAAAGTAATGAGCTAAAATGGCAGAGGAGTTATCGCATTCAAAGAGCATGAAATTGGATCATTTTTCTTCATTAGATTTTGTTACTTGCATTTAGTGTTCTTTTAAAAGTATCAGTTTGAACTTTCGCACCGATTCGCTACATTCAAACATTCAATTTCACCAGTTTTCTGTATTCTGTACTTGCACTCCCACTGTCCTCTGTATACAAACAGGGCACTCTGTGCATACACTCATATTGCCCTCTCACTGCACACAGAGCATTCTGTATGTCAATTGTCAGATCACTTTTCCAAGGCCACTTTTGGACTACAAAATATAGTCATTTCACCTTACAGTATATTTTCTGAAGCGCTTTGAAGCATCTCAAAGTTGTGACAAAGGGCCATATAAATAATCCCTCAAAACAATAATAAAATTGGTCATTTCAATCCACGCCTGTTTGTGGGATATGGCTGCACGCAATTGGCTGCCGCTTTTCGCCCACAAATATACAGTCAATTCAGTTTACAGTATATTCTGTGAAGCGCTTTGAGATGTCTAGAAGACATGAAAAGCGCTATATCAAATGTAAGGATAATTACTATTATTTCACATATATATCAAATGCAAGGATTGCTATTATTATTATGCATGCTTGCTCCATCCTCTCATTTACAAACAAGGCACAATTTCCAAATGCCTAAACTGAAGTAACGCAAGCTGTGTAATGCAGAGCTGTATAACAAACGGCCAGTCACACTGATCAATCATCATATGGAACGGACAGAAATGTGTGAAGTTGAGAGACTCACTGATGTTACACAAGGCATAGCAAGATTTTGTCATCCTCGAAATAGAAATTGGAATGATTGATGTTATGATGGAATATTTTAATTTAGTTCCTCAAATGAATTTGAAACCAAAATATGTGACAGGGATATTCAAGCAAGTGTCCTTCTTTTGCTGTTTGCCCAATGTGCCTGATGGAGACAGTATTGACCCTTCTCAATTACTCAATAGACAAGTCATGGATGAAACACTTGCATGGATTAACTGAGAATCCTATTATGTGAGCATGCATGAATGTTTTTTGTAATCCAGTAATGACAATGGCTGCTCACACTGAGGTGACAAAAAATGTTGATACAATGCTTCAATTTAGAACCACCCGCAAGACATCATTTTAGACCTTAAGCACATTTTTAGTGAAAAATACTCATTTCCAAAGACTTCCCAGGTTGGAGTAATGGTTCCATCAGGCACAAGATTTTTTTTGCCTAAAATCATCCACAATTGGATTGTTCATTTTAATGGTAACTGAGAGAGATGTTGCAAATCATCAACATGCTACACAGTAATAATAATACTATTAATATTAATAATCCTTGCATTTGATATTGTGCTTTTCACATCTTCTAGACGTCCCAAAGCACTTCACAGAATATACAGGTATCCCTCGCCAACCGCGGGGGATATGTTCCTGTAAACCTCCGTGGTTGGTAAAATCGGGGTTGGAAAATGCAGGGCCCCTATGGGAAACATGGGGATAGGGGAAGTAAATTCACATTTCATAGAACTAAATACAAAAAAAACATACAGTTATAACATACATGGGAATAGGGGAAGTAAGTTTGGGCGCATTGGCTGCCAAGATCTGCAGCAATCCTCGAGGCTGTCTGACTGACTGACCGATCTACACACAGACACACAGAGAAAGAGAGACATAGAGGGTGGAGGGGGGGAGTGACATGGAGGGTGGGGGCTGTCTGACTGACTGATCTACACACAGAAACAGAGGAGGTGAGAGAGAGAAGGGGGTGGTGCAGGAGAGGGGGAGTGGTGGGGGGGGTGGGGGAAGAGAAGGTGAAGTAGAGAGAAGGTGAGAGAGAGAAGGGGGGGTGGCGGAGAATGGGGGTGGGGAAGGGGGGGTTTGGGGGAAAGAGAAGGTGAAATAGAGAGGTGAGTCAGAGAGAGAGATCTCTATAGCACTGTGATACACTTACAGAGAGAGAGAGAGAGAGGATGCAGAGAAGCGACAATAAATTCATGTTACTGTATTTACCTTAATCCTAAGAGAGAAGCATTGTCGCTGGTTGATTGCAACATCGCAACTGGGTCCTAGTGCTAAAAGCTAGCACAAAGCGACATTGAGGTTGGTTGATGCAACTGGGTCCAAACGCTAAACACCAGTGTTAGAGTTAAAATCCGCGGATAAGCAGGGGTTATAAGCCGTGGTTTGCAAGGGTTGTCACATTTAGCAAACCGTAGATGCGTGAGTTTCGCGGTTGTCAAGGGCGTGGTTGGGGCGGGGTACCTGTACTGTAAAGTGAATTGTCTGATGGGTGTTGTGTATGAAATAGATACACCTATAGGTTACACATTAATACACAAGGCACTACAATTTGCGGCGTTCCTTATTTAATATTGGCATAAATTATCACCAGCAGGTGGCAGCACACCCTCCAGGTAAGTGGTTGATTGTTTTCACATCTTAGCACCTGTTTTATTCATCTAAGGCTGGGCAATTTTATTTGGGCATTTAAGGCCCTACCTTGGTCTCTGTTATTTTTGTTATGATATTTCTGTGGAGAAGAGTTGAAATGTGCACTCCACTGAGCCCCACAAAACTGCTTTCTATCAGTCAAGAAGACTAGGCCAGTGGTTTCTTGACTGGTTGATAAAAGTATTTTTTTTTAACCCTGATAAGCACACCATGCATCACAAATATATAAGTGGGATGGCAGATACAAAAAGCTATCGAGCAAATAATGAGGTTACAGGAAGTAAAATATTGAAACCTTGCATTTGCTATAGCGTCTTTCGCATCAGGAGGACACCCCAAAGTGCTTCACAGGAAATATTGTAAAGTGTATTTACAGTACTACATATTTGTAGGCAAATTTGTAAGCAGCCCGATTGCACTCATAATGCCACAGAAATAACCATGGCACAAATGATCAATTGTTTCAACAAGAACAACAACTTGCATTTATATAGCGTCCTCAACGCCAAGCAGCATTTTCAGAGCGCTTAATAATGGCGGAGCCTGAGGCTGAGCCAGAGAGAGGGGGAAGGTGACCGCAAGCACGATCAAAGAGAAAGGTCTTCAGGCGCGACCTGAAGATGGGAAAGGAGGGGACAAGACAAAGAGGTTGAGGGAGGGAGTTCCAAAGTTTCTGAAGATTGTCAGCCAGGAAATTGGGAGAAATTCCCTTCACTTTTCAAGTAATGCAATGGGATCTTTAACATTCACCTGAACGGGCAGAGGAAACCTTTGTTTAAGATCTCATCTGAAGGATAGCACCTCTCCCAGCGCCGCACTGAAGCGTCACCTCAGACCTTGTGAGCTCATGTCCAGATGTGTAGTTTAACCCACAACCTTCTGACTCACAGGCGAGAGTGCTATCATTGTGATAGGCTCCACAACCTGGGATACGGAGTGTGGAAGGTTACATTGGAACTGTATAGGATATTGGTGGGGCCACAGTCAAGAGTATTGTGTTCAGTTCAAGATTTTTTGTTACAGGAAGGAAATGAAGATAGATTGGTTACAATGTAAATTAAAAAACAAATATAAAAAACAAGCTGCTTATATTGGACCTTTTTCCACAGGAGCAGAGGAGATTGAAGAGTGATACGAAGAGAAGTTCAAGGTATTACAGGGGCAAAGTAGTTTTCTGTTCTGACGAAGGGTTGTGGACCCGAAATATTGGCTCACTTTTCTTTCTCCATAGATGCTGACTGACCTGCTGAGTGTTCCCAGCGATTTTCTGTATTTGTTTCAGATTTCCAGCATCTGCAGTATTTCGCTTTAATTACGCATCTCCTTCACTTGGGGAATTAAGAGTCAAAGGGGCATAGTTGGCAGAAAAATTGGGGGAGAAGTCAGAGGAATTCATTCGGGTTTAGAATTAATTGCTTCAAATGACTATTGTGACTGGATCAGTAGAATTGTTCAAAAGAGAAGTGGATATGATTCTGAGCAGGAATAATATTAAGGAAGAGAGGGAAAGAACTGGAAAGTGGATTCATGTAAGGGCTTCTTAAAACATGGGTACTGACAGTACAGACACAATGATCCAAATGACCATCAGATGATCAGATTACCCACTGTTTTAGAACACACAGCAAAGTCTCAATGACAGACACACTGTCAGGAATGGCAGAATATTATCATCATAACTGTCTTCACAAGATGATAACAATTCCCAGGTTGCACAATTGTTAATTTGTTTCTAAAAATTTGTAATTTATACTTACTTAATAATCCAGGATTTGGGAATCTCCAAGACTCATTATATGTTGAATACTGTGGGTGAGAGTAATGGCTCCCAGAAAACTCGCTTCCTGGAAATGAAAGAAGAGAACATGAGGAAGGTTCAACAGCAACAACTTATTTTAATATTTTGTATAGCATAGGAACATAGAAACATAGGAACAATAGTTCCTATTCCTAATTTTAAGATTATACCTTCCTGTTTTGGATTTCTCCACTAGAGGAAATAGCTTCTCTGTATCTACCCTAACAAATCCCTTTGTCATCTTAAATACCTCAATCAAATCACCCCTCATCCTTCTAAACACAAGGGAGTACAATCTAAGTTTATGCAGCCTCGTAACTTAACTGTTTTAGGCTGGTAACATTCTGATGAACCTGCGCTGAACTCCCTCCAGGGCCAATATATCTTTCCTGAGGTTTGGTGCCCAAAACTGAACGCAGTTTCCAAATAGGGTCTGACTAACGCTCTATACAGCTGAAGCATCATTTCTTCCCCTTTGTATTCCAAGGCCCTTGAGATACAGGCCGACATTCCATTCACTTCTTTGATTCCTTTTTGTACCTGGGAACTAGTTTTTAGTGATTTGTGGATATGGACACCCAAATCTCTTTGCTCCCACATTTCTCCCAATTAAGAAAATAGTCTGACTCATCTTTTTTTCAGTTCATAGTGGATGACCTTGCATCACACATTGGGAAAAGAGCTGGGAAGTGGCATTGACTTTGAATAACTCTTTTCAAAGAGCCGGCACAGACTCGATGGACCGAATGGCCTCCTTTTGTGCTGAAACATTCTACAATTCTATGATACCCTGCTGACTATCTCCGTGTCATTTGCAAACATGGATATAAAACTTTCTCGGCTTTCAGTTGGGCTGGAGAGTGCTTAACAGTAGTGTATTTTTACACAGAGCCAGGGAGACAGAGCCGGGGATAGAGGTGACCATAGACATGGGCAAAGAGAAAATTCTTCAGGTGCAATTTGAAGTTGGTCAAAGAATGGGCAAGACAGAGCGATTGAGGCAACAAGCCCCAGGAATTCGGTACATAGTGGCTAAAAACACACAACGGATGGGGTCAAGGGACATTCAGAAAGGCATTAATCAAGACATTAAAGACATTCTGAGTAATTAGTGACTGGTTGTCCTACAATAGGAGATATCTCAATAGGAACACATCTGGTGAGAAACAATTTGATATTATCACTGCAGCATCATTAATAACCAATATGTACCTCGTCTTAGTTTGCAATTACCAGTTTTATTTTTGCATACAGTTCAACACGTCACTAATTTTACTATATCAGGCGGAACAGCTGGTACTTGTTGATGTGAGAAAGATGCTGCAAAATAACTTGAGATTTATTAACAATCCACCCAACTGGCCTCACTAATTAGTGCCGACTTCTCCCAGGCACTGCGTCAGCGAGATATTCTCTGCACCAACTTCCATATTCCTCTTCTATTTTCTGTTTCTCCTTCGTCCCTCTGCTCTTTGCCTCCATCAGCAGCACAGGATCCTTTTCAAACTCGCACGCAAGGATTATTATTACCAATTTTGGTTCATGAATTCCGGGCTTTAACCTGCTGCAAATAGCTCGCTCCTGAGGTTTACACTGTTTGTACCATAAACCAATTAGAATAAACATTTTTAGCATAAGCTAGGTAAACATGATTACTCCCTGCAACATTAAAAATCCATTAGTTGCATCACTTTGGTGATTTAATTAAATATTTGTGGCTTCCTCCAGAATTCTGTCAGGCAAGCTTCTTTCTCTCCACAACTTTTGCCAAGCCTCATCCAGCGTGCTCCACCACTATCACCCACCTTTTTTTGTTTTGATTTAGTTAGGGGGAAGACGGGGGGATTGATAGCAAATTTCCTGGCTGTGCATATTAATCAGTGCGCAACGGAAAATTTTAAGTCATCAGCTGCAGCCCTGCTCAAATGATTTGAAGCAAGCCGACATTTCGCTGTGTGATTCTCTTCCTTCCCCTCCTGCTCTCAGTCTCTCGGGGGATGCACCAGATTCTGACAGGCTCAGGCTTCCAATTCTGTGTTTTTTATGCCTCAGTGGTCAGGGTGTCAGGCTCCTGCAGTACAGACCAGCGGAGAGCTCGAGGAGTCACTGAGCACCATCAGCTCGGTGACAGAATTGCTCACTTCACCCGAAATATTCTGCATATCGAACAGCCTGCAAAAGAGCGAGGCTGTGCAGAGAAGAGGCAGGAGCCGAGCAAAAACTAAACCAGATCAATGCACGAGGAAACAGCAGCAAGGGCCTTGTATGGAAATGTCCATCAAAGATAATTCTTGACAGCTGAACTGTTCAATCATCAACTACAATGAGACGTCCCAAGAAGAGCACTTTAATAAACACATATGAATTTTAAGTTGAATTCATTCACTCTCTGCCTATACAATATGAGTGTGTGTGTGTATATATTTATATAGTGTGGATCTATACAGTTTGTAGATGTACAGGGTATTAAGTGTTTGTCCCTTATCACCGAATCATACAAAATGTTTTTAATTATTACCAATTCATTAAATCTTAAAAGGACTGTTTGTTTTTCCATTTGCAATAAATTTATCAGTGTGTTTCCACGGAGAATCAAGGTACTGCGGTTTGTAATTTAATAGTCTGTGTGGCTCATTGAAAATTGCTGGCACACGTTTACAGCTAATCAAAGGGACGAATAAGAAATATAGACCCCAATTATTGGTAAACTGAAGAATTAAGTGTTAATGAGAGCAAGAGGTTTTAAGTAGCTCAAAGACCTGGGTGAGTTGTGTGTAGTACGGATAGCAGCAGAACAGACATCATGGAGCACTGTTGTCCGACCGGTAGTGATTTTACAGAGTCTCTTTTACAATGCCTGTTAAACTTCCAATGCCAAGCTCAATACATTTATACAAAGCAGAATTATTAACCTCCATCCCATTGTGTGGCTAAATAAATCGGAATTCGAAGGCCAATTGATCCCACAGCAATAATCACACATGGTTTGATTATCTCCATGAGATCAATTGTGGTCTGTAGATGTGGAACTTGAGGTGTGTGGGTGACAAAAGTGCACTGGGATTAATGTCTACCAGAACTACTGCTCTCCTCAGCGTTAACAAGAACAGCAAATTACACTCATAAAGCGCTCTTCACGTCACAAAAATGTCCCAATGGGCTGAACAGTCAGGGGGTTTTGGACCCCTTTGCAAGCAGCCTCCCATTTGCGAATGTTGTGTGGAGCTGAACCAAATGGGAAAAACGTTGATGTGCAAATTGACTGCTATGTTCGACTACAAAATACAACAACAACAACTTGTATTTATATGGCACCATTCAGAGGGCACACATAACGGTAAACCATGTGAAGCACTTTGAGTTGTACCTCTGACATGAAAGGTGCTATAAAATAATAATAATAATGTTAATATTCTCACTTTGTTCTTGGGCCTTTCTTGTCTGGAGGACAGGGGCAGCCTAATTGTGCACAGCCATGTTCCACAAACAGCCATGAAACAAATGACCAATTTTATTTGGGGGGTTGTTGGTCAGAACACTGGAAGAAACTGCTTTCCACCTAAACAGACAGACTGGACCTTAGTTTCATCACCTCATCCAAAGTACAGCACCTCTGAAAATGCAGCAAATACCCCAGTACTGCGAAGTAGTGTCCTCTTAGACAACATGAGTTCCAAGTCCTGATGTGAGGCTTGAATCTAAACCCTGTGACTGGGAGGTGAGAGTGCTATCACCGAGCCAGGCTGATACAAATCAAATGTATTGTGGAGTCCTGTAGCTCAGTGATTAGAACACTCGCCTTGCAAGCGAGAGACCTAGGTTCAATTCCTTGGCCAAGTTTCCTTACTCCACACGTCTGATAATAATCCCTCAAAAAAACCCAATAATAATTTGGTCACTCAATCCACGACTATTTGTGGTACATTGCTGTGTGGAATTGACTGCCACAATTGGCTCGTAAAATATGCAGTCAATTCACTTCACAGTATATCCCACAGCCCCTCCGCCTTGCTTCCTCCCTTTCCTCCTTCAAGGCTGGTCTCAAAACCTTCCTCTTCGACCACGTCTTCGGCTCCCCAACTAACTCTTACCCCTCTCCTTCCCCCTACCCTGACCCTACTCCCCCACCCCCACTCCGCTCGGGTCCCGACCTGACTGTTCAGCGCTTTGGGACGTCCTCCCGACGTGAAAGGCACTATATAAGTGCAATTGTGTTGTTGTTGTATATTCTGTGAAGGGCCTTGAGAATGTCTCGTTGACATGATAAGGCACTATATCAAATGCAAGGAATATTATTATTGTTATAAAACAGAAGAGGACCAACAGTAGTGACAAAAGACCATAGTCAGTGGGAAGGACTCTAGAACCAGCTAATAATAATAATAATAATAAAATAATCCCTGCATTTGATTTAGCGCTTTTCACATCTTCTTGATGTCTCAAAGCACTGCACAGAATATACTGTAAAGTTAATTGACTATATTTGTGAGTGAAACGCAACAGCCAATTGCACACAGCAGTGTCCCACAAACAGCCGTGGATTGAAATTACCAATTTTATTATTGGATTTTTTTCTTGAGGGATTATTATCCCGAAAAAGCAATCCACCTATCTGCTAATAAACCAGGTTCCTACTTACTGCTAGATAAACACAGGCGTGTAGAGTAAGGAAACTTGGCCAACATTTCACCCTGCCGGGAATAGAACCCAAGTCTCTCGCTTGCAAGACAAGTGTTCTAACCACTGAGCTACAGAACTCCTAACATTGACAATTATTTTGATTAGTTTTGTAGTAACTTACAGTAATAGCCACATCTTATTATTAACATAAATAAATATTCCTTAACTGATTTCTGAATAATATATACCTATGTATAATTACCACATTTCTAAAACATTGACTGAACTGATGTGAAGCTCATTCTTCAACATCATCAGTGATTTATAAATGCCATAATTACACATTCCTTATTCAGAAATCTCACAAACTAGACCACTGTATACAGTGATTAAAATGCTTCAAAGCGCTTTCGGAGGCTTTCATAAAGAAGTCATGCAATACCAATAAAGTTAAATGAGACTGTGTGTCTCACTAACCTTACCCAGCCTCTAAACTTGTTCAGAATATCTCAAAAGCATGCTTTGCTACAGGAAAAATATCACTTGATTGTGCTCACTGAAGCAGACTGTTTATGTCACCTTGAGGCAGTACATTCTAAGCTTCTGTTGGATGATGTAAGGAGGCTAGAGTATGTGTAGACAAAGTCCATGAATAAAATCAGGTCAGGCTAGAGTATAGAGCCTTCTACTCTTTTCCCTGTCTCCTCTTTGGTTGTTTCTTTTGGGTATGAAACAATGACTGTCCAGTGCCTTGGGATGTTCTCCTGACTTGGAAGGCACTATACAGTGTAATTTTGTTGTTGTTGTTGTTGTTGTATAGTTGAGAAAAGGAAGTTGTTGTAGATTTCTAAGGGCGTGAGACATTTTAAAGTGAGAACCTGCTTTTATGTAATGAGACAAGATCCTATAGCTCTGACTAAGGATTGGTTGGGGCTGTGGGCTGGGTTCAATTCTTGAACTAGTTGTCTTCAAATAATTCTATGCATTTTGCATAAAACCTAAAAATAGTAATACGTTTTAATATAAATATACAGTTAAACATACTGAATGCTTAGGCATAGTAATGGAAAATAATTTAAGTCATAATTGTTTCTCATTCAATGTGTTTAGATGGAGTGGGAATTTTAAACAAATGAGCATTTCACTAACACAATTTAAGGAGAATAATCAACACAACAATATTAATTAAACAACAAAGTACTGTACTTCCCCAGGTTTTATGATCTGGATTATATTGCGAAGATCATTAGGACTCCCTAAATCTCTTCACCAAATTGAATCTACAGCTCGTCTGAATAAAATGTCACCATATTCTCAGAACAGTTAGCTGTGCAGCAGTTTTTTTTAAAAAAAAACTTGATCTAAGATAAAATAAAAGTATGTTTTCTGTTTACAACCAAACAGTACTGATATGGAAGTGTACAAAGGACATATAAAACCTTGAATACTTTTTTTTAAGTTAGTCAGTGGAAGGAAAGATAAATTCAAATGTGCATCTTTGCCAACTAATCCCTGGTGGCACAGCAACAAAAACAAAATTACTCTTGTAGCAAGGCGCTGGAAAGTCATTGTTTCAGGACCTTGCAAAGCATAGCATGAGCTGACAAGGGGCCGGGTGAAGAGAATTGGGTTGTTTGAGGGCTGTGTCTAGCTTGATCTTGTATTTGGGATACCGGTTCAGGGATTTGTCATATTATAATAAATAATAATAATCCTTGCATTTGACACAGTGTTTTTCAAGTCTTCTAGACAACAACACAACCACAAAATTACATTTATATAGCGCTTTTCACGTCGGGAGGACGTCTTAAAGCGCTTCACAGAATATACTATAAAGTGAATTGACTGTATATTTGTGGGCAAAACGCGTCACACAATTGCACACAGCCACAAACAGTCGTGGATTGAAATGACCAATTTATTATTGTTTGTTCTTCAAGGGATTATTATTAGGCGTGTGGAGTAAGGAAACTTGGCCAAGGTTTCACCCTGCCTGGAATTGAACCCAGGTCTCTCGCATGTAAAGCGTGTGCTCTAACCACTAAGCTACAGGATTCCACTCTTACACTTAAGATGCAACAAATACAACTGGAGTTTGCCAGCCTAGCCTAGCAATGCCTGTGACAAATGGCTTGAGGCGTAAAGTTGGGAGCCCGTGGAGGATGGGTGCTGCCATTTATTAAAATAAATAAAAGTGGATAAACTGTGCCCTTTCCGTTCTCGACCGATACAAGTGGAATGTAATGTTAGAATGAACATGTGTTTAATAAACACCAAAAACCCCTGGAGAAATGTCTTCAAACTCCAAATCAGCACTGCGGCCACCATGTGTGTCATTAACAGTCACATGGCATTAATATTCCATCAGTGAGCGATGAGCGGCAGATTCAGGTGGCCATGTCTTGCTGTGAAGTAATTGTCCCACTCTTGGCCTGCAGCAGCATCCATGAAAATTTAATGCTTCCCACAACACCGGTATGAAATATTTCAAATAGTAATTGCTGAAACACCAAAATAATTACTCCCCTTGAATTTATCACTTTCCATTTTTCAATGAACTGCGCTCTTAGCCATTCAAATTAAATTACAGACAGTTTGAATAAAGTGTAAAGACTCCCGTGGGGAGGGGAAAAAAAGGAAAGGAACAATAATATATATTATTTTCCGTGTTGTTTTTTTTTGTGTGATTCTCGGAAATCTGGAGAAATGTGACCCTAGTGAGGCAGATCCAAGTATCTCCATTTGTAGTGACTCTGGGTCTCTCCTATGTCTAGTTGAGGAAAAGTATGGATCTATTATATATGTAGTGAGGCAGGGTCTAGATCTATCATGTGTTTAGTGAGGCAGAGTTCACGTCTCTCCTGTAATTCATTGAAAAGAATCAATTAAATAGTATTGTTAGCCAACCAGGCACACAACTTCACAAATGCACACAACAAGATGTTATTGTCCCAGTGTTGCAGTACTGTTTGCACTTCCACTTTGAAGCCTGGTGGGGATAAATGAACATGCGAATAATTGGCGTGTGGATAACTGTAAAACCTACAACAGCCTAAAAGGTGAGATCCTGAAATAAACTCCAATGTACATTTGTGGTCGTGTGCTCAGAATAGCGTGTACAACAACATTAACAAGAAGAGATTACACTTGTAAAGCACTACCATGTCGAGAGGAGTTCCCAAAGACTGCGCATGTCCCAAGGCAGGAGGGTGACAAATAGCAGAAAATTTGCAAGACCAGGCTCTCAATGGTAAGATGATTTCAGCTTGTTAAACTTCAGCGGTTTCCCATCACACATTGAGGTCACCAAGCGTTGGTTCTTGCTAACTTACGCTTCATATTTTCAGGGATTAATAAATCATCCCTCGAGAGAAAGAATGTCCACTCCATTGTAGACAAATGGAAAATTCCATGCATAGGTGAATACATAAGCGGAACTTAAACCTGGTTTGGATACAGAAGTAAGTTAATGGGTTCTGTCTGACACCTGCTGACAAAGCAAAATAGGAAGCAGAACGAAACAAAAGAGTAAAATAGAATGTGTTTGAGCCCATTTCAGTGGGGTGGTAAAGGACTTTGTGGGAAATGAAAAAGATAAGTACAAACCCAAGACAAAGGGGCAGTATAAGAAATTCCAAAGTCACCAAAAAGCGAAGGTATGTAAAGCATACAATCAAAACAGACAGCATTGACGACTGAGTTATATAAAAGGACTTGAGTTAACTAAATGGAATATTAGAGAAAAATAAAGCAAAATAAACACAGACTAGACTGTAAGTGGGATCGGAAGAGTTGTGTTAACAGAGTGCTAATGACCAGTAATAAATTAGGAAGAGATGATGGAAGGAGATTGCAAATTTGTTGAATATATTTTTTACATTTTTCATAGATCAGCCCCTTGGGACATCCTCCCGACGTGAAAGGTGCTCTATAAATGTAATTTTGTTTGTTGTTGTTGTTATTGTTGTAGATCCAGTTGTTTGGAATCAGAATAGTGGGCATCAGTACTACATGTGCTTTAAAAAAATTGAGAATTGAAAAGTCTACAATTGGGATCAAATTAATGTACCCAAGGATCCTCAAGGAAATGCAAGATAAATAGCTCAGGCGCTGGTTAATATTTTCAGAGCTCTGTATACACTGGAACTGTGCCTAAAGACTGGAGGATAGAGCAAATGTTATCCTGTATTCAATAAAGGATTGAGACATGAGCCCTGAAATTACAGACCAGTTAGTCTAATATCTGCAATGGGAAATATACTTCAGAAAATTACTTATGGGATATTATCAATGCTCATCGAAAGAGCGCAGATGCTGAGAGGAATAGTCATTATGGGTTTAAAAACAATAATGCCTTATAAATCCCCGGGAATTCTTTGAGGAAGTAACTAAACTGGTGGATGAAAGCTACCCAGTGAATATAATTCACTTGGGTTTTCAACTGAAATTGAATAAAGTTTCACTACGTGAGGTTTTAATGGAGATTAAAGCTCGTGGAATTAATGGAAGATTAGTTGTTGGATTGAAAACAGAAATAAAAGGCAGACGGCAATGATACAAGGGATCGATCTGTCTGGAGGTAGTAACTGGTGGAGTTCCATTCTGATCTGGGTACCCTGCTCGCTATATTTGCATCACAAAATGTGTTGATACCAGACGATGTGGGCAGGGTTCAAAATACAATTGTTATATAATTTATTCAAATATAATATACCCGAGTACATCACATATCATAATGCGATCAGCTAAACTCCTGATAAACCATCACTCCATTTGTGTGAGTTTCGGTTTCCTGATTTGTCGCATGATAAATCAAGAAATATTCAATCAGCAAAATTTATCGTGTTGGCCAATCGTAAAGGTTAGCTACCACTGACAGACAGTATGTGATGATATAAGCCAGCGTCTTATTATCAGGAGTTGACTATTATTACATTTTATTATTTATTATTAATTCTGTATTATTAAGTTTCCTTACTCCACACCCCTAATAATAATCCATCAAAAAACTCAGGAATAATGTGCTCACTCAATCCACGATTGTTTGTGGGACACGACTGTGCACTCCATATAACACAATAAGTTTGCAACTATAGTAAAAGCCCGTTTATCCGGCATGCTCAGGACCTGGCCAATGCCAGTTAAAGCGCGTGCCGGATATTCGTCCGAAAACGCCCCTCCAAAAATAATAATAAATTTTCCGGATAAATTCCAGTTAATCAAATGCGGATTTTTTTGTGATGCCGGTTATACAGAAGTTCCGGTTGATCGGGTGCCAGATAAATGAGCTTTTATTGTATATACAAGAGAACCAAGTGGGAGTCTTCACCCCCCACCACTCCCATATTATAGCGCTACCTCACTACAGAGCACAGGTCTACGGTGAACAGTGGGAATGGGAAGCTCAATACACCAGCTTCCAGTGTGACTAGCCGGCACAGGAAATTATATCAGCTAACATTTTTGAGCACTTCATTTGTAGCACAGCCTTTGAGCTAATGGAACCAAGGGCCTCATGTTATAACCAAGTATCCTAAAATATCTTACCCTAATGGACAACTTGCAGCATGTAACTGTGCAAACCGTGGGTTCAATTTCTGAGTGGTGGTTAGTTAGCTGGGGTGAGCTAGATGCAGTCTAATTGACCTGAATGTTCCTAGATTTTTCCAACGTTTTCAGCGCTCCCCATCTCAGCAACTACAGGGTCCAATCTGGAAGACAACCCTTTTGTTGCAATAGTGAGCATGAGTTCAACATAGGTGCCGAGCGTTGGTAGGCAGACGCAAGTGTCAATAAATGTAGAGTACTGTATATTGAATCGAATAGCAAAGGGCACTATCTAAATGCAAGTTGTTGTTGTAAAGTTGTTGTCATGGGGTTCTGTAGCTCAGTGGTTAGAGCACTCGGCTTATAAGCGAGAGACCTGGGTTCAATTCTAGGCAGGGTGAAACCTTGGGCAATTTTCCTTACTCCACATGCCTGATAATAATCCCTTGAAAAATAAACAAAATTAAATTGTTACTTTCACTCCACGACTGTTTGTGGGACACTGTTGTGTGCAATCGGCTGCCACGTTTCGCCCACAAATATACAGTCAATTCACTTTACAGTATATTCCATGAAGCCTTTTGAGATGTCTAGAAGATGTGTAAAGCTCTATATCAAATGCAAGGATTATTATTATTATTATTAAAGATGTGAACACATGAAGAGATGGGGATCGGCAGGCCTGGAGCAGAAACTAGACCTGGCTGTGATTACAATCATTCACTGAAAGTTTCCAGACAATGTCAAGCTGCTGTCAACAAAACTAAAGGGAGAGTTGTTTCAAATATAAGTTGACTCCGGCTTGAAAGAGGTTATTCTAATGTTATATAGATCACATCTGGAATATTATAAACAGTTTCAAGGACACTTTCACTTCTCAAGAGTTAGACTGACTGTTACACTGACAGGGGCACACACATCTCCCTATAAGTACACACATACAGGTCTCAGATAGTTATACACTTACTGACAATTACACACACTCACTGACAGGTATGCACACTCTCATGATAGTTACATATACTCACCAATAGATGTACACATTCACTGACAGTTACACACTCACTGACAGTTACACACTCACTAGCAATTACACACACTCACCAATGGATACACACACTGATGGTTACACACACTCACCAATAGATAACACACTCATTAACAGTTACACACACTCATATGCAGTTACACACATTCACTGACAGGTGTGCACACTCACTGAGTTATACACTCACTGACAGTTACACACTCACTGAGTTACACACTCACTCAGTTACACACTCACTGACAGTTACACACACTCACTGACAGTTACACACTCACTGACAGTTACACACTCACTGACAGTTACACACACTCGCTGACAGTTACACACTTGCTGACAGTTACACTCACTGACAGTTACACACTTGCTGACAGTTACACTCACTGACAGTTACACACACTCACTGACAGTTACACACACTCACTGACAGTTACACACACTCACTGACAGTTACACACTTGCTGACAGTTACACACACTCACTGACAGTTACACACTTGCTGACAGTTACACACTTGCTGACAGTTATACACACTCACTGACAGTTACACACTTGCTGACAGTTATACACACTCACTGACAGTTACACACTTGCTGACAGTTACACACTCACTGACAGTTACACACACTCACTGACAGTTACACACACTCACTGACAGTTACACACACTCACTGACAGTTACACACTCGCTGACAGTTACACACACTCACTGACAATTACACACACTCACTGACAGTTACACACTCACTGACAGTTACACACTTGTTGACAGTTACACACTCAGTGACAGTTACACACACTCACTGACAGTTACACACACTCACTGACAGTTACACACTTGCTGACAGTTACACACACTCACTGACAGTTACACACTTGCTGACAGTTATACACACTCACTGACAGTTACACACTTGCTGACAGTTACACACACTCGCTGATAGTTACACACTCGCTGACAGTTACACACACTCACTGACAGTTACACACTTGCTGACAGTTACACACTCGCTGACAGTTACACACTCGCTGACAGTTACACACTCGCTGACAGTTACACACTCGCTGACAGTTACACACACTCGCTGACAGTTACACACACTCACTGACAGTTACACACTTGCTGACAGTTACACACACACACTGACAGTTACACACTTGCTGACAGTTACAAACTCACTAACGTACACATTCACTGACAGTTACACATTCATTACCGGTTACACACACTGACACTTGGACACACTCACTGACAGGTACACATACTCACTGACAGGTACACACTGACATTTACACACTCTCATTGACAGTTACACTCACTGACAGTTACACTCACTCACTAAGACTCAATGCCAGATTGATAGTTTTGTTGTGGGGAAGGAAGCAGATTCTCAAGTGACTGATGTTTGAGTTCAATATGTTCTGTTAGCAGAGATCTGTCTGAGCTGATCTGATTTCTGAGAATGTCTGTGTTTGAGGTAAGATTCTACAGCTGACTGTCTCTATTTTGTTCCATGTTTATGTTATTTGTTCAACAGCAATAAACTTACATTGAGAATAAAAAATAATAATAATAATAATCCTTGCATTTGATAAAGCCTCATCTCATCTTCAAGACGTCTCAAAGAGCTTCACAGAATGTATTGTAAAGTGAATTGACTATATTTTGATGGCAAATGCGGCAGTCAACAGGGCACAGCAGTGTCCCACAAACAGTCGAGGATTGAATGACTAATTATTATTTTGTTTTTAATTTCCAAACGGGGAATGTGGCCAGTCTGTGGTTTACTATTGAGAGCATCCGATTTGTAAAACACACATCTCAGCAGCTCTGTTATGTACATAACATTGGGTATAAAATATCTTCACACAGCAGAGAAAGGGGCAGAGTCCAACACTACGGGAATATGTGTCATGTATATCAACTCGTCACTGAGACAGTCCATTAACAGCACGTATTCTTTCAACAACAAGTTCGATTTATATAGCGCCCTCCAAGCCGGACGGCATCTCAGAGCGCTTCACAATAACAGATCCCAGAGGCGAGCCAGGGGCAGGGGGAGAAAGGTGACCAAAAGCCCGGTCGAAGAGAAAGGTCTTTAGCTGTGACCTGAAACTGGGAAGAGAGAGGGCGAGGCAAAGGGAGTGAGGAAGGGAGTTCCAGAGCCTCGGGGCATAATGGCTGAAGGCATGGCCACCGATGGTGGAGCAGAGGATTCAGGGGGCCAGGCCTGGTGGATTGAAGGCAACAGATGCTGGTTTGAGAGAGGAGGTTGGAGAGGTAGGGGGGTTGAAGAGGGGTGGAGGAGAGTAAGTGTAATCATTCTTGTATCATTGTAAAAAGATGACTCAAATTATTTTTGTTTTGTGAATTGTTCTGCTCGAGTAAGTGACTGGATGTGGAAACCTGTTGTATTTCAGGCCTGGCACTGTCAGTGTTAACACTCCCAGTTATGGCCTGATAAACCTCTTCCTCACTGTGCCTGGAGTGTCCCTCCGACCCGCAGCTCAAGAGAGACATCTGCCACAGCCGTGTCACACAACCATCACCCAGACCGCCAAAGATCTGCCCCTTTCTCAGTCACACTCTCAGTTATACTCTCGATAACCTTTTGTCAGTCACACTGTCAGTCACATCGTCAATAATGTTTTTTGAAATTGCGACTGAATCCACGACTGTCTGTGGGACGCTGCTGTGCACAAATGGCTGCCTCGTTTTACCCACAAAATATACAGTCAATTCACTTGACAGTATATTCTGTGAAGTGCTTTGAGACATCTCGAAGACGTGAACTATATCAAATGTAAGGATTATTATTATTATTATAACCTGCCAATTTCTCAGCGTAGCTATCAGTTATACCATTAATAACCCGTCCCTTTCCCAGTCACTCAGTATAGCCCTGGATTAAGGGCTGGGTTTCTGCACCCAACAATCAAAGAGGATGTTTTGATCCCCATCAGTCTAGACGAGATTCAAACTCAGCTCCCAGGAACAACCAGTTTGCAAACCCCTCTCCCTCCACCACTCCATTTACCAGTAACATTTCCTCTGTGGGAGGGAGCCACTGGCGATGCCAAGTCCCTCCACAGGCAGAGGTGACTGGTCAGCTGACAAGTGGAGATACCTCTGTCTCGCTGATGGCATATTCAGTCACTGATACGCAAAAGTGTGCATTCAATTTATAAATGATGATTGTTTCAATTGCTTTTGCAGTCAAGGAAAATCAATCAAAACAGCTGGATATTGTAACCTTGTCATTTCCACTGATATTTATACTGATAAGTTAGATATTCTACTTGTGGAAAGCTGTCTTTTTCTACTCAGTGACATATGATAAACACACAACAATATACAGTATATATATATATATATATATATATACACAGTATATATGTATACGTTTCCTTACTCTACAAGCCTCAAGACAGAAGAAAATAATAAAGTTGGTCACTTCAATTTGTGGTACACTGCTGTGTGCAATTGGCTGCCTTGTTTCACCCACAAATATACAGTCAATTCACTTTATAGTATATTCTGTGAAGCACTTTGAGACATCTGGAAGACATGATAAGCGCTAGATCAAATGCAAGGATTATTAATATTATATTAATGTATATTAATATTATAATACTATATGTGCACAATCCGCACAACATACACAATATACTAATATACAATGGCACACATGTACACCCACACAAAGATAGCCACAATATTGTGTACACTTATACAAGCAGAGATCCACGCGGAGAGTTACAAGGATTTCTTATGAACCATTATGGATCGGTAATGTGTGTGAATGTGATGAGCAGGAGGAATGTCACTAAAGACATGGCAAAAAAGTATAAACAGTCAGAATTTCCCTCAGATTTAATAATGATTTAGCCTTCTTAATAACTGCCAAGGAAATAAGTTTACAACGTTCATTGATAACCCCAGACACTTAAAATGTAGGTACACAGATTGGGAATGTGAGACACGGTGAGAACAGATAGGTGAGATACAATGAGAACATACAGGTGAGACACAGTGAGGACAGGCAGGTGAGACACTGTGAGGACAGGGAGGTGAGACACTGTGAGAACCTGGACAGAGAGAGACCTGGCACATAGAGCCCTGAACACAGAGGCCAATCTGATGCTAATAAGAAGAAGAAGCATAATAATAACAACAATAATCATTGCATTTGATATAGCGCCTTATCACAGCATTGAAGAGTCTGAAAGTGCTTCACAGAATACACTATAAAGTGACCTGACTGTACATTTTGAACTTTAAGGCCTGACAGAAGAAGGCATGGCAACGCAGCATTCTAATATACACGCCTTGTAGTTTATTCTTGCCTAAGTGTTTTCCATTCATGCGTCCAACTCAATGTGATGGGTGTAGTTTAACGTCCTTTGCTGTCAAAGAGACAAAGCTACTCAGCCCTTCAGTTCCTTTTAAACTATATTTGTTAATAGGTGAAGTAGAGGACACCTTATCTGTGCAGAAATTAACTCCATGATTTATATACACAAGACAGTTAGGTTTCTGGAGCTTCCCAAGCAAGTCTTTCGATATCTACTTCATTGTTTAAACATAACATTTTAATATTTCACAAATGAAACAGTCAAGAGGATCACATGTGGAATTGTATGTGATTTAGCACCAAAAGGATTACCTTTCCCTGGAGGCTGAAAAGGATGAAAAGTTTCATTGTAAAATGCTAGGAGATTTTTGAATCATGTTACAGGCATCAAGAAACAATCAAAAGAAACCAAAAAAATGAATAAAAGTCTCACAACTAAATTTTTTTTAATGTAAAATAACTGCTATTCCGATACAGATTTCAGGAATAGGTATTGAATTTATGTACGATACATATTACTGTGTATATGTGTGGTTATTTTATGTGTGTGATACAAATTACACACTATTTATTTGTGAACTGCTTTGAGATATCCCCCCAGATGTGAAAGTTGTTAAGACATGAAAAGTTCTATAGTGAATGCAAGGATTATAATTATTATTATATCATACGTAAGGATGCTCCATCTGTCTGTTTATAGCCTATAAATACCTCCTTTAAACTTTTTTAAAAAAAATTATAGATACGTTACTGCATTGGTACTTTTGACATTTCATTATCATCTGCAATATATTCCCTTCGAATTAAGTGCCCTTTTTAATCAGGAAACATTTCTGTCTGTAAACAAGATCATCATCTTCAACCATTACACGTTGATCAATTCACCCATTCCTTTACTCCGGACAGAAATACCAATGATAATTTCCACCCTTCATAGTAGCTTACAGTATAATTTGAGTGCATGTGTTTCATTGGAAGAAGATCGATGCCCTGTAGTCATAGAAAGAGTTCTTCCCTCACATTCCCTAGTGGCCTGCAGCTGTGGGCAGACAATGGGAGACCGTTTCCTATCAGCCTCAACCTTTGATATTCTAGAGAAAGTTTTGTTGAGGGGCTCAGAGGGAATGAGCCCACCCTTGGAGGAGCTATAACCACTGAAGAACGGTTACACGTAGAAGTGACTGATTTATTTGACTGAAACTAGCCAAAGTGTCATTCACAAAGTGCCCCAAGATGCCTCTTGTGCATGTAACTACTTGAGGGTGGGAATGGATAAGCTCTGCTGACAGGGATTTCAAATGAAGCAGCCTGCTGAATGCACAACTGACAGCTCGACTGTGGAATTAGGACTATTTGCATGCTAATTTTCACGTTGCCTTAACTTGCCACCAGACCTATAGCAATGAGTGGCTCCTGCATGTTTTGAAAAATGCTTGACTGATCTAGTTGCGTTAACGAGCAAATTATGGTAATTCTGTTATTACAAATGCAAGGAAATTTCTAAACAGGAAAATGTGGGGAGTGGGGTGGGGTGGCGGAGTGGGATTGTTGAGGGAACAGTTTTTAACAATGTTTATATATCAATCGATTGACAGATTTTTTTTCTCAAAAATATTTGCTTTCGTGGGTAAAATTTCATATTCCACAGGGAAAATGAAAACTTCAATTAAATATCATGTCATTCACTCAAGCAAACCATCCAAAGTATTAGACTGCATTAGAACAGGTAGCTAGGACACAATGACTGCCCACTTGTAAACAATTGTAACAGGAATTCTGCCTATACACACAAGGAACAACAGTATGTGAATTCTGTGGAGCAAAAAAAAGAATCCACTTCATCAAGATATCACTGTTCCTCTACGTCTGATGGGGTGTGAGGGGCTTATTTAAAATTCTTGTTCACACAAAAAATAAGCAAAATAGGAACCGCAGTTGTGAGCGCTATATATAAACACACACACACATGCTTGCTTACATGGGCATACATACACACAAAGATAGGTCTGTTAGAAAGAGTAATGATAATAAGCAATGAGGCAAGTTTGTTATCCGGTACAGATTTTAGTTTTGCATGAATTTTCATGCGAGTTTCTATTCTTTTTCAATTCACTGCTAGATTGCCCTGGGTACTTTGTTGTAAACAGAATGGTTTGTGTGTCTCCTTACACAGCTGCTCTCTAGTTTACACTTAAAAAACTCCAACTGTAATGAAAAGTAATGGTAAGGAAATGAATAGCAAAGCCTCATTTTGCAATCTGCTGCACCAGCTCTAGTGACTCCACAGCTCTCCTCTGATTTATTGTATTTAGAGACTCCGCACACAGAGGAAACCAGTTCATTGAGCTTTCTTTCTCTCCCTCCCCACTACCCACCGACAGTGTTGTAGTCTTCCAATAATAATAAATTTTAATATAATAATAAAGTTTACTTTACAGTTCTTTTTATTTTTATATTTTATTTATTTTTTTATTGTTATTTTTTTAAAAAATTTTATTCTTCTCCACAGTCCTGTAGCTCAGTCGCCTTACAAGTTTGATTCCAGGCTGGGTGAAACCTTGGGCAAGTTTCCTTACTCCATGTGGCTAATAATAAATACCTCAAAAAAATTAGTCCTTTCAATCCACGACTGTTTGCGGATACTGCTGTGCACAATTGGCTGCCGCGTTTTACCCACATGTATACAGTCAATTCACTTTACAGTATATTCTGTGAAGTGCTTTGAGACGTCTGGAAGACGTGAAAAGCATTATATCAAGTGCAAGGATTATTATTGTTATAGTCAGAGTTAAATTGCTTGACTATTGTCAGTCATTCTATCAAAGTAACATCTTACTTTGAGGGGGCAGACTCAGAACAATACAGTACAGCAAGCGAGCCCTTCTTTTTAGTTCCTTCCAGATCTAAGCTTCCATTATCAGTACTATCAAATGCCAAACCGCAATCAAAGTCGACGCAGCCTTATAAAGAAGGCTTGTTCTTTCCCAGAAACACCTGCAGAAAAGTGCAGTGCCAGGCACAGTATTGTTCTTGTAGCACCTCAGTCAGATCATTAATAAATAGTCCTGAAAACTAATTTGTTAAGGGTCATTTAAAAATAAAATGCATGTTTTCATTAAAAACAAATTACCGGTCTTCTTAAAGGACAGCTGGGCTTCCGAGTCCTATTAACGACTGGATTTTTACCTACCTCACTATCTCGGACAACAAAACCCTTTTCTGTCCTAGTCTGTTACAGAAATCCCTGGAGATTAGTAAACCTGACAGTTAAGTGAAAGAAGAAATATTAGAGATGTGTCTAAGTGTTTTATCCCTGTGGAGAAGTGGCTGAGTGTACATAGGTTAATGAGACCAGTGTTTTAGTTCTCCTTCCAATGCCTCTTTGAGCCAGTGATGGCTGTGGCAATGCAATACTACAGCACAACACACAGACACCGACTGAGGTATCCACACACCGACACACACACATGTTCAGACTGTTTTAACATCAGCGTTACTTGTGAAACGCTGGCTCTGAGACTCACCGTGAACCATTCCCGTCAGCGTCGGGGCCGAGTAATTGCCCTGTCCAGCAGGAGGCACGTGTGGAGGGTAACCAGGGAGAGTTGTGCTGGCCAAATCGCGACCTGGAGAACAAAAGCAATATGTGAGAGATCTGAGAGCACGCTAGGATGAGCAACATGCATTGATGTGCAAGGTTTTAGTCGGCTGGCCTGCAGCACTAGATGGCTCCTGTTGTGAACAGATCACCCTATACGTACAGCACTGAGATACCTGGCTGTAATGACCACCTTTGAGACTGGATTCAGGTGGCCCTCTTACAGGCAGGTGGTCTTCTAATACAGGTTCACGTGTGATTCATTGGCTTATCATTGTTGTTGACATTGGCCGGTCACTGTAGAGGGAGTGGTCCTTTAAGACAAGCTTTGCTCAGGGATTCGCAAAGATGAGAGCAACCAGTGTAAAGGCATACACTGAACTCAGACCACGTACATCTGGTTATCTCAGATCCTTGTTATGTTGGCATTAGCTCAGATTCTTTTTAATTGGAGGTGTCCTTCTTAGTGTTGATTCATGCAGTTCCATCTATTGGAAAGCGTAAAGAATCTCACACTTATCTAACACTTGAAAAACAACAACAATAACAAAATCACATTTGCATAGCGCCTTTGATGTCGAGAGCACATCCCAAGGAGCTGGACAGTCAGTGCTTCAGATCCAAGCTAGGGTTGGGGTTGGGGAAGGTGGAGGGAAGGAAGAGGAAGGGAGGTGACCGGTGGCACGCTCAAAGAGGGAAAAACTGAGCAAAGGAAGAGGGCTGAGGACAATGCAACATGCGCAAGACTTTAACAGGCCTAACATTATACACAGAGGTAGGATATCAGACCCTTATATTTAAGGCTTGTGTGTTTGAGTTTTAAATACTGCTGTGTTTGGCATTGACTTGTAATACCAGTTACCACCCTACATTACCAGTATCTGCAAGACACGGTACAATGCACAATCCACTTGCCAAGTTAATAGGATGGCAAGTGAAGCAATTACTAATGTGATGACTAGTAATGATTGCCTGGGATGCTAGAAACATTGCCAAGCTATTATTGATGAGGTGCTAGCTAAGACAGTATATGCATAATGACTGCATTGTTAATACGTCAATGGTATAAATTCACACTCAGACCTTTCTAAAGCCATTATTCAGATCCTGTCTCCCTTTCATTTAACCTATACAACTCCAAGAAAAGCTCACACAATTCAAATCAACCGTTATTTAAACAAAGCAATTTATTTCATATTATCTATTGGTAAATTAACCTGTGGCGATGGTTGTGATTAGAACTAATCCTTCATTTCTAATGAGCTGGGTATGATTTCAATTTATTTTTTCTGAATTAATGGAGTTAAATTTTTTTTTAAATGTATTTGTTTCCAATCAAAACATGGCAAGCCTGAAACAGAAATGTGGATATGAAGGTCGCAAATGCCCACCTTGAACAAGTCACATTTTCGCAGAACAAAACACTTGGGATGTGATCGTGTGAACTAAACAGATTTATTTCAACCAGCTAGTTGGAATCACTATGAGTTTCATCACTGACTTGGCCATTTGACTTGCCCAACAATGAAAAAACGAAGCATCATCTTATTCTTACTTTGAAGAAAGCTTAAAATGTAGCTTTTCCTGACACTAGAATTCAATTTTGCCCTCTTTGGCAGATTAATGTAGGAGCTTTCACATAACTCTCGGAGGGTTTAGTATAGTAGATATTCACGGGAGACAGTTTAGGAATGTTACAGACAAATTGGAACAGACACTGTCACTATGCACACGGAAATATCTTCCTACAGCCTTCTAATTTAAGTACGGTACCATGTACTGATTGGGTCTATCTAACTCTAATCTGGCAAGAAGAAAATAATTCAATACCTTAGGAGGATCTATAGCAACGTGTACACTCCTTACTACTGAGGAGGGCGCGTGGTTTAATATCTAAGCCACAGAAAAAGATTAAATCAGATGTTACCACCTTCATTTCAAGGAACACCTCCCAATAGTTCAAAGCATTGCTAACTTTTCACTCAGATCAACAGCTAAAGCTCCAAAATGCCAAACTGAAAATGTTTTTTTTACACAAACACACACACACACAGTTTCACCATTGAAGAAAAATAGAGAATATGAAAATGTTTACCAGCTATGTCCAGCTGACATAGTCTCCACCTCCACACATACAAAATGACAACTCCCACTCTACGCATGTCTTTACATCACCATGTAAAGATGCTGAGGCTGTGATCTAATGATTAATAATCCCTTCAAAAAAAACATGGTCACTTAATCCATGACTGTGGGACACTGTTTTGTGAGCAATTGGCTGCCGTGTTTTGCCCACAAAATATAAAATCAAATTCACTTTAGGGTATACTTTGTGAAGCGCTTTGAGGCATCTCCAAGATGTGATCAGGCTCTATATCAAATGCAAGGATTATTATTTTTATTACTGTTAACATAAAAACTGTACCAGGACTTGATTCAATGATTAAAAATTACGATAATAATCCATACATTTGACTTTGTGTTTTATCATATCATCAAAACATCTAAAAACGCTTCACAGGGTTGCTGAATGGACTTTATTTTGTAGGCAAATGATGAATAAGAATTTACAAGTGACAAAGATCCCTTTGGTGTCTCACCAAGTCTGGATTCTTCATGTCAATCTAAACACAAGGTGTTTGCGACGTGAAGGGTGCTATACAAGTGCAATTTGTTGTTGTTGTTGTTTGCAGTTTGGTTCACTGAGATAGGGAGATTCATAGCCAAGACCTATTCTGCTCTTACCCAAAGTCAATGCACAATCACATAATACTACTACTACTACTACTACTAATAATAATAATCCTTGCATTTGATATCGCGCTTTTCACATCTTCTAGAGTCTCAAAGCGCTTCACAGAATATACTGTCAAGTCAATTGACTGTTTATTTTGGGGCAAAATGTGGCAGCCAATTGCATACAACAGTATCCCACAAACAGTTGTGGATTGAAATGACCAATTTTATTATTGCGGGGTTTTTTTTGGACGGATTATTATTAGGCGTGTGGAGTAAGGAAACTTGCCCAAGGTTTCGCCCTGATCTGCCTGGATTCGAACACAGGTCTCACGCTTGTAAGGCGAGTGCTCTAACCACTGAGCTATTGGAGCTCCAAATCCAAGCAAGGGGCACTAAATAGTCACCAGAGCCACAAACTCTACTTCATCTATTATAGCTCTGGCTTTGGCTACCATCACCTAGCCCAGTGCTGTCACCTAACCCAATAGATCCAGGGCTTTCCTGGTCTCTGTGGCTCAGTGCTAAAATAGCTGATCTAATTACACAATGATACATGAGGAACTTCTGGTTCTTTGGCAACATTTTAAAAATGAGTCTTGTCATGAAATAGAAAAACAACATATTTTGTGGAATTTTGGTATAGTTTGACATCCTGCATATCATCTTTCATTCTCCTGAGGTTACATAAGCATACTTAATAATAATAAATTGCAGTTTTCATGTCAGGGAGACATCTCAAAGTGCTCAAAGTGCTCACTGTGTGTTTTGTAAGCGATCGGATGAACATATCCCATCACGAGCATAAGCTACATTATGAAACACCATTAATGTAAAAAAAATCTAGAAGTGCTTAAGAATGGAAGCAATGCACATCAATTTAGATGTGGGAAAAAAAGCAAGGGTGACTGAAGACAAGGTCAAATAAATAGGTGATTAGGAGTATTTTGAAAGCAGGTAGAGAAATAGCACCTCAAAGTGGCATGGAAGACAGTTCCCGAGGATAGAAGCTGGTTGGTTAAAGCCTCAGTCCCTTATAGTGGAACAAAGGGAATTCAAGTTAGAAAGGCTGGTACATATAGCTACAACAACAACAACAACAACAACTTTTATTTATATAGGGCCCTCCACGCCGGACAGTGTAGCTGGAGTTTTAGCTGCAGCATTAAATTAGCGCATGAACCAACATTAGTCCTGGCATGGCTCTGGTGATGGAGATGTGGAGATCAATCAGATGCGGAGTTTGAACCTCAAGGTGGAAGAGAATACTGAGACAGCATTCTGGTAGTTGTTGGTCCAAGACAATCAGTCATCCTATGAAATGATGTTACATTGTAACAATCGAATACTCTTAGTCATTTCAAACAATGGCAAAGACTATCTTATATCGCCCTCAATACGCAACCCTGGTGTGCAGGGCACTGTAAAATAGCCGCACTTAGCTCATCGTGCTGGCATAGTCAGAGCAAGCTGTTTCTTTACTAGAAAAGTTCCATTGAGATTCGCTTGTGAAATACAGTCACGACCAAATCTCACCGATAAGGTGGGATATTATGGGAAGGATTGAGCTTAGGTCTTTGGCTATCCCTTCAGCCTTCCTTAGGCTGGGATTGGGTTTACAATACTTCTGAGCTGAGGAGTGTGATCTGCCCTCACACAGAGGAAGAGGAGATACCAGAATACACAGCTCTCTTGAACATTTGGTCACTAGCCTCATGCCAGGCTCCTCCTGTCAGAGTGACCATCCCATCACTTGACCTGCTCGGGGAGCTGTGAAATCACATTTCAAGCCCTTTGACAATTTGGGGCGTAGAAGCATTTGGGGGGGGGATTGCGGGACTTGTCATTTTATTGTTGTTGTTATCTTCCAAAGGGGAATGTGTTTTGGTCTAATATGGTTAACGGGAGTGACCATCCCCTGTCCTTGCTCACCAATAAAAACAAAAGTCAGAATTCAAGTCGCAGTTTTGGGTGATCTCTAAAAGCTTTAGAGATCACCCAAAAGAGTTGGCTTTAATAGACTGAAGCTGGTTTTACTTCTCCTGAGGTTGTGGCAAGTAGAGAAACTACTTGAGACGTGGATGATAAGATCACAAAGGGACAAAGACAATGAATGCTTGTCACGTACCCTAAGTTTGATTACAGGCCTTCAACGTGTCATTATGATTTCATCCATCTAAAACCCCTGAAAAATTTGGTTCAGTTTGGAATGTTGCATCAATAAGTTATCTCCTCACCCTTTGACAGTGCTCTCCATCAGGCTGCAAATACTGAGGCATTCAGCTGTTCCACTACTGCTTTCTGCTCACAGTGTTCATGTTGAGTGCCTCTACACATTACCTCATTAGTGCTGGATAAAACAGCGTTAACATACATTTCAGTGGACTGCTTCAGATGACTAGATTATTCTTTCTGACAAGAGGTCTGCACTTTTTCTGTGGAGGCTGACACTACAGGTGCTAAATGAAATCAGCAGTGAGAATGGTGTTGACCTAAGGACTGAGAGGTCAACAATAATAACTCTTACATTAAATGTTGATAAGGAAGACACAATTATCTATCATGTAGCTGGTTGTTTGGAATTACCTGCAGAAGATGGGAAGTTAGCATTAACTAGACACACTACAGTGCTGATGTTATGACCTAGACAGGAGGTACAGAATAACGAGTATTTCTGCAGATTACTGTCATTGCAGAGGAACGCTATGAGAAATGAAAACAAAGCAGTTAACATTAATCAATCACATCCAGGAAGAGCAAGTGAGATTGGAGGTTAGGTCTCTTTAACAGGTTAAGGCTGTTCAGGTAATAAATATTATAATGAACATAGGTGGGAAATGGTGCAGTGATGAATAACAACATAAGAAATTCGAGATGAAACAAAGACCAAGGTCCATCCAGTTTGCCTTCCACCTTCCTGGCGGTCGCATGTACATATGTCCCAAGCTACCTATGTAATATATCCCATAATGTTATTTCCTAAAAGAAAACTATCTAATCCGTGTTTGAAGGAATCAACATTTCCTGCTTCAACTGTCTCCCTCGGGAGCCTGTTCAAAATAGTGTTTCAGTAGATTAGTTCTGAATTTACTCCCGTTCAACTGCAGGTGGTGTCCCCTGGTTTCTCTATTCTGAACTAGTTGAAATATCCTGTCATGATCTACATTTTCTTGCTCCTTTCGAATCTTGATGACAGCAATCATATCATCTCTCAATCTTTTCCAGCATGAACAAGCCCAATTTATTTAGTCGCTCCTCATATTCTATCTCTCCATTTCCTCAATCATTCTAGTTTCCCTCTTCAACAGCTTCTCGATTTCTCCCATACCCTTTTTGTACTTTACTGACCAGAACTGTAAAGATGCTCTGTAAGTATACTTTGGCTTGCTGTTGATCTTTTGATACATCCCAAGATTAGTGGGAGTCCTGTAGCTCAGTGGTTAGATTATTCACCTTACGAGCATGAGACCTGTGTTCGAATCCAGGCAGGGGAAAACGTTGGGCAAGTTTCCGTACTCCACAAATCTGATTATAATTCCTCAAAAATTGTTTTTTTTAAAAAATTGGGCATTTCAATCCACGACTGTTTGTAGGCACTGCTGTGCATAATTGGCTGCCACGTTTCGCCCACGAGTAATCAGTCAATTCACTTTACAGTATATTCTGTGAAGCACTTTGAGATGTCTAGAAGACGTGAAAAGCGCTATATCAAATGCAAGTATTATTATCATCATTATTATTATTATTATCAAGTCAATGAGTTTCTGTTTCCCCCAGTTTCTCCAGTCTCAACAACATCTTCTTTTTGACGTTACTGGGGTATAATTTCTGAGTTGTGTAGTTGGCTGGAGTGTCAGAGCCGACCTCCAGGACTCTGCTCACACCCTGATGATCTCCTGCTCGCCAGCCATTCAGTATCCACAGCTACCTATTTCCAAATCCTTTCGTAAATCTTTGAAACCGTTATTTCTCTATTGATAAAAGAACATTGTCATCTGATGGGCAAACGTTCTCTCACCTTCAGCTTCCAAGCTTTTTCTCTGCCAACATCCTTTGTTATCAAGACTACCATGGTAATTTCTCTCTGAACCCTCCTCTCTATTTCCCACATTCTAAATTCACCCTCCTTGACACGCTTACAATTCCCCCATCTTAAAATCAGGAATCTATTTTATTTTCTCCCCATGTCTATGGAATGTCATTCCTTTCTATCCTCCTTTCTCCTACAATTTATAAAACAACAATTTACATTTAATGTAGCCTTTCGTATCAGGAGGATATCTCAAAGTGCTTCACATAACCGGCTGGGAATCAAAGTCGGTGGGAACTTATCAGCTCTGTTGGTATCCAGTTCTATGGGACTTGGGACATGTATTCAAAATAATAATAATAATCCTTACATTTGATATAAAACTTTATCACATCTTTGAGACGTCTCAATGTGCTTCACAGAATATACAGTACTATGAAGTGAACTGACTGTACATTTTTTTGTGGGCGAACCGCGGCAGCCAATTGTGCATAGCAACTGTCATGGATTGAGTGACCAAATTTTTATTATTATTTTATATATATATATACTGTATAAAGATATGTTGAAGGGATTTTTACCCCCTGGAAAAGCGATTCACAAATTGACTAACAACATATTTCCTACTTATTGATAGGTAAACAGTGGCGTGTGCAGTAAGGAAACTTGCCCAGCATTTTGCCCTGCCAGAAATCAAACCCAGGTCGTCTCATTTGTGAGGTAAATGTAACATTTGTGGGATCGGTATGCCACATATCCATCCAGTCTTCTGTCTGCCCATTTATACATGGTATTTTTCCTGTTCTGACACACAAGTATCACATGGTTCAGGAGCATCATGTAATAAAGTCCAATAATACCACCCTGCACTTTTCCCCTTCCCCTCATTTTCACATTAAATTTCCCCCTTTCCTTACATTTCCTATGACGTTAGGAGATTATCGTACTGGAAGCAAGCATTGCAATATGAAATCTGCTGCTCAAGCTAAGTTAGGTAGCCAGGTGGTGAGTAGAAAGAAGATTGATAGTGCTCAATTGAATTTGGATCAATTAAGCAGATGGATTAGGGAGTGCAGATGGATTTTAATGTGGATAAATATGAGATAATGCATATTCGAACAGGAAACATGGACGATATGTGTACCAAGAAGGGGTGTCTGTTGGAAAGACAGAAAAGAATGTGGGTGTGATCCTTGTCCATCCCTCGAGAGTATTCAATCACTGTAACCCACTTGTCAACAGGTCAAATCAAGTACCGGGCTGCATCTGGATGTTACCAAGGATGAGGGGGTTCAATTATAGAGAGATACTTGAGAAGTCTCACGACAGCTAAGGGTTGAAGTGATGGAGGCCATCAATATTCTGAATGGTTATAATACCGTAAATAGTAAAGAGATGAATCCAGCAAGTCAGTGAGTCAGAAATGAAAGGGTAGAAATGGTAAAGTATTCACAAAAGCAATTAAAGCAGAGAGTTGGAGAGCATTTTGTTACACAGAGTGCAGTGGGAAATATGGAATTCTCTGCTGCAACCCAAAGTGTATTTTTCCTCCTCTAGTCATGACCCCAGTCCTACCCATGTTCTGACTGCCTGATAGTAATACAGTACTGTACTATAATAATCCTTGCATTTGCTATAATGCCTTATCACGTCTTCAAGACATCTCAAAGAGCTTCACAGAATATATTGTAAAGTGCAAATTTTGTGGGCGAAATGTTACAGCCAATTAATTGCACACAGCAGTATCCCACAAACTGTCGTGGATGGAATGACCATATTATTATTATTATTATTATTGATTTATTTTTAAAAATTTGATGGGACTCTTCTCTCCAGAAAAGCGATCCTTCACTTGACTAACAACCGGATACCTAGGTAACTTGCCCAACATTTCGCCTTTCCCAGAAATCGAACCTATGTCCTCTTGCTTATGAGGCAAATACAATACTCTAAACCAATAAACTACCGGACATGTTGGTATTGTTGTAGCTTGGTTTCATTATCACATTTAACAATATTACAATAAACTTACCATCAACTCATTTATAAATTTATTTATAAATAACAATAAAAAAGTGAACTGCAGGAACCCCAAACAGATCCCACTAGTGGATCACCAGTAGTTTACTGTTCGCCTGACTTGCTACCATTGATCACAACTTTCTTCTTTCTATCATTCAGACAATTTTAAAATCTATGACAAATAAACTGACCTGTGAGTTTCCTTAAAAGTCTCACATGTGGAACGTTATAATGGTATTATTCACCGCATTTGATTCATTTATAACATTGAAACATCTCAAAGCACTTGATACATCATCGTTCTGGTTACTGTTTCCAGGTAAACACAGCAGTCAATTCTGTTGTTAAACAATAGAAAAATAAATTGAGTCCCAAATCAAATCTAATCATCCAATAATCACTGGGGCCCAAGGGTTCACTTATTTCCCGGTTAATGATCAGTTCTAGTGTTAGTGAAGCACTAAATCTAATACAACATCTGATCTGCACTCCACTTGTGTCAAGTCAACTGATAACCCCTATGTGAATTGTTGTGTGTTCATCTTCCCCTCTTGCTGTTTCTGCTCTGACCACCTCACTGGGAAATTCAATTCTCCCCGGGGCTCAGATTAGGAATTCCTGTAGACTCTAACTTTCGTATCCTGTTTATTTTGACCTGGTCAGAACTCAGCTAATTTTTATGTCTCTCAACCAAATCTATTTCTCTCAAAAACACTAGACAATTCCGTATTTTGCAAATTGTGATAGTGTGAAATTAAATACAAGATTACATTTGTAAACTGCCTTTCATGTCGGAAGGAGGCACTGGACGGTCGGGTACTTGAGCCCGAGCAGGCGATTGGGAACAAGGAAAATGGAGAGCAAGAAGATAGGAGAGTGGCCGAAGACATGGTCAAACAGGAGAGTATTGAGACATACCTTGAAGGAGTCAAGGGAGGGAGCAAAGCGAAGGGAATGTGGGATGGATTTCACTGATGGTGGGGCTGAAAGACCGATCACTAATGGTGGGTCGGGCCAGGCGGAGAACGTGGAGCAGGCCAGACCCAACTGAGCGGAGGAAGCTGGCAAGTTGATATTAACAGTGGTATGAGTGGGTACCTCACATTCTAACTATGATTTAAACAAATGGCTCATCTTGGCATCAGAGAAGGGTTACCATCTGGGAGCCCAAGTGGCACGTCTGGGTTGTGGCGGACACTTTGTACTCAAGGTTTAGCCAGATTTGGAAAACATGATGTAGGTAGGATAGTTAATATGTGTAATGACATGGACATGCCCTATTGTCAAGATTTTCAGAGGTGTATTGGATTACATCACTCCTTCCTGCACTCAGTGGCGGACTTTGTACTCAGGGTTCTGAGCCAGGCAGGTCCACTTTATTCCTGGGCACTGCTGATGAAAGTACAGCCCAGCCTGGCTCATCGGCACAATGTTATGGTGCAGACCAGTCACCAGAGGTGCCACTCATTACCTGTTAACCCTACAAGCAAATGGGCGGAGTATTGGCAATGTGGTTTTAGCTGTATAAACTCCAGCTGTACCCACAAATCATTGTCCTGGGTTGCTGAGTCTTGGCTCCGGCCAACGTAAGCCTAGTCCTTTCTGAATTAAGTAAAAAGGTGCTCCCCCCACCCCTGGTAAGACAGCATTCTATTACAGAGACATTTCCATGTGTAGGTGGGCTGCATATGAGAAACTATGAGTTATTTGACCTACAGAATTCCACAATTGGCTCAAATTGGTTTCTACTGAACCAATCTACAACTTTTGATATTTAAACAAGGTAACTCTGTGAGACTGAATGTTTTTATACAGCAATATGCTGCAAAGGTTTTCTTGAATTTAACATTTGCCCAGAAACACAAACTATCTCCTGCTGTCTTGGGGCAGGCATTTTGGTCGTTGACTGATCATTTCATCTGAAGCAAGGTCCTTAGCTCTTGAGTTTAATTCAGACCTTCCTTCGTGCAAAAGTTATTATTTTATGGAAGTAAACAAGCTGGTAATTTCCAGAACCCTGCAGAGAACAGATCGAAGAAACACTGAGTGAAATTAGATGCTTCTGAATGAAAGAACAGTTTAAAGAAATGTGCTAAAGCCATGAAATAGTAACAAACTCCACAAACAAAATAGCTTTTTATGCTGTTTAGTAGAATAAGAAAGGTCACGTCTATTTCTCTTTGTAGTGCTTTTCTTCTTTCTCCTACCTGTTTATTTTAGTGCTATTTTGGATGTTTTTGCTTCCTCAGGAGCCAGTAAACACTCACTTCACGTCATTCATGAAGAAATCTAGCTTGTCAGTTCGGAAACTGTCAGCCTTGTTCAGTTGTGGGGGAAAATATCGCGCTCTTTTAAAACTGCTGAATTGTTTTCATATTATGGGGAGAAAAAAAATACTATTTCTGCCTATGTGTGATAAATGACCTTATTTACAAAAGACATCAGTCATACAGGGACACACACACACACAGGCAGCCACGGTCATTAATTCCACTCAAAACTCCAATTAAATGCATATCACAAAGTCTCCCTACTTGTTAGGCAAAATTACATTTCGGGGCCATAAGTACTAAACACAGATTCTCAGCAAAGTTCAATGTCCTGAACGCTCATTGCCAATGGCCAGCAGCTATCCATATATACATCTCATCTAAAGTAGAGCATTACTAAATGAAACAGTAAAAGCACTCTCATGACAAATAACCTAATTATTTTATAGTTGCCTCCATAATGGTCTACTCACTAAATCCATTTAAGAGAACAAAACACATAAAATCCATTCCTATGAATAGAACAGGCCATGTTATATCCAAATGACAAAACTGTATTGGTTTGTAAGAGGGGCACAGCAGAGAAAGTCAGAGAGAAGAGGAAGAGTTGCTGGTGCTCAGAGATAGCTAGCAGTGCACTAGCTCTCTATCAACAGTTGTTCATGTGTCCTGTTTGTAACAGGAGTGTTGGGCGGGGAACTATAGGAATTTCATATTCCAAACTTCTCCCCCTTTTCCATAAAATCAAGTGCTCACTGTTTGCTCTGCAGTTAGGTGTGTGGTTGGAATTACGCAGCCGAGTTCTTAATAGTATACCTCTATCATTTTAAAACAGTGCCCAATTATTTTGTTGTTTTAACGTGTAATGATATACAATGTTAACCTCTGTGACCTACTAACCCCATATCAACCTGTCTGCTCCCTCTATTCAGCAGGTTCCAGACCGCTCTACATGCTCCTGCCCAGATCAGCCCACCATCGGCAGTCAGGCCTTCAGCCTCTCTGCGCCTTGTCTTAGGAGCTCCACATTCCTTTCTCCCCGCTCACTCCCTTGCCTCCTTCAAGGCACTTCTCAAGATACTTCTCTTCGACTGCACCTTAGGCTACCCTCCTCCTACCCTGCCTTCCACCATCCCTAATGTCAATCCTGCCTGCTCAGGTCCAAATCCCTGACTGTCCAGCACCTTGGTACATCCTCCCAGCATGACCTGAAACTTCTACACAGTGGAACTGAGGAGAAACAAAACATCCTCTCGGTAATAAATGGACAGGTAAAGATTATGACAACAACGCAGGTGAGGCAAGAATGTAAATAGACAATGTATTGGAGGAGGAAGAATACAAAGCGGACCAGTTTTCATGCTCAGAATTAAGCCAAATGTTTAGTCCAATCGGTGGATCTGCCCAATAAACACCAGACAAAGAGGTGATGACTACTACAGATTAAACAATAAAATTTATGTTCTAATTTCAAGATGCACAAAATACTCTGGTGTAATCTGGCTTTGTTTTCAATTGGACTAAATAACTGCGCAGTTCCATTGCTCTTTCCTCTTGGCTTTTTGATCATGCAAGAGAGCGCCACCAAGTGGTGATCGGCCGGGCAGAATCCCCTTCCGTAGGCTGTCTCTGCTGCCTTTGACACAATGGACTATACCGTCTTCCTCGACCGCTCCTCCTCCCTCATCCACCTCAGTGGAACAGCACATCCCTGGTTCAAGTTCTAGCTGACTCACCACCACTATTTTGTCTCCTCTAATGGTTTCTTCTCTCACTCCCGCACGATCACCAGTAGTGTACCCCAATGCTCTATCCTAGCCCTCTCCTTTTCACCAGTGATAATAACAATAACAATAATAATAATCCTTGCATTTGATATAACGCCTTATCACATCTTCAAGACATCTCAAAGCACTTCACAGAATATACTGTAAAGTGAATCGACTATGTACTTTGTGGGTGAAATGTAACAGACAATTGCGCACAGCAGTGTCCCACAAACAGTTGTTTTTTGAGTGACCGAATTGTTATTATTATTTAAATTATTATTTTAAATGTTAAAGGTTACTTGTAGTTACGTAGGTAATACAAAGTTATACAGTAGTTAGGTAGGTAATACAAAAGTCCACATGATGTTGTGGGGTTAACTTCCACAAGTGTGCTGGAACACTACCCTGCGTGAAGGACGCTATATAAATGCAAGTTGTTGTTGTTGCTTATTCTGTGAAGCATCCTCCCATCCTGAAAGGTGCTATTATCATGAGTATTGACCAATATTATTTATCGAAACTCGTGTGTGGGAATTATGCAGTGTATGTGATCACTAGCTGGAATTTTCAAAAGGTTTTACATTAGGCTCCACAAGAAAGACTTTTAAAGAAAGTCACAGCTCATGCAGTTAACGATAAAATAGGAAGTTAGATTATAAACAGGATTTAGTATTTGGGAAACTGAAAATAATACATAATGGAAAAAGCTCAGTCAAGAAGTGGCAAACGGATCCTTATGTGGATAAACACATTCTGACCCAAACTGGAAGAGGACACAGTACAGGTACTGAAGTAGCATCCGTTAGAAGAGGTGGTGAAGGAAAAGAACTTGGCTTTGGATATTGATCGTTGCACTGCAAGTTTCCAATCACTGTGAAACTACTGCCAACAGCATTTTAATTAAATGCTGGATTGGCTTCACAAGCTTTGGACTCTATGTTGAAAAAGGTTATTATAACCTTGTACTGATCACTTGTAATATCACATTGGATTGGGATCCAAAGAATAAGAATTGCAACTTGGATTCACAGATAATTGGCAGATACTGAATACTGACAGTAAACAAAGGTGGGTCACCCCAACTCACAGGAACTCACTCCACTCTGACATGACACAAGGAAAAGTGGATTGTTTGTCAGACAGCAGGTCATGTGAAGCACATCTGGTTACAGATAGGATTCAATATTTACAAACCCAGGTACATCCAGGTAAGACTGTATTTTAGGCCCTATTGTGTGCACTTTGAGAACACTACCCTCAAAAAAGACATGGAACCTTTGCAGAAGGTCCAGAGTAGAACAACAATAGAGTAGAAAAGACCAATAATAATGAGTCAAGGACTCAGATTAATTAAACCATAAGGAGGCTTTACACAACTAAACCTGTTTTTATTGGAACAAAGAAGACTGAGAGGTGGCAGCGCAATTTACATCTTTAAAATGTTACGGTGCTTAGTTGATCCAGTTGTAAATCAATTATTTCTCTTGAGCCATGAAAGCAAAGGTGTACAAGAAGATATAAGTTTAACATTATAACACCTCAAGGAGAACTAGCGATTAGAAAGTTTTTTTTTACACCTGACAGAATAGCTGATATTCCGTTGATTACACCCTTCAAAAAAAAGAAGTGGATTAGTACCTGCTTGAGAACAGTATTGTACTGATGTAGGGAGAAGTGCGGATGGAGATAAACTAACACTTTACAGGGCACTACTTTTCAATCTTGGAAAAAAAACTCACTTTACAATCCATGTAGACACTGACAACAACAACACCTTGGATTTATATAGCGCCCTCCACGCCAAACGGCATTTCCTACATCTGTGCACATCTATTTGCTTTCACATTTCTTTTGTGTGCACACTTGTGTTTATGTATATATCCTTCAATTTACATTTGCCTATATTTGATGCATTTGTATGCACTGCATGTATATTTGCACCTCTATATTTACAAGTGTGTAAATATACACTATATAGATATATGTCTCTCTCTCTGTATCTGTGTGCACATTTGAAAGGGTTTTCATGTTTTCTCCAATGGCAATGTAAAATTATAAATAAAATCATGTTCCTGATGTAGCTGAGTAAGCCAGGAAGCAGCAGTGTTCCTGTCTGGCCAGGTCCTGATGGTTTCACTGGGATCAGATCAAACCAAACACTACCAATCCCAAACTGTTACCTCATTCCAGATTGAGGCACTGAAAAAAACAACTTGTAGCTTGTCAGGCAACATCGGTACTCAAGCAGCTATACGCCTGGCCCTTAGCTGCTCCATGTTTTAGAATGATAATATTAATATATTGATAATATACAACACTGGCTGGGTCACATCTATCTTTTCAGGGGCACCATGGTTTTATTTATCTGGCTCTCCACAAATTATTAATAATAATAATAATCCTTGCATTTGATATCGTGCTTTTCACATATTATTGACGTCTCAAAGCGCTTCACAGAATATACTGTAAAGTGAATTGACTGTACATTTGTGGGCAAAATGCGGCAGTTGATTTTGCACAGCAGCGTCCCACAAACAGTTGTGGATTGAAATGACCAATTTTATTATTGTGTTTTTTTTTTGAGAGATTATTATTAGGCGTGTGGAGTAAGAAAATTTGCCCAAGGTTTTGCTCTGACCTGCCTGGATTCGAACACAGCTCTCACGCTTATAAGACGGGATCTCTAACCACTGAGCTACAGGAGCTCCACAAATAATGACACCACATTTCAGGGTTTTAAGGAACTCTATAGAGTATTCAACCCTCACGCTCAGATTTACTGAACTTCAATCATACTTTTGTTGGTGCTCACATTAAAACAGATCAAAGATTCCATCAACAGAGACATCGAAAGACAGTGTCTTTACAACATCCAGGAAATCACAGCGAGAGGGAATACTACAAGATATGGGTATTGGGAATCTCTTCGGACCAGCACCATCTACGGCATTAATCCAACTGGCTCCAACTTCTGGGAATTCTGCAGTTTGTGCTCTTTGACTGCCACTGGCTCCCACACCGGATGTTCTGGGCTACGTACTGGAAAGAAGCCAGCAGGAAACCGAACTTTGATGATTTGGTCTCTCCATGTATGGCACTGAAACAAACACTGGAGATCACAAGCTGAGATCGCTGAGATCACTGAGCTGAGACTGATTGATAGATCAGTTTTCACTAGTGTAAAGGATAACCATAATACTGTACTTGTATTTGATGTAGCACTTTTTGCATTCTGTGGACATAAGAACATAAGAATTAGGAGCAGCAGTAGGCCATTCGGCCTCTCAAGCCTGACACGTCAAAGAACTTCACAAGATATTCTGTAAATTGCAGTGACTGTATTTTGTGGTCAAACTCAACTTGCATTTATAAAGCACCCTACATAGGGGTTAGCTGAACACAGCAGCCAATTGGCAGAGAGCAGTGCTCAAGGCTGAGGAAGGATCTCTTGGTTTTCAGATGTCGATGGTAACCTCTGAACATAGGACCAATAAGAGGTCTGGAGGAACATTACTCTGTTAATGAGCAAGCCCAGGAATACCTGCTGAGGAGAAGACTAGGCTAACCCAGAAGAGGCATTGGGAGTATGGTGCTAGTGGGAAGCTGGTGGGAAGCCAGTCAGTGGAAGCATCAGACAACAAAACTGACTGTTACAATAATAAGAATAATCATTGCATTTGATTTAGGCGCCATATCAGGTCATTGCGATGTCTCAAAACGCTTCACAGAATACACTGTGCGGTGGTCTGACTGTATAAGTTTTGGTCAAAACGCAGCAGCCAACTGTGCACAGCAGTGTCCAAATAATTTGTTTTGAAGGAATTATTACCCCCCGGAAAAGCGATCCACCAATCAACTAACAACCGGGTTCATATTTACTGCTAGGTAAACAGTGGTGTGTGGAGTAAGGAAACCTTACTCTCTTCTTGGCTTAGCTTTCACAAGATTTCTCCAATTAGAATATTTGAGTTTTCTCATACCCACCAGAAAAAAATGGAATAGAAAATGGCACAATTTCACCCCTGGAATTAAAACGTGTTTTGAAATAACCCACTTCACATTTTGGACTAATAATAATAATCCTTGCATTTCATTTACATATATAGCCAATCGAAATCATGAGGTTGGCAACAAAATTCAATAAAATCACGCAAAAAAGGTCATAAACTTGGAATGACTTAGCCATTAACTGTGTGTTAATCCAGCTTTGTCACAGTCAAGCTCAAATAACCTCTTTATGAGAGTAGCCCCCTGCGGGATCCTCTGTAAAATAAAATAACTGATGAAATAAATCCAAAGGGCATAAATGTTAGTTCCAACAGTAATTTTCTGCTTGTCAGTAAATGTACTGATGGTTGAGTTTTATAATTCCCGATAAATTTACTAAAAAAGGGGGGGGGACAAAAAAAATATAAAGCTTGGTTTTAGAAAGACTGCTCAGACCTGAGCCACAAAGACAGCAAAGGTCCCAGATGTGATCTCTGCTGTGCGCTGAGCTGTCTGATTGCTTTCATGTGCATAAAAAAAATCATTCCAAGGTTACGCACAATACTAAGCTCCTGTTCTAATGACCAGAATGAAACAATGTAGAGGGGAATTTCAGGTTTGAGATTGTCACACTGTGGTCTTTACAGTTTGGTACCATTGAGAATGGCATTGGGGGAGAGGGCACTAAATGCGAATGGAAACCTAATTTGACTCCAATATTTTGCTCACAGAATGCACAGTCAATCCACTCTTACAGTGCATCCTATGAAGTGCTTTGCGACATCTCAAAGACATGATATGGAACTATATCAAATGCATGGATTATTATATATTATCTTTTCTCTTCCTACTATTTCTGCTTATAAATATTGATAATAATCCTTGCATTTGATGTAGCACCTTATCATATCTGCTATATGTCACAATATATTGTAAAGTGAATTGAATTTTGTGGGCCAAATGTACAGAGCAGTCTCCCACTAACAGTTGTGGGTTAAATGACCAAATTATTATTTGTTTTTATATACAGTATTTATTTTTGGAGGGATTATTACCCCCAAACAAGCTATCTGCCAATCGACTAAAGACCAGGCTATTAGGTAAACAGAAGCATGTGGAATAAGGAAATTTGCCTAATGTTTTGAAACCAGGTCCTCTCGCTTGCGAATTGCATGCTCTAATCACTAAACTACAGGATTTACACAAATTAGCTTATTTGCAGTTTTCCACTAAAAATTTATCTTACTATGCTATTATCCGCACAATTAATTTTTGCCCTCTGATATTTACTTTGTTTGATCATTGATAGTGAATAGTAACAAAACAACAACAAATTGCATTGATATAGCTCCTTTCACTTTGGGAGGATGTCCAGAACAATGAAGGTTTTGTACCCGAGTTACAGGTTGAGATCAGAGAGAAGTGGAGGACAAGGGAGAGCAGGAGGCAAGATGACTGAAGGCATCATTAAAAAGGACGGTCTTGAGATGGGTCTTGAAGAAGGCAAGTGAATGGGTGAGGTTGAAAGGTTCTGGGATGGAGTTCCGGAGGGCAGAAAGGCAAAACCACCAATAGCAAAGCAGGCAGGGCAGGGAACATAGAGCAGAGCAGTGCCTGGAGAGGGGAGGGAGGGGACAGGTCAATGAAGTTTCAATAGTTACAGAGGTAGGGAGGGGAAAGGCCATGGAGGTCTTTAAAGGTGAGGACACGGAACTTGAACTCGATCCCTTAGGGAATGGAGAGCCAGTGGAGCCAGGCAAAAATGGGGGTGATTGGCTCACAAAGCTTATTGCGGGGAGGACACAAGATGCAGTGTTCAGAATAATCTGCAGCTCGTGGAGGGAAGAGTTGGGACATCCGGCAAGCAGGGATTTAGCAAAGTCAAGCCTGGATGTAATGAAAGCGTGGATCAGGGTGGATGTTGCAAATAAGCAACAAGATTGCCCAAGATATCAAAGATGATTGGCACGGAACCATTTCAGAAGGTCATTAAAAACAATCGCGAAACAATAACAAAAATGTTAATGGCCATTTTGAGGTTTCTTTTCGAACATTACCATCAAAGCAATGACATTGTTCTTTCCACTGAGAATATTATTTCTCATGTTGTTGTTTCAATTATTTTTATTTACAAAGGCTTTGGTTTAAGTGTGCAGTTCTGGGCAAACAAAACACTGATTTCATTAGCAATAAACACAGCAAATATGAATGAAAATTAAGATTTTATAATGGAGCTTAAAGGGCATCTGTGGAACAGAATAGACCTCCAGTGGGAATATCAGACTGCATTTGTGGATGAAGCACATCAAAGGAGAACTGGGTCAAAAGGTAGGTCACAGGAGGAGTTATTGCTTAGAGATAAATGGTCTCCTCACAACCATTCTGGCAGGAATCCCTGATGAAAAACAGTTCTAATTGTGGGAACCTTTGCAGCATAATTACATTGTTATCTGGTTTTAACTTTTTGCAGGTTAGCAATGGGATTTTGTTTTAATTTTAAAACACTCTACCGTTTGACTGCCGCTGGCTTACAATCACAGAGCGGTTCACGGAAATGTGAGACTGATTATTTTATAAAAATCAACCAGGATTTTGGCATCCACAGATAAGTCTCCTGTTCCATCCGAGAGCTCTGCAGCTCGTGTCCTCTCCCACACCAGTCCCATGAGCCTATCGCCTCCGTCTTCACTCAGTCCAACTGGCTCTCTATCCCCTTGGGGCTCGAACTCATGCTCTGCGTCCTCGCTTTCCAATGCAGCCTACCTCTGCAAACTCCTATCACTCAACTGCCTGAGCATTCGAAGCCTGCTTCATATCCTCCGCCCACACCTGCCCACTATCGGTGGACGAGCTTTCAGTCATTCCACCCCCACTCTCTTGTGCACACAAGTTCACACTCCACAACACTTCACAACTCCAAAACTCCACGACATTTGTCTTCGCTGAGAAGGAGAAACCTCAGCCAGGCAGATTACAATGTTCTCACCACCTAGAGGTTCTAAAGGATCAGTGTTGGGTTGAACATCAGCGACTCACCTCATCTTCAAGGCCATTCACAGCCTTTCCCCCCCCCCCCCCACCCCCCCCCCCCCCCACCTCTCCGGCCTGCTGTCCCCCTATTAACTTCCCCGCCCGCTCTGTTCAGCGGGCTCCGGCCTGCTCCATGTCTCTCGCCCAACCCGCCCTAGCATCGGCGGACAGGCTTTCAGCCTCTCTGCACCCACACTCTGGACCTCCATCCCACAGTTCCTTTGCCTCGCTCCCTCCCTCACCTCCTTCAAAGCCGGTCTCAAGACCCTCCTCTTCGACCGTGCCTTCTGCTGCCCTCCCAACTCTCTCCCTCCCCTCCTAACTCTCTCCCGCCCCTCCTGCCTATCCTGTCCCTCTCCCTTGCTTGGGTCCCGACCTGACTGTTCAGCACCTTGGGACGTCCTCCCAATGTGAAAGGTGCTCTCTGCTCTACAAATGTAATTTTGTTGTTGTTGTACCCAATGAAGGACCTTGTATGAATCACTTTACCAAAAAGATGAGTGAAGTCAATTCTGACTCCAGAGTGATAAATGATTACAGTCTGGAACCCTCCCTCCTGACAGCCGGTTTCCCTTTTTACCACAAATCCATCTCGCAATTCAGGCCTGCGCCTCACACATGGGCTGTAGGAAACCTTTCATGCCAATCCATCAAGACAAACTGATCAGACGCATACACTAATATGCTACAAGTGCTTTGATACAACTGTAGGACTTAACAAGAAGCTATACCAAATACAAGGATTGTTGTTATTATTAAACAAAATGTGAATCACCAAAAGTACGTTGGAATTGCCAATCTTTTAGGTAGATTTTGTGGGATTTACATCTAAAGTGTTCACATTTGGCAGGAAACTGATAGAGATAAAAACTCTGATAGGGTTTGATAAATGTTGACATCAATAGGCTGTTTCCATTTACTGGTGGGTCCATAATAATGGCATATCAAATAGAAGATAAGCCACTGACAAATCCAACAGACAGTTCAGTGGGAGGTGCTTCGCACAGAGAGTGGTGAGAATACGGAATTCACTGTTGGAAACTGTGGTTGAAGCAGAAAATATCAATACATCATTGGATACATCCCATGTGTTCATGAGGGAGAAAGAATAGAAGGTTACAGATAATTGAGAGAGGGATCTGAAATGTGTGCATGTAAAATTATCAGCACCGATAATTTGGAACAAATGGCCTGTTTCAGTGCTGTTCAGTTGATGTAATTCTATGTTTAACAGCGTCATGACATTCTCAATCATTTACTGTTTTGAATACATAACCAACTGACTGTTTGCCACAACTCATTCATATTGCTCAAGACTCACATGTAACATTGGATTTCTAGGTTATAAACATAAGAAAGTATGGACAAGGTCATTCAGCTGTTTATAGACTGAGTGCTGAGATACAAACTTCAGCACTTTCTGTGTAAGCATAAACTTAACACCGCAACAACTCTTATACTATGGAGTCCTGTAGCTCAGTGGTTAGAGCATTCACCTTAAAAGCGTGAGACCTATATTCGAATCTAGGCAGATGAGGGTGAAACCTTGGGAAAGTTTCCTTATCCACATGCCTAATAATAATCCCTCAAAAAAACCAATGATAAAATTGGTCATTTCAAACCACGATTGTTTGTGGAACACTGCTGTGCGCAATTGGCTGCCGCGTTTCGCCCACAAATATACAGTCAATTCACTTTACAGTATATTCTGTGAAGCGCTTTGAGATGTCTAGAAGATGTGAAAAGCGCTATATCAAATGTAAGATTATTATTATTATTATTATTATATTGCCAATCCACACAGCTCAGATCTACTCCATGGTTGTAGTGAGATGGACTGTAGCCTGTATGAGGTCACTCTCATCACGTCCACCTTTCTGCATGGTCTGCACTGGGCATGTAAACAAGACAAGCTTTGTCTGTAGACTGTTACAAAATAGCGACAATATTGTTTCACTGACTAGTAGACATACGCTAGGATCCGTCGATATCGAAATTTTCCGATATCGATATATCGGTTTGCCCATATTGATATATACCGATATCGCGGGTTTTTTTGTTCTGCGCATGTGCGCACATTCAGAGGTGCGCGCGCATTCAGAGGTGCGCGCGTATTCGAGGGTGCGCAACTTGAAAAAGTCCGCATCATACCGATATATCGATATATCACCGGACACGATATACCGATATTTGCGATATATCGATTTTTTTTCATATTGAATTTTTTGATATATCGATGTATTTTAAATTCCGATATCGGCATATCGATATGAAAATTATATCGATATAACCGATATATCACTGGACCCTAGCATATGCCTTAGCACACAATAATTGTCATTGCTCTCAGAGACAAATAAGGCTGAGGGTGCTACTCTTCTCCAAGAGGATGCTACTCTTCTACAAACATTTGTAATCAGTTTTTCCCAGTATAATTTTGTTGTGCCCATCAAACTGGTAAGCGGAGGAATTGTGAGCTGAGAGTTTACAATTCTACATTTATAGAACACAGGTCAGTGAGTTACATAATGGTTCACCCCTCTCAGCATAGTTCTCAACGTTCTTCTCAGATTTAGCATAAGATACCTTCCACCCACCAGAATTCGAGTCTGTCTATGCTGGCCTGCAGTCATGGCAAGTGAGGAGTTAACCATTCTGTACCAAGTGAAAGATGGAAGTTCCATTTCCATAGTGCCCTATCACCTCAAAATATCGATAAACGACCAACTTATCTGCAATATTATTGACCAAGACATCAGGGGAAACACCCCTCTTTTTTGAATATAATGCATTGCAACTGTACACTTTTATAGCGCCCCATGTCAGGAGGATGTCGCAAGAGGCTGGATAGTCTAAGGTTTGCACCTGAGCTGTGGGTGGAGCTGGAGGATGGGGGTAATGGTAGAAAAAAAGGCAGAAAGCTCACTGAAACAGAAAGGTCTTGAGGTGGACCTTGAAGAAGGCGATGGAAGGGGTGAGTTGAAGGGACTACAGCTTGAAGTTCCAGAGTTGGGGCAGATAGGCTGAAAACCTGACCACTGATGGTAGAGTGGATAGGGCAGAGATTGCAGCAGGCCACTAAGTGGAGAGAGGTAAGCCATAGAGGTATGATAGTGCAAGAGCATAGGGAGATTTAAACATAGGGTGAGGATTTTGATCTCAATCCACTGGGGCTGTGGAGCCAGTGGAACTGAGCATGAATGGGGTGATAAAATGGGGGAGCCTAGTGCAGGAAAGGACACGAGCTGCAGAGTTCTGGTTAGTCTGCTGCTTGTGAAGGCACGTAGAGACTCAACGTGCAGAGCGAAGTGTGGCAATATGTGTTTTCACCCACAAAATATGCAGTCAATTCACTTTACAGTATATTCTGTGAAGCGCTTTGAGAAGTCTTGAGGATATGATAAGGCACTATATCAAATGCAAAAATCCAAGGATTATTAATGTTACAGAGGTTAGTGGGGTGTGGTGGGTGGATGGTAGGAACTGAGCTTTCGGATACTGCAATGGGACTTTTAACATCCACCTGAACAGGCAGTTAGGATCTAGCATTTCATATGTACCTCCAACCAGACAATAAAATCTCAATCTAGAGAGTAAACTTAAATCCCTTTGTGGGTTTGATCCCACAATCTTTTGAACCACAAAAACAGGAGGCCTGTAAAGTGAACCAAACTGTCACAAAAAGCGTTGCCTCATAAGCAAAGAGAACAAAATCACTTAATTTCTGATCTATGACATTCAGAGCCTCGCAAATTATCTGATTACAGTACTTAGAACCCTCAGCAAGTTGCCCTGATTGAGATGTTGCAGCAACTTTTCATTCCAGAGGAGTCTGGTTGGGGAATTCTGCACCATGCCATTGAGTTTATCAGGCGAATTGAGAGTTAGCTGTCATTCACAGGGATTGGGCAGAAATGCTTTCAGAAAACTCAACTGATGTAAGCTCAGGGAACGGAAGTTGGTTTGAATAAACCTGGACAAGTGCAATTTTCACCTCCCACCCTCCTCAGGTCCCCCAACCCTTGGTTAGGCGCACAGTCACCTGTGCGATACACTTTGCGACATTCCGCCATCATGAATGGCACTCTATAAATGCAAATTCTATTGTAAAATACAGATTCAAGGGAATAAAGCCAGAGGCCTTCCTGGTCAATGCTAATCAGCTACAGTATTTAGTGATTAACTCATTACACCATATCACAACAGCTAGAATTGTAGTCATTCATGGCTACCATGCTTCGCCCACAAATATACAGTCAATTCACTTTACAGTATATTCTGTGAAGCACTTTGAGACTTCTAGAAGATATGCAAAGTGCTGTATCAAATGCAAGGACCATTATTATTATGTATTATTAAATCCTCCTTTCAATTTCTACATGCACAATTAGCAAAACCGTATGGTCTCAGGAATCAGTGAATGAGTCAGGAAATGACCGATTCCCTAACAGGCTAACTAGAAAAGTAAATTTATAGTAAAGTATCAACAATGTCTGTGAACACTAAACTGAGCAGAAAAATGGCATAACGGTTAAAAAAAACACATTGTGCCATGAGATTCAATACTTATCAAATATGTTATCAAATTTGATAACAAGCATTACATTTTTCCATTAATTCCTTGGTGTGAACTCCTTCCCCCCCCCCCCCCCCCCCAACCTCCAATATCAACAAAGGCGTTGGGCCCAAAGACATCTGCGTTGCCACTAATGTTTCTGAGGGATGATTAATAATAATAATCCTTGCATTTGACATATTGCATTATCAGGTCTTTGAGACTTCTCATAGCACTTCTCAGAATATACTGTAAAGTGAATTGATTGTATATTTTGTGGGCAAAACACAGCAGTCAATTGAGTATCCCACAAAGAGTCGTGGATTTAATTTCTTCTTTTTTTAGAAGGGGTTATTAACACCGGAAACATAATCCGCCACTCGACTACCAACCAGGTTCCTACTTATTGCTGGGTAAACAGAAGCATGTGGAATACGGAAACTTGCCTAATGCTTTGCCCGGTCGAGAATGAAACCCAGGTCCTCTGCGAGGCAAGTTCTCTAACCATTAAGGTACAGGATTGGTTAATTTCATGGTACTTCTCTGGATAATCTAATTGTTATCCTGTGAAACGGCACAGAAATCACACTTCAGGTGTCAGGAACAAAAGTTGAGACCACTTGTGGAAAACCAAAATTGTGGTACAGAAATCTTGGATCAAGCAGTAGACACAACCTGGGAAGCTGGGGAAGGAAGTTTACATTAGCAACGGGTTGATGACATTTTAATGATGATGATACTTAAATTTGACATACCATCTTTCATTTCGAGAAGACATTTCAAAGCATGTCACAGGATTCATTGTAAAGTGTAGTGATGGTGATGCCGGGGCCATTTTATGCACAGAAATGTCCTGCAAACAACGCTCAATATGTGAGTGACCGATTTTTATTTAAGGGATTGTTGGCCACGACATCAGAAAAACTCCTTAATCTTTTCAAAGTATGCATGGGATAATAATAATAAATAATCCTTGCATTTGATATAGCGCTTTTCGCGTCTTCTAGATGTCTCAAAGCGCTTCGCAGAATATACTGTAAAGTGAATTGACTGTATATTTGTGGGCGAGATCTTTTAAGCCCAGGCAGAATGGGACATCAATTAATGTCTTATCTGAAGGACCGCACCACCGCACCTCCAACAATGCAGCTCACCCCCAGCCGTGTATTTTTGGAGTGTCAACCAGACTATGTGAGCTCTAATCCCGATGTGGGGTTAGAACCCATACCTTCCTGTCTCAGAAGTGACTGTGGTACCAATAGAGCCAGGCTGTCACCCAATTCTCAAATCTGTTATGAAGCATTTCATCCTTTACACCATATTCACACTATTTGTACTTGGCACAACAGTGCACACTTATGTGGATGCACACAGCATTCATATTCAATGAGTTCATATTGCAGTTTTGCACTCCACTTTATAACATATTCTGTGAGGCGCTTTGCGACGTCTTGCTTACGTGATAAGGTGCTATATAAAATGCAAGGATTATTATCATATTATTATACTGCCTCGGTTGTGCAGAACTGCAGTCAGCTCCTACACACTACCTACCAAAGTAGCAGATTGATAAAACAGTCCAGCATTTCCAACATTAAAAAGCGTGTACCTATAGAATACCGTTTTTTTCCCAAAGCCACAGCCAGCCTTATGTCAGATTTCACTAGGCTCAGAATGTTCTCCTCTATGCTCCTGATAGTCGAGTCGACGGTTTGATCTGTTTGGTCCTAAGTTCTTAATGCAAACTGACTCATGGGCCAGTTAAACTGGAAGCTGGCTGCAGGTTTGTCAATCTCCCTTGCACTATATTGGAGAACACTGCTGAAGTGTCAATTTCTTTGTCACTTTGTCCTTTCAAACTGATGGGACTTAGCTGAAGTCAGCAAGCCGAGCCAGGGAACTGTATCTGCTGGTAATTAGTAACAATCAAGAGCCTTTGAGACTGCTGACTGCAGCACTTACACAGCATGCCCATGTCATTGGCTTGCAAATGGAAGCAAAGCTTATGACCTACAAGTTGTTGAAATTCAATTGTTCCTGTTTCTCTCATTCACTGGAGCTGAAGCGAGCCTTCTTTTTCAGTTGGAAAGTGAAAATAACACCCGAGGTTGGGGAGACAGACTCATTTCCAAGATTAACCATCGATTATATACAAAACAATATTTGAGTCTATCGAAATATACTGTCAATACACTTTACAATAGATTCTGTAAAGCGCTTTGAGGCATCTTGAAGACTTGATAAGGTGCTATATCAAATGCAAGGAGATTAGTAGAAATGTACCGATAACTAAGCAATATGTATATGCACATCACTACTTGACTGAGGAAGAAGGATGTATGTGGTGATTAGGCCGAAGAGAGATTGTAACATACTGAATATACTCACAAAGCGAGATTAGGAAATCAAACTTGAAAAGACATAAGAGAAAAATAAATATTTTAGTCAAAATTAACCTATATTCAAGAAATTTCATAACAATTTAAAAAAATCTTTGTATCAAGCTATAGAACAGACTCAATTAAAACCTATGAGCCAAAATTAGTTTTGCAAATCCTGCTAATCAATAACTGATTGACCGCAAGGTTTAAAGTTGCCCTTTGCAATTTTGTTTTTAGCACTTATTGTCCTGCAAATAATTTTAATTGACAAGTGGGATCCATGCGTCGGTTAAACATAATTTTGCTTATTTTAACATAATATATTTGTACTACTGCCATCTCTCTGGATGGTCTTCCACAATACAATAAAAAATTCCATTTGTATAGCGCCTTTCATATTGGGAGTATGTCCCAATAGCTAGACAGTCAGGGTTTTGGAGGTTGAGGTTCAGGATTGGGGAGGGTGGAGAGCAGGGAGGGTAGGAGGGTGGCCAAAGGTGCAGTCGAAGAGGAGGATTTGGAGATGTGCTTTGAAGGAGGCAAGGGAGGGAGGGAGCGAGTCAAAGGAAATGGACAATGGAGTCCCAAACGGTGGAGGAGGAGGAAAGGCTAATGGCCTGACAGCCAATGGGTGCGGGCCAGGCCAGGGACATGGAGCAGACTAGAGCCTGCTAAGCGGAGGGAGAGGACAGGTTAATATAGAGTCAGCAGGTCGCAGAGATAGCAAGGAGTGACACCGTGGAGGGCCTTATACGTGGGACTTCTGCTATTTTACGGGGAATTAGGCACATACTGAAATTGTAGGTATGTGGTAATACAAATGAACTATTCAGCTAATATAGTTTGATATGTGATAGCCTCACACATTTTTTTGCAGTTCCCTTTCCAAAAAGAGATGATATACAGATAATCCTATTAATGTGCTTCTGACTGAGCATGGTTTTGTTTACGATTATACTGTGGACCATTGTTGGCTAACCTTTCAGGGAGGCCAATCAAATACGTTTGTCTTGACGGAATAATTCTAGACTCATGGTCACCATAAATACTGTTATTCAGTAGCTACTGGAACCAAAATATTGATTTAACACAGATTGACGTGAACTAGTTTGAATTTCCGGTGGGCCACTTCATCACATGCACACACACACACACACCACGGGATCGCCACAACTTCTATGAACCATTCTATACCTTTGCGCAGAATACATGGCTTCCAAAACAGCAGATGGGCACATTCGCACAATTGTGCACAGCAGTGTCCCCACAAACAGTCGTGGATTGAAATGACCAATTTTATTATTGTGGTTTTTTTTGGAGGGATTATTATTAGGCGTGTGGAGTAAGGAAACTTGCCCAAGGTTTCGCCCTGACCTGCCTGGATTTGAAAACAACAGGGTTGCCCATTAATAGTATCTAACATTGTCAAAATTATAACAACAACTTGCATTTATTTAGCGTCTCTGTCACGGGTGGGGTAGCGTCCCAGAGCACTTGTAAGATTGAATAATACTGTATACTCAATCCACTGCATATGATCCAATCCATGCTATTTTACATGTACCTACATCATTGGCATGTTTATAATGAGCTGCTTGCGATTTCCATGCCAAAAATCACAGGTCGGCTGTTAGAGGTCGTTGTCATAGCAATTATGGTGGCCAATTTGCAGCACTTTACAACTTTTGATTATGCAAGGTTTTGGAACTTTATAACAAGCATCTTAACTCACTATCTCTCCATGCTAATAACCTTAATGTTTCCACATTGTTTCTTTCAATCACAGTGAAATTTAAACATCCTACAGGATTCCCCATTACAAAACTACAGCAATTGTTATTTAGGCAGTGAGTGTAAAATATCCTAGTGTATCTCAAATGACCAGTTATTCTCACCTCTGAGTCAGAAGGTTATGGGTTCAAGCCCCCTGTCGAGACGAACTCAGGTGCATCCTGAGCTGACACTCCAGTGCAGTGCTGGGGATGGGGAGAGAATGGGATTGACAATGATGCCTTCAGATGAGATGCTAAACTGAGGTCTCCTATGTCTATCGAGATGGGTGTTAAAGTTCTCATTGCATTAGTTGAAAAGACATGGGAGGCTCTCCCAGTCTCCTGGCCAACAATTCCCCAAATAAAATTGGTCATTCACTTCATGGCTGTTTATGGGACGTTGCTTTATGTAACCATGCTGCCACATTCACCTGCAAATACACAGCCACTCTACTTCAAGGCACGACTCAAGACCTTCCTTTTCAACCGTGCCTTCAGCCACCCTCCTACATCCCTGCCCTCCCTCATCCCAACCTTGCCTCCCTATGCTCAGTTCCTGATCCCTGACTGTTCAGCATCTTGAAACGTCCTCCAGACATGAAAGGTGCTAATTTAGTTATTTTGGTGGTTGTTCACAGTAAATTTTATAAAGCATTTTGGACGTCCCCACGATCCAAAAGGCATGATACCAAATACAAGGATTATTATTATTATTCCAAACCCAAATGAATGTTGTCTCTCCATGAATCATTTAAATAAACAGTAACCTTCTGACCACAGGCATGGTAAACAATGTGTGAAAAACTCTTGAAACATTGTAAATGCATTAAAAGGTCATCAACTCTGTACAGAAACCCAATCCAAGGGATTGTCAATCCACGTGTTGTAGAGTGCACTTTGCACAAATTATGGTACTGTACTTTGAATCAATGTATTTTTGAAATCTAGTTTATATACTTAATCATCAGATTAAGCACATAAACTAGATTTAAAAAATACATTGATTTAAAATAGAAAGCAGTTAGATTGTTTCCACCGAATCAAGGTTTTATTTCCCAGGCATATGTTATAAATATTTTCAAACTTTGCCACTCTTGAAACATAAAAATATTGGTACATCTGCACTCTTCTGCCACTGGTGTTGTATATGTTTTTCTGGTACAAGTCTTTACCGACAGCAATAATTAATGTAGGTTCATTCATTTCCTGACTGCAAGACTAGTTACCTCCCTCAGCCTTCCTATGACAACCTACTCAAAACGCAAGCTTTGTGTGACTACACCTTCATTGTTCCCTCTTCTCTCTCCTGACAAAAAAAATAATTTTGTTGTTGTTTTCATCATTGGAGGTTCCCCTATTAAAAGCCTGCTCCTCCATCTGGGTTTTAAAAGATTTCTCTCACATGTAGCATACATACAGTACCTGTTTAGATTCCATGTTGCTGCTCTGACCCTCCCACCATCATGGATAAACAGCAGCAAGGGTGTGAATGCAGGGATGACAAGTGTACCTCATTGTACATCCTTGGTTTAACTCTCTCCACTCATTCTTCCTTCTTTGAGTACCTTTTTCTGTGAGAAAGCCTAGTTCAAGGCTTTGAATTCTCTTTAAATGAATCCAAAGAACCGTTGCTCCCTCACCAAGGGGAAAACCCACCCACCCTGCACAACACCAGCCTCCAAATGGTCTCCATGGTGAAAGGAACTGCTCGCTGGAAAGGAGGTGCAATGACCATCTTTACACTACTGCTGCCACACACTGGCAAGTTCTTGAATATCTTTCATCACCATTAGCCTTGCTAATACTCATTAGTATCTCACAAGTATATTGGATTGGCAGAATGGCATTGGCAACACACACATATCCACTCGATACCAATGGCTATACCTCCCTTACCTGTTATAATGGGATAAGAATGAGGAACTGAGATACTGGCCCCTATATCAACCGCTGCAGGATTCAAGTTTGACTTCATATCTTCCAGTCCACCCGTCAATGGGCCCATGGCGGAATAATCTGTGGACTGCAAACACAACACATTCTTGTAAGTAACTTCTATCCAAAGGCATACATGTCGCTATGCTCTCATCTTAATAATATCACTCCATTAACAAGTCTTGGGTTGAAGTGCTAAAGCTTTGAGACACTGCACAATGGGAAATATCCCAGTTTATGAAGGATAATTTTTTGGTACCGTACCTGATCTATACCCACGTCAATACAAAACAAACAAGACGTAAAACTTTCCCGTCTTGAGCTGTCGAGGCCCACACTTTTTCCTCTGGGATAACAAGTATGGCAACAGTTCAGCCTTGACCTCAAGCGCACAACTTATAGGTTTATTAGAGGCGGAAAAGAGGCTATGGAGTTCTTCGTCAATGCATCTAGTTTGCAACATTTGTTAATATAATTCATTGCTTAATAAAGAATTCCAGAGCTTGCAAATCAGAGCAGAGTTCCTAACAATCAGCCTGACACATTACCACATATAGGGAAGAAATCCCAGTTTACACTACTCGATTTCTTATTAAGGAATCTTTTTATAAAACACCATAAATTAGACCTCAAGTAGTATTGGGGGGGGGGTGTCGGTGGGGGGGAAACTGGGTGAATAGGATTGTGGTAGGCAGCTTCGGTAAAGGAATACATGAAAAATATTGTACATTAGAGAGTTTAGATCACTGTTTCACAACACATTCCTTTGTACAATATCACCCTGAGGTATCTAGCTGGAGTTTATCTGGGGAAACTCCAAGCAATTCACGATATTCAGATTTGAGCATTTGGATGTTTTCTTTTTATTTCATTTCACTGTAAGGCCATCACTGAAACAGTTGTTATCTGCTAATAATCCACTACCAAGGATTCAACAGTGCCTTCAGCCACCATCCTACCTCTTTGCCCTCCCTCCCTCATCCCAACCCTGGCCCTCCATCTGTCCGTCCGTCCATTCGTCCCCCAACCCACTTGGTTCCTGACTGCTGACTGTTCAGCACCTTGGGATGTCCTCCCGACATGAAAAGTGCTCTACAAATGTAACGTTGTTTTGTCATACCATGAGAGATGTTCAGGTGAAAAGATCCTTCTGATCTCATCTTTCAAGACCCACCGTGCAAATAAATATTTCCTGACGTATGCCCTAATATTTCCAATTACAACCCTAACCCTCTGTCCTCTTATCCTGATGTATGGCGTAACTGAAAGTATTTTTTCTGGATTTACTTGCTCAATCCCATTTTGATTCTGATATACTTCTGAAAAATCCCCTGTGAGCCTTCCCTTTTCAAAACTGAAGAGCTGTATCTTATCGAGTGGTTGCTGTTAGCTCATTCCTGGAACACTGGGGATTATCCTCATTACTTTACCACTGCATCACCTCCATGGCCTGGGCAGCCACGCTATTCCGTTTCCGAGTTGAGTAGGAACAAGACTGACCACTGAAAACTACTCACATAAAATAACAATCCTATAATAATCCTTGCGTTTCATATAGCATCTTAGAACATCTTCAAGCCGTCTCAAAGCGCTTCACAGAATATGCTGTAAAGTGAATTGACTGTATATTTTGTTGACAAAATGTGTCAGCCAACAACCCACAACAGCGCCCCACAAATAGTCATGGCTTGAAGGACAAAATTATGATTTGTTTTGCCAAAAAATGGCAATTGGTAAACAAAGTTAATAATACCATAGTCTGGGGAGGCTATTTAAAGGATCCCCTTTCCCCCCCCCCTGTGTTGCCCAGTTAATTTGGGCCAGATATTTGATTTCTGCTCCTTGGGGATCTCTCTCAGTGCTGACAAGACACTTTAAGGCCGGGCTCAAGATTCAGAGAAGATAAGAATTGGGCATAGGAGTAATAGCAGCTACAACCCTTTCCCCATTCCCTTCCTTCCCATTCCTCAAGCAAAACATAGTGTAAATATATCCAAAAATTATATACTGTATATATATGTCTCTCTGCAACCATTTCTACCACTTTCCCAGCTACCAATTCCTGCCAGTAGCTCACAGTGAAGGGCCCTGGGGGATCTATGATGAGCTCTATGTCAAACATTTCCAAATTCCAGGAACCTTTTTAAGGAAATGTCAGATTCCAATCATGCTGAATAGCGTCTCTAATCATCCTCCTGCATCATTAGCTTCACTTTGAAACTCATCAAAGTGGTTCCTACAAGCTTAAAGCACCCTTGATCGACTTCACCACATGCATGATCCCTTGGCAGATTTAGCTCCCCCCAAATTCTCTACTTGAGCAGTAATTCAAACTGTCAGACTCCACCACTGTGAAGTGTTCCTGGACACTACACCACACTAAATAATAATAACAATCCTTGCACTTGATATAGTGCTTTTCACGTCTTCTAGACATCTCAAAAAGCTTCACAGAATATACGGTAAATTGAATTGACTGTATATTTATGGGCGAAACGCAGCAGCCAATTGAGCACAGCAGTGTCCTACAAATAGTCGTGGATTGAAATAATCAATTTATGATTTTTTTTTACGAGGAATTATTTTCAGGTGTGTGGAGTAAGGAAACTTGCCCACGGTTTCACCCTGCCTGGAATCAAACCCAGATATCTCGCTTGCAAGATAAGTGCTCTAACCACTGAGCTGCAGGATTCTATTCAACAATTGGTATTGTTGTTGCTTCTCATATTTCTTACCGGAGCAGTAATTCCCATATAACTTAATTTTTTCACCATTATAGTCATAAGATTTGATTTTTTTATAACCAACTGTGTTGACAATCTTTACGACATAGTTCAATGGAGGTGATGATTCTTTAATGTGTCTGGCTGGTTTGGTTGGTAGCACTCCCGCTTCTGAATCAGAAAATTGCAGGTTCACATCCCATGTCAGAACTTTGACCTCATATAGACCAAGCTGATACTCCAAAACAGTGCTGTGGGTGTGTTGCATTGTTGGTGATGAGTCATTAATCTACGGCCCTGTCTGTTTGTTCAGAAAAGGGACTTTCTCCTTGCCAACTTTCCCCTAAAAAGAATTGGTCATTTGTTTATGCCTAATTAGGGGCCGCTGCTGTATGCAAATTGGCTGCTACTTTCGTCCACAAAACACACAGTCACAACATTTAACAATACATACCGTGAGGTGGTTTGAGATGACTTCCTGACACAAAACACATTATACCAAATGTGAGCATTACTATTATTCATGGAGATTGGATCTTGGCCCTAATGGTTTTATTTTATTATGCTGCGGGTTCATTTCTTTGCATCAATCAATCTTTGTTTTTGGCAATAAATTGGTATTTGGGGAGTATTGAGGAGAGGATTATTTCTCCTCCCGTCCCCACACAGTCACTGGTGGTGTATACTCTTGGTGACATCATCCATACACTTCTACATGTATGCAGATGTGGCCCAAATCTATTGTACCTCCTCGGCTCGTGACCCCATTCCTACCGATGTTCTGACTGCCTGCTTGTCTGACATCAAGACCTGGATGAATGGCAAGCTTCTGCAATTGAACGTGGACAAGGCTGAAACTACCCTCCTTGGCTCCCTTCAACATCTTCTGACCTGCAGTTCTGAATTCCTTAACCTTCCCTGCCTATCCCTCAGATTCATCAAATCTGTACCTAATCTTGGCATCAGGTTCGATCCCCCAGTTATCTTGCCTACCACAAGTCCAGTTCCTGATCAGGACTCCTTCCCTCCACCTCCGCCATATCACCTTCCTTTGCTCCTGTCTGACCTTAAATGCTACTGAAACCTTCAATGATGCTTCTGTCACCTCTCACCTCGGTGTTTCCAATGCAATCCTCTCCGGTCTCACCAGTTCCACTATAAACAAGGTTTAAATGATTCAAAACTCTGCTACCTGTACTTCTGTACCAGTCTCTGCATATCCATAAGACCAGTCCGTGCCAGGCTCCACTGGCTCGCTGCTGTAGAATGAATCCTAACTCTCATTTTGAAATCTCTTCACACCCTGGCCCCTCCCTACCTGTCCAACCTGTTCACATCCTACTCCACTATCCGCCACCTTTGCTCAACTGTCTCTGGTCTTCACTATATCCCTCATCCCCTCCACTCCTCTATTGGCGGCCATGCTTTCAGCCACTGTGCCCCAAATCTCTGGAAGTCCTTGCCTATAAATTACTATGTCTTGCCCCCTGTTTACCCATCTACAAATCACACCTGAAGACTTTCCTCTTGTACTGTGCCTTCAGTCATCTCCCCTTCCTTTTTGGCTCAACATCTAATTGTTAAATGCTCCAAGGGTAAAGGGTGCTATATAAAGTGAGTTGTTGTTTTTGGAATAGTATTCCGAGCAGAGCAAAGCAATCCCCATTCTTTAATACACGTTTAATGCCTCATTCAAATGATAACATCTCAAACAATGGAATGAATCCCCAATATTACACTAGAGTCTAGGAGGGAGGGAGGAATCGGGGAGGTTTGTAGTAGCTATTAATATGGGGCCCAGAACTTTCTGATTCAAGGCCAGAGAGTACTACTAGCTGACTGGGCTAATAGCTAAATCATATATCTTTTTCTAAATATTTTAAATTTAATCCCGAAAGGGGTAGAAGTGAGCGCTCTGGACTGTGTGTAAGTATGTGAAGAGACGCAGAAAGGTAATAAAAAGACTCATTGCTCTCCCCACATACAAACACCAGGTTTTGCTGGGGCGCTCAGTTCACTAGAGATTTCCATTCCCTGATTAGCACGGATATCAGATCGCCGCTCAATTGTCAGTGAATGTTCTTACCACAGGATGGCTGGTCTCCCCCCACCCCACCCCACCCCCCAACAGCCGCCAGTTTAGAACCAACCCACTCATCACACAGGTGACTGCAGTCTGACCCTGGCCTTTGCAATTTATACCAATCTTTGTTTCTTGATGTGTGTGAGGCGAGTGATTTACTGCTGCACCCTTACACCACACTACCCACTCTCTGAATGGTATGTCTATATAATCCCCATGTCAGGATCGCAGGGTAATAATCTGAGATATTTATTTCTGCATTGCCAGGGTCATCAGGAAAGTAACTGGTTTAAAATAAAAAGAATGCACAAATATTTTGCCGGGTGGAGAGGTAACGATGCAGAAAGAAGTCTTTTGTTTTTTTCTCTGAAGGCTTAAATGTGGATGTGTCCTTTTCTCTTTATTTTTACCTGTTATTCGCTGCACATAAACAGCTGCATTTTTCGGTTTCCCTCCCTTTCCTTTCTCATTTTCATTTCTCTCTAATGCCGACATGTAAATGTCTGAAAATAGCAGCGGTAATTGAAGATTATGAAGTATGGCCAGCTTTTGACAGGCCACTAAGGAAGATGGATTATCCTCATTTTTCTGTAAATTCTGTCAATTTTGGAATTCATAAGCTATCAACACTGATACAAATGTGAGTCCACAGCTGGGTAAAGAATGGCGTTGAACCGCACATCCCAGAGTCGATTGGTTTCCAATCCCCTCTGATAGAGTCAGGATCATGCCAATTTATTTCTTATAAAAATTGAGCTAATTTTAAGCAAACCGGTTCAAATAGGGCTGTGCAACAGAATGTGTATTTTTTTTTCTTATTTATCTCTCTCTCACTGCTGAACAAGATGACTATCCAGACCTCTTTGTAAGTTAAATTTCCTCAGGACAATCACAGTCTAGTTGCAGCAATTGTTTTGCTTTTTCCTTTTCCATTTTCCCATTACTGGGAGTAAATACTGCTGGGACTGTTTAATAGCCCACTGCAGCCCCATACCAATAACAGATGAGGTGTAATCGCCCAACACAAAAATTATTTAGCCTCTGTAAGGACATTCAATGTCATTTGCATAATGGCATTTCCATCCCATACACCAAACCTGGTGCACATAAACAAGATGAGAGGCCATAAATAATAATAAATCGCAATGTCTGTGTTCCTCTCGCAGTAATAGGAGTCGCTCTTGTAGAAATTATTTCATTGGGAAATTGAGGCTATAATTCTCAAAATGCATGTCTGACTATGGTCTTTGTCGAACTGAACAGAATGACTGGCTGCAATCGGATCGGATTAAAAAATAAGTTTCCTTTTTGTCCCCACCACCCACCCCTCCCAGAATTTATCGATCCATCAAAAATAAGGTCCTTATTATTATTGTTCTTCTAGAAATTAGGTTCCTTACCACAGAATTTGGTGCTAGATTTTAGTGACAGTTCCCTATTAATATGAAATGTAAAAGAGAAGGCAGGAGGAGGAGAAGGTAGGAAGAGGAGAAAGTTTGGGGGAATATTTGTGATAAAGATAGAATGTAAACACTATTGAATGGCTCTACAGCGCTGGGCTTTGGGTTCCTTTGTACCTCTCTGGCTGCAGGTCTGAATCCCTGAGGAGGTCAATGTTGGGCTGCAATCATATGCGTGATAGGGTCTGTCAGCTCTTCGATAATTGCTTTGTGAGGGGAATCTACCTGTGATAAACTAACATCCCTCGCCTCCTGAGATGGAGAGATCTCTCGTTCATCCCCACCATCATACACGTCAGCCTCTTTATTTTCACTCACCGCTGAGATCTATGGTCCATTCATAAGTGTCTCAAGCTCCAGGGTGCAAAGGAGATATTATGCAGGTGATAAATTCACTGATTTGCATTCAAAACTATAATGCTGCCAATTTCTCCTGTGAAACCTTATGTGCGTCTGAGCAGAATGTCTATGCAAGTAGGATTACTCTGTTTACCAACCAGCCTGGCAATAAATAAGTGCTCCATGAATTATAATATTTGCTTGTGGATGAAAAGCTTGGCACTGTGCTTGGAGGTCACTCTACAATAGCACAGTCCTGACAATAGGCGAGAATTGAGGAGGAACATGGGGTGTAGAATTCCTTTAATAAGGAATCCAAGTCACGCAAATGGGTACTCCTTCTGGGAATCAGACGTACATCACACTGACTCACGGGAACTCTATTCTCACATACTAATATACAGTCAATTCACTTTACAGTATATTCTCTGAAGCACTTTGAGACATGTAGAAGAAGTGAAAAGCGCTATATCAAATGCAAGGATTATTATTATACTCTACTTGCAGAGTAGAGCTTCCAGAAATCAGAGCGTTTTCTTACATGATTTTTTGGAACGTCCTCCCGACGTGAAAGGCGCTATACAAATGTAATTGTGTTGTTTCTGTTGTTGTTATTAATGAGTCCTTATTAATGATGTCCATATTAAGGAATCCTTTTTTTAAAAAAAGGATGACATTGTATACTCCTGTGTTTCTAAAGATAAGCATAACAAAAATATTGCTGCTTGCACATCCACCAGAGCTTGTACACCAGTATTGCCCACAAAATATATAGTCACTACACTTTACAGTATATTCTGCAGGGCACTTTGGGACATCTCAAACACATGATAAAGCACTGTATCAAATGCAGAGATTATTATTATTATGTGCAGTTTGCAGTGAGGCCAATGCAGCGTTTTGTGTTATTTTTTAAACACTTCTCTTTAAGTTCATTTCATTCTGCGGCCATGCTATCTTTTGTTTACGTTCACATTTAAAGAGATTGGAAAAATGAATTAGATGTCAATCCCGCGGAATACAATCAATTTCAATTCTTAAGAACAGCGGCTCCTATTGAGGGCAATCTTCCTCTCCAGTGACCTTCACTTGAGTTGACCTCTCACATGCCCCCTGAACTCTAAGGACAGCCACTGCAAATGGCAGCGCTGTCATCTTTCTACCAATGTCTAGCTTCCCCCCCAATCCCTGGCTCTGGATTTTCCAGGCCTCTCATTTTGTTTTGATATTGATCTTTTGGCAGCAATGGGTTGGGTAATTAGCCAGAAATTAGGGTTTCTATTACACAAGGATGACTGGTTCTGCTGATTTATCACCTGAATAATTTAGTGTGATTGAAAGGAAATTAAAATGAACTCCATTTGACAACTGTGTGATTTTATGGGCTTTAGTGAAGAGTCAGAAGCCAAATTAATAGCCTCATGTTGTTTAGTAGTCTGCTGAAAGTAAATATGGGGCAGGCTTCTCCTGCTGTAAACCATTCTGCACGGTCTAATGCTTGTTTTAGATTTCTACACCAGTTAATAAATCTACCCCACATCAGAATAGATTCTGGGATAGTATTAGCTACTGGATGAAAGTCAGGTCAGAGCATAACAAATCCTTGTATCCTTAAAATTAATCCAGGAAAATGTAGTCAGAGGGAGACACAAATAGATGATACAGACACAGAGCTATTGTGGATAGCCAGACAGGTGCAACATACACACAGGTCTAGTGGATGGGAAGAATGGTACTGTAGGGTATTAGTAAATACATAAATACGAGGGATATAGTAGGTAGATAAAGATAGATGATACGTACATACAGTGATGCACTGTACAGATCGGTAGACAAATCAATGCTAAATAAATTAACACATTTTTTCCAAACAATGATTGAACATGAATAAGATTTTGAATCTGCAGTGTGTGATCAATTATATGATTCATTTTTAACTAAGCTACGTGTTTTTAGATGCTTACATATATGCAGACTGTAAATACAGATCTAGGAAGCGGACACAGTAAAATAGATAGCAGCTGGGCATTTACAGTAAATGGAAAGATGTTTGTCCATTTTCGGTATGGGTGTAGATTATAAATCGCAGGACACTATTTTGAAGAAGAGCTGGGAGTTTTTCCCTGTGTTTTAATTTAATATTCCTCCTTCATACAATTGAAAAATGCAAATTTCATCATTGCTGTTTGGGGGATGATTGCCCTGCAAGTAACCATGATTCATGTCTACATACAGTCACTTCAAAGTAACTTATTTGATGCAAAATATTGACATGGTTCACTCCGATAGGGCACTGTAGCAAATGCACATTATTATAATAATGATATAGTGCACAAAGAAAAAAAGAAAAAGCATGCAACAAACATAAAATTAGACGTTGACATGATTTTTGTTATTAGATCTCATGTAGTCATTGGTTTCTTGATACAGTTGAAAGCCAGTAACACAAAAACAAGGTAATGATTTCTAATTAAATGAAGGTGAAATCATGGCCCGTGGATGTGACACATCATGGAGTCCTGTAGCTCATTGGTTAGAGCACTCACCTCGCAAGCAAGAGATCTGGATTCTGTTTCCTTGCCCAACACACATCTCTGTTTACTAACAGTAAGTAGGAACCCAGTTGTCAGTCGATTGACGGATCGCTTTTCTGGAGATAATAATCCCGCGAAAACCCCCCCACAATATTTTGGTCACTCAATCCATGACTGTTTGTAGGGACACTGCTGTGCGCAATTGGCTGCCATGTTTTGCCTACAAATATAGTTAATTCACTTTACAGTATATCATGTGAAGCACTTTGAGACGTCTAGAAGAAGTGAAAAGCGCTATATCAAATTCAAGGATAATTACTATTATTCTCATCCCAATGTTTTCTAGAACCATAAACATTCTTACAGGTGATTTTACATTTCAGACATAAGTGAGACTCATCGTAACTCATCATGAGATATTCTTATCTTACGCATATTTGGTATCAACACATAACAAGATAAAGCTAACACTGGGTTCCATCCCATCATAAATAAGCAATAGGAATTGTATTATGTTTACTGATGTCAAACGTAATTGTTTGATGCTTTTAGACTCCAAGATAACCCAATGATTGTAGTTGATTCGTCAGCCTCGATCAATTATTTTAATGCAAATGTTCTTGTAGGGATGTTCTCCTGACCTGAAAGGCACTATATGAGTGTAGTGTTGTTGTAATAAACTATCTCCTGCTGACTATTATGACTCTTGCCTTTGATGTAACCCCTAAAATGTTGAAATGTTCAAAGAACTTTACAGGTAATTTCTGTAAAGTGTAATGATTGTGAATAGGGGTTGCTATCTCGGGAACCCCATTGTATAAAGGCAAGCCCTGGGAGGAAGGGAAGGTGGGTTGCCACACCTTGCTGGAAGTAGGCCACATGTTGCTGCGAGGACGAGAGAGCGGAGAGGACAGGCAGCTATTTAAAGCTCCCGGTTTGCCCTCCCTAAGGAAGGATGAGCTCTCTGTGGTACCCGCTGATGTGGAGAACTACCACAGGCGTCTTGGACAGGGCAAGATTTGGGATCCCAGGTTCCCTGGATTTGAGGCATTAAAATTGTGAAATTCTGAGATTCTGAAAGAGCCCCTGAACTCAAACAGACGTGACATGAGTAGCCAGTTTATTTGTATGCTGAAATGAGTCCCTTGCTTCAGTCTATGAAAAGATAGCTAATTATCTGAAGCTGGGGGGTTTGAATGAGAGTACCACCATTGGAATACAGGTAACAAACTCCCCCTTTGCCCACCACAGTTTTTTTCCCCCCTGGTTTAAGTGTTTTATTGTAATGTTTACAGTAAATTTGTGATAACTCGTCACTCCAAGGAAACCGGGCTCAGTGATGAGTTATCCAGAGTAGAGAGTTAGGCCAATGTATAACTACATAAATAAATGTGGCCAGGATATTGACAGCATGATAGCACCTTATCCCATCATTGAGACATACCAAAGCCCTCCGTAGAATTTACTGTAAACTGTACTAATTGTGTATTTACTTGAATCTAGTTATGATGGATTAGGAGTCAGAAACTGGTTCCAATCCTGAATGTGACCTCAAGGCAAACAGGTGGATTTTCACAGCAGATATTAGTCAATGAGGTTGCTCCACCACTTAGTATTTTCCTTTGCTTATAGAAAAACAATCCCTTAGGGAAATATCTTTTATCAAACCACGAGTGTCAGCGCACTATTTGATTGATTTGAGAAAAAGAAGTAAAAAAAAAGATGATTGAGGTGAACGTTCAGTGTGATTTTTTTTCGCTAATCAATGGAAATCATGACAGACAGAGAGCTAAGGTCACATGTGACAAACGCTTCCCTGTGTTATCAGTACGTGCAATCAAATCATTTCACAAGAACAAGTTACTAAAAAATCAATCCTTTAGGGGGTTCTTCTGTTCCCAAAGCCTCCCAGACCATTTGGTAAAAACTCACTGTGCAACTGCTCAATGAGACAGCAGATACCAACACCCATTTGTTGTGATAACCCAAATAGTACAAGGAGCAGGTGTGTACCCTGTATGTCTCTGACATTCAGTTACACTGTAAAGTTACTGGTGATGTAATAGGGTTTCCATGCTGAATTGATGCAGAATCCAGAATGCCTGCCTGCCGTAAAATCAATTGCCACTTGGGGCATTTATCGGAACTAGAATGACACCAGGCTGAGATGGAGGAGGAGGCTGGAGCCCTTGTACAAGCTGCACTGTCACTGCTCTCAGTGGGCTCTCAAGCGCTTTACATTTTAAGGGTAAAGTTTGAAAAATTCCCAGGTCTT